>JAOPSE010000059.1:7074699-7674699 GCA_029449295.1 Zea luxurians
GCTGCGACTACAGACACGAGCTGTGAGTCTGTGGTCACAAGTGGTCAGCACCACCAACAGCAAAACCCAGCAGTTCCGCGTCCTCAGCGGGACGCGAATAACCCAGCTGGGTAATTTTAGTCCCTAACATTTTTAGGCTGCTATTGTGCTTGTAAATCTTATGGAGTTTTTTTTCAATATGACAATCTACTAGCTATTGCTGAGGAGACCTTGGCAGAGTTCCTGTTGAAAGCAACAGGGACTGCTACCGATTGGGTGCAAATGGTTGGGATGAAGGTAATTCACTTATTGTGACAAAAAGAAAGATACGTGCCATGTGTTGCCTACTTAAATTCTGTTTTGGCTAATTACTTAAAGCATGTATTCCTTTACAGCCTAGTCTCATGGTCTGGATTCCATTGGAATCATCGTTGTTTCCCACAATTGCAGTGGCGTAGCAGCCCAAGCAGATCAAGGTTTGGTTCTAGAACTGCAGGTGCGTACGTCGCCGGAACACCCCGAGCCTCTCTCTCCGTCCATCATCTCGACTCTGTTTACACCTCCACTTATCTGCTGACGAATTATGCGCTCCTGCTGCTGAAATTTGTCTCCCCCACCCCCTCTTTTTAGTTTTGCTCTTTAGTTGGGTTAAATTATTATTAATGGAACGAGCTTCCTTGTTATCTGCATATCCATGGGATGTTTGCTTTCATGTAAGTAAGCCATCAAAATAGTTTGGGTACGAAGTGACGAGGGGGGAAATGGTTTTGGTACTAAAGTTCGGGTTATGTCTCTTGCATTGGACTGGCTGCCAGCACACAAGCCTTGCCTCGGTCTGTTTTTGTTTGGAGTCATCAGTTTCTATGATATTTTTTTAAAAGTTTTGAGGTTGGTCCATATTTGCTCAGGTTTTTAGCTAGAACTTGACATTGAGGGTTGATTTGGTGGTAAGGGGATCACGGGGGGTTGGAGGGGATTGTGGGGGAAATAAACTAATTTTCCCCTCAATCCCCTCTAACCCCCCGTGAGATTTTTTCCCCTGGTTGTGTCGCGGTTAGGCGTAATGGATGCCTCTTTTGCTACTCGCATGTGCTTGTTTTTTTCCCGCGTGTAGCAACCTTTGCTTAGCATTCATAAGAAAGTGTTGTCATCTCCATATTTGGATAGATAAATGGATCTAATTAAATTCCCGTGCCTATCATAATGTTCACGTTGCTAGCAGATTTAAAAGGGGGTAGTGGGGAAACACCATTTTCCGTTGGTCAAGCAATTAACTCGCCTGAGTTATTGTGAGCCATTGCTTTCTTTACTGCCACACGGGGGGTCTTGTTGCAGTTATGCAACTGTCTGATTTGTATGCCTTTTCTTGTTACTTACTCGCTCTGTGCCAAACTATAACATGTTTTGGCATCTCTAGGTTCGTAACTTTACCATATCTAGATGCATAGCAAAAGTTATCAATCTAAAATAGCCTAAATATTGTATAATCTGGAAGAATTTTTTGGTGTATGCTTTTTTAGCATTAGACACGTAGTATGCTATGTTAGGCTTGTTTACTTTATTTTATTATTGCAGCTTGAGTACCAATGTCATGATTTCATTTGATGTTGTGTTGTGGTAATTCATCTTCAGGGTTATGTTGTGTACCTTGTCCGTGTGAGGCGTGGTGGTAGGAAGAGGCCTTTGCCCAAGTGTATTATCTATGGCAAGCCCAAGCACCAGGGTATCACCCAACTCAAATTCTAGAGGTACAAGAGGTCTGTCGCTAATGAGAGAGATAGACGCAAGCTTGGTGGACTGAGGGTTCTTAACTCCTACTGGGTGAACGAGGTACACCGGATTGTAACATGAACATTCCTCTTTGAACATACTAGCTTGTTGATTTCTGTCAAATCTTTTTTTGCTAATTGCTTGACGTGCCGAGCCCATCTATACTAACATAGGATAGCACCTACAAGTACTTTGAGATCATCCTTGTGGACATTGCCCACAAAGACATCAAAACAGACCCGATGATCAACTAGCTATGCAACCCTTTGCACAAGCATTGTGAGCTCCATGGCCTCACCTTAGCAAGCAAGAAGTTTCGTGGCCTGCACTGCAAGGGCCACACCCACCACAAGAACAAGCCCTCAAGGAGAGCCACCTAGAAACGCAACCAGACCCTCTCCCTCCACATGATAGCTCGTTGGGTGCTTGGATACTATCAATGTCCGACCAGTCCCAAGCAAGACAACAAGATTGGCTCTCTTGTTGCATTTTCAAAGTTTTGCTATTTGTGTTCTCGGCACTTAATGTTAGATTAGAAGTCAATTATGGATCATATGCCATGAACTTTTTGCAATTTGACTGTATTATCAGACAACGAATGCTTACTGATAAAATGATGCCTGCTATTGTGAACTACATGATTGGTTTTGCCTTGTTGTCCTGCATCCCGTAATGATGGCCTCCCAAATTTCATGATTATGAAATATTTTCTTATGCTTGAATAGTTTGTCACCATTTTCTATGATATTCGTTTTGTTATATGAAAAATATCACACTTTCTAGGAAGACAGAGACACATTTTTTGCCAAGATAGGAGTTTCTCATGTTCATTTGGATAAGGATAAAATTACTAGAGCTTCTCAGGTCCATTTTTTGCAAAGATAGGAATTTCTCATATCCATTTTCTATGATGTTCGTTTTGTTATATAGAAAATAGTTTGTCACCATTTTTTGTGGTCAGTTATGCACAGACCAGAGTGCCCCTTATGTTACTTCTGGTTGGTTCATCAAAATTTTTCTTTATCTTTGCTTTGCTAAGTAGCATACTTCATATATCTCTGGAGATTCCAAATTTTGTTCAAAATGGCACTGGTACTAGAATTTGCATGTGTATGTAACTATGTATAGTAAAGTAATTTTCTATTAATACTGTGTGCTTCTTTTCAAAGAATAATATTCAACAAAATCAAAATTTTGAATAGCTCTTCATATGTGTATGATTGGGTTGCAGTCAGGTTAGGGCTTGAATTGAAATTTGGAATGACAGTTTTGGATAACGTTTAAGCCATGAATTGCATCCCTATGACCCATAAATATGAAAGCGCTACTATTGTAACCATGAGATGATCTGATGGCTGGTTTGGCGACGACGACGTCTTGGTGCAGGTGGAGCTGCTATTTATGGAGAGGAGCGTTGATAGTCATTGTCCTGGGATGGTAGTCCGCATGGCTGAACGTTAGTCATCACTTCTTAGACTTTATTTTGGTTATATTCGTATTGTAGTATAATTTGATTTGTACAAGCTTAGTTCTATATTGATTGTTGACAAAGAATTTGTGAGATTGAGGTCAATGATAATATGTGTTTTATTTTTATGTAATCTTTCTGCTCTAATATTTTATATTAAATTTTAACTTTCGTATATTCATATCATAGTGATGTTTGTCATTCTATATCTATATTTTATACTAAATTTTAACTTTCGTGGCATCGCACGGGCACAAATGGATTCCGAAACATTTTCTCATAACAATATAACACATATATGTACATAAGTTATCGTATTATTATACGGTTCCGTTGTAACGCACGGGCACTCACCTAGTATATATATATAGGGTAAGGCTATTGGGGGCCATGTGCTTCCATAGCATATAGGAAGCCCCAACCAGCCAGCCATGCACCACCGTAGCATGCCCGCCAGCCCACCTCCCGCATGCGTCCATTTCTTGCATGCACGCAGTTTGTTTCCAATTGCATTCGCGAGAAATTAGGAAGTGTATCCGTTAACTGCTGCATGCATGAAAATAAAAAAAAACTGATTTGAATACTTTATTTTTTCCATAAATAGAGGATCTCAATAACAACCATGTAGCTAGACCTGTTGGAAACATTTTATGAAATATACTGCTACTAACTATGCTACACAGTGTAGGTATTTATGCAATACGGTACGCTGCGTAAAAATCAGTTTTCTGCTGCATTTGCACAAATTTAGGATGACAATAATGTGCTTGAGAGGAAAATGGACTAACATGCATGGAAACAAAAAAAAATCTGATTTTAATGCTTTATTTTGTCTATAAAAATAGGATCTCTACAACAGCAATGCAGTTAGGCTCGTTGGAACCAGTTTATGATGTATACTGATACTAATTATGCTACGCTGTGTAGATATTTATGCAATGTGGTACACCACGAAAAAAATATGTTTTCTGCTGCATGCGCACAAATTTAGGATGATAAAAGTGCGAGTTGAAAGGAAATAGATTGGCATATATGGAAAAAAAATCTAATTTAAATGTTTTATTTCATCCATAAAAGTGAGATCTTGACAACAGCCATACAGGTAGGATCGTTGGAACCTGTTTATGATATATACTAACACTAATTATGCTATACGATATAGATATTTATGCACTGGGGTACAACGCGAAAAAATATGTTTCCTACTGCATGCACACAAATTTAGGATGTCAAGAATGTGCATTGAAAGAAAATAGATTGACATGCATGAAAACAAAAAATCTGACTTAAATGCTTAGTTTTCTCCATAAATATAGGATCTATCAACAGTCATGCATCTAGGCTCGTTAGAACCAGTTTATGATATACACTGAGATTAATTATTCTACACGTCGAAGGTATTTATGCAATGTGGTACACTGTGTACAAAATCTGTTTACTATTGCATGCACACAAATTTAGGATGACAATAATGTGAGTTGAAAGGAAATGAATTGACATGCATGGAAACAAAAATCTGATTTTCAATATTTTATTTCATCCATAAATATAGGATCTCTACAACAGCCATGCAGTTAGGCTCGTTAGAACCAGTTTATGATATATACTCATACTAATTATGCTACATGTCGAAGGTATTTATGTATTACGGTACACTACGCAAAAATCAACAAACGTTTACATAAAATGTGAATAGAAATATCATAAAAACTTATCGACATTGGTATAAATATGTATACAAAATATCATAAAACAGGGCCGTCGATCCGCCACCGCTCGCCGTCTAGGGAAGTCTGTCGTCGTCGCTCGCGCCTAGGGAAGGCCGACGTCGTCGCGGGAGGGGGGACGCCAGCTAGCGCCACTCCGTGACGCGCGCCTCCGAGATTTGCCGCCGCGTGCCTCCTCCAAGATCCGCTGTTGCTGCTGTCGAAGCCTACCGCGCCTCGCGCAACCACCGTCACCGCCGGGCCTAGGTTGCGTCGCCGCCGCTCGGTTGGGGAGCGCCGTTGGTGCTTGCCTGCTCGCCATAAGAGCGTCACCACCGGTCGCCCGGCTCGGCGCGCCATAACCGCTAGCCCCTATGATCGCCATGCTCGCACACCCTTCATCGTCGCCGCCGCCGCTCGTCCGGTTCGGGAGCGCCATCGGTGCTTGCCCGTCCACCATAGGAGTTCAAAATATTTTAGGTCATCGGATCATCCAAAAACTTGACAAATTAACTAGAATGGTATTCATGACATTTGATCGGAGATGGGAAATAAACAAGAATGGCATTTGACCGTAATTAATTAGTCGGCACACAAATACACCATTAGTATTTGGTACCCATTAGTCGGCACACAAATGCTTAATTTTTTTTAACCTGGGGCTAATTGCGAAACGACGAACCTTTATATATGCGATGGTTTATGCAATCATGGCTCTCCTTGTACCCATAAAAAATAGACTATCAAACATCTAGCTTTTTAGCTAGCTTTTATAAAAATCAATTTAGTCAAAACCGTATAAAATTAACGTGAACATATAATTGCTCAAATCATTGTGATAATAGAAAAACGTCATTTTTTTAAATCCTAAGTTCTATAGACTATTTTATCTTTTTTCACTTATAATTTATATAATACTTAGATTTTCTTAATAACTAGATTTTTAAAAAAACTCTTAAAAACAAACAGGTCCATATGACTGAAAAATTATCCGTGTTCTTCCGCCAAAAGAAGAAATTCTGCGCGTAGCATGATCCACGGCGGTGATGGTAGCCTGGGTTTAATACAGACGGCTGGATGAACCTGAACCATTAACAGGTGCCCACGTTGCGGGTCCGGTTGCTCGTCCACGCTTTTCCAGATGCCCGTAGCCTTTTTCTTCTCACGTGCATGTGGTCCCATGTGGCTTTGCCAGAGCAAACAGTACTGACTACTGAGTGCTGGACAACTGGTAGCGAATGGGTGGGCCCATGTCTCGGGACTAGCCTGGCTCCGATGACTGTCTGAGCGAAGGAGGGTGTCTTCCATAGTGTGGGGAAGTAAATATTCGGCCTCCCAAAATATATTCGCGGGTAAAGTTTTATATCTGTGGCCGACGTATATCTAGCGGGTATGAGTACTATACAAATATATTCGGTAGAGATTAAACAATAAAATCATAGTGACATGAAATAATAAACTTATACTTAAACTACACACAAATATATCAATCTCACTTACATAGAGTTCATTAGGTTAATCTATATATAATTCACAAACCACGACGTCATAAACTCATGATTCAATCATTCATACTCTTACAAGATAACACAAAACAATTTATACAAGAACTAAAGTAACGTTAACATGTTAATTACTCACAAAGTCACTTTGTTTATCTATCTATAAAAATACCATATTTTATAGTTCTACATGGTAATTATATGATAGAAATTATATATTAAATAAGCTAGTCAACATGGCATACATATGAAATGTATTCATATATATTCTCAAATTATGGGTATCCGTCGAATATTCGCAGGTAAAATTTGATATTCTCACCATATCCGCATTTTTGTGGGTATATGACCCTTATGTATCCTCGGGTGAGTTTTCATGCTTGTGCCTACATCCATCGGATATGAAACCTACATGTATGTCCCTACCCACAAATAAAATTGTCGTCCCTGTTAAAATAAGATAGAAAAATGCCTCTTTTGAAGGGCATACATTTTAGGAAGGTCACTCTAAGTATTTTTCACATGCAAATTTCTCTCATATTTAGCTCACATTTTCTTGAAGTTTGTGTATATAAATTTAGTTTAGATATATTTTTTAGACACGCCTCAGCGTGAAAAATAACAACCATGTCAATATTTTTGTTTATTTTTAGACCATTTTATGGTTCTCACACCCTGACTTTTGGGGTGGGTTAAAATTTGCGTGGTAGTGCAAGTGAGGCACACATGCTCCACACACATGATACTTGATAAATATAGGGTTTGAGTGGTTTAATTGTACTCACTCCGTCCACGTTAGTTTGTCTTTTTTTAGTTTGTTTTAATTCAAACTATTTAAACTTTGACCAATAATACATATATGACTAAATTATTTTGAACTAAAAGGGTTACATATTACGAAAGTTCAAGTTATGAAGAACCTAATAATTTTACTTTTATGTTATAAAATCTTATGAAAATATTTGGTATAACTGGTTAAAGTTGATCGCATTTGGTTTAGGACAAATCTAAAAAGACAAAACTCTTGTGGAGCGAGAGAGTAAGCCATAAAAAACCGTTATGAATTATGAGTAGTACAAAAGTTACTGTACTATATTGTGAAAAATATATAAGCTTCTAGTTAAAATAATTTTGAAACCTATCATTTATGTTTATCTCTTATCTTTCGAAATAGTTGTAAACAATTTTTTTTTACTTTCATCCATTTAGAAAAGCTGAAAGCTAAAAGATAAAAGCATGTGCTGGTTAAAAAGTAGCTTTTGGTTCTACCGGTTTGGTTGGCTTTCTATTTTTTTAGCTACAGAAACACTTTTCAAAAGCTGAACCAAGTACAACCATAAATAGTGGGACAATTTTTCTAAATATGCTTAATGAACTTTTCTTAACAAACCCGGTCAGTGCATTGAGCTAATTTACTTGTTTAACTAGTATTCAGAAGCTCTATAGTGATGGTTGTAAACCTATTTGCATTCTCGTTTTTCGTAAAATTTACAGGAGGTTAACTGAGAACTGCCAGTGGATATCTATTTAAAAATACGCGGCCGGTGGGAATCGAACCTACGGACTCACCCTCACGTGGAACCCCCTCTACCACTCCGCTTATCACTTACTTCGTATTGTCATTACAGTTTTATTGCCCACATACTATAACCAACTGAGTGTAAATTAATTTTTTGAGACTGTAAATGAATTCAAACGAAAACGTTGTCAACTACAAAGTTGCATAACTTTTGAAGTTCTACAACTTTTGTTTTGATACTTTTTCCATCCGAGATCATTTGCAAAATTTGCATTTTGAATTTGACAAATTTAAATGTAATTTTTGAGAGCCGAGATGATTTTAAATAAAACATTTGTCAACTACAAAATTTCATAACTTTTTGAGATCTACAACTTTTATTTTGGTAGTTTTATCATCCAAGGTCATTTGAAAAACTCATAAAATTAAGGATAAAAATAATTCCTTGTTGCGGTTCCTTAAGAAAATCGCCACTATAAATCATGGATTTTTACAAACGGTTTTTTTTAACAAACTGCCACTAAAAATATGATTTTTAGTGGTGGTTTTATTAAGAAATCGCCACTAGAAATAGCACTAGCGGTCGATAACTGAATCCGCCTGTACAAATTAGACCACGCCGTAGGTTTAGAGCTTTTTTCTACTGGTGTTTGCCCATGTAAGATAACTGTACATAGAAAGTGTTCATCAGATGTCTGGTTTCAACACATTCCAGATTTTATCATAGACCTTGTATCGGTATATGATGGAATAAGGATCTCAACTTTTCTCGCAAAAAGAATGTAAGACAATCATAGGATGATTTGGTAAATTGTGGCCTTCCCCTTGACGCTAGTATGGCGACGACTAGGGTAATAATTCAAAGCTATAGCGTTTCAAAGTACAAATTATTCTAACTCTTTTCTAGATACGTACATAGTTTAACTTTGCATTTAGATATACACTGCCTCTAAATGCATAGTAAAAATTATGTATTTTTCGTTTTCATGTCACATTAGATTTATCAGAAGAAGAGTTTCTAAAATCCACTTCCAATATTATTCTTTTGGCAAGATTGAGGAACTACTCTCCAACAACCCCTATCTTAACTCCTAATCTTTCTGCATGGGAAAACGATCTAATCGCATATACTATTTAACTAATCTAAAGGTGGAAGGATGTAGGGAAAGAAGAATGATTAGGATACGGTGCCCAATACAAATGTACAAAAGAAAAAGAAAGTATTAAAACTATTGAGGTGATTTATAAATGGTCTAGCGAAAGGATCACGATGTCCAGGAGTGAATTGGGCTTTTCTAAAATTTCATGTAACAATTAACGCCTAACCATATGCCCAACTCCATCATAGTGCCTAAAGTGTTAAGAGATAGGCCCACTAAAACAAACCCTATGTTACCATGGCAATAGTTCAAATATAAATGCTCAAAGTAAATTACTCAAAATTAATTGTAAAAGGGAAATGTGCTAGATAGCCAATTCTAACATGGACTAACAATTCGATATGAATATGAGCACATGTCTATTCAAAGGCAATTTGGAAGTTTCAAGTCCAAAAGAGCTGAAATAGGGGTCTGAAAATGCAACTTGGAGTAAAATGGTAAATCTATGAGATTTACACTCTTAGACATGTTGTATAGACCTAATACATTATTTATAGCACTTGCATTTGGTTTCTAGCACTTGCGTGATTTTTTGCCGTGGTCCGGCCAAGTAATTTGAAGAACAAGAGCACTTGAAGTAACTTTGAGTAACTTGGTCTCTAACTCCTTATATAGAGAAATTACTCGCCTTTTGAGTTTCCCACACTTAGTCTATTCGAACTTGGTTTAGTTTTACGCTAACTCATAACTTTGGACCAAATTTGTGTTTTTAGTGGTATTTTTGTAGGATCACCTATTCACCACCTCTCTAGGTGATCTCAATTGGTAGCAGAGCCGGTCTCTTCCATTGGGTCTAACAACCCAAAGAGATGGACTCTAAAGGGAAGGGCAAGGTGACTGACGAGAAGGAGAAGATCACCATCAACGATGAGCCCAAAGAAGAAAAGATCGTTGACTCAGGATCAGAAAAGAAGGAAGGCAAGAAGAAGAAGAAATGCATCTCATCTACTAGGAGAGCGACATTTCTTTTTCATCACAAAAGGTCGACGACGCCTCTCTTTGACAACAAAAGACGGTCAAAATTTCCTTTAATCGTACTCCTTTAAATTATTCGCGCATTTCTCGTTCTTCAAATGCTCAATTACTCTGTATTCCATTAGGCAAGCCTACTCACTTTGATGGGAGGATTATTCATGGTGGAGTCATAAAATGTGTAGTCATTTATTTTCTCTATGTCCATGTATTTAGGATACTGTACAAAATGGATTTAGTATACGTGATGTTCATGATGAGGATTATAATGAGGTAGAAGTAGAAGAGCAAATTCATAGAAATGCCCAAGCCACTATTGTTCTATTAGCTTCTCTATGCATGGAAGAATACAACAAAGCCAATGGCTTGGAGAATGCAAAGGAGATACATGACATTTTGCATATCGCACACGAAGAGAACTTGATGACCAAAGTCACCAAGGTGGAGGTCATTGAGGGCGAGCTAGGGAGGTTTGCCATGAAGAGGGGCGAAGGGTGAAGGGCGAAAAGAAATGTACAATAGGCTCAAGTCCCTGGTGAACCAAGTTTGCAACTACGGGAGCACAAGATGGACAGAACATGGAGTCATACGGCTCATGTAAAGTCATTTACCGTTTTTGATGCTAACCTTGTCTCTCTAGTTTGCGAAAACCCTAGGTAAACAAAGATGAGTCCTGAGGAGGTGTTGGGCAAGTTTGTAAGCCATCAAATGATGGTTAAGAATGTCACGTACATCGATGGTGTCGCCAATAGGAGCTTCCCCGCAAACAAACCGCAAGCCGTCGTTTTCAAAGCAACAAACAATAAGGAGGCACTTCCCAGCTAGGTGGCGCAAATTGAGGCGGCCGACCTCAACGACGAGGAGATGGCACTTGTCATCAAGCGCTTCAAGAATGCACTTATAAGATTCAAGGACTTTTCTAACAAAAGCAAATCAAGGAGGAAGTGTGCCTCCTTCAAGTCCAGTAAGACTAGTCATTTTATCGCTAACTGTACTAATAATGAGAATGATCAGGATAATGAAAAGAACACCAATGCAGAGGAAAGTTGAGAAGAAAATTTCTATAAGAAGAAGGGCAAGGTGCAAATAGGAAAGGAGCAGGACTCGGACTGCTCCTTCGACTCTGACGACGAGGGACTCGCTGCCTTCGCCTTCAATGAGTCTTCTCTCTTCCCCAACGAGCATCACAACGGTCTTTATAAGAAGTGATGATTCTATTACATTTAAAGGTGTACTTAAGGGAAAGCTTTATCAAGTAGATTTTTTGAACGATATCGTCGAACTTGATGCATGTTTTGGGATTAACAAATGCCTATGTTTGAGAAAGATAGACCATGTGCAGCTTGCCAAGCAGGAAAGTAGGTTTCAGGAGGACATCATCCAAAGAATGTCATGACTACATCAAGACCGTTGGAGCTTCTTCATATGGATCTCTTTGACCCCATTGCTTATCTTAGCATCAGGGGAAGTAATTATGGTCTTGTAATAGTTAATGGATATTCTCACTTCACTTGGGTTTCTTTTTGCAGTATAAAAGCGAAACCTAAGGGATGCTTAAGAGATTCTTAAGGCAAGCTCAAAAAGAGTTCGACTTGAGGATTAATAAGATAAGGAGTGACAATAGATTGGAGTTCAAGAACCTTCAAGTTGAAGAGTACTTCGAGGAGGAAGGTATCAAGCATGAGTTCTCCACCTCCTACACACCACGACAAAATGGAGCGGTGGAAATGAAGAACATGATGCTCATCGATATGGTGAGGACAATGCTTGGAGAATACAAGACACAAGATCAGTTTTGGGTAGAAATTGTGAATATAGCTTGCCACGCCATAAACCGGTTGTACTTGCACCGCCTCCTCAATAAGACCTCGTATGAACTCCTAACCAGTAACAAACCCAATATTTCTTATTTTCAAGTATTTGGGAGCAAATGCTATATTCTTATGAAGAATGGTAGGAATTCCAAGTTTGCTCCCAAAGTTGTAGAAGGGGTTTTTTTACTTGGCTATGATTCAAACACAAGAGCTTATAGGGTCCTCAATAAATCCTCTGGATTAATTGAAGTCTCTAGTGACATTATGTTTGATGAGACTAATGGATCTCAAAGAGAGCAAGTTGATCTTGATGACTTAGATGATGAGGAGGCTCCGAGGACTGCACTAAGGAACATGGATGTTGGCCACTTGTTTTCGATTGCTACATGGCATCAAAAACAAGGCAACACAATTTAGAGGAATGAACCTTCGCCCCCATGTTGTTACTTATCTGAAGCAACAGCCTAAGGATGAAGGTTCTTAGAAGGAAGTATGAACGAAGGAATATCTAGTGTTGTGAAAACCAGTGAGAAAGTATAGAACTCATCTCATATGCCTTAGCATTTTTATTCCATCTCCCTTCATATCAAATAAGTTTACAAACATACCTTCGGCTCCCTTACAAAAGGTCACACGAAGTTTCTTCGAAGGCTCAGCAACATGAAGCTGTGGTCCTCGAAAGGTGAATTTATGCAGGGCATTGTTCATCTATTTATAGGGAAGATGAACAGCTTCATGGAAAATTACAAACATGCCCATAGAGTTTACACACATGTTTTATAAATAACACAGGGACATTGATGACTTTTCTCTTTCATTCTTGCTACACAAGTCTTAAACTTTCTATCCTCGGTAGCTTTGCGTCCGAAGTCTCATCCATGCCGAAGCTAATGGCTTCGGCTCGCACCCTCGTTGTTTGCGCGCTTTAGTTGAAGTTTCTCTTTAGGTCGTTTCGGCTTTTCCTGGCAATGCCCCAGCCGAAGGTCAGCTTCATCCGTGGTTAGCTATGTATTTGAAACTTTTCATTTACATCGAAGTGAATGTATTATGAGGACCTTCGGCAAAGAAGGCCCCGCTCATTATGGAGAGGTAGAACAATATAGTAAAAAGAGCTAGACATGGCAGTTAAACAAACAGAGAGAGGTTGAATGGTGCGCAGGAACTCTTTTTCGTGACCCGCGTCGCTTTGCACCCATTTCACAGAATAAAAATAGTTGAGCGGGTGGGGCGGACCACATTTAAATGATGCCCTCAACTACCTACTGACAAAATTTTCTGTGCCTCCAAAGCTTCCCATCCATTGCTGCTTTGGAAGCCAGCTTCGGCGAAATCATCTCCGTAGACAATTTCCTCAAATGGCTAGGATTCGCTCCATCGCAAAACTGATCACGCCTACCTCTTCGGAGGCGTGTCAAGGCACCATGACAATCTCCAAATCTATGAGGGCTTCGTCGTCATCAAAGCCTACCTAAAAGCCACCCAACGATAGGCCTTCGAAACCAAGCTATATTGAGATTGGCCGTTCCACTTTGAGTGAAAAAGACCTACAGTCCATGAAGAGGCTCGGTTACCTCAGCAGTAAGGTCAATGTGTGCCTCCCTTGGGATGAAACAATCCCAAATCTAGAAAAGGATGAAGTTGTCGTGTATAGAAGCTTTTTCAAGGTAGGACTTCAGCTTCCTATGTATAAGATTTTTGCGAAGTTGTTGCAATGCTATGAGGTACACATGCATCAACTGACCCCAAATGCAATAGTTCGCCTTAGCGTTTTTTATCTAGGTTGTACGAAGCTAGGGAGGTTGCACTGATGCTGATGGATTCTGCAAAGTGTACGATCTGCATTATTAGATGAAGGCCAAGGGTCAGACCGGCCACCACAACAACTTTGGATGTTATAACTTCACGTATCACAAGGACACAACTGATCCGATTCTTACGTACCAAACCAAGTGGCATGGGGACTAGACTAAGGAATGGTTTTATGCCAAAGTTGATTCTAAACAATGTGAAGACTTCAAGGGTATGCCAATGAGCCCTTTGAAAATTAGCTTTGGTCTAAAATAGCCAAATTGTGAACTAAGTGAAGCTGCTAAAGAGTGCTACAAAGCCTTAGATACAATTGTCAAAAGGATCGGATCTTAGGATTTGATTCAAGAGGCACTTGCTTACAACATCTATCCAACTATGACTAGGTGGAAATCCTGAAGGAAGTGAAGTCGAAAGATGGCAAACTTGTTACGCTAGCTTTTGACTTTAAAGAGCAGTCTTCATACAAAGCTCCTCCGGCTGGATGACTTAGACTGATAGAGGAGAAGTGTATTGAAATCTATGGAAATTACCTAACTAGAGAACACAAAGATATGTCATCTATCTTTGGAAGCTGGGGGCAAGCTTTAGTTTAACAGAGTTATGAATGCCATAGAGTTTGAGTACCCGGACTATGAAGATCTCGCGCTTAACGCCAAAACTAGGGAGAAAAAAAGAGTTGCTAAGGGTGTTGGCAAAGCATCGAAGAAAACTACAGATGTTGATACATAGAATGAAGATGACCCCGAATGTGTTGAAGAACCATCTTTGGGCCACAAAAAGAAGAAGGCTAGAATTTCTTCGAAGAAGCCTATCGTTGCAGAGGAGCAAGGGAAAGGGAGCGCCACAACCACCTCTTCTATGGGCTGCACATGGATTATTGAGGTAATGACACAACCATTACCATTTTCCACTCTAAGTCCCTTGGGACCGATACCGACTCGGTTTATGCCAACCACGATGAAAGGATCACGATGCCCAAGAGGGGGGGGGGGTGAATTGGGCTTTTCTAAAAATCAATACTAATTAAAACCTAAGCAAGAGCCGAACTTCACCCCAACAACTAGCACTAAGAGAATAATACTAGAAATACAATAATGCTAAGACAATACTTCAAATACTTGCTAAACAAATACACAATGTAAAAAGCTTGAATTAAGTGCGGAATGTAAAGCAAGGTTTAGAAGACTCCTCCAATTTTTCCCGAGGTATCAAAGAGTTGGCACTCTCCACTAGTCCTCGTTGGAGCACCCGTGCAAGGGTATCGCTCCCCCTTGGTCCTCGCAAGAACCAAGTGTTCACTATGAGATGATCCTTTGCCACTCCGGCGTGGTGGATCCCTCACGACCGCTTACAAACTTGAGTCGGGTCACCAACAAGATCTCCACGGTGATCATCGAGCTCCCATCGCCACCAAGCCGTCTAGGTGATGCCGATCACCAAGAGTAACAAGCCGTAGACTTTTGCTTGACCAAGAGAAGCCTAATGCAAGTGGTGTGTGCTCTAGGTGGCTCTCGCTAGCGCTAATGAGGTCCAAATGCGGGATTAAGATTCTCTAATCACCTCACTAGGCTTTTGGTGCTTGCAATGCTCTACCAATGTGCAGAAATAAATGTGGGCAGCAAGACATTGAATATGGTGGGTGGAGGGGGTATAAATAGCCCTCACCCACCAACTAGCCGTTACCAGCACTGTTCTGTGCATGGGCGCACCGGACAGTCCGGTGCGCCACCGGTGCACCAACGGTCGACTCCAACTGCTAGTTCTGACAGCTAGCCGTTGGGCTGATGGCACACTAGACAGTGAACAGTCACTGTCCGATGCGCTGTCCAGTGCGCCACTATAATTCAATTCTCAACCTTGCGCTCTCGGGTTTCTGGTCGGGGGAAACCCTTCCTTGGGCCATCCTGGCCCCACCTGGCAGAGGGCGCACCGGACAGTCCGATGCACACCGAACAGTCCCGTGCCCCAAGGCCAAAAACCCTAACTTCTATTTTCTTCTGTTTTTCAAATCGGTTTTCATTCTAACTTGTGAGTATGTTCTAGAGTGTCACCTAGCACTATATGTGAGTGTGAATATGCACCAACACTACACTAGAACTCTCTTGGTCAAACTACTTATCGACATCCCGTCTTTATAGTATGGCTAAAACAAAATAAAAGACCTAACTAAATCACGAGTGTCCGCAACTCCTTGACACTCGGACTACGTAGACCTTCACTTTTTTGTTTCGTCGCTTTTAGCCGTCGCTTCGAGTTCTTATCTCCGGGATTGTTTTCACCGTTGTAGTACTTCTACCTGTAATGTGACCTAACTTACCATTTGTCTCTGCAAAACACACGTTAGTCACATATAACATTACGTTGTCATTAATCACTAAAACCAACCAGGGGCCTAGATGCTTTCAATCTCCCCCTTTTTGGTGATTGATGACCCTACAAGATTTGTGAGAGTAGTTTGTTTTGAAATTTCTATCAATAGAGAAGATGGTTAGTTGTACTCAGTAATCTTTGACAGAAAGAGTGTGTAACATAATAATAGGATTGAGCGCATACACATCGTAAGTTTCTTGTTCATATAAAAGTGAAATCAAATCGATGAACAAGAACTAGAAGACTGGTGATAACATATAAGGTGAAAACATAATACACACACAGTCAACATAAGCATCGAGAGTATGTAATAGAGTTTGTGAGCCAAAACCATCATACAAAAATGGAGCTAGTACAGAGAGTAACAAGCACATATATTACATAAAAATGACTCTCTACTAACTCCCTAACTCCCCCTAGCTCTCACAACTCTCATATCTCTCCCCTTTGGCGTCAAACACCAAAAGGGAACCCGAACCTACACATCAGAAGAGGAAGGAGGTGGCAGGGGTGCATCCGGTCGCGGTCGAGGCAGAAGAGCAAATGCTAGCTAAGGGTCAGAGTGAGTCTCAGATCGAGGATCTATCAAAGAAGCTGGAGCTGGTACTGACTTGGACTGAGGCTGCGCTGCAGGAGCTACCGGAGCTGAGGTCCCAGACACCGCCACAACAGCAGTGGTAACAGCAGGAGCTGGTGGCACTAGCGGCTGAGTGCTGATGGAGTTGATGATCGGTGACGAGAAAACCAGAGTGACCAGTCGGAGCGGAGAGGAAGAAGGACCAACTGTAGGAAGAGGGGGTCCTGCCTGAATGGCTGGCACAACAGCAGTCTGAAGAGCTAGAGGGGGTGCAGACTGAACCAGAGGGATCTAAACACCGGTATGCTGAAGAATATGAGTCATGAAGGCCCGGTGCTCAGCCCTATCTGCCAAAAGTTGCTGCTTCAGAGTGTCCTGCCTGTCCTAAATAGTCTGAAAGAGAGAAAGCATCCTCTCAGACATCTACTGCTGTACCGCTGCCTGACGAGCCTACTCAGCTGCCAGTCGAGCCTGCTCGGACGCCATAAAAGCCTGCTGTTGTGTAAGAGTCTAAAGGATAACAGCCAAAGCAGGGTCAACCACAGGAGGAGCAGCGGGAACAACACTGGAACTCCCGACCTCATGATCATGAGAGCGGGGAGGCGGAGGCGGAGGCAAAACCCCAAAGACATCATCATCATGGACTGCTGCGCCCTGAGTCTTGAACTGATGAAAAGCAGTATCCTCGGCCTAAGTGTCAATCACTAGAGTAGGTGCCGGCATAGGGTCCTCAGGGGCTGGACGGTAGGAACCAAAGAGGAGGCGAGAGGCCTCAAGAGTGCCCTGAAACTGTGGTGGCCGAATCAACTGAGCGAAGATGTGGTTAAGATAGTGAGCATATGGTAGCTGTCGCCAGGCACGTAGACCATCCAGTACGGTGTCCTCGATCTCACAAATGAGGAAATCCACAACATCAAACTCTGAGTGAGAGACCAGGGCACCAAGGAGCTAGAGCTGAATATGAGTGGCAGCCTCCCTGTAACCCATCCGTGCTAGAAGCGTCCGTCTCATGAGCTGATATAAAAACTTGGCCGCTGTGGTGAAATCTGCCGGAGAACGTCGTGACCCATCTGAGAAGGGCGGTTGGAACAAAGTTGCGACGTGGGCTGTAGCTGGAGCAACTCCGCCGTGAGGGCGCCGAGGAGGATCAGAAGTACCATAACACAAGCTGTGAAGGAGAGTCGATGATTCAGGAAATCCAAACAGCTGGCGAATCTAGCTGGCATGAATAGTAACATCCTCGCTCAAAGCAGAATCTCATCCACTGGTGATTAGGGTCGATCCATACAGAAGCTTAGAAAACTCGGACCCATTCCTCAACATATCTGCCGCTGGTAGTCAATAGAGTGAGAAGTCTAGGCAGATATGAGGTGTACCTCAGAGTTAGCACCGGTGGCTAGCAGAAACGCAGGAAGGTCCAAAAGCCGGTGCACTCGTAGAGCAATCTGTGCAGACATCTGAGCTCGAAAGAAGGACTCCTGAATCCTGGTGCTGAAGAGATCGACTGCAGCAGGGTCTCTCTGAGCTGGTAGCCAAGTCTCCACGGGTACATGTCTGAACCGACGTACCTGTGCCGCTGTAGCACGCTGAAGATCAAATAGCCTGGGATCTACAGCTAGTGGTCGCACCTCAGTCTCATCTCGCTCCTGGAAGCGGGCAGGTGGGATAGGTGGAGCAGAAAGGGGAGCGGAAGGAGCAGTGGAAGCTGGAGTAGTGGAGGTGGTAGGTATGGCTGAGGTGATGGATGGCGCAGGAGTGACTGGAGTAGGCAAAGTGGGTGGTGGAGTGGTAGCAGTGGCAAGAGTGGAAGGTGCGGAGGAGCGAGGCCGAGAGGCATGACGACGAACTTGGAAAGCAATCTGATCTGAAGAAATCCGCAACTGATCTCCTCTCTCTGCCTGCTTAGCTGCTGCTAGAGCTGCTCGAGCTGCTCTATCCAAACGTCGCTTCTTGCGACCTTCCTGCTGCTCCAAATAGACAGTCTTCCCCTTGACCTGCCTGAAGGGGCGAGGAGGGTCCTCATCATCTCCTCCCCCTGGCGCTGACACATTCGTCGTGCGTGGCATCCTGACTTGACGATTGCATATGAGAGAGAGAAGCTAAGCACAAGTCGATAATAGCCGATAGGATGACAAAAGAACAAATAGTGACCTGGAAATCTCACACGAGAGAGAGAATCCAGGCAGGACAGGAGACGGCACTCGGGCAGGCAAGGTCACTGAAATGACAGGAGAGGTGAGCACATATTAGTCACATAGTCATAAGTATATGAAATGTGAATAAATACATACACAGAGTGTTATAGCACAGAAATCGAGAGATATGACGATCGAGAGGTCAAACGACGCGAAAACAGCGTTTGAACGTGAAATAGTGCCATAGGAGGTTTGAAATTGAAAACGAGGCATGAAATGATTTGGAATTGAGCCGATACTTCACGAATAGGTTTATATGGGTAAATATGAGTGAAGTGTGCGTTTGGTTTGATTTTAGGCAAAGAAAAAGGAATTTGGGCACTCGGCTCGGAATTGATCGCTAGAAACGGGGAATTGTGTGAAATCGAAGCCTGGGATATCGGATTGGTGTGAAATTTGGCGAATATGTTACTGGAGGTATGGTGAAGGTGCCTGAAAAATTTGGGTTTAATCGGAGCAATTTTGGCTGGTTTGGGCATTTCGACGAGCACGTGGCGTGCGGTGTTTTAGGGTTTTAGAGAAATGGTCAATTTAGGCTGTGAAACCCTCCCTAAGGAGCTAGGAACCTGCAGGGTAGCACAAAGGATACATAGGGATACACATAAATTGAAAGGAATTTGAGTTGAATTCAAGGGGTGAAATTTGGTCAACTAAGAGCTCCATACAGTGAAATCAGAGAGAAGGAGAGAGAGGGTAGTTGAGGAGTTCACCACAGGAGGGGGCCGAGCACAAGCTAGAGCAGAGCCAGCGGAGCACGGCCGCCGGCGAAGGGAGTGTCGTCGGAGGGGAGGAATCGCCAGAGGAGCAGAGAGCACAACCAGCGCAGAGAGGAAATGAAGCCTAGCCTCGGGCTCGGGCAGGGAAAAGATTTTTTTAAAAACTGATTATGGGCACACCGGACAGTCTATAGTGCCTGTCTAGTGCACACCAGACAGCGCACAGTAGCTGTCCGGTGAACCATCGGACAGCGCACAGGAAAGGGGAGTTCTGCGTGCGCGCGGCCGGTGCACAGTGCAGTGTCTGGTGCACACCGGACTGTCCGGTGAGCCCAGACAGAGGGAATTTTGAAATTTTTCAAATTTTCTATGTAGTTTCCAACCAAACCAAATCCCAACTTATAATCACACAAAATAACACATGTTGGGATAGGTATTGGCACCCTCATATATTTTCTCATAATTTTCAAAATATTTTGCCATAGGCTAGATAATTTTTAGAGAAAATAGGCAAATGGTGAGATTTGCATTTTGGCTTTGCACTAGGGGTTTTCATGAAGGATTTGAGTTTTGGATACTCCCCCTAAGTGTAGTGCCTTATGCATATCTCAAGAACCAATAATTGCACAGTAAGTAGGAATTTAAGTGCTAAAAGCTTGAAACTAAGACTTGTCAAGTTTGAGCCCGAGTTAAGCTTTTCTTCTCGCTTTGTTGGCGGTTATCTTAACTAGGTTAGACAAGCCCTAGATGCAATGCAAGAAGTTTAAATATGCAATGCAAGCTTGACAACACCGTTTGAGATCTTTAAATAAAATTTCTGAGATCAAGTATATTTAATTCATTCCTAAACATGCAAAAGCGGGTTTTATCAAGTGGCTTAGTGAAAATATCTGCTAATTGATCTTCCGACCTCACTCCTTCTAAAATGATATCTTCTTTCGCAACATGATCTCTAAGGAAGTGATGACGGATATCAATGTGCTTGGTGCGAGAGTGTTGTACAGGATTATTAGCAATTTTAACAGCACTCTCATTGTCACACAACAAAGGTACCTTTTCTAGAACTACGCCATAGTCTAGAAGAGTTTGTTTCATGTATAAAATTTGTGTGCAACAAGCACCCACCACAATGTATTCCGCTTTGGCGGTTGACAAGGCAACACTATTTTGCTTTTTGGATGTCCATGATACTAGTGATCTCCCAAGCAAATGGCATCCCCCAGAAGTACTTTTTCTATCAATTTTGCAACCGGCATAATCCAAATCGGAATAGACAATTAAGTCAAAAGTAGCTCGTTTGGGATACCAAAGGCCAACACTTGGGGTGTACCTGAGATACCTAAGAATTCTTTTAACAGCGCGAAGATGAGCTTTCTTAGGATTAGATTGAAATCTAGCACACATGCAGACACTAAACATGATATCGGGCCTAGATGCGGTAAGATACAGTAAACTACCAATCATAGAACGGTAGAGAGTTTGATTAACCGGGTTACCTCCCTCATCTAGGTCGAGATGTCCATTTGTTGGCATAGGCGTCTTGATTGGTTTGGACTTCTCCATGTTGAACCTTTTCAACAAGTCTTTGGTATACTTCTCTTGTGAGAGGAAGTTACCATCTTTCATTTGCTTGACTTGAAAGCCGAGGAAGTACGTCAGCTCACCAATCATTGACATCTCAAACTCCTTCGACATCAACTCACAAAATTCCTTGCAATGATAGTCATTTGTTGAGCCAAAGATTATGTCATCAACATATACTTGACAAATGAAAATATCACCATTATGTTTCTTTGTGAAAAAAGTTGTGTCGACGGTCCCGATCTTGAAGCCCTTTTCGATGAGGAAGTCGCGAAGACGCTCATACCAAGCCCTTGGAGCTTGCTTCAATCCATATAGCGCCTTGGACAACCTGTAAGTATGGTTAGGATATCTGGGGTCTTCAAACCCAGGTGGTTGCTCAACATATACAAGTTCATTTATGAAGCCATTTAAAAATGCACTTTTTACATCCTTTTGATAAAGCTTTATATCATAGCATGATGCATATGCGAGTAGGATACAGATGGCTTCCAGTCGAGCAACCGGTGCAAAGGTCTCTCCAAAAATCTAAGCCTTCTACTTGAGAGAATCCCTTTGCAACAAGTCTTGCCTTGTTCCTTACAATCATGCCTTGATCATCTTGTTTATTTTTGAACACCCACTTTGTTCCAATGATCCTTGCATCTTGTGGGGGCTTTTCCAAGGTCCAAACTTGGTTACGGGTGAAGTTGTTTAGTTCTTCATGCATGGCATTCACCCAGTCTGGATCCTGTAGCACCTCATCTATACATGTAGGCTCAACACAAGAAACAAAGGAGTGATGTTCAATAAAAGAAGCATGTTTATGAGATCAAGTAATAACCCCTTGTGAAGGACTCCTAATGATTTGGTCTTTTGGGTGAGCTTGAAGTAGAGATGAGTTACTCCTGTCAACCACTTGGGAAGAAGATCCTGGAGCATCAACATCTTCGGCTTGTACCCTTGCTTGTTCATGAGAGACAAATGTATCTTCATTTGCATGCCTCTCATCTTTTTCATCATCTTGTGGTACACTTGATGAAGAACGCTTGTCAATGTTTTGCACCTCTTCTTCATCTTCTTTTGGTTTGATGGCTCCAATTGGCATGTTCTTCATGGCTTCCTTAAGTGGCTCATCACCTACATCATCAAGATTTTCAAGTGCTCCTTGGGAGCCATTAGTCTCATCTAATTCCACATCATATGTTTCTTCTACCACGCCAGTGGCATGATTGAATACTCGATATGCTTTGGACTTTGATGAATAACCCAAAAGAAAACCAATATCACAACGTCTTTGAAACTTACCTAGGTGATGGCGTTTCTTGTAAATGTAGCATTTGCATCCAAACACCCGGAAGAAAGAGACGTCTGGCTTTTTCCCATTTAGCAGTTCATACGGAGTCTTCGCAAGTAGCAGGTGAGGAAATAGCCTGTTTGATGCATAACATGCAGTGTTGACAGCTTCAGCCCAAAACCTCTCCGGTGTGTTATACTCATCAATCATTGTTCTTGCAAGTGTGGTCAAGGTCCTATTTTTCCTTTCAACAACTCCATTTTGTTGAGGTGTATATGTTGCAGATACTTCATGCTTGATCCCAATCTCATCACAGTATTCATGAATGTTGGTGTTGTCAAATTCTTTACCATTATCACTTCTAATCTTCTTGATCTTGCAATCAAATTCATTTTGAGCTTTCTTGGCAAACTTCTTGAATATAGATGCAACTTCAGATTTATCATGGAGAAAGAACACCCAAGTATATCTTGAGAAATCATCAACTATCACCAGACAATAGAGGTTGCCACCAGCACTTACATAATTTGTTGGTCCAAATAAATCCATATGAAGTAGTTCCAGTGGCCTTGATGTTGACATGAAAGCTTTTGTAGGATGTGTGTTAGCAACTTGCTTCCCAGCTTGACATGCACTATAAGGCTTGTCCTTTTCAAATACAACATCCTTCAATCCTCAAACCATGTCCTTCTTTAATACTTTATTGAGTGTGCTCATCCCAACATGTGCAAGCCTCCTATGCCATAGCCAACCAAGTGATGCTTTGGTAAAGAGGCAAGTTCTTAAGTCTGCATCTTCAGAGGTGAAATCCACTAAGTAGAGATTGTTGTATCTAAATCCTTTAAACACCATTGATTCATCATCCATTTTTGATACAATAACCTCTGTTGGAGTGAATAAGCATTGAAGTCCAAGATCACAGAGTTGACCCACTGATAATAAGTTGAAGCTCAAAGGTGAAACCAAGAGAACATTTGAAATTGATAGATCATTTGAAATTGCCACCTTGCCAAGTCCTTGAACTTTCCCTTTTGAATTATCCCCAAATGTGATTTTGTCCTATCCATCAACATTCTCATCAAGTGAGGTGAACATCCGTGGGTTGCCTATCATATGTTTTGTGCATGCACTGTCAATAACCCAATGGCACCCACCGGTCTTGTAGTTCACCTACATCCACAGACAAATCAAGCGTGAGTTTTGAGGGCCCTATATTGCATAGGACCAGTAACTTTCTCAATCAAGGACTTTGCAACCCAAATTTGTCTAGGTCTACTCTTGCTTGGTGGACCTAGGAATGTAAATTTGACTTTTTCATTTGCTACTTTCCTTAGAACATAATGAGCATTGAAAGCAAATGGTCTTGAGTGCTTAGGCAAGGGAGTTGGTAGTTTGGCTTTGCAGTTGTGGGCAAGGTGACCTTCTTTTCCACACTCAAAGCATTTGATAGGCTTATGAGTCTGCTTTGGCTTGTATTGAGTAGTAGCTTTCTTTTGCACAAAAAGCATTATATCCAATACCACTCTTGTTGTTTTTCGTGACAGTGTTCATGAGCAATTCATTTTGGAGGTATTGGCCCTTGTTGAACTTTTGCACACTTGTTGCAAGATGTTCATTTTCACTCTTATGTTTCTTGACCTCATTTTTAAGCCTTTCATTATCCACTGCCAACTCATTGTTGAAATCATTGTTTTCAATGGCAACCTTTCCTCTAGTGGTTGCATCAGTCAAGTATCTCTTCAATTTTTGATTGTCTAGAGTCAAGACTTCAACTTTTTTGGTCAATTCATCATGTAGATTAGTTTGATCACCTTGACCCAAGTCATCACATGAGGTTGCTACATCAATCTTAACAACAGGGTTAATAGCCTCATGTGTATTGCAAGATAAAAGTTCATTTTCAACAAGAAGATTATCATGATCAAATTTAATCTTAGTATAGTCTTCCTTGATTTTCACTAGTCTATCTTTCAACTCCCTATTAGCTTCATTTAACTTGTCACATTTATCCTTAGCATCTTTTAGGGAGGATGTAAGCTCATTTACAGTGGATAACATAGTTTTGTTTTCTTCTTTCATTTCATCACTAGCTTTCATAACTATGTCATATTTGGCATTCAAAGATTCATTTTCATTTTTCAACTTATCACATTTAGCTTTTGACTTCCTAATGATTTGAGTGTATTCTTTAAGCAAGTTAGCTTTTGACTTCCTAATGATTTGAGTGTATTCTTTAAGCAAGTCAGCTAGTTTATCATAGGAAGGTGAAGCAAATTCATCATCACTATCACTATCACTATCATCAGTAATATCATTATTATTTTGTACCTTCCCTTCACCTCTAGCCATGAGGCATAGGTGAGAAGTCGATGATGGCGATGGTGGTGGTGAAGAGAAGTCCCCAGCGATGGCGGCAACTTTTTCATCATTTTCTTCTTCACTTGAAGAAGATCCACTTGATGACTCAATGTCAGTGAGCCAGTCACCAACAATATATGCCTTTCCATTTTTCTTTTTGTGGAACCTCTTATGCTTCCCATCCTTCCTCTTGAAGAATCTCTTTTCCTTTTTCTCATCATCGCTGTCATCTTCTTTCTTGCCCTTGAACTTGTTCTTCTTGGGCTTGTTACATTGATGAGCAAGATGACCAAGCTCTCCACAGCTGTAGCAATCCATTTCAGAAATGGGCTTTCTTTTGCTGGAAAAGAATTTCTTATTTCTTGAATCAAATTTGATGCCTTCTCTGTTGAGCTTCTTTAACATCTTGGTGGTCTTCCTCACCATCAAGGCAATGTTAGCATCAAGGTCATCATCACTTGAGGATTCTTCCTCAATTTGTACTTTAGCTTTTCCTTTTCTTTCTTGATTTGCTTTGAGAGCCAAATCCTTTCTCTTGGAAGATGACTCATCCTTGTCATTGATGTGCATGTACATCTCATGAGCATTGATCTTTCTCAATATATGTGTAGGTGTGGTAACTGAAAGATCCATCTGATGCAGCACAGTGACAATGTGTCCATATTTGTCAATTGGGAGGACACTCAGAATCTTCCTCACAACATCCGGTTGTGAAATTTGTGTAAGCCCCAAGCGATTTACTTCCTCTACAAGAATATTGAGACGTGAGTACATAGCATTGGTATTTTCATTAGCAAGCATTTCAAAAGAATTTAACTTTCTCATAGCAATGTGATATCTCTCCTCATGCTCACTCCTAGTTCCTTCATGTAGAGCACATATGTACATCCACAAATCATGAGCATTTTTATGATTTCTAACTCTATTAAACACATCCTTGCAAATGCCTCTAAAAAGGGTGTTTTTGGCCTTAGCATTCCATTTCTCATAATTAAACTCTTCACCTACAAGATTTGTGGGATCTCTAGGTTGGGGAAATCCTTGAGTGGCGGCTTTGTAGACACCAATGTCTATAGCCTCTAAATATGCTTCCATACGAATTTTCCAATATGGAAAATCATCACCATCAAAAACGGGAGGAGGTCCATCCCCACCGGACATCGTTACTCTAGCGGTTAAGCTAATCTAAGAGCAATAAGGCTCTGATACTAATTGAAAGGATCACGATGCTCAAGAGGGAGGGTGAATTGGGCTTTTCTAAAAATCAATACTAATTAAAACCTAAGCAAGAGCCCAACTTCACCCCAACAACTAGCACTAAGAGAATAATACTAGAAATACAATAATGCTAAGACAATACTTCAAATACTTGCTAAACAAATACACAATGTAAAAGGCTTGAATTAAGTGCGGAATGTATAGCAAGGTTTAGAAGACTCCTCCAATTTTTCCCGAGGTATCGAAGAGTCGGCACTCTCCACTAGTTCTCGTTGGAGCACCCACGCAAGGATATCGCTCCCCCTTGGTCCTCGCAAGAACCAAGTGCTCACTACGAGATGATCTTTTGCCACTCCGGCATGGTGGATCCCTCACGACCGCTTACAAACTTGAGTCGGGTCATCAACAAGATGTCCACGGTGATCACCGAGCTCCCATCGCCACCAAGCCGTCTAGGTGATGCCGATCACCAAGAGTAACAAGCCGTAGACTTTCGCTTGACCAAGAGAAGCCTAATGCAAGTGGTGTGTGCTCTAGGTGGCTCTCGCTAGCGCTAATGAGGTCCAAATGCGGGATTAAGATTCTCTAATCACCTCACTAGGCTATTGGTGCTTGCAATGCTCTACCAATGTGCAGGAATAAATGTGGGCAGCAAGACATTGAATATGGTGGGTGGAGGGGGTATAAATAGCCCTCACCCACCAACTAGCCGTTACCAGCACTGTTCTGCGCATGGGCGCACCGGATAGTCCGGTGCGCCACCGGTGCGCCAATGGTCGACTCCAACGGCTAGTTCTGACAGCTAGCTTGTTGGGCTGATGGCACACCGGACAGTGAAAAGTCACTGTCCGGTGCACACCGGATGGTCCGATGCGATGTCCGGTGCGCTGTCCGGTGTGCCACTATAATTCAATTCTCAACCTTGCGCTATAAGGTTTCTGGTTGGGGAAAACCCTTCCTCGGGCCATCCTGGCCCCACCTGGTAGAGGGCGCATCGGACAGTCCGGTGCACACCGGACAGTCCGGTGCCCCTAGGCCAGAAACCCTAACTTCTATTTTCTTCTGTTTTTCAAATCGGTTTTCGTTCTAACTTGTGAGTATGTTCTAGAGTGTCACCTAGCACTATATGTGAGTGTGAATATGCACCAACACTACACTAGAACTCTCTTGGTCAAACTACTCATCGACAACCCGTCTTTATAGTATGGCTAAAACAAAATAAAAGACCTAACTAAATCACGAGTGTCTGCAACTCCTTGACACTCGGACTACGTAGACCTTCACTTTTTTGTTTCGTCGCTTTTAGCCATCGCTTCGAGTTCTTATCTCCGGGATTGTTTTCACCGTTGTAGTACTTCTACCTGTAATGTGACCTAACTTACCATTTGTCTCTGCAAAACACACGTTAGTCACATATAACATTACATTGTCATTAATCACTAAAACCAACCAGGGGCCTAGATGCTTTCACACGAAGGGGACTGACGAAATAGGTCAATCTTCTGAAGGCAAAGAGATTTCATCTAAAGAAGATGTAGAGAGCCCACACCTTTTGGGTCTTGGAAGTGCTGCCTTCGGAGGTTCATCATCCTTCGAAGAGGACGATGAGAAGCAGGCTACCGAAGGTGGTAGGTCTTCAGGGCATGAGAAAGCAAGAGATCTAAAAAAGCCAAACCTTACGCTAGAAGCAAATGTAGATGAGCCTACTTAGACTACTAGCAAAGAAATAGATGAGCTCAGTTTCTTTGTGTGGCATCTTGGTGGTCGTGAATTCAATGACGAGGAAGTTTCGAAGTTATAAAATAAAGGTGAAACCATGGGGTATGTGCCTGAGGCTATGCACTTTGGAGGGGTAGATCAAATGCTTATGTGTATACCTGACCCTGACGAATCAAAAATTGTATATCACCTAAAGTATTGGTTTCCTAGAGGTCAAATATCGGCTCAGCTAGGTTGAAAAAGGAAACTTTCTCATAGTCTATCTTATACTAGTACCAAGGTAAGAAAAGGCTTCTTCTTTTTTTATTTCGAAGCAACTTTTTAGGGGAAAATATATCCAATTAAATTGTTTTGTTTTTGTAATGCAGGTGGTAATGCTGAGTAAGGCTTTAAGAATTCAACAAGAGGAGGAAAAAGAGCTAGCAACACTTCGAGATGATGTTGAGAAACTTTGGAAATCTTTAGAGGAAAAGAGACCGAAGTAATATCTTTGAAAGAGAAGGTTGCCAAGATCGAGGAGGAAAGAGGAAGAATTAGTAAAGGTGCACAAGGCGGTTATGATGAAGATGAAAGAACAATACAAGACAATCAACGAACTTTGTACCAGTCTCGAAGATACGAGGGAAAGTACTAGCAAGGACAAAAAACAAAGGATATTGGAAACTTTGGAGCAGCTTCGTACTAGTTCTCGGTGCTGCTATGTTTTGAAGAAAATCTTCTCTTCAATTGGTGCAACTTCGAGGGCAACTTCAAATACCAGCGGAGACACTAAGGGGGCACTTGGCTGGATGAAAAAGATGTTGGGAGAAGTTGAATAAATAATCAACGCTTGCAGTGATTACTATGCGATTATTGGATCACGTGGAATGGCTTCTGTACTTGAGAAGCTCGGCTGCAACCACGTTAAAGCCATCCGAGAAGCTAGCTTCGGCATGGTAGTTGAAGATATCAAAGCTCCTTTGAAAAATGTATTGAGTGTTGCGAAGAGATTTTTCTTTGTGCTATGGAACAAAAGTAGTCAGCAACTGGTTGCCCTAGAAGCCAAAGAGTATACTAGGAAGGTTTGTCCTTAGACTTGTTGTTGGGGGCCTTCGTCCTCCGAAGGTCCTCAAAAACATGGTTTGACAATGTTTTCCAAGTGGATTATGTGAACAGGTATCTTCGGACTCAAAATTATGAACATGAAGTACGGTCAGGACGAAGCCTGAACCAGACGAAGGGGGATTAAAATGGAGGACGGGCTGATTACCAAGCTCTACGAAGGATGGTGCATAGCCGAAGCTGTGCGCAGGGAAGCTTCGTCGTGATAGCAGAAAGGGGAACCGACTTAAAGATGAAAAGACTACTTGGGCCTTGACAGATTTCCATAAGTCATTGGCAAATGTAATGGACATGAATGTAATTTTACGTGGGCTGCGTCCCGCGTCTATAAATAGATGAACAGTACTCCCGTACGGTTCACGCTGACTTGGCATTTGCTTTTGCGTCACGCTTGTACTTTTTACCTTCTCTCAGGACCGAAGGTACATTTGTAATTTGAAATCATTTCTATTTTTCCATATTAATAAAATAGAAATGATTCTATAACGATATCTATATTATATTCATGCTTTATATGAATCCTTCGTCATTATCAGTTATATTTACGAAGGTATGTCTCTTATGACCTTCGACCGAAACTCATTATTTCCCGATGGGGCATAATGTTTCGAAGGACGAAGGACTTTAACACTTTAACACTTTTTATGTTGCCTTGTTCTTAACTCTTAGCATTTGAGAACAAGTCCCCAACATTGGCGCCCACCTCCGGTGAACTCACTTCCACTTCGAGTTTTTTGAACACCTTCGGAAGCTATAGACCTTCGCTATGGCGCCGAAGAAAGCTTCAGCGACTGGAGCTGCAGCACTGCAACCGCTGGATCCCAACCAGGAGACCGTCTCTCTTCGGGAGGCCCGAAGCCAGAAGAGGAAGGCCGTCAGCCCGACGCTTCAGGAGGATGAACTAGACCAAGAGATCAGGGATATGGAGATGCTTCATCAACAGGTGCAGAGGAAAAAGGAAAAGATGGCCAGGCTAGCTGAGCTGCAAAGGCAGATAGACGAAGCTTCTGAAGAAGTTCGTCACCTTACCCACGATGAGCAGAACCGAAGGCCTCAACAAAAAGACCTTCATCAGGATGGCTTCTTCAACGAAGATGACTGGTATGACAATTTCCATCATGGAAATTTTGTTTTCGATGATGCCTCTCCTCTGTCCGCTGAGCTGCAGGCTACACCCTGGCCTCCGTCCTATAAGCCACCTCAGCTTCCCATGTTCGACGGCCACTCAGACCCGAAGCAGTTCTTGATGAGCTACGAAGCAACAGTGTCTTCGTATGGTGGCAATGCTGTAGTCATGGCAAAGTCTTTCGTTATGGCCGTCAGGAGTGTTGCTCAGACCTGGTATTCCTCCCTTCGACCAGGAACGATCACTTCATGGCAGAAGCTGAAGGATATGTTGTTAACCAGCTTTCAAGGATTTCAGACGAAGCCGGTCACTGCTCAAGCCTTGTTCCAGTGCACTCAGGATCCTGAAGAATACCTTCAGGCGTATGTCAGAAGGTTCTTGCGTTTGAGGGCGCAGGCACCAACGGTGCCCAATGAAATTGTCATCGAAGCCATGATCAAGGGGCTTCGTCCTGGACTTGCAGCTCAATACTTTGCTAGGAAGCCTCCTCAGACTCTGGAGAAGCTGCTCCAAAAGATGGACGAGTACATTCGTGCCGATAATGACTTTCGCCAAAGAAGGGAGGAGGCCTTCAGATTTTCTGAGATGACCAGGGGCTTCGGAGGAAGATTCTATCCGAGGCATGTCATTTCCATCCACAACTCCACTCAAAATGATGACAAGGGGAGTCAGCAGAACAGGCCGCAGTGCTCCTCACAGGCTTCGGGGCAACAGCAAACTTTCTTCCGGCCACCAGCTCCAAGAGGCAGAGGCGCCAGGGGCTTCGGCGGAAGATTTGGAGATCAACCAAGGAGGATATTTTGCTTATTCTGTGGTGAAAACAAGGGCCATACCACCAGGATGTGCCATGTCACCATTCAGAAACAAAAGGAGCTAGCAGAAGCTGCAGCGCAACAGGGCCAGCCGAAGCAGGTCATGCATACTGCTTCGTACCATCAGCCTTACATCCCGGAATACGTGGGCAACCACCCTGCAGTTTCCGTAGCTTCGGCAAGTCAACCTCAAGCTTCATGGCAACAGCCCCCGCCTCCACCTCCGCTGCAACAAGGCCAACAGCCAGAAGGGAGCCAATATGTTCCGCACCAAAGGGATCTCAGAGAGCAATCTGAAGCTCGCACAGTCAATAGTACTGTGCCAGAGTCGAAGCACATTTATTGACAAATATCCTACTTTGATAGCAGTCTTTTCCGTTTAAGTTCTATTTTCTGTGAAATAAAGAACATTTCAGTTTTCATATAATAGTTTCGTGGTTGGTTATGAGGAAAACCTATCTTCTCCACAGGCTTAAGTTGCTGAAGCTTAAAAATTTGCGGTAACAAGGAGGACCTTCGAATTATTAAAAATCCGTCGAAGCAACAAAAAGTCGTTCTAAGGAACGCAGAGTAAGTTGCCGAAGTTACAAAAAGCCGTTCCAAAGGGAGCGCAGTGTAAGTTTTTTGCTCCAAAGACGTTCCTAAGGGAATGCAGAGCATACAGCGAAAAGTCAACGCTGATACCGCCTAAGTAAAAGGCGAAGAAGCTCCAAAGACGTTCCTAAGGGAATGCAGAGCTTATACCGTCTAAGTAAAAGGCGAAGAAGCTCCAAAGACGTTCCTAAGGGAATGCAGAGCTTATACCGTCTAAGTAAAAGGCGAAGAAGCTCCAAAGACGTTTCTAAGGGAATGCAGAGCTTACAAATATATTTTGTGTGTATCTTCGGAACAAATGTCATTTGCATAACATAACATCATCACATCATTTTGCATAGCATAAGCATCATACATCATGTTGCATTTGGCAAAAGAAGGGGACACAGTATCAACCTTCGAAAGGAAGCATTGAGAAAGTGAAAATTGTGTAAAGTCACGAGGGAATACAATGATAATCTTCGGAATACAGCTTCGGAAAATGTTTTTACGAAGCATGGACGAGCTTCATCAGAGCAATATCGAAATTGTATAGCTTCGGAGAATGTTTTCACGAAGCGTGGACGTGATTCGTCAGAATAGTTTTAACGGAGAATGTCTTCTTCACGAAGCATGAAAAGAAGGGAAGGTGTTTTTTCGCCGAAGGCTCAAAAATGGTATGTATGTAGAATTTCATGCATCGTAAAGAATTGAATAATGGAAAGAGACTTGTATATTACATTCAAATGTACAAAATATTACATAGATCACACTTCAAATGTTTTTTTCTAATAACACCTAGTCTTCTCTTAATACTACTTCGGCAGCCTCATTTAGAAGTTGTTCAACAACTTTATCCATGATAGCTTCGGCCATTTGTTTGATTTCGTCATCCTCTTTTGTGTGAGGGTCAACAGACGATCCAGCAGGTTCTGAGGGAACAAAATATTTTTGCATTACTATTACAAACCGTGAGCAAAGTTTGAAATAAAAATTACAACACAATAAGAGCGACTAATTAGTACCTATTTGCCCTTCGGCAACTTCTGTTACTTTCCTAGCATCATGGATGCCTTTTTCACTTCTTTGAATAATTTCTTGCGCCATTTCTCGGCCGCCGTTGTCCCAGACATCAGTAAAGAATTTGCCACCAACCATGCTTGCTTCAGCCGAGGGGTCTTTGATGTCTTCGGAGGATAAGGCAGCTTCGGACTGAGCTAAAGATTTTACATGTTCACAACCTTTCTTCTCCAAGACAGTAGCAACTCCCCTGGCGCCCGAAAAAGCACAGATGTCACCGCGGCTACTCAGGATTTCCTCGAAGGCCTCTGCTTCGTGACTGATCCATTCTATTGGACCTTCGGGATTGCCTCTTGAGAAATTCTCTTCACTGGAAAATGCGCCCACGCTGGCGAAGCTGGTTTTAATTTTCTTTACGCATTCCATGGATTTTACAAAGCATTTTTTCTTAGAAGACCGAAGCTCTTCCACGGTTGCTTCCAAATGATCAGCCCATTGGTCGCTGCATTCCCGTCTTGTTTCTTCAAGTATGCGTTCTTCTTTCGCCCGGGCCAATTGCTTCTGAAGATCTTTAATTTCGCGTTTCTGAGCTTCGGCCTGAATCTTTGCAGCAGCTTCGTCCTTTTTTATCTTGTCTACTAATGTAACCAGAATTTTATCTTTTTCTAGAGCTTCGTTTCTCAGTTTAATAACTTCTGATCGTAAATTGTTGAACGCAATTTCATAGCTCTCATCTTCGGCACTCTTTTGTGCTCTTAGTGCGTTGCTCAGGATTAAACCCTGTACAAAAAAGAATCCATATAAGAATAAAGGAATGAATTACGTATTGTAAAATTTTTTCAAAAGACTAATTCCCATACCTTCAGGCTATTATATGCAAGACTATCCGCGAGATCTTCCTTCGTCATAGCGCATAGTCCAGCTTCAAGCTTCGGAAACCCCATACTCCTAGCCATCTCCCGGCAGACAGATAATTCTTTGTTGTCAGGGAGGCAGTATAGGAAGTCATCTTCGTTTGTCCCATTGAACACCATGGCTCCCTTCGGATATTTTAACTCTCTGGCATAGTGATTGGCTTCATAAATCTCTTCTTCAGATAATTTCTTCCCCGAAGCATGTCGCACGATGTAATCACATATGTCGGAAGGAGCTTCGGGGGCGGCAGTGTCAATTTCTTCAACCAAAACTTGTTCTGATATTTTCTCGGATTGTTCCTTGGTGGGCTCTGAAGGCCCAGCTTCAGCCTCAGCTTGTTGTTTCGAAGCTTCGGTAGACGCTTCAGCAAGTTCAATAGTCTTCTTTGGAGTTGTGCTTGAAGACTTAATTGTCTCCAAGACATCTAGTACGTTCACCATTCTTTTTTCTTTTTGGGGTCACCAATGGGCCCTTTTGGTTTTTTATAGTTTCGACAGTTGCTGAAGGACTTAAGATTTCCGATGATTTTGGCCCTTCAATCTTCGGTTTTTCTACTTTTTCTGCCGAAGGCGCTTCAGTTTTCTCTTCTATCTTCGGCACTGGAGCTGGTTCTGTAGCTTCAGAGGCCAAAGAGACTTCACCAATAAACTCTGGCACTGTGGCCGGCTCAATAAAGCGCGCTCGGTGGGTGAGCACCTTCATCTTTTTCCTTTGTGGTGCTGGCTCACTAGTAGCACTCGTGGTAGCTTCTGTCGCAGGAGAAGTATTTTTTCTTTTGCGACCCAATACCGGATAGTGATAGTCAGGGTAGACAAACCCGACTGCGTCAAATACCCGGTTGAGCCTTTTCTTCTTTCGGCCTCCGAAGGCTGCTGATAACGCAGTATTCTCGGCCTTCGAATATGCCCCAAGCAGTTCGTCACTTAATGTTTCAATGCTTTTCAACCAGTCATCATCTGGTTCAACAAACTTATCCGCATATTTGAATGTGTATTTCAGTCTGACCAGTCCGCCTTCGTTGGACTCTTTGATGGTCTCCTTCGGCATTTCCCACTTTCCTGCAAGTGGCCACACCCTGAAGGCAATGTGCTCTTGGACCAGGTCCCGTGTCCCAATGAAAGAGCAGATTACGCCGAAGGCTCTTTGGCATTCCTCGGCTGCTTCATCCATTTCAACCTTCGGCCTTCGAAGTCCGAAGCGTTGCCAGATGGGGCGCATAATGATATTCTTGACATCTTCTTGCGCTGCTAAGTCATTCTTTACATAGAACCACTCTGTCATCCAGGCTCCGGGCCACCTCTTCCGAAAAGTTGGCACAGGGCGGCTTGACCCAGAGCGGGCACCGAAGCTGTAACACCCAAAGTTGTTGTGATATTGTTCTTTCCCCCAGGGCTTCGTCTCATATAACAACTCATGAATGTTGCAAAAGCTTTTAGCATTTGGTTCTAAACCTTGGCTTCTTGCAGCCCAGACAAACATCCCCATTCTTATGATAGCTTCGGGAGTAATTTGATGAAGGTAGACTTCAAATGTTTTCAGTACTTCAACAACAAAGTTGCTTAGGGGGAATCGAAGCCCAGCCTTGAGAAAGCTTCGGAAGATTACGACTTCATCTTCTTCGGGGGTGGGAGAAGTTTTTTCTCCAGCATCAGCCCTCACAATAGATATATCTCGAAAATACCGCCCCCTCATATTATCAATATGACTCTGCTTAATAGTAGTTTTCCCGAAAACTGTGTGACTTGGCCGCCATGGTCGATCTTCGGACTCTTCCCCACCACTTTCTACATCGAAACTGTCGCTGTCACCAGTATCTTCGGACAAACCTTCAAGAATCTCTTTGGTGATTTTCTCCGTATTGGTCTCCGCCATCGCTATAAGGAACCCCAAGTTCTTCTCTTCGTCGAGACTCAGCTTCGTCTCAGCAGGGATCTTCTTACCTTCAGACATCTTCGGAAACGCTAAAAAACTGTTTTCAAGGCCGAAGCTTCAAAATCAAAAAGATCAGCAAATCTTAGTGCACAAGAGCTAAAAATTTAGTGGGCCGAAGCAAATGGCAAGTGTGCGTACCAAATAAGTTTGCGGTATGATCTTATTTATACCCCCAGGGCGTTGAAAATTGAAAGACCCCGCTTGTCAGTGAATGTTGCTATTCTAGCAAAGGGAAGGTGTTTTTTTCGGACCTTCGGCTCAAGGCCTTCGTCCATATCGCAATCTGAATTTATCATTAACAAATTAATATTGCGAGGGGCTACTGTTGGGGGCCTTCGTCCTCCGAAGGTCCTCGAAAACATGGTTTGACAATGTTTTCCAAGTGGATTATGTGAACAGGTATCTTCGGACTCAAAATTATGAACATGAAGTACGGTCAGGACGAAGCCTGAACCAGACGAAGGGGGATTAAAATGGAGGACGGGCTGATTACCAAGCTCCACGAAGGATGGTGCATAGCCGAAGCTGTGCGCAGGGAAGCTTCGTCGTGATAGCAGAAAGGGGAACCGACTTAAAGATGAAAAGACTACTTGGGCCTTGACAGATTTCCATAAGTCATTGGCAAATGTAATGGACATGAATGTAATTTTACGTGGGCTGCGTCCCGCGTCTATAAATAGATGAACAGTACTCCCGTACGGTTCACGCTGACTTGGCATTTGCTTTTGCGTCACGCTTGTACTTTTTACCTTCTCTTAGGACCGAAGGTACATTTGTAATTTGAAATCATTTCTATTTTTCCATATTAATAAAATAGAAATGATTCTATAACGATATCTATATTATATTCATGCTTTATATGAATCCTTCGTCATTATCAGTTATATTTATGAAGGTATGTCTCTTATGACCTTCGACCGAAACTCATTATTTCCCGATGGGGCATAATGTTTCGAAGGACGAAGGACTTTAACACTTTAACACTTTTTATGTTGCCTTGTTCTTAACTCTTAGCATTTGAGAACAAGTCCCCAACACTTGTATTACCGAAGATTTATTTATGAACTCTCTTAGATACTTACCTTGTTTCTTTTTTGTAGAGCAAACAGTCGAAGAAGACGAAGAAAGTGAAGTGAGAGAGGGCCAAAGCGTAATTGAATCTTTAGGCCGAAGGAACTTCTGTATTTTGAAACTAACATTTATGCAGTTGAAATACTGCCTATTGTAATATAAAACTTTACTTTCTATTACTTATCCTATTTTACTCTAAATGCTTTGTTGCGTGTGAAACCAAATCTTACTGGTATTTTGAGCCGAAGGCGAAAAACACCTTCCCTTCTTTTCACTCGGAACAAAGCCTCCAAAGCTTAGCTTTGATGATCTTCTTTTTGTCTAATAATTTTCACCTAGCACGTTCGTGCCTGTTGATAGAAAACAGTTATGATTAAATTTGGCATCCCATAGGAACGACTTCGGAGCATCTTAAATACTTTAGATCTGCATCCCTCCAGGACGACTTTGGAGTTTTCTTATCTTTACTTCATAAAACTTTAGCTCTGCATTCCCTTAGGAACAACTTTGGAGCTTTTTCACATTTACTTTGGTGATAAGACTTCAACTCTTCATTTCCTTAGGAATGACTTTAGAGCTTTTTCACTTTACTTGGTGATAAGACTTCAGCTCTACATTTCCTTAGAAACGACTTCAGAGATTTTTCACATTTACTTGGTGATAAGACTTTAGCTCCGCATTCCCTTAGGAATGACTTTGGAGCTTTTTCACCTTTAGTTGGTGATAAGACTTACATTCGCATTGGAGGCTTGGGAATTGGTCTCTTCGCTGACTTGATTTTATGTACTCAACGACACTACTTCGGTATAATTAATTTTTCAGGGGGAATGTCCCTTTATTAACTTCAGGTATTGTTGGGGTACCCCGATTATCCCTCTAAAAACGCACTCAAGAAAGGTTAAGACATTACCCTCGAATGAAAGCATCTGAGACACCTCCTAACCCGAGGCCCCTCCCCGAGGGTCTCCCACCTCAGGCAAATCTCTGCCTCGCCTGAAGTCACCACCGATCCATCTGTCTCGCCCGAGCCGATCCCTGGCAGATAGGACAAAGGAACCCGAAGGCCAGCGGAGACACTTGCATTTAATGTGCACACCTACCCACGCAGAGGCATAGGATGTAACACCCTTGGTGTTTAGCATGCTCATTCATGGCATGTGCATCATGAAAGCATTATCATGAGCATCATCAATCATTCTATCACTTACATCGAAATCTTAAATTGTCACTAATGGTTGTGAAGTGAAGCCTTGCTTGCACCAATAGAAGACCTAGGTCTCATAGACATAGATTATCATAGAGTGCTAGTGTGTAAGTAAATTCACCTAGATAATTTAGATATATAACGACGGATCTTTTAACTTTTGAGTTCATGTGATGATAGTTTCTTAAACTATATGTGATGATGTGATTTAGTGAATGTTGTTCTTGATAAATGAAGTTCCTTCTGTAACACTCCGGGTTCCACAAACAACCCGGAATGCTACTGAACTACACTTCCGACGTCCATATATAAAATTTCGGCAGCATCCCCTTTGCAAGATTGCATAAAAGAGGGGGGCAACAGAGTATAAACATATATCATGACTAAAACATACTAGGTATTATTAATCGGCTAGCAAGGGAAGATAAACATACGACCTGAACTGAATTAACCAGTGCGCACGACCATGTAAAGAAAACAAACTTCCTTTGACAATAAGTTTCTAATTAAATCATGGCTGCGCCTGGGCAGCATTATTGTGAGAGTAAAAGTGGACGTGCTGCTACTACCCTCATTCCCAACATGTATCAAGTACCTGCATTGAGTAATGCAAGAGTGAGATGACACATCTCAGCAAGTAAAATAATATCAAACAGTTAAACCACATAAGAACATTGTTTTACCACCACTTGATTCCACAACCTTCTTATTACGAAGGTGCAGCACGTATACAACATACAACACACCTAGTTACCACACCTCGCAGGTAGAAACCACAATAGTAACATAGTAATGTCACACTTCATATATTCCTCATGAGTGCAAATGTCTGCAAATGCAAGGATGACTTCTGCCTTCATACCACTAAGGATATGAAGCCACATCGTACCCCTCCTCGGGCAACGTACGATGCTAAAAATGTACCGGTACGGTCGGACCATAAGATCACGACATAACTTCAAAATGCAAGATGGATGATGCGATGTGCATGTCATGCCTACAACACTTCATATAACATGATTCAAAAAGATACTTCAACTTCATCCAAGATGGGAATCAACCACATATATCATTACCAAATTATGATCATCCACAATATTAGACAATTGAGAATTAATACTTCCAAACAAATAAACTTTATCATAGAATTTAATGATTAACATAATTAAAACTTATGCATACTCAATGACAGGGAATAGGATGCAAACCAAACGGTAGCAACCACCACTGTATTTACATGCCTTTACCGGAAGTTCGGGCAAATCCCTAAGTACGATCCGGAAGTCCACCACCTGTTTTTGACACCCAACTTAGTGCACCAATTTCACATAATCAGGCTCATAAGCGACGCCGCAACTACGCACAAACTCAAACCCCGCCGCGGGTTACATCTCTCCCTACACCCACCAAACTGCAGCGGCGCTGCTTAATAATTTTATAACTTTAAAATTATGACAGCAGTGGTAACAAACAAAAACTCCAGAGGCATCTACATAAAATTCCCCACAAGTTTTGTATATAATTTATAATTAAATTCCAATATCTAATTAGCCCAAAACAGTCCACAAGATGAATCTTGTAATCTGTTTTTCTTTGTCTTTTGGACAGCGACATACCCGGATTCAAACAGCGATATCTTTTAAAATATAATTCCAAATCAAGCGCATAAGTACTCATTGGAAAGATAAGACAAATCCCTACATGATTATCATACTGGTTAACACTAATTACCCACGAAAAATTCCCAGAAACTGCTAATACCACTGCTGTTCACCCACCTGAAAAATCTGTTTTTTTAGACAGCAAGATAACCGGATTCAAACAACGATATCTCCTAAATTATAACTCCGAATCGAGCGCATAAGTACTTGTTGGAAAGATAACATAAAGCCCTACATGATTCTCATACTGATTAACACTAATTACTCCCGAAAAATCCCCAGAAACTGCTAATACTGCTGCTGTTCATCCCCTGAAAATCTGTTTTTTTGGACAGCCACCTATCCGGTTTCAAACGGTGATAACTTTTAATTTATAACTCCAAATTGAGCGCATAAATACTCGTTGGAAAGGTATGCCAAAGTTCTACATGATTCCAAAACTGATTCCCCTTAATTCTCCACGAAAAATGCCCAGAAATCACTAATTCTGCTGCTGTTCATCCACCCCCTTAAAATTCTGGACAGCCCTTCTACCAAATCGCACACGCAACATCTAAACAATTGGATTGCCGCATAAAATGAACAAGAGATAAACACAAAAATCACCTTGGATTCTCCCCCTTTTCTTCCTCCCTTCCTCCCTCCACCGAAAACCGTTGAAGATTTGCACCACGCGACGGAGATCCGAGCGGCAACGAATGGCACCATCACTACCGGAATCCGAGGCTTTGCCGAGTGTTGGCCTCTTTGCCGAGTGCCTTTTGTCGGGCACTCGGCAAAGAATTCTTTGCCGAGTGCCGCGCTCGGTAAAGCTAGGCACTCGGCAAAACCGTGCTTTGCCGAGGGCTGAACACTCGGCACAGAACGACACTCGGCAAAGACAACTTTGCCGAGTGTTAAACACTCGGCAAAGGGGGCTCTCGGCAAATGGCCGTCAGCGGCCGTCCCAAAGCTGACGGCCGTCAGTCTTTGCCGAGTGCCAGCCGTTGGCTCTCGGCAAAGAGGTTCTGTACCGAGTGCCACATAGTAGGCACTCGACAAAGCATACTTTGCCGAGTGTCATCTCTGGACACTCGGCAAAGTATATTTTTATTTTTTTTATTTTGAATATCAAAATTTTTGTGGTATGTTTCTACACTATGTAGACCTACATGTATCATTTGTGGACAATTTTAACAGAGTTTTCAATCGTTAGTAGATTTAGTTCGTTTATTTGAATTTCTTCGGAAAATTTAGATTTGAACTGTAGGTCACTCGAAACTTGGAAAACCGTGCATGCAAAAATGATATTCATGTTACTTAGCATAAGTTACGACCGATTCCAGGAGCGGACCGGAAACTTCGAGCAACATGCTCACTAGACATGGCCGTGAACTTGCCATACACATGTTTAAAAATTGTATAAAACACAAACAAAGTCAGAAAATCCTGAAACTTGTCCACGTGTCATGATATCATATGTACAGGCTGCGATAAAAAATTGAAAAAATTTCGAGAAAACTATGACGTGCTATGTGTACAAACCTAAGAGATCCACATTAAAACTTTATGATTTCATGTGTAGTTCTCTTAAGTTTCTACACATAGTGTCTCACAACTTTGTCCAAACATTCTCAATTTTTTATCACAACCTGTACATATGATATCATGACACGTGGCCAAGTTTCATGATTTTCTGACTTTGTTTGTGTTTTATACAATTTTTAAACATGTGGATGGCAAGTTCATGACCATGTTTAGTGAGCATGTTGCTCGAAGTTTCCGGTCCGCTCATGGAATCGGTCGTAACTTGTGCTAAATAGGACATATATCATTTTTGCATGCACGATTTCCCAAGTTTTGAGTGACCTGCAGTTCAAATATGAATTTTCTGAAGAAATTCAAATAAACGAACTAAATCTAATAGTTATAAAAAACACTTTTATAATTGTACCAAAATAGTACTTGTAGGTCTACATAGTGTAGGAACACACAACAAAAAGTTTGGTTACCAAAAATAAAAAAAATAAAATATACTTTGCCGAGTGCTGGCCAGTTAGCACTCGGCAAAGATGGCGTTGTCGAGTGCCTGTCCTTGAGCACTCGGCAAAGTTTGTACAGTGGCACTTTGCCGAGTGCTCTACAGCTAGCACTCGGCAAAGGCGTCTTTGCCGAGTGCCCGCGATCCGGCACTCGGCAAAATTTATTTTTAAATTTTAAAAAAATCTTTGCCGAGTGCCGGATCGCGGGCACTCGGCAAAGAATGTAATTTAACCGCCCGATGGGCTCTCTTCTCTCTTTCTCTCCTTTCAGCTCCTCTCTTCAACCCGCCCGGCGCCGCCGCTCCCACCGCCGCCCGACACCGCCGCCCGCCCCACGCCCGCCCGCGACCGCCGCCCGCCCGCCCCTCGCCGCAGCTCCCACCGTCGCCCGCCCCTCGCCGCAGCTCCCACCGCCGCCCGCGAACGCCGCCCGCCCCACGCCCGCCCCACACCCGCCCGCCCCTCGCCGCCCACCCCTCGCCGCCGCCCCTCGCCCGCCCCTCGCCGCCCGCGAATGCCGCCCGCTCCCACCGCCCGCCCCACACTCTCGGCTCGACGCCGGCGCCGCCCGTCAAGCCGCCCGGCCTCCCCACGCGCCGTTACGGTCGTCGCGCCGCCGTGCCCCACCACCGTCGGCCTCCCCACCGCCGTGCCCCGCCACCGTCGTCGCGCCGCCGCCATCGCCGACCCGTACATTAGTGAATATAATAAGTTTAATTAGTTTAGTATGTATTTATTGAGTTTATAGTATATGTGTTTAGTGGATTTAGTGATTTTCGTGAGTTTAATTAGTTTAGTATGTGTGTTTAGAGAGTTTATACTATTTGTGTTAATTTGGCATAATGTGATGATGGATATGGATGTCGTTGAAATATGTGTGTTGGTGGATATGGATGCCACTTAGATGTGACTTGCATTCATCGTGTCGTTTGTATATGTGCGTGTCAGCCATCGTGTTGTTAGATCTATTTGCAGGTTTTGGAAATCTCCCCATACAGGGGAAGTGCTGCCGATTTTTTTTGACATGCTTGTTTATTTTTTACAGAGAAGATACTTGTCTTCCTAGCCACTGGGGGTCTGCCTGCACCGCGTCGCGTCGCCACTGCACCAACCCGCCACAGCACCGTCACCTTAGGTATAACCTCAATTTTCTAGTACGTTGCTGTCTCTGGCTACTAATACCCTAGATGCTACAAGCATAACTAGGCAGCTATGGGTGAGGACGACAAGACCACTATGGAGAGACAAGAGAGAATATGGGGGGGGGGAGGGGGGGCAAGATTTCTTTCTTGGTAGGCATATGCCTGGGGAGGCCTCCAACCAAACAAGCCCTATGTGTATAGGAACCCTGCCACATGGCATCACGAGGGGGTCCCTTGCCACACAAGCCTTCATCAGGCTCTCTTCTGCAAACGTCCTCACCACCGCCAAGGACTTTAAGGACCTCGAGGCTAGCAAAGAGCCCCTAACGTCTAAGTGTCACCGAGTGCTCTTGGGGGCATTGCCCTAAGAACTTGTACTCTTCGCAGCGCTCTATGTCCCAAGAGGCCATGGGGACTTAGACTCATGATCATCTTAGGAAACTTAAGGGTCCTAGGGGCTTGAGCTGCTCATAAATATCCTAGGGGGAAAGGGGCCTCAAGGACTTTGATTATCTAAGCCTAGGACATCTAGGGCACTATGGACACTAGTTCTTATAGCAAAATAGGGCTCACTGGATGTCAGGTCTCTTCATCTAGGGCACTATGGACACTAGTTCTTATAGCAAAATAGGGCTCACTGGATGTCAGGTCTCTTAGTGGTTCTTTGAGACTTAGTGGTGTGGCATTTCCTTTGGGTGCCTCAATATCGAGTTACCCAGTATAAAGTCTCTTCCCTGGTTGGGGCCAAGAGAGGTCCGCTGAGCATGGTGCCTAGGGGGGGTGGTCCCACTAGGTGGGTCCCATGATAGATTCATATACTCGCCCGCGGCTTTCTTCCTCCTCCTTTCTCTGCTCTCGCTGTCTCCTCTCTATCGCGCCCACCGCAGTAGATTAGGAAAAACCATGAGCTTCTCGATACCTCGATTAAAATCGTCGTCCTCGATGTGGGTCTACATCATTTCTATCTCATTGATGCTTTTGTAGGTTACATGCTTACATTTGTAATTTAATTTGTAAAAGTCAGACTTGGAATCGAGTGCCGGTGATGTGAATTTTTTGTTGACAGGCATGTATTTTTTGCAGAGGTCTTCCTAGCCGCTGCGGGTCTGCCTGCACCGCGTCGCGTCGCCACTGCACCGACCCGCCACAGCCCCACTAGCCTGACTCCACCGCCACCCTAGGTATAACCTCTATTTCCGCATCATGGTCGTAGATCACGTAACCCAGTTAGGCGTCTCCCGTTCGAAAGAGATACGGTGTAGATATGCAGATCTTTGCATATCTACAAATGTATCAGTTTCGAATTGTCCACGTTTTTTGGACAGCCCGCGGTTGCGTAGATGGTGTTAGTTTCCATGCTCTACTCCGGTCCGAGAAAGAGTTTCGGCGTCACCTCCCTGTTGTTCTCCGGACAGTACACTCTCCCTGCCAGGACGTGTATCCGGAGAACAGCGGGGAGGTGCTGCCGAAATTCTATCTCGGATCGGAGTAGAGCATGGAAACTAACTCCATCTACGCAACCGCGGGTGGGATTAGGACCTATCCTCACCTATTAGAAGGTAGGAACGTAGTGTACATGCATTACATGCCTATATTAAACTATACTCGGTTATATATGTTAGAGGATGGAGGACCGTGAGTGGATGTACACGGGCCGCGTTCGACGTAATGATGTCACCCCAGAATGGATTAGGAAGACCGATGCTTTCGTGGAACGGGCATATGGCGAAGCTGCTAAAGGAGCTAGCCTAGTCCCTTGTCCGTGCAGCAAATGTGACAACCGGAAAAGAAAACCAAAGAAGGCCATGGTAGAACATATTTGGAAGAATGGATTTACGCCGGACTATACTCGGTGGATCTTCCATGGTGAAGCGCATCGCACGAGAGAGGAGGTGGTGAGACAACGCGTCGAGGATTACGATGCTGATGCCGGGGTAGCAGACATGTTGAACGACTATCACGAGGCACAGTTCGCCGAAGGACGTACGGAGGACGAGCCAGAGGCGACCGCAAAGGCATTCTACGACATGTTTGACGCGGCACAGAAACCGCTTCACGGCAAGACAAAGGTTTCTCAACTCGATGCCATTGGGCGTATAATGGCGTTCAAGTCGCAGTATAGCATGAGTCGAGATGCCTTCGATTGTTTGTTGACAGTTATTGGCAGCCTGCTTCCGGAGGATCACGTTCTGCCAAAGAGCGTATGCTTTCAAAGACAGAACATATTCGTGTCGTTGATAATTCCTGGACACCCGGGGAATAAAATGGGCGTGTACATGGAGCCTTTGATTGATGAATTGGTCCGTGCTTGGGAGGAAGGGGTATGGACGTACGACCGAGCTACGAAGACAAACTTCAAAATGCATGTTTGGTACCAGTACTCCATGCATGACTTTCCGGCGTATGGGCTATTTTGCGCCTGGTGTGTTCACGGTAAGTTCCCATGCCCAGTTTGCAAGGGAGCTCTTAGGTTCATTTGGTTGAAGAAGGGTGGCAAATATTCGTCATTCGATAAACATCGACAATTTCTCCCTCCTGACCATGCATTCCGACTAGACATCAAGAACTTTACGAAAGGTGTCATGGTGACAGACCGCCCACCTGCAATGATGACTGGTGCCGAAGTTCGCGAACAGATAGATGGTCTCGTGGCCAACCCAGAAGGTGGTTTTGTGGGATATGGTGAGCAACATATGTGGACACATAAGTCGGGCTTGACTCGGCTCCCCTATTATGATGACCTGCTCCTTCCACACAACATTGACGTGATGCACACTGAAAAGAATGTCGCCGAGGCACTTTGGGCAACAATTATGGAGATTCCTGATAAGTCAAAGGATAACGTAAAGGCAAGAGTGGATCTGGCAGAGTTATGTGATAGACCAAACCAAGAGATGAAGCCGCCTAGTGGTGGTAAGACATGGAGAAGGCCTAAGGCCGATTTCGTCCTAAGCAGGGCCCAGAGGAAGGAAGTACTACAGTGGATCAAGATGTTAATGTTCCTTGATGGGTATGCAGCTAACCTTAGTAGGGGGGTGAACTTATCTACTCTGCGAGTCTTAGGGATGAAGAGTCATGACTTCCACATATGGATTGAACGAATTCTTCCGGCGATGGTTCGAGGCTATGTCCCTGAGCATGTCTGGCTAGCGCTTGCAGAGTTGAGCTATTTCTTCCGCCAGCTTTGTGCAAAAGAGTTAGCTCGGACCATGATTGCAGACTTGGAAAGGATGGCACCCGTGTTACTGTGTAAGCTGGAGAAGATCTTTCCACCCGGCTTCTTCAATCCGATGCAGCATTTGATTATTCATCTCCCGTATGAGGCACGAATGGGGGGGCCTGTGCAGGGACGTTGGTGCTATCCAATCGAGAGATGTCTAAAGAGTATCCGAAAGAAATGTAGAAATAAATGCAAAATCGAGGCTTCCATTGCAGAGGCATACATACTGGAGGAGGTGTCAAACTTCACAACAACTTACTATGGTGACAAACTGCCGAGCGTGCATAATCCACCCCCTCGTTACAATGATGGCGGCAATGAATCGAACCTCAGCATTTTTCGAGGGCAACTCGGAAGCGCGAGTGGTTCGACCACCAAGACCCTGAGACATGAAGAGTGGCGCCATATCATGCTATATGTATTGACCAACCTTGAAGAGGTGACGCCATACATGGAGCAATTTCTTCATGAATTCTGGCGTCGATCAAGGGACCCAACTCCACAGGAATATGATACCCTTCTTAGAAAGGGTGCGGGAAATGGATTGCCCGATTTCATTTCCTGGTTTAAACATAAGGTACGTGCTTAGTTTGTTATTCCAAGTTGCTCTTACGTGCGAATAATATAACAATCTAGCGTGTTTGAACTTGCAGGGCCAAAGAGAGCCGTCTATGAGTGCCGAGTTGAGACAAGTAGCCAATGGCTTTGCCTATAGGGTCAGGAAATTTTCTGGGTATGACGTCAATGGATACCGTTTTCGCACAACAAGCTACGACCAAAGTCGGCCCAATCGAAAAACCACGTGTTCTGGAGTCTTTACGCCCGGGCTTGTCGAGGTCGAGTATTATGGAAGAATTGAAGAAATATATGAACTCAATTTTTATGGTTCCAAACCTCTTACTCCAGTGATATTCAAATGTCATTGGTTTGACCCTGAAGTTACGAGACGGACACATTCTAATCTTGGGATAGTCGAAATTCGACAGGATTCCACCTTAACAGGAGACGATGTCTATATTGTGGCCCAACAGGCCACACAAGTGTATTATCTTCCATATGCGTGCCAAACGAAACAACATCTTAAGGGTTGGGATGTTGTGTATAAGGTATCACCGCACGCTAAATTACCTGTTCCAAACGATGAAGATTATAACTTAGACCTGGACACATATGACGGAGAGTTCTTCCAAGAAGATGGGCTCGAAGGGCAATTTGAGATAGACTTAACCGAAGCGATCGGAATGGAAGTAGATATTGAAATGGTTGTTGATGACGAGGATGATGAGGTGCAAAATGAGAATGACTTAGAAATACTTGAAGGCAATGCCAATGACGAAATTGCGCCTTCAGATGATGTTGACTATGAAATGGTTGATAGTGATGATGACACTTATGATCCGGCTAACCCGGACACATATGAAGATTATTTTTAATCGATGTAATGCTATATTTCATTTATTTTGCATATGTTTCTAAATACATATTTTTTTATCTGTGCTTAATTGTTTACTCTTAATTGCAGGTTGTTGGACAAAGATGGTGGGCGGTGGGACGAGGACGAGGAGGGGGAGGGGGAGGGGGAGGAGGAGCACCCGTAGGACGGAGGAGGAGGCGCAGTAGGACGACGCCGTACAGCAGCAGGTGGAGCAGCAAGCCGCTGTCGATGCGGCACAGCAGGACGACGACGATGCGGCGCAGCTGGACGACGACGACGACGACGCCGCTCAGCAGGACGTCTCAGGTTCTGGCTCCTCAGGTTCGAGGAGTATCTACCTGCGAGGTCCCGCGAGCCTACCTAAGCGACCCATACTTCGTGACAGACGTCCGCTGATATGACCCGATGGAGAGAGGTAGGTAACTTTAGATGTTGTTGCTGCCTTTTCATATTATATGTTCAAATTAATAATAGAAACTAATACTTCATCTTAATCACTTCGACAGGTCTTGGATGGTTTTGGAGACTGCAGGGGGTCACGGTCGCAACCCCAATGGCATCCTCGGCCTTCTATGCCGGGAACACTTCCCTGGACTTGTCGAGTACGCCGGAGTGACGAGCCCAGCATACACCTTCGACCACTACGCCGTCGCCCCCGATGCAGTAGATCGGGACGGCAGACAATTCAACAACAAGGCGGAGCGGGTCAAGCAAGAGTTGTGGGTAAGTCTTCCTCGCACTATATTGTTTAATAAGTCGCATTTGTTGCATATTCTTGAAATAATGTATGGATACATCGTCTTTGTATGTAGGATTTCTTCAGGTGCGATGCTGGATACGAGGCCAGGGCGGATGTGGTGTCTACGACGTGCTGTAAGAAGCTCGTCGTGGACATGCACTACGAGGCGCGCATCCAGGCCATCGTCACTTACCACGGCTCCGTCCTTGGGGAGAAGGTGAACAAGAAGGACGCCCGAACCATGTCATTGACTGCGGACCAGTACTTGCAGGTAAATACAAAACTTTATTATTGGTACTAAATATGCTTATTCTTATCTTCTGATATGCGGTGTACTTATATTTTTTTAGATGATTCCTCATTGGTGCGCCGCGCATCCTGAGTGCTGGGAGAAGATGGTGCAGAGGTGGTGCTCGGCTGAGTGGGACGAGGCGCACAACGCTAGCCGGGAACGGCGTTTGCTGATGCAAGGTCCCTCCCACCATCAAGGCAGCCGCAGCCTGGGCAAATACGCGGAAGCATGGGTACGCGCTCTTTTTTATTTAGGTATATAACTTTCGATTAGACATGATTTCTAACCATATCGTTGGTTTTCTCGCAGTCGGCGACACATGGTGGCGCGCCTTGCTCCACGTTCTCGGCATATGCCATGGCCCACAAGGGGAAGGCGACGTCCGACGTCACCTACAACCCGGATGACGGGCCCGAGGCGTACACCAACCCCACCATCCACAGCCGACTCAGTGAGTACACCGCCATGGCCAAGGAGGTCCATGGGCCAGATTACGATCCGAGGACCGAGGACATCGACGGAGATGTCCTCATGAGGGTCGGAGGAGGCAAGAGGCATGGGCGGTACTGGATTGCCGACGGGGCAATCGACTCGTCCTCCACTCCCACTCTCTCTCTCAGGTGCGAGCAAGGAGCACGAGCGCGAGCCCAGCCATACGACCTCGGCAGGACACCTCACAGCATCGTATCCAGCAACTCCAGGTTATTCCTTATCTATTCATCGTTCATTGATTTTTATATATCTTCTATTTGCATTATCGTAACATTAGGGCGAAATATTACAGACTCAGCTAGATGATGAGAGGAGGCAACATGAGGAGCTGGAGAAGAGGATGGCGGAGATGTTCGCGTACATGCAGAGCCTTAGCGCCGCACAGGGTCATGCTACACCACCTCCGTTGTTCCCTGCAGTTGACCCTACAGAGTTCACTACTCCTGTGAGTATCAAAATTTTAGTACTGCATGATATTTATTCATATGTTCTCACACATACAATCTCTTCTCTGTGCAGGGTCAATCGGCGGCGTCGAACAACCCTCATGCTTCGTCCAGCCCTTCGCCGAACCAGTCCAGATGCCCACCTCGTTGATGATCTGTTTTGTGATGATCCAGACTTACCTTTATGAGTGTTGGTGATGTTAGTTAAACTTTATCTTGTGAGATACTTGGTGATGTTAGTGATGACGCAGACTTATATCTGTTTTGTGATGATCCTTACTTATATTTGTGAGACTTTAGTGAGACTTTGTGATATATATGGTGTTGATGATAAATGTGTTCATTCTGTGATGTGATTGATATATAATGTGATGTGAATCATATATATCTTTTGTTTGTTTGGATGGAACAACAAAAGCAAATAAAAAAGGGACATTCTGGTCACTTTGCCGAGTGTTACACTCGGCAAAGGGGCACTTTGCCGAGTGCTATGACCATGGCACTCGGCAAAGAAGACAACCTGGGAACCGGTAAAGCCATCTTTGCCGAGTGCTGACACTGGCACTCGGCAAAGAAGGAAACCTGGGAACCGGCAAAGACATCTTTGCCGAGTGCCATTGCCAAGGCACTCGGCAAAGACACTGGCAAAGGGGCCCACTGGAGGGTTCTTTGCCGAGTGCCTGTCCAACAGACACTCGGCAAAGAAGCTCCTTTGCCGAGTGCCTACTAGAGCTCTCGGCACAGGGACTGGCAGTGGGGCCCACTGGGTCAGTCTTTGCCGAGGGCCACTCGAGCAAACACTCGGCAACATTGACCTCTTTGCCGAGTGCCACATACGGCACTCGGCAAAGGATCCGTCACCGTTACTTGGCACCGTGACGGTGACTTTTATTTGCCGAGTGCCGTTTGGCACTCGGCAAAGTCTTTGCCGAGTGCCCGACAAATAGTACTCGGCAAAGAGGCTGTTGCCGATGTACAGTTTACCGATCATTCTTTGCCGAGTGTAACACTCGGCAAAGCATTTGCCGAGTGTAAATTTGCCTTTGCCGTGTGTCTGAGACACACGGCAAAGAAGCTGATTCCGGTAGTGCATGGGAGGAGGAGATGGGGGGCGGCGGCTAGGGTTTGATGTGTGGCTGCAAGTGCTTGAGAAAGGAGGAGATGGGAGGGGAGGGGGGCGGCCAAGAGGGTAGGGGAATGGGGGGGCGGCTGCACAAAGAATGGGGGTTAGGGGGAGGGCGGGTAGGGTTATGGGGGTTAGTGGGCCAAAACAAGATTTGCGGCCCAACACGCCCACGCGACGGCTCCCGACCCCGATGCAAGCGCCTAACCAAAGAATTCTACTGCCCTACTGGTGAATTTTTTTCCTCAAATTCCAAATTCCCAAAACGCAACCACCGAAAGAGAGAAAAAAAAACAAAAAGAATACCCTCCAACTTCTCTTCTTTGCAAACCGGGTGTCACACCTTCAAAAACCAAAACTTAGAGGCAAGCATTTGACGTATGAAATTGTTAATTATAAGAATTCGAATACCAAAAGAAGTGAAGCTTAACCAAGAATAAAAGGTTGGGAAATGGTTAAAGGAATGGGAACAACCCTGATTTTTCAAAGTCTAATCTCGTACCTCTTTTCAAACTCCAGCACGTTCAAATAGAAATAATCTTTAAATCGCATTACTTCAATTACAAAAGTTGTAGATAACTACTTAGGGCACACCCTGTGAAAAGTTGGTAAACTTTTGAATCCGTTTGACATGTTTTGACATAGTTAGATGGCCGGTTTCCACTGTTTTGTGTAGGGCTGACAAACCAAAGTTTGGAGGCATATATTTCAAAATCTAGCAACTGAACCACCATAATCCCTATAGCAAAATTGTAGCTGGTAGAGAGGGGAGCAAAACAGCTGAAGCGGGCGACGCTTTGAGCTCCCTGTTTTGTCTCTCTCGCGCCTGCAAGTGCCGCAGGCTGCTTTCGCCAAGTGGCGTGCATCTGGACATGTGGAGCTCATGCCCGAGCGCATGCGCAGCGTTCTCCTCGCGTGCACGCCTCGTTCGCGCTGCACTTGGCTGCTTAGGCCGAAGTGGAGCGCGCCTCGCCTTGCTAGCACTCATTTCCTCCACTCTCACTCGCCTTCACACTCACACTCTCGCCTCGCTCGCTTCTTCCACCCGACGCTGTCTGCCATGGCTGACGCGAGCTGAGCTTGTGGCCTCGCTCCCACTGCCCGCCATTGCCCAAACCAAGCCCCATAACTGCTTCACCGTCTTGTGCGTCCGTCTTGGCACCCTTTTCCTAAGCCAAAGGATGACCGGAGCACGCCGTCGACATCTCAGTACCTCGGTTCCTGCCGGTGCATGTGGACCGGACGTCTCCATCCGCGACCCTTCAAGCCAAGAACATCATCGAGTCCGTCATTAACCACCACTACTTCCTGACCCCCGCCTCAATTTGTCTTGCCACCGGTAAGCCGTCGACCGAGCGCATCTTCTCTCCCTCTTTCTCTCTCTGTTCTGAGGAAGAATTCAAGATCTCACGCGCGAATAAGCCAAAAACCGAGGGTTTTTCTGTGAACTGTCATAGACACGATAAATAGTAACCTAGGACCCTATGGTAATAGTCTGCAGATAGTTGGAACTCGAGGGGGCTAACATGCAAAGTGGTTTTCTGTTTTCCTTTTTCGATTTCAAACGCAAAGAACCTTAAAAAAATTGTAACTCGAGTTTTTGAACTCGAAAAATGGTGAAACAAATTTTGTAGGACTCCTCTGAGTCAGATCTATGATTTAAAATGTTGCATGTCGAGATTTGAATGTTTTTGTACATGGTTTAAATCTAAATATGAAAACCGAGTTTCTTTATAAGTGATAAAATAAATTAATCTAAGGCCAGAAAAATAGGAGTTTAATTTTTACTAGGTTCATTTAGTTATTGTCTACCAGTGATAAATAATTTGAGGGTATGTTCGATTGATTTATTTATGATTATAAATTAAAGGGATAAGTTGCTGATTCCTTAGAAATTTGAAAATAGATAGCAAAACCTCTAATATTGTTGTGAAACTTTTTATGGACAAATTATGTGTCATTAACCACTTCTGAAATTAATCTGAACCAACAATCATGTAGAGAATTTTTGGATAATAAATCAAAAACAGAAAAGGTTCATTTCTTTAGAAAACCATAGGAAAAGATTTATAGAGGAAATACATGTGTAAATTTTTATAACATATTGTTAGGCCAAGTAGGGTATGGGAAAAATATGGCAAAGACTGTTCGACTGGTTTAGTATTGAAAAGTAGATTAATCTATTTTCTACACCATTGTTTGTTATTTTTATGCAGTCAAAAGCATGGGCCCAAAACCATTGAAAGTTCTGTGGTAAAGAATAGTAGAGAAATACTATCTGTTATAATTTTTGTAGTACATTTTGAAGTAATCAAATGGCAGTCTCACTATAAGTCCAACTAAATGGTATACCAAAAGTATAGGTAATCAGGAGAGATTCTAGTTTAATAATAAGTTAGTCCAAAATGATTTAGAGGCTTCTTACTATTGAAATAATTAGAGTTAAACAAATCCCTTTCTCTAAGAAGTAACTAACCTCTAAAAGAAAAGGAGGCTTAATGAAGAATATAGCTTAGTGTATTTAAACCTATAGGTGTAAGGTAATTTGAAATGCTTTATAACATAACTTATGTGAAGTTGTGTGGAGTCCTTAAACAATAGTCAGGACCAACCAAGAAAAGACAGACTACATGTTCTTGGACGATGTAGACTATCTTGTAGAAACTCATATGTAATAGATCGATTTAGACATATGTATATATTACATGCACCCATACACATCATGCATCTCTTGCACGAAGCATCATTTATCCTTATACGGCATCCATACATCATACAAGATTGCAGGAGGAAGTACCTGTGGGGATTGTCGAGGAGCTGCCAGGGATTCTCGTGGAAGAGGGTGAACCCGAAGCTGAAGCTCAGGAGTGTCCTGATCACCGCCCTAGTTCCTTCGAGAAAGGCGAGCCCTGACATCTAACTTGCTATATTTGTGATACCTTAACTTATTCACTGCCTACCTATATCGTTGCATTAGGTTTAGGAGTTAATTGAAACTAATTGCTGCATATACCCTTGATCTATTGTTTACCTTATCCTTGTCACCTATTTAAAGTAAGCACGCTTAATGCTTAGGCCTGCTTAGATGGTACAAGTCGGGTGATTTCCTATGACCTACGAGATATAGGTGATTTCTTATGCTTGATTGGGAGAAGTCTTTTGGGCAATATCCACGATGGAAATAAAGATTTAAGATGAGACCGGGCGGACTCTTATGGGTGCCTTATAGGCCATAGTGATCCCGCCTGTGTTGATTAAGTATCGTACCGTTGTGGTCCATCTTCATGTCGAATTTATGCCTATACACTTAGTTGGCTGGATAACTTGTTCTGACCACGAAGCCAGAACACCTTTCTAATCGGATTCGACCTTGAGTGCACCTACCGGTGTGGTTGAGGAGTGACGGGGACACGGCGAGATGACCCATGGTGGATGGTATGCCCTAACCCTCTCGTAGTTGGGTGGTCCCTAGGTATGGTGGCCCCTGTGGAATCCGAGATGTGCAGCATGGCTGCTATTGGAATGAGTGCAGTGGTGATTGTATCTCACGAAGAATTGTGGGTACGATTTGTGATAGGAGTACCCACCTAAGCACTTGACTTGAGCTATCTCATCGTAATAAGAACTACACTTTATAAGATTTGTTGAAAGGATATGAAATGGTGTTAATCCCAATTATGCCTAAGGGACGGGATAGCTTGTTGTGATAACTTGATTAATCTCTCTTAACTTGATTCTTCACTAAATCTATAATTAGACATGCAGCAAATGTGGTAATGAATACTTAGAGAACCAGGTGCAAACCTACCGGACAGTGTCCGGTGCCCAGGGGCTGGTGCTGGTTTGGCTGAACTTAGCCAAAACTTCTCCTGTTTGATTCCAGTTTTCTTGGCTATGTTCCTAGCACTTAGAGAGATGTGTTAGTATCCAAAAAACAATTTACTAAGTCCAGAAACATACCTTGATTCTTGATTTTGGACTTCTCAACCGCTTAGCACATATTAACTTAAAACCATGTGTTGGGCATCTAATCACCAAAACATTTATAGAAATGGCCCAAGGGCACATTACCCTTTAAATCTCCCCCTTTTTGGTGATTTATGGCAACACATTAAAAAGCAACCAAAAGTGCAAATTTGAAGACCAAATTTTCTTACTCGGTATTTGGCATATTTGGATTACTTTTACCACCACTTGGTTTAATTTCACAAAACAAATTATTTTTCCTATTTCTAAGTCAAACACAATCGTTTGGGCAAATAGAGAGATATTTCACGAGTAAAATTGCTCAAGTGCCAAAAACTCCCCCTTTTCCCATAATCAACATTCTCCCCCATAAGAGACCAAATTTTGCAATAAGTGGATTTTGGACAAAATTCAAATTCTAACTCTACTATTTTCAAATTCACAAGTGGTTGGCTGATCCATTTTGCTTTGGCCCTTAATTTCTCCCCTTTGGCATTAAGCACCAAAACGGGATAACTGTTGGCCCTTTAACCCCATTGTCTCACCAAAAAGTCGAATAAGAGCAAAAACGCAATGAGATTATAACAACGAACTTAGGACAAGATACATTTTACCAGAATGTAGTGGAAGCTCTTTCGTTGTCCAAGTTCACATTTTCCTTTCAATATCCCTTTGAGACTATTTCAAGAACACTTAAACAAACAAGTTAGTCTCAAAGGAGTCAAGTTGTAGCACATCCTCCCTCTAAACATGTGCATCATTTGCATATGGACTTGTGAGGTCTGGGGATGACTTGTACAACTTGAGCACCAGAAATAAGCAATAAAAGGCATGAATGTTTAAAGTAACATGATCAAAGGCATAGAATACATGTATACTATAGATCAATCCAAGTTACGCAAATCTAAGACATTTAGCTCACTACACAACCTGCAAAACCTTTTCTCATCTAAAGGCTTGGTGAAGATATTGGCTAGCTGGTTCTCGATGCTAATGTTGTAAATATCGATATCTCCCCTTTGCTGGTCGTTGGGGGCCTTCGGCTCCCGAAGGTCCTCAAAAGTATAGTCTGATAATATTTTCCAAGTGTAATATGTGAACAGGCACCTTCGGAGCAGGTACCTTCGGAGTTAGGCCGCGAATGTACAAGAGCATGGTTAAGACGAAGCGCGACTGGAATGAAAAATGATCATGACGAAGGATAAGACGATCACGAAGCTATGTGCAGAAAGGCTTCGGCACAATGACAGAAAAGAAGAACCGACTTAAAGATGAAAAGTCGAATTGGACCTCGAAGAACTACTGTAGTTATTGATAAATATAAAGGGCATCAATGTAATTTTGTACGGGCTGCGTCCCGTGCCTATAAATAGGTGAACAGTACTCCCGTACTGTTCACGCTGACTTGGCACACACCTTTTTGCATCACGATTTGTACCTTTACCATACATCAGTCTGAAGGTACATTTGTAATTCGTTTTTATGAATTTAATAACGGAAATGTATTGATGATAATGCTGGTATTATTACTTGTACATTTTATATATAATTATTCTGTTCACTCATTTATCAACCTAACGAAGGTCTTTTCCTTCGTAACCTTCGTCCGGGATTCATTATACCCAAAGGGATATACTGTTTCTAAGGACGAAGGAGCTTGACATTTAACACTTTTATGTTGTCTTGTTCTTAATTCATAGCATTTGAGAACAAGCCCTCAACATTGGCGCCCACCTCCGGTCAACTCACTTCCACTTTTTGGGTTTTGAAAACCTTCGGCAAACATCATCTTCGTCATGCCGCCGAAAAAAGCTTCAACGACAGGGGCTGCCACTGTGCAGCCGCTGGACCCCAATCAGGATGTCGTCTCTCTTAGGGAGGCCCGAAGCCAGAAGAGGAAGGCCATCAGTCCAACGCCTCCGGAAGATGACTTGGACCAAGAAATACAAAAAATGGAGATGCTCCATCAACAGGTTCAACGGAAGAAGGAGAAGATGGCTCGTCTAGCTAATCTTCAAAAGCAGATAGATGAAGCCTCTGAAGAGCTTCGACATCTCGCTCAAGATGACCAGAATCAAAGGCCTCCGCGCAGAGAGCTTCATCAAGAGGGTTTCTACAACGAGGATGACTGGTATGAAGATTTCCATCACGGAAATTTTGCTTTTGATGATGCTTCTCCCTTGTCAACAGAACTGCAGGCTGTTCCTTGGCCACAGTCTTACAAGCTGCCTCAGCTCCCCATGTACGACGGTCATTCAGACCCGAAGCAATTCTTGATGAGCTATGAGGCAACTATATCTTCGTACGGTGGCAACACGGCGGTCATAGCAAAGTCCTTCGTCATGGCTGTCAGGAGCGTTGCACAAACTTGGTACTCTTCCCTTAGGCCAGGGACAATCACCTCATGGCAAAAGTTGAAGGATATGTTGATAACCAGCTTCCAAGGGTTTCAGACGAAGCCAGTCACTGGTCAAGCTTTATTCCAGTGCACCCAGGATCACGAAGAATACCTTCAGGCATATGTCCGAAGGTTCCTACGTCTGAGGGCACAGGCACCAACAGTGCCCAATGAAATTGTCATTGAGGCCATGATCAAGGGGCTTCGGCCAGGACCTGCAGCTCAGTACTTTGCCAGGAAGCCTCCTCAAACTCTGGAGAAGCTGCTCCAGAAGATGGACGAGTACATTCGAGCTGACAATGATTTTCGCCAAAGAAGGGAGGAAGCTCTCAGGTTCTCTGAAATGACTAGGGGCTTCGAAGGAAGATTTTATCCAAGGCACATCAGGTCAATTCACAATTCTACTCAAAATGACGACAAAGGCAGTCAACAGCAAAGGCCACAGTGCTCCTCGCAAGCTTCGGGGCAACAGCAAAGCTCCTTCCGGCCACCAGCGCCAAGGGGCAGAGGCGCCAGGGGCTTCGGGGGAAGATTTGGGGATCAACCAAGAAAAATATACTGCCTATTCTGTGGTGAAGGTAAGGGCCACACCACCAGGATGTGTCACATTACCATCCAGAAGCAAAAGGAGCTAGCAGAAGCTGCTGCACAACAGAATCAGTCGAAGCAGGTCATGCATACTGCTTCGTACCATTCGCCTTACATTCCAGAATATGTAGGCAATCACCCTGCAGCCTCTGTTGCTTCGGCAAGCCAACCCCAAGCTTCCTGGCAACAGCTTCCACCGCCACCACCAATACAACGAGCTTCGCAGCCAGAAGGGAGCCAGCACTCTCACCCCCAGAGGGACTTCAGAGAAGAATTCGAAGCTCGCACAGTCAATAGCACTGTGCCAGAGTCGAAGCACATTTACTGACAAAATATCCTATTCCCACAGCGGCTTTTTATGCTTTCACATTCAGTTTTATTTTCTTCGCAGTAAAGAACAATTATGGGGAGTTTAAATGTTTTTTATTGTTTTCCAAATCCTGATAACAGTTTACCGAATTACCATAACAAAAATATGTCTTCTCCATAGGCTTGAGTTGTCGAAGCATACGAATTTATGGTGGCATGAAGGACCGTTGTATTGTCAAAATTTTTTATAATGGACACAGTGCAAATTATTCGAAACAGTGAAAAGTCGTTCCTAAAGGAGCGCAGAGTAAGTTTTCTGAGCTTACAGCGAAAAGTCAGCGCTGATTCCGCCGAAAGTAAAAGGCGAAAAAGCTCCTAAGGGAGGCTTACAGCGAAAAATAAACGCTGATTCCGCTGAAAGTAAAAGGCGAAGAAGCTCCTAAGGGAGGCTTACAGCGAAAAATAAACGCTGATTCCGCCGAAAGTAAAAGGCGAAGAAGCTCCTAAGGGAGGCTTACAGCGAAAAATAAACGCTGATTCCGCTGAAAGTAAAAGGCGAAGAAGCTCCTAAGGGAGGCTTACAGCGAAAAATAAACGCTGATTCCGCTGAAAGTAAAAGGCGAAGAAGCTCCTAAGGGAGGCTTACAGCGAAAAATAAACGCTGATTCCGCTGAAAGTAAAAGGCGAAGAAGCTCCTAAGGGAGGCTTACAACGAAAAGTCAGCGCTGATATAAAAAGTATGTGTGCTCTATTACAGGGATATGTATCTGTGGCACAAATGTCATTTTGCATAACATAACATCATCACATCATTCTGCATAACATAAGCATCATATAGCATACTGCATGCGGAACAAGAAGGGCATACAGTATTGATCTTTGGAGAATATTTTGGAAAAGAGAAAATCGTACTAAGGCTCTGTTTGGCACAGCTTATTTTTAGCTTCTTCACAAATTTAAGCAGAGATTCTGCCAAACAGGCAGCTTCTGCAGCAGCTTATCAGTTCAGCTGCTTCTCAGAATACACTAAAAGCAGCCAATAAGCAGAAGCTGCTTTTCACCAGCTTCTCAGGTAAGCTGCTTTTTCAACAAGCACCAGTTGTGCCAAACAGGGCCTAAAGCACAAAACAAGTCGAGAAGAAGTGCAGCTTCATTAGAGGGGCAACAAAAAAAACTTCTCTATAGCTTCGGAGAATATTTCACGAAGCTTGGATAATCTTCACCAGGGAAGTGTGCAATTTCTTAAAATATAAGATTTTCTTCACGAAGCATGAAAAGAAGGGAAGGTGTTTTTTCGCCGAAGGCTCAAAAAATGGTATGCAAGGTTTCATGCATCGTAAAGAATTAAAACTGTACATGGATTATATATTACATTCAAAGTTACAATATATTACATACGTTACGTTCCAAATGTTTTTACAGTATCATTTAATCCTCTTTAAGAACTATTTCTACAGCTTCGTTCAGTAGCTGGTCAACAACCTTGTCCATAATGGCTTCGGCCATTTTTCTAATTTCATCGTCCCCCTTCGGGTGGGGGCCCGGAGATGCCTCAGCAGGTTCTGAGCGAAGAGAAGATACGGCTATATTACTATTACAAACCGTGAACAAAGTTTGGAATCAAAAATTACAACATAATAAAAATCACTAATTAATACCTATTTGCCCTTCGGGCTCTGTACTTTTTTCGGCAGTCGCCGCTACTTTTCTAGCATCATGGATGCCTTTTTCACTCTTTTGAATAATTTCTTGCGCCATTTCTCGGCCGCCGTTGTCCCAGATATCGGTGAAAAATTTTCCGCCGATCATGCTTGCTTCGGCTGAGGGGTCTTTAATGTCTTCGGAGGACAAAGTAGCTTCGGATTGCGCTAAAGATTTTACATGCTCACAACCTTTCTTCTCCAAAACAGTAGCAATTCCTCTAGCACCCGAAAAAGCACATATGTCTCCGCGGCTATTCAGGATTTCTTCGAAGGCCTCAGCTTCGTTACTGATCCATTCCATCGGACCTTCGGGATTGCCCCTTGAGAAATTCTCTTCGCTAGAGAATGCGCCAACGTTGGCAAAGCTGGATTTTATCTTTTTAACGCACTCTATGGATTTAACATAACATCTTCTCTGAGAAGCACGAAGCTCTTTAACATTAACTTCCAAATGATCTGCCCATTGATCGCTTAATTCTCCTCTTGTTTCTTCAAGACTGCGTTCTTCTTTGGCTCGGGCTAGTTGTTTACGAAAATCTTCAATTTCACGCTTCTGAGCTTCGGCTTGAGTTTTAGAGTTAGCCTCGTTTTCCTTCATTTTTTCCACTAATGTAAGCAGAATTCTGTCCTTCTCCATGGCCTCGTTTCTTAGCCTGATAACCTCTGTTCGAAGGTTGTTGAGAGCAATGGTGCAGCTCTCATCTTCAGCATTCTTCTGAGCCCTTAAGGCATTGCTGAGTATTAAGCCCTATTCAAAAGATTAAATGAGTTAACATAAGAGCAAAAAACTAATTCAAAATTCATAAACTTCAAAATTCACAATTTTTGTACCTTCAGACTATTGTATGCCAGGCTATCCGCAAGATCCTCCTTCGTCATGGCACAAAGGCCAGCTTCGAGTTTCGGGAACCCCATGCTTCTAGCCATCTCCCGGCACACGGATAATTCTTTATTCTCTGGGAGACAGTACAGGAAATCATCTTCGTTTGTCCCATTGAACACTACGGCCCCCCTCGGATACTTCAGTTCTCGGGCATAGTGATTGGCTTCAAAAATCTCTTCTTCAGATAGTTTTTTCCCCGAAGCATGTCGCACAATATAATCATGTATTTTGGAAGATGCTTCGGGGGTGGCAGTGCCAATTTCCTCAGTCAGAATCGGCTCCGCTATTTTTGCTTTTTCGGTTTTTAAACTTGCCTTCAAAGGTTGTATCTTGGTGGATTCCGAAGGCCCAGCTTCAGTTTCAAACTGCTGCTTCGAAGTTTCGGCAGTAAAGGCTTCAGTAGACACTTCAACAGTTTTCTTTGGAGTTGTGCTTGAAGATTTAATTGTTTCCAAAACATCCAGCACGTTAACCATCCTTTTTCTTTTCGGGGTCGCTACTGGCCCCTTCTGGCTTTTAGCTGTCTCAACTTTTGACGAAGGGCTTAAAACATCTAGTGTTTTTCTTTCTTCAGATTTCTCTGTTTTTTCTATTGCCGGTGCTTCGGCCATTTCTTCGGATTTTGGCGCTGCAGTTGGTTCTCTGGCCTCGGTGGCCGAAGAGGCCTCGCCAATGAACTCGGGCACTGTGGCCGGCTCAATATAGCATGGAGGGTGTGTGGACACTTTTACTTTCTTCCTCTTCGGCGCTGGCTCCCCGGGAGCAGCCGAAGCAGTGTCCTTTGCAGGAGAAGTATTTTTTCCCTTTTGACCTCACATTGGATAATAGTAATCAGGATAGATAAATCCAATTGCATCAAATACTCGGTTTAGTCTCTTCTTTTTTCGGCCTCCGAAAGCCACTGATAATGCAGTGTTTTCGGCCTTTGAGTATGCCCCAAGCAATTCATCACTTACATTCTCAATGCTTTTCAGCCAATCATCATCCGGTTCAACAAACTTATCTCCATACTTGAATGTATATTTCAGCCTAATTAGTCCACCCTCGTCAGTTTCTTTAACGGTCTCCTTCAGCATTTCCCAGTTATCTACAAGTGGCCACACTCTGAAGGCAATGTGCTCTTGCATTAAATCCCTGGTCCCAACAAAAGAGCAGACCATGCCGAAGGCCCTCTGACATTCCTCAGCTGCTTCGTCCATTTCTACCTTTGGTTTCCGGAGTCCGAAGCGCTGCCAGATAGGGCGCATGATGATGTCTTTGATATCTTCCCGAACCTTCAAATCATTCTTCACGTAGAACCATTCCTTCATCCATTCCCCGGGCCATCTCTTCCGAAAGGTTGGCACGGGACAGCTTGACCCAGAGCGGGCACCGAAGCTATAGCAACCAAAATTATTATGATATTGCTCCTTACCCCAGGGTTTCGTGTCATATACTAGCTCGTGTATATTGCAAAAGCTTTTTGCACTTGGTTCCAGGCCCTGGCTCCTCACGGCCCAGACGAAGATTCCCAATCTTATCACTGCTTCGGGGGTAAGTTGATGAAGGTAAATTTGATATATTTTCAAAACTTCTACCACAAACCTGCTCAGAGGGAATCGTAACCCAGCCTTTAAGAAGCTTCGGAAGATCACCACCTCATTATCTTCGGGGGTCGGCGTAGTTTTTTCTTCGTCATCTGCCCTCACCATGGATATATCTCAGAAATATCTCCCCCCCCATATTTTCAAGGTGACTCTGCTTAATAGTTGATTTTCCGAAGTTTGAGTGACTAGGCCGCCACGGGCGATCTTCGGAGTCCTCCCCACCACTATCCACATCATAGCTATCACTGTCGCCAGTATCTTCAGATAAACCCTCCAAAGTTTCCTTGACAATCTTTTCCGTATTGGTCTTCGACATTGACTCAAGAAAACCCAGGTGCATCTCCTCTGAAAGGCTTAGCTTCGAAGCACCAGCAACTATCTTATCCTCAGACATTTTCGCGAATGCCGGCAAATCAGACTTGATACCGAAGCTTAAAAATCTAAGACCGAGAAAATGCTAACGCGCGCAGGCTGAAAGCTGGGTGCGTAGGCTAATAGCTGGGTGAGAAAAAAGCAGGTGGCAAAAGGGCGTGCCAAATAAACTCGCGGTGAGCTTGTATTTATACACCCAGTATGTCGAAAACTGGAGGGCCCCGCTTGTCAATGTCTGTTGCTATTCTAGCAAAAGGAAGGTGTTTTTTCGGACCTTCGGCTTAAAGCCTTCGTCCATGTCGCAATATGAATTTATCTTTACAATAAATTGACATTGCGAGGGGCTACTGTTGGGGGCCTTCGGCTCCCGAAGGTCCTCAAAAGTATAGTCTGATAATATTTTCCAAGTGTAATATGTGAACAGGCACCTTCGGAGCAGGTACCTTCGGAGTCAGGCCGCGAATGTACAAGAGCATGGTTAAGACGAAGCGCGACTGGAATGAAAAATGATCATGACGAAGGATAAGACGATCACGAAGCTATGTGCAGAAAGGCTTCGGCACAATGACAGAAAAGAAGAACCGACTTAAAGATGAAAAGCCGAATTGGACCTCGAAGAACTACTGTAGTTATTGATAAATATAAAGGGCATCAATGTAATTTTGTACGGGCTGCGTCCTGTGCCTATAAATAGGTGAACAGTACTCCCGTACTGTTCACGCTGACTTGGCACATGCCTTTTTGCATCACGATTTGTACCTTTACCTTACATCAGTCTGAAGGTACATTTGTAATTCGTTTTTATGAATTTAATAACGGAAATGTATTGATGATAATGCTGGTATTATTACTTGTACATTTTATATATAATTATTCTGTTCACTCATTTATCAACCTAACGAAGGTCTTTTCCTTCGTAACCTTCGTCCGGGATTCATTATACCCAAAGGGATATACTGTTTCTAAGGACGAAGGAGCTTGACATTTAACACTTTTATGTTGTCTTGTTCTTAATTCATAGCATTTGAGAACAAGCCCTCAACACTGGTGGTCTCTCAGGAAGTGATGCCGGATGTCTATGTGCTTAGTGCGACTGTGTTCAATAGGATTATCCGCCAAGCAGATTGCACTCTCATTGTCACATAGGAGTGGGACTTTGCTTAGATTGTAGCCAAAGTCCCAGAGGGTTTGCCTCATCCAGAGTAGTTGTGCGCAACACTGTCCTGCGGCAACGTACTCGGTCTCAGCGGTGGATAGGGCAACAGATGTTTGTTTCTTAGAGCTCCAAGACACCAGGGACCTTCCTAGAATCTGGCACGTCCCTGATGTGCTCTTCCTATCAACCTTGCACCCGGCATAGTCGGAATCTGAGTATCTGATTAAGTCAAAGGTAGACCTCTTTGGATACCAGATCCCGAAGCGAGGCGTAGAGACTAAATATCTAAGAATTCGCTTAACGGCCACAAGGTGACATTCCTTGGGGTCGGATTGAAATCTAGCAGACATGCATACACTAAGTATAATGTCTGGTCTACTAGCACAAAGATAAAGTAATGAACCTATCATTGATCGGTATGCCTTTTGATCAACAGACTTACCTCCTTTGTTGAGGTCTAGATGTCCGTCAGTTCCCATCGGTGTCTTCGTGGGCTTAGCATCCTTCATCTCAAACCTCTTGAGAAGATCTTGAGTGTACTTTGTTTGTGAGATGAAAGTGCCTTCCTTGAGTTGCTTCACTTGAAATCCAAGGAAGTAGTTCAACTCGCCCATCATCGACATCTCAAAATGCTACATCATTACCCTACTAAACTCCTGACAAGACTTTTGGTTAGTAGAACCAAATATAATGTCATTGACATATATTTGGCAGACAAAAAGATCACCATCACAAGTCTTTGTGAAAAGAGTTGGATCAGCTTTCCCAACCTTGAAAGCATTAGCAATAAGAAAATCTCTAAGGCATTCATACCATGCTCTTGGGGCTTGCTTAAGTCCATAGAGCGCCTTAGAGAGTTTGTACACATGGTCTGGATACATGTCATCCTCAAAGCTAGGGGGTTGTTCCACGTATACCTCCTCCTTGATTGGTCCATTTAGGAAAGCGCTCTTCATGTCCATTTGGAACAACTTAAAGAAATGGTGAGCATCATAGGCCAATAAAATCCGAATTGATTCTAACCTAGCTACAGGAGCAAAAGTCTCCTCAAAGTCCAAACCTGTGACTTGGGCATAACCTTTTGCCACAAGTCGAGCTTTGTTCCTTGTCACCACTCCATGTTCATCTTGCTTGTTGCGGAACACCCACTTGGTTCCCACAACATTTTGCTTTGGACGTGGCACCAGGCTCTAGACTTCATTTCTTTTGAAGTTGTTTAGCTCTTCTTGCATGGCCAACACCCAGTCTAGATCCTACAAGGCTTCTTCTAACCTGAAAGGCTCAATAGAAGAAACAAATGAGTAATGCTCACAAAAATTAGCTAATCATGAGCAAGTTGTTACTCCCTTGCTGATGCACCTAGAATCTGATCCACTAGGTGATTTCTTTGGATCATCGCTCGGAATTGAGGTGGAGGGGCCCGTGATGCTTCTTCCTGCATAACATGTTCTTCCTATGCTCCCCCTTGATCCTGCCCCTCTTATTGAGGTACATGTTCATCGTCTTGAGTTGTGGGATGCACCATCGTAGAGGAAGATGGTTGATCTTGTTCCTATAGTTCTTGTAGTCTCACATGACCTATCGCCATAGTTCGCATTGTGGCCATCGAAACCTCATCTTCATCTACATCATCAAGATCAACTTGTTCTTTTGGAGAGCCATTAGTCTCATCAAATACAACATCGCTAGAGACTTCAACTAATCCTAATGATTTGTTGAAGACCCTATACGCCTTTGTATCTGAGTCATATCCTAGTAAAAACCCTTCTACTGCTTTGGGAGCAAATTTTAAATGTCTACCTTTCTTCACCAGAATGTAGCATTTGCTCCCAAATACATGGAAATAAGAAACATTGGGTTTGTTACCAGTTAGGAGTTCGTAGGAGGTCTTCTTGAGGAGACGATGCAGATAGAGCCGGTTTATGGCATGGCAAGTTGTGTTCACAGCTTCTGACCAAAACCGCTCAGGCGTCTTGTACTCTCCAAGCATTGTTCTTGCCATGTCGATTAGTGTCCTGTTCTTCCTCTCTACCACACCATTTTGCTATGGTGTGTAGGGAGCGGAGATCTCGTGCTTGATTCCTTCCTCCTTAAGATATTCTTCAACCTGTAGATTCTTGAACTCTGACCCATTGTCGCTTCTTATCTTCTTCACCTTTAGCTCAAACTCATTTTGAGCTCTCCTTAAGAAGCGTTTTAGGGTTCCTTGGGTTTTGGATTTGTCTTCCCCTGATGTTGAGATAGGCAACGGGGCCAAAGAGATCCATGTGTAGGAGTTCCAGTTGTCTTGATGTCATCATCACATTCTTGCTGTGATGAGTGCTTCCCACCTGTTTCCCTGTTTGGCACGCTGCATAAGGTTTGTCTTTCTCAAAACAGACATCGGTCTAACACATGATATCCCTTTAGAAGTTTATGAAGATTCTTCATCCCAACATGTGCTAGACGGCGATGCCAAAGCCAGCCCATATTAGTCTTAGCGATTAAGCATGCATCTAGATCGGCATTCTCCTTTGAGAAATCAACTAAATAGATCTTGCCATCTAATACACCCTTAAAAGCTAATGAACCATCACTCCTTCTAAAGATAGATATATCAATATTTGTAAATAAACAATTGTAGCCCATATGACACAACTGACTTACAGACAATAAATTATACCCAAGCGACTCTACTAAAAACACATTTGATATTGAGTGCTCGGTCGTGATGGCTATCTTGCCCAATCCTTTGACCTTGCCTTGGTTCCCATCTCCAAAGATAATAGTATCTTGGGAATCCTTGTTCTTGACATAGGAGGTGAACATTTTCTTATCCCCTGTCATGTGGTTTGTGCATCCGCTGTCGATAATGCAGCTTGAGCCCCTGGATGCATAAACCTGCAAGGTAATTAAGCTTGGGTTTTAGGTACCAAACTCTTGTTGGGTCCTATAAGGTTAGTTACAATAACTTTTGGAACCCAAATGCAAGTCTTGTCTCCCTTGCATTTAGATCCCAATTTTCTAGCAACTACTTTGGCATTTTTGCATGAAAGTACAAAGGAAGTATTACATGTTTGATACATAGCAGTTGGACCAATGTAAACTTTCCTAGGTGCATGAGAAATAGTATGATTGCGCCTAGGCCTACTCCTATCATGAACATATGTGGAGCTCGATGCAAACATAGCATGTGAATCATGATAAGTAGGTAAAGCAGCATGATTATAACATTTATCATGATGAGAAACTTTCTTGACATGAGCATAAAGATAAGCATGGTTCTTTTGATCATGTGAAGAATACAAGCTACTAGCCATAGGGGCTTTTCCTTTCTCCTTGTTGAGACTGGAAGCCCTTTGGCTTGTTAAGTTCTTGGTTTCCTTTCGAAAACCAAGTCCATCCTTAATTGAGGGGTGTCTACCAACAGTGTAGGCATCCCTAGCAAATTTAAGTTTCTCATAATTATCCATGCAAGACTTAAGTTGAGCATTAAGACTTGCAGCCTCATTGTTTAACTTGGCAATAATGGAGGCATGTTCATTACAAGCATCAACATCAAAGTCTTTACATCTATTGCAAATAACAACATGCTCTACACATGAACTAGTTGTATTTACTTCCTCTAGCTTAGTATTCAAATCATCATTTAAATTCTTTAAGCTAGAAATTGATTCATGACAGGAAGACAATTCATACAACAGTATTTCATTTTTCTTAACTTCTAGAGCAAGAGATTTTTTAACACTAATGAATTTATCATGTTCCTCATATAAAATATCTTCTTGCTTTTCTAGCAGTCTATCTTTTTCATCAAGAGCATCAATTAATTCATTTATTTTGTCTACTTTAGCTTTATCTATACCTTTAAACAAATCAATGTAATCTACTTCATCGTCAGAGGATTTATCATCGCTAAAAGAAGAATACTTAGGAGTATCTCGAATACGTACCTTCTTCTCCTTAGCCATAAGTCATGTGTGTCGTTCATTGGGGAAGAGTGAAGACTTGTTGAAGGCCGAGGCAGCTAGTCCATCATCTTCGAAGTCGGATGAGGAATAGTCAGAGTCCCATTCCTTCCCGATGTGTGCCTCGCCCTTGGCCTTCCTGTAGTTCTTTTTCTTTCCCTCTTCCCATGCTTTTCTTGTATCTGGTCATTATCATTATCGGGGCATTGAGCTATAAAATGACCAGTCTTACTGCATTTGAAGCAGGAGCGTTTTCCCCTTGACTTGTTCTTGTTGGGGTACTCCTTGCGTCCTTTCAGTGCGGTCTTGAAGCGTTTGATGATGAGGGCCATCTCATCCTCATTAAGCCCGGTAGCCTCCACTTGTGCTACCTTGCTAGGTAGCACCTCCTTCCTACTGGTTGCTTTGAGGGCAATGGGCTACGACTCGTAGACAGGTAGCTAGTGGACCGTTCAAGGCATCGTCCACATATCATGCTTCCTTCACCATCATACGCCCACTTACGAATTTTTCGAGGATTTCCTCGGGCGTCATCTTGGTGTACCTAGGGTTCTCACGAATAAGATTTATAAGATGGGGGTCAATAACTATAAATGACCTGAGCATGAGTCGGACGACGTCATGATCTGTCCATCTTGTACTCCCGTAGCTTCGGATTTTATTGACCAGGGTCTTGAGCCTGTTGTAGGTCTGTGTTGGCTCCTCTCCCCTGATCATCGTGAATCTCCCCAGCTTGCCTTCCACCAGTTCCATCTTGGTAATCATGGTGGCATCATTACCCTCATGAGATATTTTGAGGGCATCCCAAATCTGTTTAGCGTTGTCCAAGCCGCTGACCTTGTTATATTCATCCCTGCATAGAGATGCTAGCAAAACAGTAGTGGCTTGGGCATTTTTATGAATTTGTTCATTGATAAACACAGGGTTATTAGTACTATTAAAGTGCATTCCATTTTCTACAATTTCCCAAATGCTAGGATGGAGGGAAAATAGGTGACTACGCATTTTATGGCTCCAAAATGAGTAATCCTCTCCATCGAAGTGTGGGGGTTTTCCAAGTGGAATAGAAAGTAAATGGGCATTTGAATTGTACGGAATGCAGGAATAATCAAAGGAGTAGTTTTGATTAATCGTTTTCCTTTTGGATGAGGAGTCGTCGTCATCCCTTGGTGAAGAAGAGGAGGCATCGCTGTCGTAGTAGATGATCTTCTTGATGCGCCTCTTCTTCTTTCCGTCCTTCTTCTTGTGACTTGAGCCTGAGTCAGTGGGCTTGTCCTCTCTTGGCTCGTTGAGGAGGGACTCCTCCTTGTCGTTGATCACCATCCCCTTGCCCTTAGGATCCATCTCTTCGGGCGGTTAGTCCCTTCGATGAAGAGTACGGCTCTGATACCAATTGAGAGCACCTAGAGGGGGGGTGAATAGGTGATCCTGTAAAATCAAATACTAAATAGCCAGAACTTGGTTATGAAATGTTAGTGCGATTAAAACCAAGTTGCTAAAGTGTGAACTTTAGAAGAAAACCAATCACAATGAAGATGGACACAAGACATAGTGATTTTTATCCTGTGGTTCGGCCAATGCCTACTCCACATTGTGGTGACCTCCTTCGGTCAAGGATTGCACTCTATCCCTCTCAAGTGATCCAATGATCAACTTTGAGTACCACGGTTTTCTTCCTTAGCAGTCTTTTCCCGTTTGTGAGGAATCTCCACAAATTGGAGTCTCCCGCCCTTACAATGTTGATCACAAGAGAAGCACAAGAGTAAGGGAGGGAAAGCAACACACGCAAGACTCAAGTCGCAGCAAACACACGCACACAAGCCAAGACGTGAGCACAAAACACGGCGCAGGGAGTTCACAACTCAAATGGTGCTCAAATCTCTAACAAAACGATCCGAATGCATGGTGGCAAAGTATATGCGTCTTAGATTGTTCAGAGAATGCTTGCTGTTCTGCTCCATGCGCCTAGGGGTCCCTTTTATAGCCCCAAGGCAGCTAGGAGTCGTTGGAGATCCAATTGGAAGGCAATTCTTGCCTTCTGCTGAGTGGCGCACCGGACAGTCCGGAGCACCACTGGACATGAACAGTAGCTGTCTGGTGCCCAATCTCTTTCCTTATCAAGTGAAGCCGACCGTTGGGTCTTTGGTCCCGTTGGCGCACCGGACAGTGTCCGGTACACACCAGACAGTCCGGTGTGACCAACCAACTATTGGCTCGGCCACGTGTTGCCCGTTGATCGCGCAGCCGACCGTTGCTCATGGACGTCGTTGGCTCACTGGACAGTCCGATGAATTTTAGCCACGACGCCTTTTCTTTTTCTCGAGAGCAAAGAGTTCATCGCCGGGCTAGCCTGGGCATCGGACACTGTCCGGTGCACCACCAGACAGTACGGTGCACCACAGGCTGGTGCTAGTTTGGCTGAACTTAGCCAAAACTTCTCCTACTCGATTCCAGTTTTCTTGGCTATGTTCCTAGCACTTAGAGAGATGTGTTAGTATCCAAAAAACAATTTACTAAGTCTAGAAACATACCTTGATTCTTGATTTTGCACTTCTCAACCACTTGGCACATATTAACTTAAAACCATGTGTTGGGCATCTAATCACCAAAACATTTATAGAAATGGCCCAAGGGTACATTTCCCTTTCAACCTAGACTGCAGCAAAGTAGGTATTAATTCTGACCTGCTAAATGGAGTAATTAAATTGGTAATTCCCCTTAAGTTGTTAATAACTTCTGTAACTTCCGTTACTCTTGCGAAGCAAAGGGCCAACTCTAGATACAACTTGCATACTCCTTGAAGTCTTTTACTTTCTTATTTCCTGGTTTTGGACGGGTCAGTCTAGCTAAGTACATTTCAGTACTCAGGGTGCTATTTCCAATGATTTGTTGCAGATGGTCAGATGTACTACAGGTACGCGAGCACTGCTTATACCCGACTACAGGAGATGACTAAGTCCATGGCAGTGCTTTCCCAATTCTCTTCTCATGCTTTTGGTGGGTTGACATACCTAATGTTGGCACAGTATCTCCAAAACCCTACAAGTGTTGTGGGTGCTAGTTAAATAAATGCTTCCACTAAACTTATCACTTCGGTGAATACTACTTGGAGTTATTTGGGCCTATGTGCCACCTTTATTGTAACAACTCTACATACTCTGATTTATGTTAAAAACTCTATGGAATGTTGTAACACTTGATGCAGTGAATGTCAGTACATTACGATCTTGGTTGCGAATGAAAAGTTTGAGATCCTTCATGATTTTACCAGACCCTGGGTTTATATGGGCTCAAGTGTGAGATAATCACTGCAGGGCAAGTGGTTTGCATACTTGATCTCTTATAAGTCTGGTCGAGTTGCCACAGCTAGCATCGAAGCAGAACTGGCATGATACTGTTCATGTGGGCATTCCAAATCAAATAAAATAAGTTTTACAAAACTAAGTATGTGCTAACTGTCAAGCCTTAATCCCATATAAGGACTTTAGGTGGCTTAGTGAGTGCTAACTTTGGGGAGGGTTTCATGCATCGTATTTTTATTTATCTGAATGCATAAATGGCCAATATGAGGTGTCGTCGTTTCGTCGTCAAGGTAAGAAGGGTAAGTGTAAGACCATGTAGACTAGGGCTAGTCGGTTGTCTTCATGTGTGGGTCACCATGCATGTTGTATAGGGACTGATAGCATTTCTTATTGCAACTTAGGAGGGATAGTGGTAGCTTGTCCTTACTTTTGGATTATCATTGTCGCACCATGGGGATGGGCTGGAATGAACTTTTCTGCAGGTACACTAACCTTGATGCGAGTAGTTCATGTAGTTGCGCGATAATGAGAGAACGGGTATGCCACTGCTTATGACGTTAACATGAATAGGTTGTGAGGTCGTAAGTTACGTGCATGCATTGGCATAACCATCATCTTGTTCATATATTGCATCGCTCCTTCTTTTTGAAGCTTGGGTAGAGGTTTTGTTTGTCCTAATAACCAATAAAATTTTCTTACCCTAATTCTCACCCATTATAACCTTGTAACAGATGGCCCACCGCAGGCTCACCGCCCGTACAGGAGGATGTGTTCCTCATTGCTAGCTTGATGCGAGTGTTTCTCGCTGCCGCAACTCTTTTCTTTTGGAGTATGGTGTGCCCACCCTGCTATGGCGTGTTCTTTTTGCTTTGGGTTACCCAGAGGGAGAGGAACCGCATCACTTCTGGGAAGGGAGGCCGCACTCGGGAGGAGAAGGTATCTAGGTGATAGCTGTGGTTAAGCCTAGGGCAGATAATCCAGTGATGGGTGGCTGGCACTTTGGATCTTCAGGTCGCACACCCAGAGAAGGGGCAGGCAGAGTCGCTTATAAGATACTTCAAGATTTGATGGACCGTTTTCCTGGGGAGATTACTACCGCCATGGTTGGAGTCTTTCCTAGGGGTGATATTTTCAACCCTAAGTGGGACCAGCCAGAGGGTAGAGCTCTGATAGGAGGTGACAGCGAGCAGCAACACAGCGACACTGCAGCTTCCAGTGCTATGTTTGCAGTGATGCAGCTGTACAACAACACAAAGCGCAGTTTGGGGATGGTCAACAGTTCTCTTGCTATGGCTCAGACCCAGTTATACGAGGCTCAGGAGACGCATGCTGCAGAGTGAGCCCAAGTGCAAGCAAAGCTGGCCCAAGTCACGCTTGAGAAGGATGAAGTCATCTAGGTCAGGGATGTGGCTGTGTTGGACAATGTGCTATGGATTGGCGAATGCCAGGACTACCAGACCTTCCTGAGGAGATCATCAGAGAAAGGAATACAACTTTGTCTAAGGTAGCCCAGCTTAGGGCAACATAGGTCAACTTGATGTAGCAGCTAAACAATGCAAAAGCTTGGAATGCTAATCTGCACGAGGAGGTTCACCAGTTGTATGTCCAGCTTAATCTAGTCAACCCGCCAGAACCGAAGGAAGCAGATGCCGCCGCAGCCAATGATGGAGGTGTAGTCTTTGAGGCTAGTGGCGTGCAAGAGTAGTTGTTAGCTGTCACTAGAGGATAGGCTAACCCTTTTGGATAGTGTTCCTAGGAGTAGGAATAGGACTTGTGATGAAAGGCCGATGTAATGATGGCTTCTGACGCATGTGGGGGGGGGAACACTCTTTTGGTTGGTTGTGCATGCGAGCAAAACAAATTGCTTGTATTTGCATTTATATATTATGAAGTATGTGATGATGTTGTTGCACATGTTGGGATGTGATTGTTGCCTTACAATTTTTCACATGAAGTTTTCTTCTATGAAATATTGTATGGCATGATTTACTTATTTCACATATGTTGCAACATGACTCACTGCCTACTCATAATGAAATTATGCAGATGGTGACTACTCGCCGCATCAACTCGGGAGCTACGGGAGCTTCTGGTAGTGGTAACCAGGAGGGTGACCAAGAAGCACCACTTCCTCCACCTCCGGCATACACACCCGAGCAGTTCTTCGCACAATTTCTTGGAGCTCAGAGGAACATGGAGAACTTGCAGCGGAACATGGAGGCAGAACTTCGCAACATTGCTAACAACACCTGCCATGGGCAACCTCAAGAAGCTCATGGAGTCAACCAATATAGTATCTTCAAAGATTTCATGGATACCAGGCCGTCGATATTCAAAGAAACAGCAGAACCGTTGGAGGCAGATGAATGGATCAACACGATCGAACAGAAGTTCTGTCTGTTGAGACTTTTAGACGATCTCAAGATAGAATACGTAGTGCACCAATTGCAAGGACCTGTAGGGATGTGGTGGTCTCATTTCCGCACCGCTTACCCTGAAAATGCTCCCATTGCTTGGTACCAATTCACCGCAGCTTTTAGAGGAAATTATATTCCACTAGGCCTAATGGCAATGAAGGTGTCAGAATTCATGAGATTAACTCAGGGCACGCAATCAGTGATAGAGTATCTACATGCTTTCAACAACCTGTCTCAATACGCGTCTGACTATGTGGAAACTGAGGCCAAAAAGATTGCTAGTTTCAAGAGGGGATTGAGCCCGAAGATGATGAAAAGTATAGGAATTTCCTCCCACACTTCCTTCAACGACTTCATCAGCAACTGTTTAACTCAAGAGAACAACAACAATCTCTATGCTATGGCAAAGGGGCGTAAAAGGCCTTTGGAATCTAGAATATCATAGCCCTGAACAACCATAGTGACTCAGCCAAGTTTTAGGCCAATGATACTTGGAGCAAGATTTTGCCCTCCTCCTCCGAAGAAAATCAGCAACAAGGATTTAGGGGTCAGAAAGCATTCAAGGTGGCCCTATCGCGTGCAAAGTTTGGACCAGGAAGCTCAACGGGTGGTACAACTCAAGTGAAGGGACCATGCTACAACTATGGATAGATGGGGCACTTCGCCAAGTTTTATCCTTGCCCTAAGAAGAAGAACGACGTCTATCCCGCTCGAGTGCATCTCACCACTGTGGACGAGATTACTGACGAAGAACTTGTGATGGCTGGTACGTTTCTCATGAACAATCATCCCACAGTTGTACTATTTGATTCTAGATCTTCTCGTTCTTTCATGAGTACTGCTTTTGCTCACTGCTTTCACCAATTATCAGTAGAAGTGGGGCATAAGTATTAGATAAGCTCAGCTAGGCTTGAAGTTTTCACTGATCGTATAGTCCGAGGGGCAACCCTCAAAATTGAAGGAAGAGAATTTTGAGCTCAATTGATAATAATGCTAGGATTATCCTTGGATGTGATCATGGGAATGAATTAGATGCGGGCTTGGGATGTCATCCTTGACACCGCAAATCGAACCTTGTCGCTAAGGGAGCCGCGAGGCATCGAAACATTTCGGGTAACCCTACCTCACCTTGAGCTGACTAATATATCCTTTGCAACCCAAGCAACCTCAATTGAAGAGATCCCAGTAGTTCGTGAGTTTCCTGATGTCTTTCCTTAGGATTTGTCAGGACTTCCACCTAAGTGAGATGTGGAGTTTGCTATAGAGCTAAACTCAGGCACAACACTAATTTCCTGAAGACCCTATAAAATGCCACAAATGAACTGGTAGAATTGAATATTCAACTGAAGGGACTATTGGACAAGGGTTTGATTAGGCCTAGTACCTCCGAGTGGGGCAGTCCCGCTCTATTTGTGAAGAAGAAGGATCAATCCTTGTGGATGTGTATAGATTACCATCCTCTAACACGGTAACTATCAAAAACAAGTATCCTCTCCCTCATATAGACATTATGTTTGATCAACTGTCTAAGGCTAAGGTATTTTCAAAAATTGATCTTAGATCAGGGTGTCATCAGATCAGAATTCGCCCCTAGGATATTCCGAAGATCACATTTTCCACCAGATACAGGCTATATGAGTATTTAGTCATGTCGTTTGGCTTGACCAATGCTCATGCCTACTTTATGTACTTGATGAACTTGGTCTTTATGCCAGAACTAGACCGATGTGTCGTGGTATTCATCAATGACATACTAGTCTACTCTAAGTGTGAAAAGAAGTAGGAAGAACATCTGAGAATCGTGCTAACTAGACTTAGGGAGCACAAATTGTATGCCAAGTTTAGTAAGTGCAACTTCTGGCTAAAGGAAGTGCAATTTCTAGGGCACATCTTGTCAAAAAATGGGATATCAGTGGACCCAAGTAAAATTCAACAAGTAATTGAATAGAAGGCACCTACCTCGTTTCAGAAATCATAAGTTTCCTAGGATTGGTCGGATATTATCGTCGCTTCATACCGAATTTCTCAAAGATTGCCAAACCTATGATTCGACTGCTGGAGAAGGATCGTAAGTTCGCTTGGACAACGGAGTGTGAAAAAGCTTTTCGTACCTTACAAACGTTGTTGACCACATCGCCTGTCTTGGCCCAACTGGATATTGAGAAACCCTTTGATGTGTTATGTGACGCATAGGGGATTGGACTTGGTTGTGTCCTTATGCAAGATGGCGTGGTGATTGCTTATGCATCATGCCAACTAAGGAAGCACAAAGTTAATTACCCAACACATGATTTGGAACTTGCCGCAGTAGTCCATGCATTAAAGATTTGGAGGCACTACCTACATGGGAATGTGTGTAATATCTTCATGGACTACAAAAGCCTAAAGTACATCTTCACCCAACCCGAGCTTAACATGAGGCAACGTAGATGGCTCGAGTTGATCAAGGACTACAACTTACAAGTGCATTATCATCCGGGGAAGGCTAATGTTGTGGCTGACGTCTTGAGTCGGAAGTCACATTGTCGCAGTCTTCAACCACTCCTAGAGGATGGATTTAACTTGTTACACCCGGCAGTGCTACTCAACATTCAAGTTCGTTGCTCACTGGAGGATCAGATCATCCAAAAGTAGAAATCCGACAAAGGTATATTTCACATCAAGGAAAAGATGAAGAGCGAACCCAATAGTCGCTTCAAGCTTGATGAAAGAGGTATACTATGGTTTCATGAGCGTCTGGTCGTACCAAAGGATCAAGGGCTCCGAACCAAAATCTTGGATGAAGTCACCAATCCAAACTATCGATTCATCCTAGAAGCAGCAAAATGTACTGTGATCTGAAATCAAAATTTTGGTGGACTAAGATGAAGAAAGAGATTGCAGCGTATGTTGCGAGATGTGATAATTGTTGCAGAATCAAGGCTATCCACATGACGCCAGCTGGCCTATTGCAGTCATTATTTGTGCCTAAATGGAAATGGGAGGGGATAAGTGTAACACTATAAAAACCATCAACTAAAAACAATGCATTTAGTTTATTAATGATAAATATGGTAATGAATTTCTCTTTCAAGTGTTTAATTTTCATTTGCATTTAGAGTAATTTTGTTTGCTCATATTTGATTTTTGGATGATTAGTAGAATTTCTTTCATATTGAAAAATCCAATTAATTAATATAGAAATATTGGTCCAAAATAAATATTTTAGTTATAAATAAGTTTGGAATAATTATGTTTTTTACAATTATTTAAAAATATATTTATTTATATTTTTAAATAGAAAACAAAAGAAAAAGAAAAAACAGACGAAACCCTAACCGGCCGGCCAAATTCGGCCCACCAGGGCCCAGCCGCCGCACCACCCTCCATCCCCTCCCTCGCTCTCTCTCTCTCTCTTACAGGTGGGCCCCACCCGCGGCCCCTCTCTTCTCCCTCCCTCCTCTCATTCCTAGCCACCGCCACCATCAGAACGCGTCGCGCGCCCGCGCCCGACCGTGCCCGCGCCCGGCCAACCTCGCCCCGCGCCTGACCTCGACATCTGCGCCACGCCCGAGCTAGAAACCACCGCGACATCTCCTCTCCCTCCCCCATGTTCTCTCCTCCCCTCAATGGCGTTAATGGTCATTGACGGTCGGCCATTTCTATCCCCGCCTCTCCCTCTCCTCTCCCCTCTCTATAAAAGTCGAGCACCTTCCTTCTCTCCCTCCTCGAGCTCTCTCTATCTCGCGCGCTCTCGCCATCCATCGTGCCCGCCATCGTCGGAGCATCACCGGAGCCGCGCCTCACCATCCTAGAGCCACGCCCCGCACCCCGATCGAGCCCCTCCCCTACCCCATGCTCGGTCGAGCCATCACCTGCTCGCCGACCCCCTGCGCGTGAGCACAAGCTCAAGAAGTTGACTGTGAGGTAGATGAACCAAACTCGTTCGAGGATGACCCACAGGACACTTTTGTGCAAGGCAAGTGGATTCTCCTTCTGCATATTCTATTTGTACCCAAATAATGCATATAATAATGTTTACTTTTTGGATATATATTACATAAGTTGATGGGATTTGCCTAAATAAGGATTTCCTAGAATTACCAACCCTATTCCTTGAATTACCCTGGGATAAATGCTTTGCTTAGCATTTTTTTCTATTTCTCAACCTGATGAATATGATGTCACTCTTTTAATGGTATTATGTTCCGAAAATGAAGTTCTATTATGTTGTTAACCTGATGATAAATAAGAACACTTTGTGTTAAATGGAACATGGAGTGACCACCGAGGATAACAGTGCAACCACGAGTGCTATAATGGCTCTGGCTTTAGTAATTAGCTCTATAGGCTTAGTTCTTAGCAACCCTACCTAAAAGATGGGAAAGAGGGGGTAGAAGTGGTTTGGTGGCAGCTCATGTTAACATGGGGTGGAAGTCTTGGCTAAGTTACCTCACCTAGAGGGCCATCAATACTGACGTGGAAACCTTAGCGGGTGGCTTTGTACTAAGGATATTTTGTGAAAGCCTCATAATGGATCCCTAGCCATTCACCTAGACAGTGTTTACGTGTCCGATCAACCTAGGCTAGATGGGATACATGGCTTGTGGGTAAAGTTGTACCACCTCTGCAGAGTGTAAAACTAATATGTCAGTCATGCTCACGGTTAAGAGCAACCTAGACCCTCACATGATAATTGAACTTAATGATGGACAATAAATTGAGATCTGATGATCTACCAATGGTTTGCTTAAGTGGTTTTCACTTAAGTGCTTTTGATATACTCTTATACCTTTGATTAATTGGGATACTTGGGATACACACTTATTAGTAAGACATGTGTTGCTAATAAAATATTGACCAACTAAAATGCTTACCGCTTATCCATAGCTTACCTTGTTAACTTGCATTAATTTTCCCCCACTTGCTGAGCCCCAACCATAAGTGAGCTCACCCTTGCTAATATTTTGATCAGAGGGTGATGCTGAAGACTTCGCTGATGACGTTGATGAGTTTTGAGCCTAACGATGCGCCAGTCACCTTCCTGTGGAAGAGTGTCCATGTTATTTCCTCCGTACTTTGATTTTGATACTTGTTAAAGGTACAATGATTCAGATGACATAATAAAGTTACTCTACTCTCCTTACGCCTTTATTGCATTGCCTTTTGATATATTACACTTGTGACGTCAACATATGTGTGGGAAATAGATCCTGGCCCACATATGCTATGCATTGGATTTTGTCCCCAGAACTGGGTGTGACAGAAGTGGTATCAAAGCTATGCTGACTCTAGGTCGTTAGATTAGTTAGAAATGGAAGGCCTAGACTGTTCAAAACATGCTAATTTTGTTCTTACAAAATTATTTTATTAACCTTACCTCTTTAAACATCAACTAAGTTGACATTTTCTCTTATAGATGGTTCATACCATTCAAACCACTCAGATCAACACCAACTACATCCCTCCGCTACGGCAAGTTCCTATCTACCCAGTGGCAGTTGAGGAAATCCCTGTGGATTTCCCTCGCATTCGGGTGGAGAACGGAGTCATTCTGTAGGACAGCTCGAAGGAGTTTCTGCCTACGCCCACCCCATTGGCAGAATCACTAGCCTTCGTAGCTGGATCATCAGCTTCAGCACCGTCAGCACCAGCAGTCCAAGCCCCTGCTCCCGGAGGCGACGACCCAGATGACTCTAGTGACGATGATGAAGACGACGAAGAAGAAGAAGATGAGGAAAACCTCAACGATGAAGCCAACGAAGAACAACAGGACAACTGTATGGCCTATCACTGAACATTATACCTCAATATTCGAGATAGGGCACTTCCCTAACCTGCTGCAGGAGAACAGCAGGACCACTGTATGATCCTAGAAGCCCAGCTTGATGGAAGGAATCCCTCTCAAGTTCAAGTCCCTGCCATGGCGTTATCCCCTCCCCGCAAGAGGATCCTCTATGGAGAACTAGGATCCATCACCAGGCTGCTTTAGATTTTTCATTTATGTTGTAATAAGTTAATGTTCGCATTAGATGAAAACACCTTTATATTAAATACACTATTAATAATAACAACCATGTGATGGTGTTGTTTGAAATGTTTGATTTGGATTTTTGCTTGAGTGCAATGGTCTTATGGAATGATGGCCATAAGAGCATAAAAATAACAATAAACTTAACATTAATAATAAGCTATTCCCCTTAGAATATTTTCTACTCTTCACTTACCCTGGGAGTGCACTTTCTAACCAAACAGATGGTGAACACTCGATGAGGTCCCAATAATCACCAGAACTAGCGTGGTCAGCAGTTGCCACCACCACCACCCAATCCCACGATGGATCAGTTCATAGCAGCATAGATGCAACTTTTGCAAGGACTTATAGCATTGGTATAGCAGATTCAACAGAAACAACAAAACCAGCAGTAGCAACAACAACAACAGCACGCACCCCAAGCTAGAGACAAGCATCGGGACTTCATGACTCATCACTCGCCTGGTTTCTCTCATGCTGTAGACCCTTTGTATGCCGATTACTGGCTTAAGGTCATTGGAAAGAAGTTAGACATCACCTAGTTCAATGACCGATAGAAGGTCTTGTACGCCTCGGGAAGACTCGAAGGAGTCGCGTCCGATTAGTGGGATGCCTTCACTGCGGCACACGCCAATGCTGATGCCATAACCTGGCAGGAGTTCCAAGTGAACTTTCATGCTCATCATATTCCCTCATGAATTATGAAGCTTAAGAAGAAGGAGTTCCTTTCCCTCACTCAAGGGAACATGACCGTTAATGAGTATCGTGATCGCTTCACCTAGCTTTCACGTTACGACACAGGGGAAGTGGACACTGATGAGAAGCGCTAAGAACGTTTCTTGGAAGGCTTGATTGGACCCTTGAACTACCAGCTACAGAGCCACAGTTTCCCTGCTTTCCAGACTTTGCTGAACAAGGCAATTGGCCTTGAAAACAAAAGGAAAGAATTGTCCAACCACAAAAGGAAGTACCAAGGGCAGACCAGCAGGAATACCCGACAAAACAACTCCCAAGGTTCTCAGTTTCGCTCTGGAAACTAGAGTGGGAACAACAACCACCAAGCACAGCGCTCTGGACAATAAAGTCAGAGGAATAATCAATACTAGAGCCACCAAAGAAGCAACACCCAGACCGGTCAAAGGTCTAGTGGTCAACAGCAGAATCGTCAAGGAAGCGTCGTGAACATACCAGCCAAGAACAACAACATAACTACCCCAGTTCAACCTAATGTCTGTTTCAAGTGTGGCGAACTTGGCATAACCAACAGAGGACTGACCCAGAGGCATAACTACCCAAGGCATAACCAACAGACACCCTAGAAGAACAGCAACCAGAGGACTGACCAAAACACACCTGCTCGTGGATCTGCACAGAACAAGACTCCATAGAACTAGAGTAGAGGAAGAGTCAACCATGTGACAGTGGAATCAGTTCCTGAGGAAGCCGACGTGGTGTATGGTATGTTTCTTATTAACTCCATACCTGCATTATTTTTATTTGATTCTGGAGCATCTCATTCCTTCATAACAAACTCATTCATGGAAAAACATAATATACCAAACTATCCCTTGAAGAAGAAACTATTAATTCGATCACCAGGAGGTGAACTTAGAGCCACTCACTCATGCCCTCAGACTAAGATTGAAATTAGAGGCCTAAGCTTTCTAGTAGAGCTAATAATTTTGGAATCAAGTGGAATCAATGTGATACTCGGAATAGACTACTTGATCAAGTATGATGGAGTAATATCTTGTGCCAAGAGGATGGTTACATTAACCAGTCCACAAGGAGAAAGAATTGAAGTCAATGTCAGTATGCTAGCAACAGCAAAGGCAATGGTAAATCACTTGGAAGAGAAATCTTTGGAGCACATCAGAATAGTGTGCGAATACCTAGACATATTTCTGGAGGAATTACCAGGTATGCCACCTGATCGTGACATAGAGTTTTCTATTGAACTATTACCCGAAACTGCACCAATTTCGAAAAGAGCTTACCGAATAGATGTCAAAGTTTTAATTGAACTGAAGAAACAAATAGAAGAATTACCAGAAAAAGGTTTTATTCACCCCAGTTCATCACCATGGGGAGCCCCAGTTCTATTCGTGAACAAGAAAGATGGTTCAAGAAGAATGTATGTGGATTATAGAAGCTTGAACGAAGTAACGATTAAGAATAAGTACCTGTTACCTCGGACTGAAGATCTGTTTGATCATATGAGAGGAGCGAAAGTATTCTCAAAGATAGATCTAAGATCAGGCTATCATCAGTTGAAGATTTGGACTGAAGATATACCTAAAACAACCTTCACTACAAGATTTAGACTATATGATTTTTTAGTCATGTCTTTTGGACTGACTAATGCACCAGTGTACTTTATGAACTTGATGAATAAAGTATTCATGGAATACCTTGACCAGTTTGTAGTGGTATTCATTGACGACATACTAGTATACTCTCAGAATGAAGAAGCCCATGAAGATCATCTGAGATTAGTTCTACAGAAGCTTCACGACAATCAGTTGTATGCGAAATTTTTGAAGTGTGATTTTTGGCTAAAGGAAGTTGCTTTCCTAGGTCATATTATCACCAATGGAGGAATCAAAGTAGACCCCGGTAAAATAAGTGAAATACTAAATTGGAAACAACCCACAGATGTGTCCAAGATCAGGAGTTTTCTCGGATTAGCAGGATACTACAGAAGATTCATCGAAGGCTTCTCCAAAATAGTGAAACCCTTTACTTCACTATTGGAGAAAGGTAAAGAATTTAAGTGGGATGAAGCATGTCAAAAATGTTTTGAGGAATTAAAGGAAAGGCTAACCACTGCCCCAGTGTTAATTATGCCTAATATTCATAAAGGATTTGATGTGTATTGCGATGCATCACATCTAGGACTTGGATGTGTGTTAATGCAAGAAGGAAAAGTGATTGCCTATGCTTCAAGGCAGTTACGAAAGCATGAGAAGAATTATCCTATGCATGATTTGGAATTAGCTGTCGTAATGCAAGCTTTGAAGTTTTGGAGGCACTACATGATTGGAAACAAGTGTAAAATCTTCACGGATCACAAAAGCTTGAAATACATCTTCACGTAGAAAGAACTTAACCTAAGACAAAGAAGATGGCTTGAGTCAATTAAAGACTATGATTTGGAAATACAATATCACCCAGGAAAAGCAAATGTAGTGGTAGATGCTTTGAGCCATAAAAGTAAAGTGAACAGCATCACTACTTAGTTGATGTCACAGAAATTGTGCTGGGAGATGGAACAACTCTACCTTAGAATGCTCAATAATATGGAAGCAACAGTTATAGAAGTTGAATCTACTTTGGAAGAAGAGATTCGTAAAGGACAGGAGACTGATGAGAAAATCAAGAGAATTAAGACACAAATTGGTTTGGGTAAAGCCCCAGATTTCACAGAAGATGATCAAGGCACGGTATGGTTTAAAAAGAGAATCTGTGTACCAGAAATCGAGCATCTACGCCAACTTATTTTAAGGAAAGCCCATGATTTGGCTTATTCTATTCACCCTGGAAGTACTAAGATGTACCAGGATCTAAAGGAAAAGTATTGGTGGTATGGTTTGAAAAGAGATGTGGCTACTCATGTTGCACTATGTGACGTGTGTCAACGAGTTAAAGCTGAATATCAAAGACCAGCAGGATTACTACAACCTCTCAAAGTACCGGAATGGAAATGGGAAGAAATCAGTATGGATTTCATAGTTGGACTACCCCGTACACGGGATGGCTATGATTCAATATGGGTTATAGTGGACAGGTTGACTAAAGTGGCACACTTTATACCTGTGAAGACCACTTACTCAGGAGCTGTAATATCCCAAAAAAATGTTGACCCAAAAGTTGATCTTCAGTGAGTGGATGTGGGAAAAAGGGTTGTGGGCCGTTGGATGCTGCATCAGAAGTCATCTGAGGTGTCACTTCTTTTCTCCCACAAAATAAACCCTAGGTGGCCACCCCCTTTCCCTTCTTGGCCGCCACCCCTTCCCCTTTCTTGGCCGCCTCACTTTTCCCCCTTGGCTGGCCGCCCCCTCTCTCCCCATTGTAGCAGCCCTCCAATACTTCTTCCTCCCTAGATCTTCCCCCCCCCCCCCCAACGCAACAAGGATCGAGAAGAGGAGGAACAAGATGGATTGAAGAGGAAGAGAGGATCAAGGAGATGTGCTACCCCCATCTCTTGCAGATTTTTCTTAGGGAAAACCCTAGGTAAGGATGGGATCCTTATTCCTCCCTATAATTATGTGCTTTTGGAGGTTGTGGATCATGTGGATTGAAGGATTAGAGGTTGGATTAGGTGTGGGGTAAGGTTTTGATTTCGAATTTAATTTCTGCAGAATGGCAGATTCGACAGTTTCTGTTCATGCCAGTTTTCTGTGGTCTTAGTGGCCTCAAAAAATAAAAAGTCTATATATGAGTCATAGATAATTTGTAGATCTTTCCGTGGCCGTGAAGAACACCTCAATCGGACATCAGAACAGAAAGTTATGGCAGTTTGATTATAGCAGTTTTTCAGTCTCATAATTCTGTGCAGAATCTGTTCTCTTAAGAGTTAGGCAATTTTATCAACAGAATTAAACTGTTGGTTGGTAAAAGAAGTTGTAGATAATTTCATAAGCTTTCCAGATTGTTAAAAGAGTGCATTCATATGATTTGTGAAACTCCAGTTATGTTTGTTTTACTGTGGCTGTTCCTGTTTGCCTGACAAAAATGAGTGGGTCTGTTCACTGGTGGGTTTCATCTAGTAAATGGCCGAATTGGCTCTTCCAACTATGGAGACTTTTGTAGAGGGATACAAGTTCTCACTTCCGGCAGAATTTCATAATTTTTGGTTCAGTAGTTTGGGAGATATCGAATTTTAAAGTTAACCATACTGCTGTCTAAAACAGATCCAGTCATTTATCTTGTCAGATGTTTTAGAACTTGTAGATGGCAGAATTTAATTATCCATTGAACACTGAAGTTGTAGAGTATTTTGTGTAGATATTCCAAGAGTATTTGTTTGATATCACCGCTGTTTAGTTTTTAAAGATACAAAATTAACAAACAGCGTTGCTGCTGTATGGCATGTGGTTCAGGGTGGGAGTCTTTCCACTGGGTCTTGGTTTCAAGTGTAGGAGTGTTTTGTTGATTGATGGCAAATGTTTGTGAAATATTTGTACTAAGTTTTATGCCCGCTAGTAGGTGGCTACACTCCAGATCATGTCTTGTACATTTCTTCTTCTTCGATGAAGGCAAGTGAATGTAGCGGTGGTTGCTTCCGTTCTGACCTGTTATTTCTATTGCCTACACTCTAACATTCAGAAGTATTGGATTCTTTCATAATTGGACTCTATGGTGATGCTTTACTTGCTTGCATTATACTGATGCTCAATCATATATTGATGATGATTATGATTCGAGTATGATTTATGAGATTAATTCACACCCCTGAAGGTAAATGAAGTATTATTTGAGGTTGGTATTGTATCTGAAGGTAAATAAAGTATTATTTGAGGTTTGTATTGTATCTGAAGGAAGTGAAGTTTATTGATAAATGCAGCATGCCATATACATTGCATGACTCATTTGCATCTGAAGTTTTGTCGTGACCTATGGTCCGACCGTACCGGTATAATTTAGCATCGTACGTTGCCCGAGGAGGGGTACGATGCGGCTTCATACCCTTAGAGGTATGAAGGCAGAGGACATATGCATTGCATTCATATGCATTCATTGAAGTGATATTTGCAGATGATGTGGTTTTATACCCTTAGAGGTATGAAGATAGAGTACCTACACATTGCATTCCTATGCATACATTGAAGTGATATTTGCAGGTATTGTTGACGCAGGGAAGTGTTATAGAACCTATTGTGGTTGTTCGAGGAAATGAGATGGTATTGGTTATAGTGGGACTACTGAGTTCTATATCTACAAGTATTTCTGATTTTAATTGTGACTCTTTTAAAATGTTGATAAATTCAATTTGTGGTTTAAATATCTCGTCAAAATAATTCGCTTGCTGAGATGTTTCATCTCACTCTTGCATTACTCAATGCAGGTGCTTGTTGCTCATCAAGGGAAGTGGGAAGTAGCAGCACATCCACCTTCACTCTTATAATAACGCTGCTTAGGCGCAGTCATGATTTAATTAGAAGCTTCTTGTCAAAGGATGTTTGTTTCTAACTAGTTGTGCGCACTGGTTAATTTAGCTCATGTCGTTATGGTTGTCTTCCCATTGCTAGCAGACTATTAATGTCTATTATGTTTTCTTATCATGATATCTATTTATACTTTGTTGCTTCCCCGTTTATGCAATTTTCAAAGGAGATGCTGTTGAAATTTTATATACGAATGTTAGATGTGTAGTTTAGTAGCATTCTGGGGTGTTTGTGGATCCCGTGGTGTTACAGTTGGTATCAAAGTATAGGCTTTAGATTCTTGGCAATTTGAAGATAAATTTGACACACTTGCACATATAGGAAGGGTATGGGTACAAATATCTTTGATATATATTAATGTCTTTGAAGTGCAGATGACAATAATTTCACCCCTCCCTATTGCTTTATGGTGATGTGGTAAGTTGTTTATGACCTAATGTCTGATATAATTTATCTCTAAATCTTTATATTGTTTTATTAATGCATTTGATATCGCTAGTCTTTTGTGAGATTGACGTTGTTATTATGCTTGTGATATACAAGTATGCCTATGTTGTTTTCACCATGTTTTTCATGGTTGAGTTTTATTACAATAATATTGTTATATATGCTTGATTGAGGATGTATCTAAGAGGAGTGTGAATTGTGTGTTTTGGGTTACAAGGTAACCATCAATTTGAATTTTAGTTGTGGAGCGGTTGGTGGATAGTTCCAACTATCTTTGCAAAGAATGATTGTTTATGTCGAGAAACCGGTTCTGAAAGAAATGAATATTGGTACTTTATATGGATTTTTGGGGGAAGTCTTTTCATAGCCAGAATGGCTTACATGTCTCTCTCCTATTGTGTGTTTTAGTTGCCACAAAGCCTAGATGTGGTTTAAAGTGGTTGCCTGTTAGTCATACTAATTGTAGAATAAATCTTTGATTCTCTTGATCCATTGATTATGTATTGATACATTGAGGATCTGATGGTTCCCTTTCCGATGCATGCTTGTGGAGCCATTTTTAGACCACCTATCTATTGGTTTGAAGGAAGTCATTGCCTAGCCTAGAGTTGGTTGGGTGTGGCTAGTCACCTACTCCTAGATGATGTGGTTTTTACATCAGCTTAATATGTTTGTCAAATGTGTGAAGGATTAGGGGTTATTATTGACCTTGTATGTCTGGTACTTTGAGTGCATCGTATGATAGAATGAAATGTATGTTTCTGAACTACAGTAGATGAAGACTTATGTTATGTGTAGGTTAACCTTACTAGTTCAGATATTTTTCCCTAGTTGAGTTGTTGGATGGAGTATAGTGACATTGGTTAACCAAGTATTGTGTTGTTGTGCTGTCAGTGCTCTTTGTGGAGCTTTTGGCATTTCTTCGTTGAAATGTGCCGCGCAGAATGTTATTGGCTTCTTGTTGGCTTTATTGCTCCATTAGTTCTATAGATTTTCTCCCTTTTGTGGGGTGCAAAGAATGTTAAATTACATGATTATCTTTTCATGATGACAAGAATAAGGTTTAAGAAGATTAGGAGTTTTGTTTCAATAGAACTACTTGTTTCGTGGTGCTTTGAGGTGAGGGGTTTGATCTTCTTATACATTCGTCGGGTGGGGATGTTTCACCATTTAATTAAAATTAATTATTGAAGTTGGTAAGGGTTGTGCTTAGTGCATATTACCCCTTCATAAAAGAGTGTTGTCTTAAGACATTGATGTTGATGTATAGTTGCATCCAAATTCGATGGTGTGAAATTTTAGTGTTGATTGCATCTATGACTTGCTTTGAGCTTCATTGCATGTTGTTTCATGCTTGATGTCAGGTCGTGTAGTTTCCTTAAACAATTAGTCCAAGGTAGAAGTTCTTGTGTTAATTAAGACCAATAATGGACCCATGTTTTGAATGGTGGTGCTATATGGGGTACCTTGGATGTTTTGGTTGGAGTGGTTGAATTCGAGGACGAATTCTTTTTAAGGGGGTAGAGTGTAATATCCCAAAAAAATGTTGACCCAAAAGTTGATCTTCGGTGAGTGGATGTGGGAAAAAGGGTTGTGGGCCGTTGGATGCTGCATCAGAAGTCATCTGAGGCGTCACTTCTTTTCTCCCACAAAATAAACCCTAGGTGGCCACCCTCTTCCCCTTCTTGGCCGCCACCCCCCTCCCCTTTCTTGGCCGCCTCACTTTTCCCCCTTGGCTGGCCGCCCCCTCTCTCCCCATTGCAGCAGCCCTCCAATACTTCTTCCTCCCTAGATCTTCCCCCCCAACGCAACAAGGATCGAGAAGTGGAGGAACAAGATGGATTGAAGAGGAAGAGAGGATCAAGGAGATGTGCTACCCCCATCTCTTGCAGATTTTTCTTAGGGAAAACACTAGGTAAGGATGGGATCCTTGTTCCTCCCTATAACCATGTGCTTTTGGAGGTTGTGGATCATGTGGATTGAAGGATTAGATGTTGGATTAGGTGTGGGGTAAGGTTTTGATTTCGAATTTAATTTCTGCAGAATGGCAGATTTGACAGTTTCTGTTCATGCCAGTTTTCTGTGGTCTTAGTGGCCTCAAAAAATAAAAAGTCTATATATGAGTCGTAGATAATTTGTAGATATTTCCGTGGCTGTGAAGAACACCTCAATCGGACATCAGAACAGAAAGTTATGGCAGTTTGATTATAGCAGTTTTTCAGTCTCATAATTCTGTGCAGAATCCGTTCTCTTAAGAGTTAGGCAATTTTATCAACAGAATTAAACTGTGGGTTGGTAAAAGAAGTTGTAGATAATTTCATAAGCTTTCCAGATTGTTAAAGAGTGCATTCATATGATTTGTGAAACTCCAGTTATGTTTGTTTTACTGTGGTTGTTCCTGTTTGCCTGACAAAAATGAGTGGGTCTGTTCACCGGTGGGTTTCATCTAGTAAATGGCCGAATTGGCTCTTCCAACTATGGAGACTTTTGTAGCGGGATACAAGTTCTTACTTCCAGCAGAATTTCATAATTTTTGGTTCAGTAGTTTGGGAGATATCGAATTTTAAAGTTAACCATACTGCTGTCTAAAACAGATTCAGTCAGTTATCTTGTCAGATGTTTTAGAACTTGTAGATGGCAGAATTTAATTATCCATTGAACGCTGAAGTTGTAGAGTATTTTGTGTAGATACTCCTAGAGTATTTGTTTGATATCACCGCTGTTTTAATTTTAAAGATACAAAATTAACAAACAGCGCTGCTGCTGTATGGCATGTGGTTCAGGGTGGGAGTCTTTCCACTGGGTCTTGGTTTCAAGTGTAAGAGTGTTTTGTTGATTGATGGCAAATGTTTGTGAAATATTTGTACTAAGTTTTATGCCCGCTAGCAGGTGGCTACACTCCAGATCATGTCTTGTACATTTCTTCTTCTTTGATGAAGGCAAGTGAATGTAGCGGTGGTTGCTTCCGTTCTGACCTGTTATTTCTATTGCCTACACTCTAATATTCAGAAGTATTAGATTCTTTCATAATTGGACTCTATGGTGATGCTTTACTTGCTTGCATTATACTGATGCTCAATCATATATTGATGATGATTATGATTTGAGTATGATTTATGAGATTAATCACACCCCTGAAGGTAAATGAAGTATTATTTGAGGTTGGTATTGTATCTGAAGGTAAATAAAGTATTATTTGAGATTTGTATTGTATCTGAAGGAAGTGAAGTTTATTGATAAATGCAGCATGCCATATACATTGCATGACTCATTTGCATCTGAAGTTTTGTTGTGACCTATGGTCCGACCGTACCGGTACAATTTAGCATCATACGTTGTCCGTGGAGGGGTACGATGCGGCTTCATACCCTTAGAGGTATGAAGGCAGAGGACATATGCATTGCATTCATATGCATTCATTGAAGTGATATTTGCAGATGATGTGGTTTTATACCCTCAGAGGTATGAAGATAGAGTACCTACACATTGCATTCCTATGCATACATTGAAGTGATATTTGCAGGTATTGTTGACGCAGGGAAGTGTTATAGAACCTATTGTGGTTGTTCGAGGAAATGAGATGGTATTGGTTATAGTGGGACTACTGAGTTCTATATCTACAAGTATTTCTGATTTTAATTGTGACTCTTTTAAAATGTTGATGAATTCAATTTGTGGTTTAAATATCTCGTCAAAATAATTCGCTTGTTGAGATGTTTCATCTCACTCTTGCATTACTCAATGCAGGTGCTTGTTGCTCATCAAGGGAAGTGGGAAGTAGCAGCACATCCACCTTCACTCTTATAATAACGCTGCTTAGGCGCAGTCATGATTTAATTAGAAGCTTCTTGTCAAAGGATGTTTGTTTCTAACTAGTTGTGCGCACTGGTTAATTTAGCTCATGTCGTTATGGTTGTCTTCCCATTGCTAGCAGACTATTAATGTCTATTATGTTTCCTTATCATGATATCTATTTATACTTTGTTGCTTCCCCGTTTATGCAATTTTCAAAGGAGATGCTGTCGAAATTTTATATACGAATGTTAGATGTGTAGTTTAGTAGCATTCTGGGGTTTTTGTGGATCCCGGGGTGTTATAGGAGCCTAGTTAGCAGAGTTATACATGTCAAGAATTGTTTGATTGCACGGAGTACCAAATAAGATCGTATCGGATCGAGGAACCCAATTTACCTCGCGCTTTTCGAAAAGACTACATGAGTCCATGGATACCAAGCTAAATTTAATTCAGATTATCATCCGCAAATGGATGGGCAAACTGAAAGAACAAACCAAGTGTTGGAAGATATGCTAAGAGCTTGCGCTTTAAAGTATGGTAGAAGCTGGGATAAGAGTTTGCCTTATACAGAATTCTCATATAACAATAGTTACCAGGCAAGTCTAAAAATGGCACTGTTTGAAGCACTTTATGGACAAAAGTGTAGAACACCGCTTTATTGGAATCAGACCAGAGAAAGTCAAGTATTTGATCTAGAAATTCTCCAAGAAGCAGAAAAGCAAGTATAGATTATCAGAGAGAATTAAAAAACAGCACAGTCGAGGCAGAAAAGCTATGCTGACAATAGAAGAATAGAGTTGATATTTGAAGTAGGAGACTTCGTATATCTTAAAGTTTCACCGATGAGAGGCATGAAAAGATTTAAGATTAAGGGTAAACTATCTCCTCGCTACATTGGCCCGTTCAAGATTTTGGAAAGAAAAGGTGAAGTAGCGTACCAATTAGAGCTACCCGATAGTTTGTCGGATGTGCATGACGTTTTCATGTGTCACAACTTAAGAAATGCTTAAGAGTACCGTAAGAACAATTACCTATGGAAGAACTCAACGTTAATGAGGATTTGACTTATTCGGAGTACCCCGTCAGAATTTTGGAAACATCTCGCAGAATTACACGGAGTAAAGTTATCAACATGTGTAAAGTTCAGTGGAGTCACCATTCAAAAGAAGAGGCCACTTGGGAAAGAGAAGATGAACTCAGAGCAGAATTCCCCTAGTTATTCTCAGAAGTTCCTTAATCTCGAGGACGAGATTCTTTTAAGGGTTAGGTTTGTAACACTATAAAAACCATCAACTAAAAACAATGCATTTAGTTTATTAATGATAAATATGGTAATGAATTTTTCTTTCAAGTGTTTAATTTTTATTTGCATTTAGAGTAATTTTGTTTGCTCATATTTGATTTTTGGATGTTTAGTAGAATTTCTTTCATATTGAAAAATCCAATTAATTAATATACAAATATTGGTCCAAAAATAAATATTTTAGTTATAAATAAGTTTGGAATAATTATAATTTTTTGAATTATTTAAAAATATATTTATTTATATTTTTAAATAGAAAAGAAAAAAATGGACGAAACCCTAACCGGCCGGCCAAATTCGACCCACCAGGGCCCAGCCGCCGCGCCACCCCTCCCTCTCTCTCTCTCTCTCTCTCTCTCTCTCTCTCTCTCTCTCTTACAGGTGGGCCCCTCACTTCTCCCTCCCTCCTATCCTTCACAGCCGCCGCCGCTAGGACGCGTCGCGCGCCCGGCCGACCTCGCCCCACGCCCGACCTCGACGTCCGCGCCACGCCCGAGCCGGAAACCACCGCGACATCTCCTCTCCCTCCCCCATGTTCTCTCCTCCCCTTAATGGCGTTAATGGCTGTTAATGGCCATTGACGACCGACCGTTTCTCTCCCTGGCTCTCCCTCTCCTCTCCTCTCTCTATAAAAGCCGAGCACCTTCCTTCTCTCCCTCCCCGAGCTCTCTCTCTATCTCGCGCGCTCTCGCCATCCGTCGTGCCCGCCGTCACCGGAGCATCACCGGAGCCACGCCCCGCCGTCCCGGCCGCGTCTCGCCGTCCCGGAGCCGCGCCCCACACCCCAGCCGAGCCCCTCCCCTGCTCCCTTCCCGGTCGAGCACTCCCCTGCTCGTCGACCCCCCTGCGCGTGAGCACAAGCTCAAGAAGTTGACTGTGAGGTAGACGAACCAAACTCTTTCGAGGACGACCCACAGGACACTTTCGTGCAAGGCAAGTGGATTCTTCCTCTGCATATTCTATTTGTACCCAAATAATGCATATAATAATGTTTACTTTTTGGATATATATTGCATAATTTGATGGGATTTGCCTAAATAAGAATTTCCTAGAATTACCAACCCTATTCCTTGAATTACCCTAGGATAAATGCTTTGCTTAGCAATTTTTGCTATTTCTCAACTTGATGAATATGATGTCACTCTTTTAATGGTATTATGTTCCGAAAATGAAGCTTTATTATGTTGTTAACCCGATGGTTAAACAAGAACATTTTGTGTTAAATGGAACATGGAGTGACCACCCAGGATAACAGTGCAACCACGAGTGCTATAATGGCTCTGGATTTGGTAATTAGCTCTATAGACTTAGTGCTTAGCAACCCTACCTAAAAGATGGGCAAGAGGGGGTGGCAGTGGTTTGGTGGTAGCTCATGTTAACATGGGGTGGTAGTCTTGGCTAAGTTACCTCACCCAAAGGGCCATCAATACTGACGTGGAAACCTTAGTGGGTGGCTTTGTACTAAGGATATTTTGTGAAAGCCTCATAATGGATCCCTAGCCATTCATCTAGGCAATGTTTACTGGTCCGATCAACCTAGGCTAGATGGATACATGGCTTGTGGGTAAAGTTGTACCACCTCTGCAGAGTGTAAAACTGATATGTCAGTCGTGCTCACGGTTAAGAGCAACCTAGACCCTCACATGATAATTGAACATAAAGATGGACAATAAATTGAGATCTGATGATCTACCAATGGTTTGCTTAAGTGGTTTTCACTTAAGTGCTTTTTATATACTCTTATACCTTTGATTAATTGGGATACTTGGGATACACACTTATTAGTAAGACATGTGTTGCTAATAAAATATTGACCAACTAAAATGCTTACCGCTTATCCATAGCTTACCTTGTTAACTTGCATTAATTTTCCCCCACTTGCTGAGCCCTGACCATAAGTGAGCTCACCCTTGCTAATATTTTGATCAGAGGGTGATGCTGAAGACTTCGCTAATGACGTTGATGAGTTTTGAGTCTAACGATGCGCCAGTCACCTTCCTGTGGAAGAGTGTCCATGTTATTTCTGCCGTACTTTGATTTTGATACTTGTTAAAGGTACAATGATTCAGATGATGTAATAAAGTTACTCTACTCTCCTTACGCCTTTATTGCATTGTCTTTTGATATATTACACTTGTGACGTCAACATATGTGTGGGAAATGGATCCTAGCCCACATATGCTATGCATTCGGTTTTGCCCCCAGAACCGGGTGTGACAATAAGTATGGATTTTATTACTGGACTTTCTATTACTCCAAAGGGCAATGACTCAATATGGGTGATTATAGACCGACTCACCACATTAGCTCTCTTTCTGCATATCAAAACAACATATCAACCACCAAAGTATGCGGACATTTACATCGCGGAAATTTTTTGGTTACATGGAATTCCAAGAACCATTGTATCGGACCGTGGGACACAATTCACCGCTCACTTTTGGGAGCAACTGCAGAAAGGCTTGGGGACTAAGCTCGTGCATAGCTCAGCTTATCACCCTCAGACATCGGGGCAGACTGAAAGGCTAAATCAAATCCTCGAAGACATGCTAAGAGCCTATGTGCTATCATTATAAGGATCATGGGAATCATGGATACCATTGGCCGAGTTTTCCTACAACAACAGCTACCAAAGCAGTATCAAGATGGCTCCATTTGAAGCGTTGCAGGGAAGAAGACGTAGAACACCTCTCAATTGGGTCGAAGCTGGAGAACGAAGGTTCTATGGACATCTGAAGATCCATATCGTTTTATTAGATGATATAATTGGAAAGGAGAATATATGACACATCGTGTATATATTTGTTCAAATATGATTTCTCTTTTTGTCATGAAACAATATGATCAACTAGGGGGTTGTGTTAAAGCTAACCATACCATGTCTAGTTCCACTCGTCGTTCTTTATATGTTTTGCAACAACATGGTCAACTTCAAGAAGGGGAGCAAGGTTAGACAATGTCAAGACCTACAACAACACCTTATGTAGCCACTAACTACTTTGAGTCGAGGACAACTCAAAACCAAGAAGGGGAGAATCATGAGTACATGGATGTCAACTATATGGTCAAGGCTCAATCAACGATAGAGTCCCAGACTCAAGGGGAGTCAAAGTTAAGTATATTCGTAGATCTGGTCCGAACTGCAAGAGTGGGTCTCATAAAAACAAACGTCCAGGCCACATACAAACTATGTTTTCAACATTCTAGATATTATTGGAAAACTAAGAAGATAAGCTTTCCAACCCAACTGGTCCCACGTCAACATATAGTTGGAGCTAATCAGAAGCGTCATAACAAGTTGACGTCTAGAATCTGCCAGAAATCATCGACACCTGTTTTTGGGTCTAAAGGCCTTGCACATCCTAGGGTTGCTCGACCACCGCCAGAGTCTAGGATGACACCAATTCAAGTGAGGGTGGATGATGAGGACATCACTTCCATACAAGCAATGCATGGACCGACAACACGAGCACGTGCACGACAGCTGAAACTCTAGGTTCATTCTAACCTAGTCAATTGTGTTTTAGAGCTTACGCTTGGTGCCATGGATGTTTTAATGATTAAGAACTTTCGAGGGGACCAACAAGGACTTGGGAAAGGCCAAGGTGTCAAGGAGGAGTAGCAAGGGTGTCCACAACAGGAAGGAGATCACGTCCAACTCGGCTGCGATTCCATCTCGGGTCCCAGAACCAGTGTCCACTAAAATGGACGCCCAGGACGCATCCGGACTCTGATTGCGACAAACTTGGTATGGTTGGGAAGATAAGGAGATTCTCTAACCAACCTAGCTAGTTCTACCTTAGAATTCATCTGGATTCAATAGGAATCGTCAAAACAAGTTAGCATTCAGATTTGGTTTTAGTGCTGCGACATCGTCTGTTGGGTCGTTGGGCCGTGTATCGTGTTGGAGCCCATTAGGGGTACTTCCAGGGGTTGTGCATGCCTTTATTTTAATAGCAGCCACTACCACATTAAGGTTTGGATTTTGCTTAGATCATATCTAACATCGAAGAGTGTTGTCATTCATCGGTTTGTGAGACCCCAACTTGTAATCAACATAGTTTTGGTTGTGTTCTTCCTATTCTTGCTTGTGTTTTTATTGCGCTTGCAAGGATAAGCCTTCGTGGCAAGGTCATTCGTCTGCCACAGGTGATAACCCACAGAGCAGTGAAGTAGTGATTGTGAGATTCATTCACTCGGAGCCTTGGATCATCAACGTCGAGATCTCCACCCAATCAAGTTATCGGATCTGACGGAAGATCAGGCCTTTGTCCTCTATCACCTTTGACCAAACTTTGATTTACATCCCCGAATTTGATTGTCTTTTGGGGATCTTCATTTTTCTCATATGAGGATAACATCTTCTTCTCCCCTATCATATGGTTTGTGCACCTGTTGTCGATTATCCAACTTGTTTCTCCAGATGCATAAACCTACAACACAATTTTTGGTCTTGCCCTTAGGTACCCAAATAGTCTTGGGTCCTTTCACATTCGAAACAAGTACCTTGGATACCTAGACACAAGTCTTTGGACTCTTGTGCCTGTTCCTAACATATTTGGCAACTACCTTGCCTAATTTGTTAGTAAGCAAATAAGATGCATCAAAGGTATTAAAAGACACTTTAGGCTCATGAGATGCATCAACAATTTTCTTCTTAGATATTTTAGTAGTTTTAGTATGTGAAGTAGAATGCATAGAGCTAGATGCTTGATTTGCATAAATATAAGCATGATGAGCAACATAATGAGATTTTTTAGCATGAATTCTCCTAATCTTATGCTCGAGACGGTTCTCAGGATATAAAATGTAACCTTCTCTATCATGCACCATAGGAGCTCTGCCCTTCACAAATTTGGAAATCTTGTTTCCATTGACATTAAGTTTAGTATTGTCTTGACTTCCAGGTTGGAAGCAACACCATCCTTAATGTTAGGGCGCCTCCCACTATAAAGCATACTACCAGCAAATTTAAATTTCTCATTTTCAAGCTCATGCTCGACAATTTTAGCATCCAACTTAGCTATGTGATCATTTGGTCTTTAATCAAAGCAAGGTGATCATTAATAGTATTAACATAAATATCTCTACATCTAGTGCAAATAGTAACATGCTCAACAGTAGATGTAGAAACAGGGTAAGCATTCAATTCCTCTATCTTAGCAATCAAATTCATATTCTTAGATTTAAGACAGGAAATTGAATCATTCCAAGTCTTTAGCTCATTAGCCAAGTTTTTGCATTTTTCAACTTCTAGAGCAAAAGCATCTTTTAGCTTAACAATTTTTTTGTTCTCCTTAATGAGTAGATCTTCTTGGCATTCCAAGACTTCATCCTTATCGTTAATGGGTTTTATCAATTCATTGATTTCTCCTTTTGTTCTACGGTGAGGTTTGCAAAAAGAGAAGACAAATCATCATCTTTTCACTATAGCTACCCTCATCATCGAAAGTAGTATATTTGGGGTGTCTCTAGTGTATACCTTCTTCTTGCCCTCATTGGCCATGAGACACTTGTGGCCGACATTGGAAAAGAGGAGAGCCTTGTTGATGGCGATGTTGGCGGCGTCCTCGTCGGAGGAGTCGGTGGGGCTCTCGTCGGTCTCCCACTCCTTTCCCATGTGCACCTTGCCACCCTTCTTCTTGTGGTAGTACTTCTTCTTCTCCATCTTCTTCTTCCCCTTCTTACCGTCGCCCCTGTCACTATCACTTACATATGGACATTTAGCAAAATAATAACAGGACTCACCACACTGGTAGCAAACCCTCTTGGAGTGGGGTTTGTATTCCTTCCCTTTGTTTTGCTTGAGAATTTGCTAGAAGCTCTTAATTATAAGAGTCATCTCCTCGTTATTAAGCTTGGAGGCATCAATTGGTAGCCTTTTGGTTGGCGTGGGCTCCTCCTTTTCTTTCGTTGCCTTGAATGCAACGGGTTGCGGCTCAAGTGTGGAAGCACCGCCTTGATCCAAGTTGACAATGTGTTTGGAGTCTTTGACCATTAGCTCAAAGCTCACAAACTTGCCAATCACCTCCTCGGGAGAGATTTGCTCATACCAAGAATTGTCATGGATTAATTGAACTTGAGTGGGGTTACAAAAAACAAGATATCTTAGAATAATCTTGACCATTTCATGGTCATCCCACTTGGTGCTCCCGAGGTTGCAGACTTGATTGACCATGGTCTTGAGCCGGTTGTACATGGTTTGTGACTCTTCTCCTTTGTTGAGGATGAACTGACCAAGTTCACCCTCAATTGTTTCTCGCTTGGTAATCTTTGTGACTTTGTCCCCTTCGTGTGTCGTCTTGAGGACGTCCCAAATTTCTTTGTTACTCTTCAACCCTTGCACCTTGTTGTACTCCTCCCTACACAAGGAAGCGAGGAGTACAATGGTGTCTTGGGAGTTGAAGTGTCTCACTTGGGTAGCCTCATCGGAGTCATAGTCCTTGTCGCCCACTTGTGGTGCCTGCGATCCAAACTCAACAATATCCCAAATGCTTTCGTGGAGTGAGGTTAGATGTTGCCTCATTTTATCACTCCATGTAGATAGTCTTCACCATCAAAATATGGTGGTTTGCCTAAGGGAACGAAAAGTAAAGGAGCACATTTAGGATGGTGAGGATAGCGAAGAGGAATCTCACTATAATTCGTGCACTCTTGGCGCTATTCAGCATTGGTGGTTGAGGGCGCAGATGAGTCGGTCTCGTAGTAGACCACCTTCTTCATCTTCTTTTTCTTCTTGTCGCCATTCTTTTTGTGTGACTTGATGAAGCCGGCAGATTCTTCCTTGTCCTCCTTGTGCTTGTCATCGGATATCTTTACCTCCTTTAACAAAGTCTTGCCTTCATGCTTCTTTCCCAAAGACTTGGGCTTTTCTCTGGTGGGCACCTCTTTGTTGGCGTGTTCAGCCAACATCACTTTGAGTTGTTAGACTCTAATGAAGTGTCAGGCTCTAATACCAATTGAAAGTTGCCTAGAGGGGGTGAATAGGCTAAACCTAAAATTTATAAACTTTGAACACGAACTTTACCAGAGGTTAGCATTAGAATGAGAAATAATGAAATCAGAGTGCGGAAGAGAGTTCTTCTTGCTAAGAGTTTCTCAATCAACTGCTTAATCACAAGTAAGACATCTAGAGAGGGAACAGGGAAGAACGAAATCTCAAAGATTGTGATCAACGTGAAGACACAACAATTTGTTTGTCGAAGTTACACCCCGAAGGATGTACGTCCCCATTGAGGAGGCCATGAAGGCCGGATCTTTCTTATCCCTTTCCCTCTCTCAAATGGTCACAGAGATTGGTTGAGTTTGTTTTACTACCACACAAACAATAAGTCCCACAAGGACCTCCACATGAAGTATTCAGAGTCTCTTGCCTCGCTTTACAACAATGAGAATGGGGAAGTGAGAGCGAGAGTGAAAATCCAAATTAAGAACACAAGAGAATGCAACACTCTAACACAAGTGCTAAGCTTCTAATATCTTGAAATGATCAAATCCGTGTTTCTATGACTTTGGAAGGTTGGGAGTTATTGCACTTGATGTATATCACTTTGGTCTAGCTCTTGTGTCTTCAATGTGCTGGTTGGGGGTATTTATAGCCCCCAACAACTCAAATAGTCATTGGAGGAAATGTGCAAAAGATGTTTGTCAGGTGGTGCACCAGACAGTTAATAGTGCCTATCTAGGGCACACCGGACGCTCTACAGTGCTTGTCTGGTGCACTGACACTTTACCGTTCTAGGCTGTCAGGCAGCCGTTCTGACTTGGTAGGCAGTCATTGCTATTGTTGATAGACTGTCAGGTGCACACCAGACAGTCCTGTGCTCTTGCCTCCCACAACCCAAAGATACTGAGTTCATTGGTTGCTGCTATAAATACCACTAGATTGTCCGTTGCACACCGGACAGTCTGGTGTTCCCTTCTAGCGCTGACTGGCTTCTCTTCTTAATCTTAGGGCACTCACCAGACACTCTGGTGCACACCGGACAGTCCAGTGCCCTTCTGTCAGCATGCTGATTTTTCCTCTTTTCTCAAACTTTCTTTAAATCATTTTGGCTATATTCATGGAAGTTCCTCATACTTAGGCAAACATATGTGCTGACAATCCAACCTATCTAAGTCCCATTTCTTTATCTTTTGGCTTTGACCAACTTATAACTTTGATTTTCTCAAACTTGCTCCAAAAGACCGATTCTTTCATATTGATCTAACTAGCCTCTCTTGATACGTCAAATAGGTTCCTAGGGGTGTAAGCAACTTGTCCAAAGTATGAAATCAGGTAATCTTTATGTTTTCTAAGTTTTACCCCTATATGGTTGGTTTTGAGCGATTTCTGACTTAGAACTGAGTTGAGAGAACTTATGCACATGTGAATCAAAGACTAGGCAAACTAGTTAGTCTACTAGGTTGTGATGGTCATCACGCACCAAAATCAAATAGAAGAAATGGTTAAGTCCATTTCCCTTTCATATAGCTAGGGCCATAGGTACCTATAGTGGAGGTAAAGGATCCATGTGAAGTGATGATAGTGGTAATGAGGCTCTTGTCTACTGAAATAGGTGCTAGAAGTAGGCTCCATTCTTAGCACGATTTACATGTAGCTCCATCTAGAACTGGTTCTAATAAGCCTATATGGTCTCAAATAGCATAAGCATTCTATCAGGCTTCTTCTGCTAAATCTCTGTCTAGCGACACTGCTCCTCTTGTTGCTCGACATCTCACCTCAATAGCTTAGCCAGCATCTTGTACTGGTCTATGGGAAGTCGCGACCGCTTCTATAGTATGTTCTCAAGAAGATTGACAAGACAAGAGTCTCCAGTGGGTGTGGCACTGAAGGTGAAGGTTTAGCAGTAGAGCCACTAGCCTTAAAGTTATGTGTATGAGGTGGTGGTGCTAGAGGTGACGGTGGTGGAACTGTAAACTCATCATATGAGTTGCCATCTATAGCATAGCGCTGCACAAACAACCTCTAGAGCTCTGCTACTTAACCTCCCTAATAACCTCATCCTTCTCCTACTAAATCTCAAATTGTTTGTCAATGATAGGACGAGCTTGATAGCTCAGAATAAGACCAACAGGGTGAGGGTCCATGATGGACCGGTGAGGCGACCGGAGGGGGGTGAATGGGAGCAACTAAAATTTCTCTTTTGAGAACAACGCCGTGACTTTGATCATGACTTCAATGAAACCCCATGGGATGATTGAAACTGCATAAAACAGTAATACTCAGTCTAGTGTCGACTAAATATACTAAACTGCTACATAGGGAACTGCCCAACTATCTGCAAAAACTCAGAGCCAAAAACACATAGCAGGGCGAGCGGTAGTGCCAGACAATGGGCCAACATAGCCATGGAGCAGTAGTGCCGGGCAAGCAAAATTGTCCAGAATCTACTTAATCTTCATATGGAGATTGTGCAGAGGGAAAGAAGAAGAATCCTGAAGTTTCACTTAGAGTAAATAAAAAACCCTTGCGTAGATCTGACTTCCCGAGAGGGTTGGGGTTTTATCAAACAAAATCAAAACAAGATCAACTCAGATCACGACCAAGATCTGCACCAAGAGGGCATACACAGTGATCCAAAGAGTGTATCTCTCCACCAATCAATCCCCAATAGCACCCACAACACAAGAACTTGAGGGTTCTTCTCAAATCTGCAAACAGAAGGAAAGGAAGAAAGCAAGAACAAAATCGACTCAAAATTTCAATGGAGACAAAACTGAGTGAATGAGTCAAACCTACCCTATGGATGGATCCGGACACCCTTCCTTTAGATCAAGCAGTGAAGATTACAATCACAGACATAAGTTCAAAACATTTATGGATCTCGGCTAGGAGTGAAAACTAGAAGTCTCTAAGTGGAAGCCTAAAACAAATAGCCAAAGAGATAGCTAAATGAGATGTGGCCTCAAGAGATGGCTAAAACAATCATCCCACCCTTCTATTTATAGAGGGTTATTACTAATTCCTAAACTACTCCTAGATACATAGAGCCTATCCACTTAGCCAGGGGTGAAATGGACCAACTCCTAGAGTATTAATCTGACGGCCACACGCTCCACATGAAGTTGCTTTGCCTCAACGCACTCTTCATGATGACGCCATGTGCCACATTTGATTCTCACAGGAACTGCCACCACTGAGTTTTGAGGCCAAACTCGGTTGAAAACTCATCGCCCGTAGCACTGGGTGGTTTTTCGAGGTTCAACCACCAAACCACCGTGAGTAGCGCACCACATGCGCATCCCCCACGTCCTGGACACGTGTTCCGCTAGTCCTTGACTATGCTGGTGACATGATCCGCTCTACCATGTCCTCACACCCGTGTGTGTCCTAGGTGTTAACCACCATGGCATGTCACCCAGTGACTCTTGTCCCTAAGTCAAGTCCCAACGCTCGTCCGTCACAGCTCCTAGTTCATCAGGATGAACCCACATAACCTTCACCTTTGTCATCGACCATCATCCCTGTGCTCCACACCTGCACACCACAAGCCGACAGACATGGTTGCACAACACATAACTCACGCCTCGGTTAGTCCAGAACTCAATCTGAGACGCTACTCGTTGACTATCACTCATCATCAACCCAAACCACAAGATACAAATCAACCTTGTGTTCGTAGTACACTTCATATTAAGGCCTATATACTCCAAATCTTCTAGCCATGTTATCCAATGTCATGGCCCACTAAGTATGCCTAATCAGTAGAGAAAAGATGCAGGCTAAGTAGTGCGCATATGGTAGCTAATGATGGGCCCTAAACCCATCAAGTATTATATTCTCAATCTCACATATCATAAGTTCACAATATCAAACTCTATATGTGAGATGAGTGCTCCAAGTAGCCACTATTGAATATGGATGAGAGCCTCACCACATCCCATCTGTGGTAGTAGGGTCCTCATAACTACATGGAGTACTCGAGCAACTAGAGTGAAGTCAACTTGAGCATGCCTAGACCCCTTAGTGAATGGCAGCCTAAAGAGAGTAGGTACATGAGTTGTAAGAGGTACGTTTCCACCATGAAGGCGCCTAGGAGGGTCAGCTGTCCCATAGCATGTTGCCGCCATAAGGGCACCTAGGTAAGTTGGCTGTCCCATAATAGTGGTTGTGAATCTATGTGGACGACTCAAGGAAGCCAAAGAGCTCTTAGATATCGGTGGTGTATAGTCTATAGTCGAAGCATTCAAACTAAAACTAGAACCACTCATGATCCAGGTCAATCCAAACAATGGCATAGAATACTTTGACCCACTCACCAATATACAATTCAGATCCATTAAGCAAATGAGCTAGTTCTGACATGTAAGAGAGTCGCTCCTCAATCACTGAAACCAACTACATTTACTAAGATATGCATTCCAACTGTCTTATGATCTTTTAGAGCAATTCTATCAAGAACCTAGGCCCTATAAAATGACTCCTGAATGGTCATATTGTAAAGTGCATTGGCCCTAGAGTCTCGCTACTCAAGTAACCACTGAGTGATGGGCAAATGTCTAAACTAGTGAAATCTCCCAGATGTGGGTCCTCCTACACCTTCTCCACCTCAAACTCATATTTCTCTCTCTCTAAAATGTGGTATAGATGGTGGAGGTGGTGAAGTTGCTCTCGGAGGTGGTGGTGGAGCTATCCTTTGAGGAGTTGTTGGTGGGATCTGTGAGACTGGTGCTCTAGAGCATTACGACGGATGAGATGCTGTCTCAACCAGTGGATCCTAGGTAGAGGGAGCATTTGAACCAATCTAAAGAGAACCTCCTCTACCACCCCTCTCAACTCGCTCTGTGATGACTGCAACTATAAGGGCCTCCTGCTTGGTCATGATCCAAATGATTCTTTGTCAGTCTCTCCAACTTAGGTGCCATAGCCTTGCCTTTGTCCGGCCAAGGTGGATATGAAGGCACTTGCCTATCGTACCCTATAGACAAGGGTCAACTGATCCTCTTGGTCTGAGCCATGCTAACTGATCAACTAAGGAACCTCAACTAACCACCAGTGTGATGAAATTGTCACTGACTACTCTCAATTGACAAACAACTACCCAGAGCTCTGCCTAACTATCATTAATCCTTACACGCTACACGATGGATAGAAGAGATACATATATAAGATTTATGCATTAAGAGGTAAGATATTCCTAAGGATACAAAGCAATGGAGAAAATAGGATAAGCGCGGGCTTTGCTACCTACAGTGGGGTGGTCATCTGCCAAAGTAGAGGAAAGATGTCGTACTGGCTAAAATGTATCACTGGATAAACAAAATAAGATGTGAGCATAACCATTAAGGATGAACTGAGGATACTCAAAAGTGTGAGAAATCACCTCAAGTGTTGGTCAAATTAAGTTTTACACGTATGTGAAGCCAACGAGTCCAAAAAGGCGACAAGGAATCCTGGGAACAATCAAAAGGTTTAGTTTGTCAACTTTTTATGATAATGTGGAAATGCAAGGTAAGTTGAAGTTAGGAATCACCAATACTCTCGTGGGGATTAGTTTGTAGGCACACTGAACACTGAGAGAGAGGGTCCCCCATGAGGATTGATCTCACTCTCACAGGGAAAACCTAAGGTATGGAATGTGAATTAGGATTATAAAAAAAATAGGGAAAATTGAAGGGAGTTCACCAATTGTTGAAAGGATCACTATCAGGTTAGGGTTTTACCAATTGGGGAGGCGGGAAGTGTCGCATGCACAGGAAGACCAACCAGAAGCTTGTAGAGGTCAATGGGGCCCTTGGCTGCATAAAGGGAGTGCTGGCGTAGTAGCCCCAATGATGGGAGCATGGGGTGCGAGGATAGTGCCAGTGCGGTGAGAGAGTCGCAAGGCGCAGGGTGGCACGACGGTGCGAGAGTCAGATCACACATGTGCAGTGGGCATAGGCACGACAGATGAGGAAGTGTGGCTCTGTGGCCTGGATGCAGGTGTGGATGTGGAATCGCTGACCCAGTGATTTGGAGCAGAGTGTGAGGTAATAGGTGGAAGTAGGCCTGGGTTGCGGTGGAAATAGGAAGAACTAGCGAATGGGGCCAGCATGCAAAGAGATTTGAAGTGCAAAATGCGAATGCGATGAACATATCTAGTGTGCCACCAAATAGAGTACCGGATAGGGAAATAGTAGCATCCAAACAGTAAACCCTAGTCACCTGATACATCCAAACAGTAAACTCTATTAATAAAGGCGATCGACATCCTAAGGCATCCATCTTTGAATTGATTAATATATATATAGGCTTTTAAAATGTCTAAAAATGACTATTCCTATTTGTTAACATTCTAAGGTTGTATCTCTGTATATAAATGCTATTAAAAATAGGTGTATGAGAAACTCATAACTTTTTCATATAAACTCATATGAATACGGATTCAGACCAAAACTATAGATTTCAATGCGATCTATAACTTTGTAGTTGATAATGTTTTGATTTGAAACAGTTCATAATCACAAAAAATCATTTTAATCTCTAAAATTTTGAACTGTAGAATTTTCAAACAAGCTTAAACGTTAACATGGCCTACACAAAAGTTGTAGTTCTTAATAAGATCATGTAACTTCATAGTTAACAATTTTCCGATTTAAATTTTTAAGTACTTATTTTATATTTTAGGGTTTCAAAATTTAAAATCTATAAATTTAAAATGACATTAGACATTGACATGACGTATACCAAAGGTGTAGTGGTCAATGGAATCTACAACCTTGCTGTTGACACGTTTTTTTATTTTAAAATTTAAAATATTTGAAGTCTTAAACATTTATTTTAAAATTCTTGGATGGAGATATGTCCTACACTTAAAACTGTAAAGCTCGATATAATTTAAAACGTTGTAGTTAAAGCTTTTTACATTTTAAATTGTTTAGGAGATAAAATATACGGAATGTTTATAAGAAAGATAATGTTCTAGTGGTTTGTGTCTCTAGAAACCATTAATATAGATGAACACAGTAGAGAACTCAAGATACCCCTAAATGCTAGGGGTGAAAACGGGTCGGATATACCCGCCGGGTACCGGATACGGATAGTGTAAATATCCGTTTTTTCGGATACGGATACGGGTATTTTTATATTCAGGACGGATACGGATAATACCCGGATAGTGCAGCTTCGGATTCGGGTCGGATAAGGAGCCAAGACTACCCGGTAAATACCCGGATATTCGGGTCGGATACGGGTACCCGGAATTCGGGTACCCGTTTTTTCTTTTTCTGCATAATAATATAGTTATAAAATCAATACTTTTACATATGAAATCGGATGAAAATAATGTTTATATAAAAATTGTAGAGCTCGAAGAGATCTATAACTTTACAGTGCATCACATTTTTGTTTAAACACATATTTAGGTTAAAATCATTAAAATAGTGTCCAAATTTATATCAAATTAATATGCTTTATCATTTTCATGTGCGACTCAAGGTTATCTCCGTGTGGGAACTTAAGGTTATCTTTTTATAGACTATTTATTAGTATTGGTAACTTTTTTGCAATTTTCAGTCGACACTACAATATTTTTATAAATTTAATTGTATTTTGATGATTTCCTACAACAAGAAATTAATAATACACCAAGTAGCCTCCATTTTTTTGAAATTTTATGAAGGCACAACATATATTCATATATACATATGTACACAAATAACCCAAACAATTCATAAATTTTTACGGAGACACAACATATATGCACATATAGTTCTCAAAAAATATTTGGACTGTAAAATCCACAAGATGCTAGTGTTTCTTCCATTCCACTCCTACTTATTGCATGAGTTACACGTGAAATCACTTCATGTATCAAAGTTTCAACATGATTAATACTTCACTTATCATTCTCATGTAGAGACCCACATGAGGTTATCTATGAATAGACTGTTTATTAGTTTTGGTAACTTTTTTGCTTTTTGGGTTGAAACTAGTGTATTTTATGAATTTAAGTATATTTTGATGATTTATGTAAATGTTTCTTCTATTTTATTTCCACTTACTGCGTGAGTTATACATAAAATCACTCTAATTATCCAAGTTTTAACATAATCAATACTTTACTTTACCATTTTACGTGAGAACTTGAGATTATCTTCTTATAAAATGTTTAGTGGTCTTGTTAATTTACTTGCAATTTCGTGGTCGAACAAGAATATTCTATGATAACCAATTAATGCATTATCCGACAATTATCCGATATCTGACCAAATAATATCCGTATCCGTCACTTATCTGCCCGGATAAATATCCAATCCCTGTATCTGTATTCATCCCGTTTCTAACTATCCGTATCCGATCCCGAATCCGTTTTAAATACATTAGGGTAGGATACAGGATGAGCTACTATCCATCCGTATCCGCCCATTTTCACCCCTACTAAATGCCATATTTCTTTGTCGAGTTCTTGAGGATAAATCTAGAGATCAACAAATGAGTTTCATATACTAATTAGTGTGAGATCCTAAACCTGGACCATAAGACTGCACCAGTGGCGGAGCACAGACAAAAATAAGGTATGGCAATGGACAATACATATTACGTCAAAAGAAAAGTGCAATAAAAAATTGGAATGCTTTCTCTATTTCTCACTTCCGCTAATCCGTCAAGATGCAAAACATAGTAGCCTTCATAAGATTTTCATTAACATATACTGAAATGAATCAGGTCAAACATCAAAATTCTCTTGAATATCTATTTAAAGTGAACAAGGACTGAACTTGCCATCTTGCTGGACTTGTAACACAACACTAGGAAAGCAGAGAAGAAAATAGCTCTATATCAGTGGCGAACCTAGGATTTTTACATAGGGTGTGCCGCAACAAAATTTTCATGTAGAAATCTATCTAATGTACATATAATTTCATAGTAAATTTGGTAAACAATTTGATATATAGATATAAAGTTTGACACTCAACAAATAAGCATGAAAATTGCATACATTAAACATAAAGATTGCAATGATACTACTTATCTGGCCTGCGCTTCCTCAACGCTATAAAAGTTTCAATTATATCTTCTTCATTCACTTCGAAGAAAATATCCCTCTCGATGTATATAACAAGACAATCATCCAAAAGACTATCACACATCTTGTTTCTCAATTTAGTCTTCACCAAACTCATTGTAGAAAATGCCCTTTCAACACTTGCTGTCGCCACAGGCAAAAGCAATACCAATTTGAGAAGCAAATAAACCATATCAAACACCTTATGTCTCTTTGTTTCAACAAGCTTAACTGAGAGGTCCACAAGGTTAGTTATGTCTTTGAATCTATCATCTTCTCTTATGCCATCAATATAATTGTCAAGTTGCAAGTCAAGTTTTAACAAGTCAGTGCTTGACATGTCATTAGGATAGAAATCAGCAAGCTTTCGTACCTTGTGTGCATCAAAAGAAGCAAAAGAGTTGAAAGGATCCAAGGCTGACATACAAGAAAGCAGCTCCATATTAGCCTCACTAAAACGACTATCAAGCTCTAGGCTAATTTGATTAATGACCCCAATATATACTTCTCTTCTAAAGTGGTCATCATTGGTTTGGTTATGAACAAATCGTGATGATCTTCCATAAGGCTTATAATTTCCATCCATAGCAGGAACTTGGATATCATGTTTGTTGCAAAATGAAGTGATTCTTTGAAGGAATTGATCCCAACCATCAAGCCTTAACTGTTGCATTCTTCTCTTTGCCACATTAACAAGTGAAATTGCATTAATAATATCTTGCTCCCTTCTTTGCAAACACACTGATAAATCATTTGTATATTCAAGAATAACAAACATTAAGTGTGCATCAAAAACAAAGTCAAATGACTCAAATGCTCCAAGCATAGAATGTATCATTGTCCTATCACTTCTAATTGTAGTATCCTCTCCAAGAATCATGAGAACATCTCGGATTATAGGATACATAGTAATTATGTTGCATATAGTTTTGTAATAAGAGCCCCATCGAGTCTCACCAGGCCTAGGCAACCCCATCTCTTGATTCAATCCTCTCCCAGTTTCAAGTTCACCACATTCAAGTGATTTCATGAGATTCTCAAGTCTAGCACCTCGAAGCATACCGTGACGCTTACAAGAAACTCCAACGATATTCAATAAGAGAGTTACTTGATCAAAAAAACCACACACAATCATTATTTCCCTTGGCAGCAACAACAAGAACTAGTTGGAGTTGATGTGCAAAACAATGGATATAATAAGCAGAAGGTGACTCTTGCATGATCAATGTTTTCAATCCTTTAATATCACCTCTCATGTTGCTAGCCCCATCATAACCTTGTCCACGAATTCATGTCAAAGTCAAGCCATGACTAACAAGTAAAGCTTCAATTGCATCCTTAAGTGATAAAGAGCTAGTATCATCTACATAAACAACTCCAATGAAGTGCTCACATGGCCTTCCCAATGCATCAACATAACGCAAGCAAAGAGCAAGTTGTTCTTTGTGTGATATGTCACTAGACTCATCCGCTAAAATTGCAAATGGCTCGTCCCCAAGCTCTTCAATTATTTTCTTTCTAGTTTCTATAGCGTAACACTGAATAATCTGCTTGTGTATCTTTGGGCTAGTTAAAGTGCAATTACCTGGAGCGTTGTTAAGAACATACTTGTTGACCTCTTCACTACTGACAGCAAGAAATTTCAAGATTTCAATAAAGTTTCCTCTGTTGCTAGACTCTTCACTTTCATCATGTCCACGGAATGACAATCCTTGATGCAAAAGAAACTTCAAACATTGAAGTGAATATGTCAACCTTATCTTATAAAGATTGCGATCATCACCACTCCACTTCTCAATTTTATTATCAATTGCTGCATTAAGATTTATAAAGCCAAGATATTTCTCTTCGGCTGTCTTATGTGACATAGAACCCACATGTTTTAGAAGTGCTTCAGACCCTTTATTCCAATTATTCCAACCATCTGAAGTAAATGCAGAAGTCCCTTTGCCCTTATTTGCTTTACTTTTGAATAAGTAGCACATAAAGCAAAATGCAGCATCTTTCTTGACACTATATTCAATCCAAGGAAAATTTTGAAACCACACAAAATTAAAATGGCGATCTCTATCTCCAATTTTCCTATTTAGGAATTCATGTGCATATGGTTGTAATGGACCTCTAAGAATATATGCTCTTCGAATTGCATCGTGATCATTAGCATGGTAGCTTGCAATAGGTTGTCTTTCACCTAGATCATGTGAAAGACGACTGGCATCATAAAGTGTTGGCGATGGCGGTGCAGATGGCATTGGATTCACAATTTCTTTATTTATCCTCTCTTCCTCTTGTTCTTGAGGTGTCGACGCTTGAGTAACATCCGGAGATAATGAAGAAGAAATAAACTTATGTTTCTTTGCAGCATGATTGCGAAAAAGAGAGGCAATATCTCCCTGCTTCTTCATATTTTAGTCACTACAAAAATAATGGTAGTGAATCAACAACCAATAAGACAAAGTCACAGCAGCGGCTGCGGGTAGAGTCTGATTACTATAAAACACCACAGACTAAAATAAAAAAGTCACAGCAGCTGTGGCTAAAACGATCGCCGGCTAGTAGTGAAAATGTGCGTTCAGAGATGACATGACGCCCCATATATCTGCTCATGTCGAAACATTCAGATTATTATTCACAGTAATGGTCTGATTTTTCGCAATCCAAACCGAATGTAACATAAAAATACAGAGGCAATACATGACCTGATGTTTCGACTGACACATAAACATCCATATCCAGCCCCGGTCCTATGATTTTGAGGGCCCCCGGCGAACTGATCGTGGTGGGCCCTCTATATTATAAAAAATTTCTATATTATGCAGCGGAGCATATTAATACTTCGTAAATAAATGATGATATGTATTGAAATTATTTTTTTTAAACAATCTAAGAAGCTAGATAATATACATCGGTACAAATTAGCACTTTGCAGGTTGAAAAATAGGAACGACGATCGCCGAATAACCTAAATTCTGATTGCTCGACCATGCGTGTTTGGAGGCTAGCGCAGTGGTGCCCAACTCCGTGGAATCCTGGAGGGTTGGATCGGCGAGATGGCAAACGACGATCACGTGGAGGGTGTGGTCTCATAGACGCTCGGAGACGTGAGCGTGACGACTAGGCAGTGGGCAACGCGTGCCACATTGTCCGTGTGCACCGGGCGTCAGTGTGCCCAGTCCTCTCACCCTGTTGGCTACCTATACTATTTTACTACTAGCATATAACCCGTGCTAACGCTACGTTCCTGTGAAGAGGAGAGGGGTGGACGATGACGGTGGTGGCGCGAGGGGAGAGATTGATGGCGGTGGGGACGCGGGGAGGGGAGGGCTAAAGGATGATCAAATAATATTGTTTGTTAGATTTGAGTGAGCAAAATAGATGATGTTCTTCAATGATATAAACCGTTAATTTTGATGTTATGTTAAATATGGTTGCAATTTGTTTGATGGATTTCGTAAATATTATAGGTGTTTGAGTTATTTGGTTAGATGGGTTTTGTAAAGTGTAAACTGATGTATTATATAGTGTTATAGATACTAAATATTGGGCCCCTAAGAATTTTGGGCCCCGGCCGTCGCCTCTCTCGCATAGGCTCAGGGCCGGCCCTGTCCATATCTATACAAAAAATTGGATTGCAAATTACCAGTCGTACACCGCCAGCCAGCCATCGGAGTTTGGAGACGGGTAGCCAGGCAGGAAGCAGCCAGCCGCCAGGCGCTAGGAACAGCCGCGCAACGGTGCAGCCGCGCAGGCTGCAGGAACGGCTAGTCACCGCCAGGCAGGAACAAGAACATCTGTATTGACGTATTATTGAATTGTTGTGGGCATGTGGCCATTGGCCAGCCGCCAGAACGATCAGGTCATCTGTAGAACTTAGAACAGCCGATGCCGGATGGTCGGGTGGGGTCCCCGATGGGCCTGGCCTAGGGTGTGCCAGGGCCCACCCGGACCCCCTATGGGTCCGCCCCTTCTCTATATGCTAGTAAATATCTACATTATTTTTTATACTTACCATAACCAATACAAGAATATTTATAGACACCATGCACTACACTTCAGTAGATGTGTTGCGCATCATTTTGTTAAAACTTATGACCTATTGATGAGTTGTTAAAATGTATTACTATACTAAACCATAAAAATGAGTAAGAACTTCATGTACTTCCTTACATATTATAATAGTAGTAATTAACCAGGAACAAATATATGGATTATTAATGAAGAATGAACAACTCACCAAACCTTCATAGGTGACGAAATCACAAAATGCACTCTAGACCGTATGGTAGCACATGGAGCAAACAAACAGTGCAAGAACAAATCCAATACAAGGAGCAAACAAGCAGTGCAAGAATCATCAAGATACTCGACCTGTGAAGCTCGGCAATGCAAACAAACAGTGCACTGGGCAGAGATCTAGTAAACTTGAAGAGAGGAAGAGGCACCGGGGGATTACCTCGGCTGCGAGATACTCGAGAATGGTAGATCTATAGACCACGTCGGTGCTAGCAGATCTGGAGGTAGAGACGTCGGGCTCACTGGCAGGCGACATCAGGGAGGAGGTAGGTGTGGAGGAGGAGGGAGGTGTCGGGGTGGGAGGAGCTGTTGGGCTCACTAGCGGCGCGGTGGGTGGCGGCACCAACGATGCATCGTCGGTGAGGACTAAGGAGGGAGGCGCCGGGAAGGAGGGAGGCGTCTAAGGAAGAGGGAGGCAGCGGGTGGCGGCGCCGACGCTAGCGGTGTCGGGAGAGAGAAGCGTTGGCACTGGCGGTGTCAGGAGGGTGACCCGGCGTTGATTTCGGCTAGGGTTGGAGGGATTGAGATTTCTATACAGGGGCATCTGATTCCAATGTATCTAATTCCAATGGAATCCATAACAAACACATGTAACAGTATCAGGTACCTGAAGGAATCCGATATCATTACATGCCGGTGAACCAAACAGGTCATAAGTGTCCATGCCTTGACGCGTTCGTTACTAAGCTAGAATTGCTCGTAAAATTTTCCTACTCCTTATACTTATATTATATGCTTGCATAATCACATCAAGACTTATAATTAACAAAATGCAGGTCCACTTCCGTTGTTGACTGTTGACACATTGTTAGGCCAACCAAAACTTTTAAAACAGAAAGGGGTGTCTTCTTATTTTTGATAGGTAGAAAAACACGGGAGTAAAGTTTGTCCATCCTTGACTTTTGTGTTTGCATGCAAAGCTCAGCATCTCTAACTGGACTGGACCTTTGTGTTGTGTTTGTGTATTTGGCATTAGGAAGTGGGTTGGTTGTTGTTTTTCAACTCCTACACTTCGAAGCATCAACTTTTCGATAAATTGCACAAATGAAACAACAGCAAACGACTTGCCCTGACTTTTCATACCATTGATTTTTTACTAGACAAACTTTGATCAATCAACAACACACCACAAGTATATAGGAGTGTTTGAATGCACTAGAGCTAATAGTTAGCTATTGAAATTAGTTGAAAACATCAAAACAGTCTATCTAATAGTTTAAATATTAACTATTTTTAGCAAACTAGCTAATAGTTAGCTAGCAATTTTTTAGCCAACTAATTATTAGCTCTAGTGCATTCAAACACCCCCGTAATATAACACACGCACCTTTCCAATGCAATCGTTGACTGGACACAACAAATAACAAGTTCATATGTGAGCCCAAATTTTGGTGTTATGTATGAAACGGTCAAGGTGTACTGTGGATGGAAGGTACCTTCTATTTCATGTTATTGGTCCGTACTAAGGAGTGATCTCACTCTCACCAAATATGCACTAGCCATCAGTTCGTCATTCACGGAGCAAGACCAGATAGATCAGGTTTGACAGATTTTAGCCTGGAATTTCAATCAGATCAGATGAGGTCATACAACTTTGATGTGTCATGTGCAGTTTCTTGATATAAAAGTCAAAACTGTGATATTTTTACATGTGTCGTTCTCCTTTCCTTTAGGTGTATCACAAGATACGAGGACAGTAAGGGGGTGTTTGGTTCCACTCAACTAAAGACTAATTTGGTGACTAGATTGGAGGGGATCCACGGGGGAGGAATCTCCTTGTGTGGATCCCCTCCAATTCCATGGTCACCAATCTCGATCACATTAAATACTTGAATAATAATTATAAGTACTAAATATAGTATAATTATAAAATTAATTACACAGATGAAAACTTAACTAAAAGACAAAAACAAATCTATTAAACCAAATTAATCCTATATTTAATATTTATAATTGATACTCAGGTATTTGATGTGACAAGAACCAAACTTTAGTCAGGAAAACCAAACACCCATAAGAACACCATGAAGTAACTAAAATCGAAACTCCTTTTCAGGCCTTTAGGCTTTCTAAGTTTTTGAAATAGCTTCGTACCGCAAGGAAAATGCCTCGCACAAAAAACTTTCATGGTACACTAAGATTGTCTCTAGCAGAGCGTATATATAGCCGTGCAAAACACTATAGATTATGTTATTCAGAGAGTGGAGATATGATGTAGATATAGAGTCTGCTAGAGATGGCCTAAGCTTGACTCTAGGGTTGTTATTCAGAGAGTGGAGATATAATGTGGACATATGTTGTGCTTCCATAAAAATTTATGAATTTCTGAGGCTATTTGTATAGTATCAATTTCTTCCTGCAGAAAATCACCAAAATATAATTAAATTCATAAATTATTCAATTGTTTTAAAGTGATTTCACGTGTAACTTATTTAACAGGTGGAAATGAAATAGAAGAAACACTAACATCTTACAGAGACCGCCTAGCAGGGCACTGGACAGGCCTTGCCAGTTGTACTCACGCTACTCATGCCGCATGAAACGCTGGTTTACTCAACATCATGCCGTCATGCGTTTAGTACTGTTTGTTTAGCTTAACGCATGGACCAAAGAGACAAAAATGGATGACAACACATGCACGAATCATATATTTGTAAGTTTGTTATCAGAGTTAGACCTTAAGACCGGCTATTTCCTCTCTCCACCCAATTATTTCATATATTTTGGAAATAAACAGAGAGATAACGAGGAGTATTATCCAATTGCTAGAATGCTTTTTTTGAAACAATGCAAGTAGATCAATTTTGAAATCAAAATTTTAGTTCTGTTGACAGTCTCGTCACATCTTCTTAAAAATCTTTATTGCAACTTTTTCATGCACTATGTTGGCACCGATCTAGACGCTAACCATTGCGAGGTGTACCACCAGCGTGGACAGTCCGCGGTCTAGGGCCGAACGGTCCGTGCCTGCTGGCCGGATGATCCGCGTGTGCGCAGAGGCGACGACGTTCGTCAGCAGCACCTGGATCTGACCCCCGGGAGGGACTCCGTCATGGAAAAGAGATCCTAGGGTTTGTCTTGGGATCGATAGACCACCCAAGACGCCTCCAGACGACATAGAGTCAAACAGAGGTGAAGATTGAGGTGAAGAAGGCTATGTTAGTGTCTACTCCTAGGGCAAAAGGTAAAGGAACGGGAGATATATTGATTCGATTCGATTGTTGATTCTTCAATCGGTCGTACCCCTTCAAATATATAAGGGGAGGCCTCGACTCCTTCCTAGGCATTCTCCAACAACTCCAAGGGTTTAGAGGGATAAACATGCTGGAGATAGGAGTTTAATTGGCCTGATCTAATCCTATCGCGCACTGTCCACACCTACAGGCGAACTGTCTGGCCGTGCCTAGTGCCACAAATGGTGCTCAACATATGCCCCTGTCTTTTACGGAAGCAAAGCACTGGTGCGGGCTGGAAACAACTCGATATGACAACATCGGTTCTTCTAAGCATCTTGCCACATACTAGGATGATATTGCTTCAAGAAACGACCATTAAGTGCCTTGGGTAGGTCCTCATCTTGCAAAGTTTGCAAATGTAGGCATCACCAGCTATTACCTATGTAATTCTTTAAGGGCTTTCCCATCTTGGTGACCATTTGCCGAATTTCTAGTCCCAGCTTCTTAGTGGCAAGACAGTCTTCCACACCAGGTCTCCAACTTGGAATGACTTAGCCTTGACCTTCTTGTTGTAATCTTTGGCAACCATAATCTTGTCTTTCTCGATCTCTTCTAGAGCTACCAATCTCTTGTGAGTTACTTCATCATATTGTCCATCATCAAATTATAATAATCTCCGACAGCTAGATTGTTCTGCCTAGAAAACCTGACAACATTTAGGCTTATCTCCATAGGTAAAACAGCTTCCTGACCATAAACAAGCTCAAAATGAGAGACTTTAGTAGCACGATGTTTAGATATTCTATGAGCCCACAAAGCCCATATAGATGGATAACACGAACTGTTTGTGACTTACGGTGGCCCTGGCACGGATTTCGGTGGTTCAGTTCAGAAAATGAGGTCGACCGCCGCTGGTCTGGATGGTCTGTGCTCATGCATGGACGGTCTGGTTGTGCATAAATCGGTGGATTTACCCCCGATCTATGTAGAAGGTTGTGGTTGTTCAGAAGATGCGTCCATCAGCAACCCGTAAAGTGGTTGGGATTGGTCATGCCAATTTGTAGCCGATGAATCACGCATATTTTCCTTTGTTTCAACCTCGTGCGAAGGAAAATTGGCAACAACAGATTTATCAAATGCATGTGCTAGCCTTTTGTAATCATCTTGCATACCCCCTATTATTTGTTGTGTTTGTTCTCGTTGTTCATCTATATAGATCTAAGAGCTTGGATTTTGTTTGCTTCACTTACCTTGGGGTAGCTGCAGTAGGTCAGAGCAAAACTAGATCAGTTGCCCATTGTTGGACAGCCTTGTGATTCATGTCCACCTTGAAGTTGGCCAGAAATTTGGCCTATGCCTCCTTGATCAGTTGTTCTTTGTGCTCCTCGAATTCCTGTTGATGTTCAACCGACAGAATCTCCATACTCGGCTCAATGATATTGCTAGGAGAGACATCAGAGTGATCTCTTGAACCAGCCATTGAGGGCCAATCTGATAGATCCTCACGCCTTATCCCTAGCGGAGTCACCAAAAAGTATGTTGGCGCCGATATATGCGCCAATCACTGCGAGGTGTATCGGTGGCATTGCTCTCTGCGATAGCGCGACGGTCCGCGGTCCGTGTAACAACCCAAAATCTCATATTGGGAATCTAGTAAAATTCTCCAAGGGTTCTGAATTAAAATACTTTTTTATAAGAACTTGCTTACCTTGAAGCTACATCTCCCAAAGCAAATAGGGTTTCTAATAAAGATCTAAAAAGTATGCATATATGGTTTTAGTTAATCCTTTGTTCAAATATATACATTTATAAGTACTCTCTACAAAGTATTTTTATACACTAGAAATTATCTTTCTTAAACATACCTATCTTTATGCGTATTGCATATTTGAAACAAATGCCTAAATAAATGGATAAAATTTATATTCTTGCATCATGCTGAAGGATTTTTGTTTGTGCATATTTGAATTGGAAACCACAAATCAGTTTTGAATTGAAATTGGCAAATTTAAATGAAAACATAAAACAGAAAAGAAAAAAAGAAAGGATACCCTGCACTGGGCAACCCCCCTTCCCGACCCAGCCTCACATCTATCCGCTTGGGCCAACCTCACCCCGCGGCCCAGCATCACCCGCGCAGTCCAGTCCGCGTGCACCGTCACCTCGCCGCTGTCAGATGGGCCCGGGTGGCCAGTGACCGTGCTCCCACATTACTTATGTCTCACCACGCGCGTGGGCTCGCTCCTAGTCGCCGCCATTTGGAACCCATTTGTCAGCTCGTTCTTCTATCACGTAACAGACTTGCACTCCGTAACAAACTCTCCACCGATATCCTTTCTAGCTGGGAGCTGTGGGTCGTGGCCTCCCCTCCTATGCATAAATACGGGCGCCCACATCCCCTCATTCCATTCAAACCGAGAACCAATTGCTGTCATGAGTCGAGCGTCGGTCCGAGCCGAGAGGCAGAAGGGAATAGTATGGTACGAGTCGTCGTTGCTACTCTTCGCGCCCGGCGTCGATCAAAGCCTGAGAGAAGGCCCCAGTGTTCATCAAGGCAGGCAGAACTGATGCGTGGAGGGATTCTAGAGTGTTGGGTGTAAGGCAGCTAGAATTGTTCATCGGAGCACTTCACCTGCCTCGGATCCGTGGGCTTCCATGAGCAGGGGCCTATGATATGCGAGCACCGGTAAGGGATCTCCCATTTGTTTCTCCATGTGTAGAGCAATGTGTAGCATCTATTGAGGAAGTGTGTGGAACACCAGAGGGCCAGTTGGAGTATCACCAGTGATGGCGCCACCGTCGGCCAGTGCGCACCGCCGTGGCTAAGGACCGATGTGGGGAAGAAGCGTGGGTGTCGTTGATACACGATTGTGCGGCTGCAATTAGAGCCGCGTAATGGTTCAGCTAGAGCGCATGGTAGCCGTAGATCCATACATCAACTAGTATGGTTAGGAGATCGCATACCGGTTCATAGGTCAGGTCTAGATCCTTGATTCGGAATCTAACGATTGGAACTTGATCAAACCTAATAAAAGCGTGAGCGTTGGATGGGGATTTAATTGGAGCGTGTGTACCAGTTTGGTTATGTTTCGAGATCTAATCTAGACCGAATATTCTCGATCGAACGGTTGATGTGGGCCGATACCCCTTTGGCCAGGGATTAATGCAAAAAAGACCCTCAAGTTTCTTAAAACCAATCCGCAGTCTAGGTTAATTTAATGAATATTTCCAGTAGGTCCTATTATTTACAACTAAGACCCTAAGCTTCTACCAAATTGCTACTGCCGTCCAACAAACACTAGTATTTATAAAACTAAATTATGAAAATGATTTTAAATACAAAAATAATTCCATAATCTTAGATAATCCATATCTTCTATATTTTAACTCTAAATTTAGTAGTTCTTGAACCCACGATTTCGTAGCGACGCGTAGAATATTATTCTGTTGTTTATTTCCATCTTTGGTGTAATGTTATATTTACCTATTCTTTGTCTATATGTATTACTAAGAGTAGAAGCGAGGTGACGAGGAATTTGAAGCCCAGTTACTGGGAAGCACCTGAGTACCTGGAATCACAAATATAAGTCAAGTTGTGTTCTTGATCATTTTTTTGACCTAATAATATTTATGATTCTTAATCACCGTGGAATAGTTAGGTTAAATTGATGCAACCTAATAGGTTACCTAGTTTTGTTTACGCTACACCTTGCACGCAAATGAATTATTGGATAGTCTTGTTATGCTCTACATGGTTTTGGGTGTTATATTATATATTTATGCCTTATTAACATCGTTGACTATTTATGGATTATTTATGATATATGGTAAGATCATTTTGTTAATTGGAACATGGAGCTTAACCTGAGAAAATAGTGCTATGGTGGAATGGGACGTCCTTGGCTGACTAATTAGTAAAGCTAGTGAGGGTCAACCTTACCCCGAAAGGGCAACCGCTGTGTGAGGAGCTACCTATATAGGAAGATTCTCGTGTCGATCATGTTGTGATGGCTTTTCGGACCAGGGATTTCTATATCGCCCCCTTCTCGTAGAAACCGTAGCGGGTTTTCTCAAGCTAGTGAAACTTTGTAAAGGCCTCGTAGTGGATCCCTAGCCATACACCTCGGAAATGTTTAAGGGCCTTGCAAACCCTGGCTAGACGAGATACACAACTTGTAGGTAAAGGGTGCAATCTCTACAGAGTGCAAAACTGGTATATCAGTCGTGATCTCGGTCAAGTGCGACTCAGGACTCTCGCATGATTAAATGATGGAACTAAACTTAACCTATCATGCATTGCATTGTGAGAATCATTTTCTATATTAATCAAGTATTTAATTAGATTAGTATACACATATACTTAGTAATTGCTAATAAAATTTTGACCAACTTGATTGAAAGCGATGCTCAGCCTTAACCATTTTCCTTGGTAAGCCTTACACTTGAGCCTCCCACCATAAGTGACAAACACACTTTTCCCACACTTGTTGCGCGACGATCGTATGTGAGCTCACCCTTGCTATAAACGCATCGGGTCAAGAACAGGTACCACAAGATGGGGAGCATGAAAGATGCTATGATGAGTTCGGAGAGGTCTAGGTTATCATCTCTTAAACAACTATGGTTTTGAAGGATCGTCATCGTCATATGGTGTAATTTATTTAGTTATTTTATACAAAACTCATATATGTAATAAAGATGTGACATTGATTTTCTGTACCATGAGTCAGCATATGTGTGGGACTTGATCCTAGCACACATTTGAGATGCATCTAGATTCGTCCTTAATTTTGGATGTGACAGTCTGCAACTTGTGACAGGAGCGAAGTCTCCTCTCCGTCGAGCCGGACGATCCGCTCCTAGTGGCTGGACGGTCCGCGTGTGCACAGAGGCGGTGGTGTTTGTCAACAGCACCTAGATCTAACACCCCGGAAGGGACCCCGTCATGGAAGAGAGATCTTAAGGTTTGTCATGGGATCGGCAGGCCACCCAAGATGCCTCCAGACAACGTAGAGTCGAAGAAAGGTAAAGATTGAGATGAAGAAGGCTACGTTACTGTTTATTCCTAGAACAAAAAGTAAAGGAACGAAAGATATATTGATTTAATTCGCTTCAATCAACCGTACCCCTTCAAATATATAAAGAGGGGAGGTCTGAACCCGTTCTTAGGTGTTCTTTAACAACTCCCACGGATTTAGAGGGATAAATAAGCGTGAAGATTGGAGTTTAATTCGTCTGATCTAATCATATCGCCGACTGTCCGTGCCTATAGACGGACCGTCCGCACGCCGGACCGTCCGCACTTCAGGGCCGGACCGTCCGATCGTGTCCAGTGCCACAAATGGTGTTCAACAGACTGAAAATAGTAACATATCATCCTTAATCCTTATCCATGAGCTTTTGGGCTGTAACATTTGAAGTGTTACATTACCTTACAGCCAAGTTTCTTAAACATCTTCGGTTACCCACATTGCAAACGGAAAGGGGATGAATGGTTTTGGAGACATCGGCAGTTCTCACCTACTACTGCCCCGTACGGCTTGCATGCCTGCAGGGGCAGGACAGCTTGACAGGGATACATGCGCACCAACCTTCAGCTTCTATGGGCACGGGCTGGATTTGCAAATTGCATGCACTCGTCGCCGTGGTGCTTGAAAAACAATGCAATGCAATGCAACAATGGTTATCTGAGCATCTGACCAGGACATAGTTAAGACAGCGCTGAAACCTGTTTCGGATGATGCGTTTGGTGGCCAGTCAACCGAAAGGTGGCAACTGCATTTCATAATTATAGACAGGCAGACAGCATGTCTGTTCGTCTCGCCAGATTACACAAATTGAAGGAGGCAACTGCATTTCATAACTAAACATAATGGCCTATCCATTGTGTATGTTTTCTCACTGTGCATGACGAAGTGTATATTTATAGTTATTATCACACAAACCTGTGGACAAGCGCTAAATTCTAGTTAGATTTGAGCACAGTCAGTTGAGCTGAACGTTCATAATCAGGGTGTCCTTATTGAGTTCAATGTTGAGAGTCGGATTATCCAGGCAAAGTAAGCCCAAAACAGATCAGCGGACCCAGGATGTAAACGTGACAGCCCAATCAAATCGCAGAAACACGAGAAGAGAAGTAAAAGGGCACTTCTCATGTATTTTCATTTTAATGTTTTCCTATATTTTAATCAATATTTTTGGTCGATAAACGAATCAAAATGACCTGTCGTTTTAGCATGTAGCTTATTACCTTTTAGAGTTTACATTTACATAAAGCACATCTGACATCTACATCATTTCTCCTGCAGAGAAACCAAAAAACCAAATGCAGCTCAGACGGACTAAAAGTGTAGAAGCAAGAACGATATAGTGCTCTAAATTTAACATGTAAATATTGTTTTAAATAAAAATGGCCGAAAGTGTAGCACAAGAATGATACAGTGCTCTAAATTTAAAATGTAAATGTTGTTTTAAAGAAATATGGCTGAAAGTGTAGCAGAAAGAATGATAGTGCTCTAAATTTAACATGTAAAGATTGTTTTGAAGAAAAATGATAAGTAGCTTTACATGACTTATGTGCAGGTAAAAAAGGACAGGACCGGTGCCATAGCCTCCTGCATGAGTAGGGTCCGAGAAAAGGATAAACCGAGACAACTACAAATACTTAGGGATTGTTTAAACCTCGTGACCTGGTGAGATAGCTCTCACTACTGTACCCAACCCTTCGACTTCTTTACAGGTAAAGTACACAAATAGAATCAGATTTACCTTTCTAATGACTCACTGGAAGCTCCAAGCCCAGTGTGTTACATCGATCTGATGCCAGTATTGACGATTACAACTCCAGTGTGAAGCCAATTAGCCGTATGAGCACCTCGTTCCTCTTTGGAGAAGAAATAGCAGAATTTCAATAAGAAAACACAGAAAATAGATACAATTATCAAAACATCCAAGTGGTTTCAGCCAACCCCGGGCAGACATGGGTATGGCAACATTCTACGTTCAATATCCTAGAACACGAATGACTAGTTTTATTAGGGAATTCACCTAGTTTTCTAGAACTATCAGGCCCCGTTTGTTTCGTTGGAATTGAATTCCATTCAAATAATCATAATTTAGACACAAACTAATTATATTAATATATCCCCCATCACTAACGGGCCGGCGTCAACTGTCCACTCTGCAACGGCCCAACCGGAGGGTGGCGCACAAGACATCGTAACTCGAGAGCGGACGGGACACAGCAAGGGGATTTTTTTAACAAAGCCTAAAAATTCGCTCTCGAAAGGAATCGAACCCAGGACTTGAAGGTGCTACTCGAAAGTCCTTAACCGCTAGGCTAGAGGCCCTTTCACCACCACATGAATTTAAAATAGACTTATATAAAAACTTTGGAAAGTTATAAAATATCACATTCTAAAAAAATAGCCTACTCCATTAGTTAAATTTCAATTCCTCAAAATAAAGAGAAACAAACAAGACCTCAGATAAATTCATCAGTAATTCCATAACGGAAGAAATACAAAGAGATATACCATTAAGAAGCTCTTTGTCCTGGGATCATTGTAACGTGCAAGCAAACAGCCTGGATGAGGCTTCAATCCATCGTTAAGTAACTGGGAGCGCAGATCCTTCTCCTTCTGGAGCACAATTTCTTCTTTTGGTCGTCCACTGAATTTTTTCACTGCAGCAATGCCTCCTTCTACCTTCCGCAAAGTAACTGCTGTATTTGGAGCTGGTAAACTGATACAAGAAAATTTACCATTAGCCACAGAATTAAAACCATACAAATTATTGCGATTATCACCTTCATTACCTTATCACACCTAAATAAAGTCACAACCTAAAACCAAAAAATCAGAGGAAAAAAGAAAAGAAAATGGTACTCCATCCATTCTAAATTATAAGACATTTTAGCTTTTCCAGATGCATTACCTTTACTATGTATTTAGATATAGTGTATATCTAAATGCATAGCAAAAACTATGTACCTAGAAAAGCCAAAATGATTTATAATTTGGAATTAAAGGGAGTAAGTGGCAAACCACCAAGGGAGAAACAATAACAGGAAATGGCAGGAGTTCTGGAGTTCAGATCTGAATCCTTGGATATACCTGTCCAAGTCTTTGTTCATTGGCAGAACTATCTGAATGGATACATCTGAAAGTGTGTTGTCAGAAGCTTGAGTGAAGACAGGTGTAGTCATCGGAATCTTTTCAGATGAAGCATTATTGCCAAATATATATCTAAATGTATAAGTAAATTCAGTATTGTGGCATGAGTTTCAAGAATATGTTTGACATGTACGCTGACCACTCTAATGTATAGAATAACACACCCGGTTACATTGTTGAAGCCCGACGATCCTGTCAGTTTATCACCTTTTGCTTCAACCACTAAGAATGGTGCATAACTCCTAACCTGATAAATTAGTTATGCTCATAAATTTTACCTCTGGCAAAAATTTGCAAATAACTAAAATTTATAATTAGGATTTTTAATGATTATTACTCTGCAAGTGAAGATCATATTTATAACATAAATAAGAAAACATGCATGCATAGTGGATTATGAGGGCATGCCGATATTTTCTATACATTTGTGTAGTATACGCTAGTCAACATGTATCTGGAATGCCCGTTTTGAAAATATAAGAATAATATTCATATTCTTATTCATAATTCAAAGAACTGAAAAAATGTTTGATTAGGCATAACAATAATTAGCAGATGATATATTAGTGGTATCTGAAACATATATAACAATCACTAATAAGCACCAAATGATGGGCCATTAGATGTCAACAACCTGAGGCTTAGATTACGGAGTACAAAAAAAAATTGTCAATACAAAAATGGACCCAGTGCCTAAGGCTCCCATATGAGTAAGATCTGGGGAGGGATGAATCGAAGCAAGTCTTAACACACAAATGTGGAGACTGGAGAGACAACTTCAAACACGCGACCTGGTGAGTGGTGACTCATTGAGACAGTTTTCACCACTGCACCAGATCTACCCTTCTAGATCAAGTACATTGTAAATCAGTATAGATGATGCATTATATTACTCTATACACGAAAACTGTAGATCAAACAAAAAGTAAGTATGAATGATGCATTAGATTGCTCTGAATACACAATATGTAGATCAAGGACAATTCACATTGTAAATCAGTAATTCAGTATTGATGATGCACTAATACCTCATAATGTGCAGTCCTCTTTAGAATAAGGTAATTTGGTGTTTCTATGTCAGGGGTCTTGTAAATCCGTAGCTGCGCAAGATGCCAAAAACCAGAGTCTCTAAATACTTGTTGACATGTGAAAAGAAAATAATAGGCTGACTGCAGATTACCTGTTTGAAAACATCCAATAGTCCTTCAGAAGAGAAGTACTCGTTGTTTTGTATCGAATCCCAAAGATCCTGCACTTCAGGGTAACAGAAAAATAGAGAACTATTTAATTGAAAACAATACATTATTGTTGATTACTATGATCTAAATGAATCAGTATATGGGTTCATGGAGAAAGCATATAAAAGAAAAGAAAATAATAGCCATATGGGTTATGGAAGCTAAGTGCTAGCTGTAGGACTATAGCCATATCATTAAGCATTAGTACAGAAGTTTATATCCACTATGTTGGCACCGATCCGGGCGCCAAACACGGGAACAGACCGCTGACGGGGCTCTCTGCGGAGGCACGGACGGTCCGCGGCACAGGGCCGGACGGTCCGCGACCTGGCACAGGAGCGGCTCCTCTGCACACTTCCGAACGGTCCGTGCCTGGGGCCGGACGGTCCGCGATAGCGCAGAGGGTCTTCTTCTCTGCGAAGAACCCTAGAACTCGTCCCAGGAGAGATCTCATCGAGGGGGAGAGTTCCAAGGGGTTGCTCCGGGTCGGCAGGTCGCCCGGTGCTCCTCTAATTGGCGTAGAGCCGAGTAGAGATTATTATGGAATACTAAACTAGATCTAATCCTAAGGCTAAATTACTCTCACTCCTAGGAATTGGAAGAACGAAAAGGTAAAACTGATAAATAGATTTGATTTGATCGATTGTGGGGGTTCAATCGGTCATAGCCCTTCATCTATATAAAGGGCAGGTCTGGATCCACTACAAGTCGTTTCCCGAGCTAATCCCGTGGTTTTAGCCAATAAATCCCGTGAGAAACTCAGAACCCTAATTGATTCTGCGCACGCACGGACCGTCCGCACCACCACCGCGGGCCGTCCGGCCTCAAGGCCAGACCGTCTGCGAGGATGTTTTGTGTGCTCAACATATGCCCCCTGCCTTTTGGTGGAGGTTGACGAACCAAAAGCATATAAACTAAGCCTGATGCAAGTCACCGGCTTTTCCAAATTCAATATGGTGATCATTCAATAGAGTCCCAATGCATAAAGGCTGTTTAGGATTGCATCTTTCTCGGTCGTGACCATTTGATCAATGGATCAAAAGGAATAGAATGGAGGTGCCCCCCAGCCTGAATAGACAAAGGGAGTACGCATATACCATGGGTTCATCGTTGTACCATTCCATAATTAAATATGACAACACGTCGGCGTTGAGTACGTGGGTGGAAAGCATCCTGGCATGACAGGACAAATAGACGATGCTTGTTGCGTCGTCTTTCGGGCTGTTTTACTCGGCCATTTTGTTTTAGTGGGTGACCGGGTTTCTTTGTTGGCCGATCGCGTAGAACGGCCTTCTTGCCAACATATTTGGCTACCAATTGATCGAAAGTAGGGCCAGTTTTTACCAGCCGACCATGTGTGTCATGTTGGCTTTGCCCTTGCGTCTCTTTCCCTGCTTTGTGTGGAGGCTGACGCTTATGGCCATGGGCGGACTGTCTGGCTGAGTCAGTCGGACCGTCCGCATGAGCACCGGATCGTCCACATCCAGGTGCCGGACAATCTACGATGCTCGAGTTAAGGAGTTTTGATTGGCTGCTTGGTTGAGCCCCCCCCCCCCCGTGCCTCCGGACTTGTTAGTCTTTCTGTCTGGAGCTTTCCGAGCAATCCGTTCTTGTGATATTTTTGACGTGCCAAGATCGCCAATGATGGTGTTTTCGTCTTTGCCTTTATCGGCCACTTCGGGCCAAACCAAGACCCTTTTACATGTGGGTTCTATTGTATTGACAGGAAATGGTTGTGTGTCCACTTGCATTTATGGCCGATTGTATCTGTCGACGAAAAACGTTACAATCATTGGTGGCATGGGAAAAAATTATGCCACTTACAATAAGCACGTCTCTTTAATTAATCCATAGGAGGAATAATATGAGTTAATTTAATGTTGTCATTTTTTAGTAACTCGTCAAATATTTTATCATATTTGGCAACATTAAAAGTAAACTTAACTTCTTCTTGTCGATTCTTTCGAATCGACTGTAAAGCAGAACATGCAGACGGTTTAGCCTATGGTAGCCAAACAAGTTTGGCGGCATATACATCTGTGGATTCATCATCTAAATTATCGCACCCCACTAGATGCAGCTTATGGCTAGCCGATTTTGATGCTTCTTTACTTCGGCTTTCACAGGTCAAAGCCCGCTGGTGCAAGTGTACTAACGAAAAGAATTGGGTGCCATCTAATTTCTCTTTTAAGTAAGGTCGCAACCCATTGAAGGCCAGCCGTGTTAGTTGTTTTTCCGCGACATGGATCTGAAAGCATCGGTTTCTAGTGTCTCGAAACCTCCGGATATAGTCATTAACAGATTCTTCAGACCCCTGTCGGATTGAAGTTAAATCAGCTAATTCTAACTCATGTTCTCCTAAGAAGTGTTCATGAAATTTCCACTCTAATTCTTCCCAAGAGTTAATAGAGTTAGGTGGCAGAACTGCGTACCATGCGAATGCGGTATTGGTAAGGTACAACGAGAATAAACGAACACGGTAGGCTTCCCCATCAGCCAATTCTCCCAAATGTGCTATAAATTGGCTTATATATTCGTGCGTGCTTTTCCCACCTTCACCGAAAAATTTAGAGAAGTCTGGTATCCTAGTCCCCTATGGATATGACACGGTGTCGAATCGGTGGCTATAAGGCTTCCGATACGATTGCACTGTACCTGACACACTAAAACCGAGTTTGTCCCTGAACATCCCGGCTACCTCGTCTCTGATGCTCTCCGTCATGTCTGGCGACCATCCATTAAGTTTGTGGGTGGAAATCTCAGGTTGCCTGACATCACTCTGTCGGCTTTCCTCCCAGGGACATTTGAGGTGTGTGTTAGGTGTCCTATTAATGTCACCAGCTCCTGCCCTATACCTCTCAGGCTCTCTAGTGGCCAGACAGTATTCAGGCCTATGTCCATGAGGTGGTATAGCATGGTTATAATGTGTTGCTGGTGGGGCATCATAATGTTGCTGCGATGAGTGTGGGGACTGTGTGTATTGTGCAGCTCTCGGTTCTGCATACGCATACCAGGATGGTCTGGCGTAAGGGGCTAGATGGTCCGCGACCAGGCCGAACGGTCCGAAGGTATATCCGGATTGTCCAACCGTATATGGTGTTGCCTGGGTAGTCTCATACCCGGACCGTCCGATGTAAAGGGCTGGATGGTCCGCGATCGAGCCGAATGGTCCAGGGCTATACCCGGACGGTTCAGTCATATATGGCGCGACTTGGGCGGTCTGCGTGTGGACTTGTGTAGAGTCGGACGGTCCGGCGTATTACACCGGCCGGTTCATGCCATATCCGGACGGTCCGGCGTAAGGTATCGAACCGTCCGCGACATATCCGTACGGTCCGGTATAAAGTACGGACGGTCCGCGACATATTCAGACGGTCCGGCATAAGGTACCAGACGATCCTGAAAGAAACAGGTGACGCCTAAGAGGGGGGTGAATTAGGACTTCTAAAACTTTTTCTAAACTAGGCCACAAATAAATACCTAGAGCAAAACCTATGCAATTAATCAAACTAGAATGTGTAAACTAGGTTTTGTCTAAGTGTTTGCTATCTCTATCGCAATGGCTAAGTTTCAATCTACAACAATATAAGTATAAAGACAAGATTGAAACTTAAATGCTTAATATAAATGCGGAAGCTAAAGAGCGAGGTAGAGATGCAAACTCTCGTAGATGACGCCGATTATTTTTACCGAGGTATCTGAAACCACGCAAGGTCCCGACTAATCCTCGTTGGTGTCCCTACGCAAAGGGAAGCCCAGGCGAGGGCCAAGCACCTCGGTCGAGTAACTCCGTAGAGAGCCGCAGGCCTTCTCAACGCGCAAGTGGTGCTCCGCTTCCGGCTCTCGGACGCTCCCCGTCGTCTCCACTATCGAGCTTTCGGCCAAAACGCCGCGGGCCTCGTTCCCTCCGGTACACGGTGGCGGCCGTGACACAAACGCAGTTGTCATGGTCTCGCAATACTCTCGCCCCACTCGGTACAGTTACCACAGCTCACGCAAGAGCCAAGGGGTTGTATGGTTTTACAACTCACTCAACTAACTAGGGTTAACCTAGAGCAAGCGCTAAAGCGGTCTAACTAACTTAAGCACTTCGCAAAGCACCTATGCTAATCACCGAGTGATTCTATTAAGCACTTGGGTGTATGAGCTCTTGGAAATGTCTACTATATGCCTTAGTATGTTGCTTGGGCTCTCACACCTTGGAATGACCGGTTGGGGTGTATTTATAGCCCCCAACACAAAACTAGCCGTTGGAGAAAAGTTGTGCTCTCTGCGGCACACCGAACAATCCGGTGGTGCACCGGACAGTGCACTGTTCATTGTCCAGTACGTCTAGCCGTTGGTCTGACACTGCAGCCGACCGTTGGCATGCAAGCTTTTTACACCAAACACTCCGAATGTCGCACCGGACAGTCCGGCGGTCTTCTCTCCATAGTGCCACCTGGAATTACCCGTTGGGGCTACTGTTCCCTGGTGCACCGGACAGTCCGGTGGTGCACCGGATAGTCCGGTGCTCCAAACCAGACAGTCCGTAGGCAACACTTCTTTTGTTTCTTAGATTTCACTTGATCTTCATAATGTCTTCTTTTGAGGTGTTGTTTTCCTTAATGTCTTGATCCAAGTAACTTTAGCATCCTGTGAACTACAAACACAAACACTAGCAAATTCATTAGTCCACAGGTTATGTTGATCATCAAACACCAAAACCTATTTAGCCAAATGGGCCGAGGTCCATTTTCCTTATAGATCCGCGACATATCCGGACGGTCCGGCGTAATGTACCGGACGGTCCGCGATAGGGCCGAATTGTCTGGGGTTGTACCCGGATGATCCGGTCATGCATGGTGCGACCTGAGCGATCTGTGTGCGGGCCTGTGTCAGGTCGGACGGTCCGACGAAATACGTCGGACGGTCCGCGATGTAGCCATACTGTCTAAGATGATGCTCGGATGGTTCGGTCGCTTCCAGAACCTGCCGCGTGCCTAGTGGTGGCGACTGTGATAGTGACACGAACGCGTGCATCGGCATACCATATGATGGATGGGCCAAAGGTGACCCATTTGTAGCCGATGTGCTTGGTGCGAGTGGCTCTGTATTAGACTCACGCGAAGGAAAACTAGGAGCAATTGATTTCTCATATGAACGTATATGCATTTTAATAGATTCATCTACATATTGCTTTAACTGATCTCCTCGTTGATCCATGAAAGTCGTAAGAGATAGATCTGGATCACTTACAGCAGGACCCTGAAGCGGAGGTAGGAGAGATTCCATATCGATCTCCCCTTGACGAATGATCTTCTGGTGGCGATCCACCGTGAAGTGTGACAAGTACTTTTCCACCGTCTCTTTGCGTCGTTCGGAGAGTTTATGCAACAGTTCCGCCTCCTCCTTGTCGCGTTGTTCGTTATATTGCCGCATCACCTCCTCATTGCGCATCATGAGGTCCTCAAAGGGTCTTTGGTCATCAGCCGGGAGTGCCTGCATGACCGGCTTGATGATGTTGGTGGTGGATACCTTGGTGTGATCCTTAGAACCGGCCATATGTATGCCGATTTTTAGCAGATCTAGACACTCTTGTCCCCAGCGGAGTCACCAAAAAGTGTGTTGGCACCGATCCGAGCGCCAAACACGGGAACGGACCGCCTGGCGGGGATCTCTATGGAGGCACGGACGGTCCGCGGCACAGGGCCAGACGGTCCGCGACCTGGCGCAGAAGCGGCTCCTCCTCTCCACAATTTCGGACGGTCCGCGATAGCGCAGAGGGTCTTCTTCTTCGCGAAGAACCCTTAAACTCGCCCCGGGAGAATCCCGTCGAGGGAGAGAGTTCCAAGGGGTTGCTCCGGGTCGGCAGGCCGCCCGGTGCTCCTCTAATTGGCGTAGAGCCGAGTAGAGATTGTTATGGAAGACTAAACTAGATCTAATCCTAAGGCTAAATTACTCCTACTCCTAGAAATTGGAAGAACAAAAAGGTAAAACTAATAAATAGATTTGATTTGATTGATTGTGGGGGGTTGAATCGGTCGTAGCCCTTTATTTATATAAAGGGGGAGGTCTGGATCCGCTACAAGTCGTTTTCCGAGCTAATCCTGCAGTTTTAGCCAACAAATCCCGCAAGAAACTCGGAACCCTAACTGATTTTGCGCACGTGCGGACCGTCCGTCTAGTCTCAAGGCCAGACCGTCCGCGAGGACGTTTTGTGTGCTCAACACACTGTCCAAGCATCACGTGCTAATGGTATGGTGGAAACAAAACAAAAGTTTCATTTAAGCACCCGCATTGTACAAGGAAGCATTGTATCATGGTTGGTTGGGGTTAGGGTTTAGGGTATGACAATTGACAAGCTATCAACGAACTACAAGTATACAGCATGGCGTATACGAAACAGGCAGGAAACTTGTCAGACAAACCTCTGTTAATTTTTGTACTGTGCAAACTAGTTCACCTGACAACTTGTAACTATATATTGCTCTTTACATGTACTATTGTCATTTGCATGTTCTTATTGTCATTTGCATGTTCTTATACGCTGTATCTCAATGTGGTAACAAATAGGGGAAATGAACACAATGTTTTATGCCTGCGCGACAAAAACCACACGAATCTAATTTCCGTCTGATAAGCAAGAGTGCTAACCACATGGCTGTTGAACTTGAGATTCTTCGGGTTGACGCCCATGATCGACAGGCCAGTGAAGACCAGCTCCGGCTTCCAGGGAAGGAGCATAAACTTCATCACCATGGTCCACCTCGTGGTGAGCTCGTACGGCCCTGTCTAGAACCAAATTCAGCACAGTCAACAGCTGCCACAACTAGAAACTTCGCTGCGCACGGGCAAGTCCTCGCCAGAGTCGAGCGCGCTGAACCTGCTTGACGGCATGGAGGTAGAAGTCGGGGCGGAAGAGGAGCTTGAGGAGGCGGATGTTGAAGAGGTAGCCGTCGATGGTGTCGTGGCGGGTGATAGGGTCGCGGAACCGCACGCGGTCGTCGTACGCGGACCGGTCGATGCCGACGTCGTCGAACAGGTGCGGCAGGTCGGCCCGCAGAAACTGACACAACCTCTCTGCATCATCCGCAGAGAGGCCCCCACCGCTGCCCATCTCCCCCTGGTCATCCTCCTTCGACGCGGCCGACGCCGGGGCCACAGCGCCGCCGGGCGGCGCCGCCCGTGCCGCGAGACGAGGTCTCCTCTTTCGGGAGGACGAGGAGATCGTAGTAGCGCATGGGCGGAGACGAAAGGACACGGCGGTGCGGGGCGCCGGTGGCGGTGGGAGGACGAGGAGGCGGGAGCGGAGGCATGTGGTGTTGGCCATTGCTGCTGCCATTCGTTTCCGCAGAAGTATCTCTCTTCGCGTTTTACTATACACATATTTCTTTTACAATTGCGCGCGTGTTAACATTTGGGCCAGAAGATTACTGGCGGGCCTTGTCCAATCTCTAACCGCAGGCCCCCGCGTGTTAAAATCGATTGGACGGGTGAAGTTCAACACTCGTCACACCTTGCAACTACGGATGTCCAATAAGCACGAGGCCCGCGAGCCCGGCACGAAACCCGTTGTTTGGACCCGGTCCGAGCCCGGCACGGCCCGGTTATATGCGGGTCCGGGCCGGCCCGGCACGAATAAGCGGGCCGGGCTCGGACAGGAAATTAGGCACGGTGGGCTAGCCCGGCACGGCCCGTTTAGCTCTAAGTCCGTTAAACCCGCTTTTTTACACTAAAACGTGCTTTTTGGCCCGCATAGCCCTCTTCTCGGCCCGCTTTTTTCGTGCTAAACGGGCCGGCCCGGCCCGTTTAGGCCCGTTGCGGGCCGGGCTCGGACAAGAAATTAAGCCTGCGTGCTTAGCCGGCCCGGCCCGGTTTTCTAATCGTGCCTGGCGGGCCGGGCTTCACTGGGCCCGGGCCGGACCGGGCCGGGCGGCCCGTTTGGACATCTCTACTTGCAACCACACGTGGCCAATAGACAGTGCCGTGCAATTTAATCGATCCAAGATACGGTACGGATAAATAGCGGGTTATATGGTGTCTGTGTGTGGGCTAAAGTCTAAACCCAAACACGACCCTACTAATTTTAAATAGGTTGTGACAGGTTATTATATTGTATCGTGTTAACGTTCTGAGCGGTCAAAGGTCCGCCTTGTAACTTAGCTTGAAAAAATAATTTATTTTTCCTATTTTTATTGCTTATTTTTATTATTTTTTAACAAAACTTGAAAATAGCTAAAAGTGGGGATGAGTTGGTCATATTTATATATATAGTGGCCTAGATTAGGATAAGACTAGGCCCCAAACGGGTCATACTAAGTCGTGGTCGGTTTGATGGGCTATCCATGCTTAGCATCGTGCTAAATAAGCCGACAGTAAATAGGTCGTGTCTGTGTCGTCCGATGGGCTTGTACCTAAGTCCAAACACGACCCATGATGGGTCTCGTACTGGCCAAAATGGGTGTGCCTCATGTCGTCCCATATAACTTGACCCATCTGATTACCTATACTTGCAACACATGACTGACTATAAAAATGAACGAAAATAGACACAAAACCCCTTTCATTTCCATTTTCGTATTTTATCAGTGAAATCGAGACCAGGTCTAAAATAGTCAGGAACGAAAATAGAAGTAGAATAAATGGGTGTAAAAAAGGGACGTGAATATTAAGTTGAAACTTGTAACTTATACAAACACACTAATATTGGCGGTTAGTTAGTTAGTTATTGAATGGCAAGATAAAGACATGAAACAAATAGATACATAGAGGTAACATTTAGTTGTTGTTTGCTTGATTATGATGTACATATAGCTATGAGTGGTGTTGTTTAAGTCTTTAGACTATTTGTCACTGAGAAGAGCCGATGGCTATAACGATCTCTTATGATATAATTTGTCATATAAGGATATGAGGCTTTAACTAATGCACTAATATATATTAGGTTGATCTTGGATTTCTCAAATACGGAATAAATACGGATTCAACCCGACCCTCTCTCGTTTTCGAACTATTTATGGATTTTTCCACAAATTCAAAAACGAGATAAAAAACGGGAGGATCAAATATGGAAAACGGTATGGATCGGAACGAGATTTTACCCATTCGTTTTCAACCCTTGACCAACCAAACAAATTCCCTTTAGTGTCTATTTGGATGTAGGCACTGAGGATGCTAGAATTAAATTAGATTTAATACTAAATCCTCTTGATATTAGAAATGAGTTGCAATATAAATCTATTGTTTGGATGTATCTGAAATTGCAATTCCAACCAATACAGAAGGTCTATTCTATAAATTATGTGAGACAACTTATAATTTGTCACACCTGGATTTAAGGGATAAAGCCGGGTGCATCTCATATATACACCAAAGAAGACAACATATATAATAACAGAGTGTATAGAGATAAATGTCACAATATCATCAGAGTACTTATTACATAGCGAAAGTCTTACAAAATAAAAGATAAATATAAAACGAACTAAAGGCCATCCTGCGCTATAAAGTCGACTGGGAGATGCCACCTAGATCAAGTCGAACTCCTCGTTGTGTGGCTCCTCTTGAACCACATGCTCTTCTCCTGTGGGGGTGTGAGATAGCAAGGGTGAGCTCACATACGTTCATAGCTCAACAAGTTGTGGGGAATAATGTGCATGAACTCGCCAAAGGTGGGAGTTCATGTGATGTGTAAGGCTGATCAATAATAGGGATTAAAGCTGAGCATTGCTTTTAATAAGTTGGTCAATTTTATTAGTAGTTACTAAATATAAGTAAATACCAAACCATAATAAGAATAGAACAAAATTAATATATACTCCCATGCACATGCAAATGACAATCTGAATTTAAGTTCCATAGTTTAATCATGCGAGAGTCCTGAGCTGCTCATGATCGTGAGCTCGGCTAGTATACCGGTTTTACACTCTGCAGAGGTTGTACCCTTTACCCACAAGTCATGTTACCCATCTGTCACGTGGTTGTACGGGCCCCATACACCTCTACCAAGGAAGCGAGGCAGGGTAACACTATGAGGCTTTTACCTAGTTCCACTAGCTTCAGAAAACCCGCTACAGTTCTAGGAAGAGCAATGCAGGAATCCCCCGTCTGACCGCCATCGCAGCAAAATCAACCCGGGAACCTCCCTACACGCCTACTCCCCTACTGCCCTTGCCCCTATCGGGTAAGGTAGTCCTCCACTAGCTTTCCTAGTTAGTCAGCCAAGGGCGTCCCATTCCATCCTTGTGGTGGCACGTGTTTCTCAAGTTAAGCTCCATGTTCCAATTAACAATAATGATCTTGACATGAACATAAATAAAATAACAGAATAATTGGAACATGGATATAATGAAATATTATTCCCAAAACCATAGAGCAATATCAAAACTACCCAAATGATCAGGGTGAACAAGGTAAAAAGGATAACCAGTCTAGGGTGACCTATTGGGTCCCCTCAAAATTAAACATATGCATGAATAAGTGATATTAAAGAACATTATTGGGTAAAAAGTGATCAAGGGCACAACTTGCCTTCAATGAGCTCCTGCTCCGCAACTTCTATCTGTTGAACACCGGGATCCTCAGCCACTGGCTCTTCTACTTGCCACAATACAAACAAGCATAGTATAAAGGAGAAATTAACATCACACCAAACATGTAAACAAAATACACATTAATAATCTACATATTAAAATAAGATCATAGGAACAACAATCATTAATTTTGGAGTTATAGACTTTAAGTTATGAATTTCCAAAGGTTTTATGTGTCTGGCATAAGATTAATTAAGAAATCAATTTTATTACTATTTTTATGTCAAAACAAAGACACTAGGTGATAAACAATAATATTACAAAATTATATAAAGTGGAATTGATTAATTTTGACTTCATATGAATTTTCTAGGAATTAAACAAGTTCTAACAATTATTTTTACATTAAAAATCATTTTCTATTTACTTTTCCTGTATTTTCTCATCCCCTGGCCTGCGCGCATAAAAATAAATTAGTACAGGGGTCTCAGTGTGAAAGATTCCAAGACACGCAGCGCCCCTGTCGCAGACGGCGAGTTGATTACCTAAAACTGAAGGGTTTCTTATGCAAAATATACGCTGCGAAGGGGTATCAGGGTTTTCTGGCCGTTCGATCAATAGCTGACGGTGAGGATTTGAGAGCACCTAGAGGGGGGTGAATAGGTGATCCTGTAAAACTTGAAACTTAATGCCACAAAACTTGATTAGGAGTTAGCACAATAATGTCAAGTGGCTAGAGTGGAGTCTTAGCAAAAACACAATAACCACAAAGAGATCAACACAGAGATAGACACAGTGGTTTATCCCGTGGTTCGGCCAAGTACAAAACCTGCCTACTTCCATGTTGTGGCGTCCCAACGAACGAGGGTTGCAATCAACCCCTCTCAAGCGGTCCAAAGACCCACTTGAATACCACGGTGTTTTGCTTAGCTTTACTATATCCCGCTTGCGAGGAATCTCCACAGCTTGGAGTCTCTCGCCCTTACAAAGATGTTCACAAAGAAGCACGGAGTAAGGGAGTGATGAGCAACTCACACAAGATACAAAAATCACAGCAAATACGCACACACAAGACCCAGACTTGAGCTCAAAAGACTATCACGAGGTTCTCACTAGAACGGAGCTCAAATCACTAAGAATGTCGAACAAGTGCGCAAGAATGAAGTGTGAGTGATCAACAATGCTCTAAGGATGCTTGGTATTCTCCTCCATGTGCCTAAGGGTCTTTTATAGCACCAAGGCAGCTAGGAGCCGTTGAGAGCATTCCAGGAAGGCAATTCTTGCCTTCTGTCGCCTGGCGCACCGGACAGTCCGGTGCGGATTTCTTTCCTTCACCGGACAGTCCGGTGCACCACCGGACACTGTCCGGTGCGGATTTCTTTCCTTATTTGGCGAAGCCGACCGTTGAAGATTCAGAGCCTTTGGCGCACCGGACACTGTCCGGTGCCCACCGGACAGTCCGGTGCTCCAATGTGACCGTTGGCTCGGCCACGCGTCACGCGCGGAATCCTCGGCCGACCGTTGGCCCGGCTGACCGTTGGCTCACCGAATAGTCCGTTGCACCACCGGACAGACCGGTGATTTTTAGCCGTACGCCGTTAATCACTTCCCGAGAGCGACGACTTCGCCTGTGAACGGCTCACCGGATAGTCCGGTGCACCACCGGACAGTCCAATGATTTATAGCCGTACACCGCCGTCGAAGTCCCGAGAGCAGCAAGTTCGCCAGAGCCAGCCTGGTGCACCGGACACTGTCCGGTGCACCCAGACTGAGCAGACTTTGGCTGAACAAAGCCATCTCTTTTCCAACTTGATTTTTCCTGTTTCCAGCACTTAGACACAATACATTAGTCCATAAAACAATGTACTAAGTCTAGAAACATACCTTTACTTTTGATTTGCACTTTGTCCATCACTTGGGATACTTTAACACTTAAGCACTTGTGTTGGCACTCAATCACCAAAATACTTAGAAATGGCCCAAGGGCACATTTCCCTTTCAATCTCCCCCTTTTTGGTGATTTATGCCAACACAACATAAAGCAACTAGAACAAGTGCAATATCAATGCAAATGAAAACTCAAAATTGTTTTGATTCAAATTTGGCATATTTGGATCACTCTTTGCCACCACTTGGTTTGTTTTGCAAATCAAACTCAATTTCCTATCTCTAAGTCAACTTCACTTGTAGAGACATAAAGAGAGGTATTCCAAGAGAAATTGATCAAAGATTCAAAAACTCCCCCTTTTCCCATAATCAAACATTCTCCCCACAGGAGACCAACTTTTGACAAAGAGAAACAACAAGAGAGTTTTGATAAACCAAAAGCTCTATTCTACTATTTTCAAAATTTCTCAAGTGGTAGCTGATCCATTTATTGCTTTGGCCTTATTTTCTCCCCCTTTGGCATCAAGCACCAAAACGGGATCAATCTTGGCCCTTAAACCTCATTGCCTCACCAAAATCTTCACATAAGAGTACAAAGGCAATAAGGACATGAAGATGAACTTGGAATTAGTTACCCTCTCATCGGAGTGCAGTGGAAGTCTTGCATGGTCCAAGTCCACCTTTTCCCTTTCAATCTACCTTTGAGACTAAATCAAGCAAACTCAAGCACACGGTTAGTCTCAAAGGGTCAAGTTATAGCACATCTCCCCCTAAATATGTGCATCACTTGCAAAAGGACGTGTGAGGTCCGGGGAGTGTTTGTACAACTTGAGCACCACAAGTAAACAACAAAATGCATAAGGAACATGATCAAAGGCATAAACACATGTATGCTATAAATCAATCCAAGTTCCGCGAATCTAAGACATTTAGCTCACTACGCAGCCTGCAAAAGGTCTTCTCATCTAGAGGCTTGGTAAAGATATCGGCTAGCTGGTTCTCGGTGCTAATATAGAACACTTCGATATCTCCCTTTTGCTGGTGGTCTCTCAAAAAGTGATGTCGGATGTCAATGTGCTTTGTGCGGCTGTGCTCAACAGGATTGTCCGCTATGCGGATAGCACTCTCATTATCACATAGGAGTGGGACTTTGCTCAGATTGTAGCCAAAGTCCTGGAGGGTTTGCCTCATCCAAAGTAGTTGCGTGCAACACTGTCCTGCGGCAACATACTCGGCCTCAACGGTGGATAGAGCAACGAAAGTTTGTTTCTTAGAATTCCATGACACCAGGGACCTTCCTAAGAATTGGCACGTCCCCGATGTACTCTTCCTATCGACCTTACATCCAGCATAGTCGGAATCTGAATATCCAATCAAGTCAAAGGTAGACCCCTTTGGATACTAGATCCCGAAGCAAAGCATAGCGACTAAGTATCTAAGAATTCGCTTCACGGCCACTAAGTGACACTCCCTTGGATCGGATTGAAATCTAGCACACATGCATACGCTAAGCATAATATCCGGTCTACTAGCACATAAATAAAGTAAAGACCCTATCATTGACCGGTATGCCTTTTGATCAACGGACTTACCTCCTTTGTTGAGGTCGGTGTGTCCGTCGGTTCCCATCGGAGTCTTTGCGGACTTGGTGTCCTTCATCCCAAACCGCTTTAGCAAGTCTTGTGTGTACTTAGTTTGGGAGATGAAGGTGCCATCCTTGAGTTGCTTCACTTGGAACCCAAGGAAGTAGTTCAACTCGCCCATCATCGACATCTCGAATTTCTGCGTCATCACCCTGCTAAACTCTTCACAAGACTTTTGATTAGTAGAACCAAATATTATGTCATTGACATAAATTTGGCACACAAAAAGATCACCATCGCAAGTCTTAGTGAAAAGAGTTGGATCGGCTTTCCCAACCTTGAAAGCATTAGCAATTAAAAAGTCTCTAAGGCATTCATACCATGCTCTTGGGGCTTGCTTAAGTCCATAGAGCGCCTTAGAGAGCTTACACACGTGGTCGGGGTACCGTTCATCCTCGAAGCCAGGGGGTTGCTCCACGTACATCTCCTCCTTGATTGGCCCGTTGAGGAAGGCGCTCTTCACATCCATTTGGAACAACCTGAAAGAATGGTGAGCGGCATATGCTAGCAAAATACGAATGGACTCTAGCCTAGCCACAGGAGCAAAAGTCTCCTCAAAGTCCAAACCTGCGACTTGGGCATAACCTTTTGCCACAAGTCGAGCCTTGTTCCTTGTCACCACCCCGTGCTCGTCTTGTTTGTTGTGGAACACCCACTTGGTTCCCACAACATTTTGCTTAGGACGAGGCACCAGTGTCCAAACTTCATTACGCTTGAAGTTGTTGAGCTCCTCCTGCATGGCCAACACCCAGTCCGGATCTAGCAAGGCCTCTTCTACCCTGAAAGGCTCAATAGAAGAGACAAAGGAGTAATGCTCACAAAAATTAACTAATTTAGAACGAGTAGTTACTCCCTTGCTAATATCACCCAATATTTGGTCGACGGGATGATTCCTTTGAATCGTCGCTTGAACTTGGGTTGGAGGTGCCGGTTGTGCTTCTTCCTCCATCACATGATCATCTTGTGCTCCCCCTTGATCACACGCCTCCTTTTGATGAACCTGTTCATCGTCTTGAGTTGGGGGATGCACCATTGTTGAGGAAGAAGGTTGATCTTGCTCCTTTTGTTCCTGTGGTCGCACATCTCCAATCGCCATGGTGCGAATCGCGGCCGTTGGAATGTCTTCTTCATCTACATCATCAAGATCAACAACTTGCTCTCTTGGAGAGCCATTAGTCTCATCAAATACAACGTCGCTAGAGACTTCAACCAAACCCGATGATTTGTTGAAGACCCTATACGCCTTTGTATTTGAGTCATAACCTAACAAAAACCCTTCTACAGCTTTGGGAGCAAACTTAGAATTTCTACCTTTCTTCACTAGAATATAGCATTTGCTCCCAAATACACGAAATTAAGACACATTGGGTTTGTTACCGGTAAGAAGCTCATATGAAGTCTTCTTGAGGAGGCGGTGAAGGTAGACCCGGTTGATGGCGTGGAAAGCCGTGTTCACGGCTTCCGACCAAAAGCGCTCAGGGGTCTTGAACTCTCCAAGCATCGTCCTCGCCATATCGATGAGCGTCCTATTCTTCCTCTCTACCACACCATTTTGTTGTGGTGTGTAGGGAGCGGAGAACTCGTGCTTGATCCCTTCCTCCTCAAGGTACTCCTCCACTTGAAGGTTCTTGAACTCGGACCCGTTGTCGCTCCTTATCTTCTTCACCTTGAGCTCAAATTCATTTTGAGCTCTCCTTAGGAAGCGCTTAAGGGTCCCTTGGGTTTCAGTTTTATCCTGCAAAAAGAATACCCAAGTGAAGCAGGAAAAATCATCAACTATAACAAGACCATACTTACTTACTTCTATGCTTAGATAGGCGACGGGTCCGAAGAGGTCCATATGAAGTAACTCCAGGGGTCTTGATGTTGTCATCACATTTTTGGCATGATGAGAGCTTCCCACTTGTTTACCTGCTTGACAAGCTACACAAGGTCTATCTTTTTCGAAATGCACATTAGTTAGACCTATCACGTGTTCTCCCTTTAGAAGCTTGTGAAGGTTCTTCATCCCCACATGTGCTAAGCGGCGATGCCACAGCCAGCCCATGCTAGTCTTAGCAATTAAGCATGCATCTAGACCGGCCTCCTCTTTTGCAAAATCAACTAAATAAAGTTTGCCGTCTAGTACACCCTTAAAAGCTAATGAACCATCACTTCTTCTAAAGACAGACACATCTACATTTGTGAATAAACAATTATATCCCATATTGCATAATTGACTAACGGATAACAAATTATATCCAAGCGACTCAACTAAGAACACATTAGAAATAGAGTGCTCGGATGAAATAGCAATTTTTTCTAACCCTTTCACCTTGCCTTGGTCCCCATCACCGAATATTATTGAATCTTGGGGATCCTTGTTCTTGACGTAGGAAGAGAACATCCTCTTTTCCCCCGTCATGTGGTTTGTGCATCCGCTGTCGATAATCCAGCTTGAGCCCCCGAATGCATAAACCTGCAAGGCAAATTTAGGCTTGGGTTTTAGGTACCCAACTCTTGTTAGGTCCTACAAGGTTAGTCACAATGGTCTTAGGGACCCAAATGCAAGTTTTATCTCCCCTGCATCTTGCCCCTAACTTCCTAGCAATTACCTTCTTATCCTTTCTACAAATAGCAAAGGACGTATTGCAAGCATAATAAATTGTAGAAGGTTCATGTATTACTTTCCTAGGAACATGAGCAACATCTCTCCTAGGCATATGGTGAATGACATTTCTCCTAGGTATATCTCTATCATGCATATAGGAAGAACTTGAAGCAATCATTGCATTTGAATCATAAGCATTACAACTCTTATAAGCATTTCTAGAATGTCTCCTATCATGGTATATGAAAGCATGGTTCTTTTTAGCGTTACTAGCCATAGGGGCCTTCCCTTTCTCCTTGGCGGAGATGGAAGCTTTATGGCTTGTTAAGTTCTTGACTTCCCTCTTGAAGCCAAGACCATCCTTAATTGAGGGGTGTCTACCACTCGTGTAGGCATCCCTTGCAAATTTTATTTTATCAAATTCACTCTTGCTAGTCTTAAGTTGGGCATTAAGACTAGCCAGTTCATCATTCAATTTGGAAATTGAAACTAGGTGTTCACTACAAGCATCAACGTCAAAATCTTTACACCTATTGCAAATTGTAACATGTTCTACACAAGATGTTGATTTATTTGCTATTTCTAACTTAGCGTTTAAATCATCATTTATGCTCTTTAAGCTGGAAATAGAGTCATGGCATGCAGACAATTCACAAGAAAGCATTTCATTCCTTTTAATTTCTAAAGCAAGGGATTTTTGAGCCTCTACAAACTTATCATGTTCTTCATACAAAAGATTCTCTTGCTTTTCTAATAACCTATTCTTATCATTCAAGGCATCAATTAATTCATTAATTTTATCAACCTTGGTTCTATCTAGGCCCTTGAATAAACATGAATAATCTATTTCATCATCATCACTAGACTCATCCTCACTTGAAGAAGCATAAGTAGTATTCTGAGTACATACCTTCTTCTCCTTCGCCATGAGGCATGTGTGACGCTCGTTTGGGAAGAGGGCCGATTTGTTGAAGGCGGTGGCGGCGAGTCCTTCGTTGTCGGAGTCGGACGACGAACAATCCGAGTCCCACTCCTTGCCAAGGTGTGCCTCGCCCTTAGCCTTCTTGTAAGCTTTCTTCTTCTCCCTTTTGTTCCCTTGTTCCTGGTCACTATCATTATCAGGACAATTAGCGATAAAATGACCAATCTTACCACACTTGAAGCATGAGCGCTTCCCCTTTGTCTTGGTCTTGCTTGGCTGCCCCTTGCGACCCTTTAGCGTCGTCTTGAAGCGCTTGATGATGAGGGCCATCTCTTCATCATTAAGCCCCGCCGCCTCAACTTGCGCCACCTTGCTAGGTAGCGCCTCCTTGCTCCTCGTTGCCTTGAGAGCAATAGTTTGAGGTTCTTGGATTGGTCCATTTAGTGCATCGTCGACGTATCTTGCCTCCTTGATCATCATCCGCCCGCTTACAAATTTCCCAAGAATTTTTTCGGGCGACATCTTGGTGTACCTAGGATTCTCACGAATATTGTTCACAAGATGTGGATCAAGAACAGTAAAGGACCTTAGCATTAGGCGGACAACGTCGTGGTCCATCCATTGCGTGCTTCCGTAGCTCCTTATTTTGTTGACGAGGGTCTTGAGCCGGTTGTACGTTTGGGTTGGCTCCTCGCCCCTTATCATCGCGAATCTCCCGATTTCGCCCTCCACCAACTCCATCTTGGTGAGCATGGTGACGTCGTTCCCCTCATGAGAGATCTTGAGGGTGTCCTAGATCTGCTTGGCATTGTCCAAGCCGCTCACCTTATGATACTCGTCCCTGCACAAAGAGGCTAACAACACGGTAGTAGCTTGTGCGTTTTTATGAATCTGTTCATTGATAAACATAGGACTATCCGAGCTATCAAATTTCATTCCACTCTCTACTATCTCCCATATGCTAGGATGAAGAGAGAACAAGTGACTACGCATTTTGTGGCTCCAAAATCCGTAGTCCTCTCCATCAAAGTGAGGAGGTTTACCAAGTGGAATGGAGAGCAAATGAGAATTTGTACTTTGCGGAATACGAGAGTAATCGAAAGAAAAGTTTGAATTGACCGTTTTCTTTTTCTCGTAGTCGTAGTCGTCCTCTTGGGAAGAAGAGGACTCGTCGCTGTCATCGTAGTAGACGATCTCCTTGATGCGCCTCAACTTCTTCTTCTTCCCATCTTTTCGTTTGTGGCCCGAGCTCGAGTCGGTAGGCTTGTCATCTTTCGGCTCGTTGACGAAGGACTCCTTCTCTTTATCATTGATCACAATTCCCTTCCCCTTAGGATCCATCTCTTCGGGCAATTAGTCCCTTTCTTGAAGAGAACGGCTCCGATACCAATTGAGAGCACCTAGAGGGGGGTGAATAGGTGATCCTGTAAAACTTGAAACTTAATGCCACAAAACTTGATTAGGAGTTAGCACAATAATGCCAAGTGGCTAGAGTGGAGTCTTAGCAAAAACACAATAACCACAAAGAGATCAACATAGAGATAGACACAGTGGTTTATCCCGTGGTTCGGCCAAGTACAAAACTTGCCTACTTCCACGTTGTGGCGTCCCAACGGACGAGGGTTGCAATCAACCCCTCTCAAGCGGTCCAAAGGCCCACTTGAATACCACGGTGTTTTGCTTAGCTTTACTATATCCCGCTTGCGAGGAATCTCCACAGCTTGGAGTCTCTCGCCCTTACAAAGATGTTCACAAAGAAGCACGGAGTAAGGGAGGGATGAGCAACTCACACAAGATACAAAAATCACAGCAAATACGCACACACAAGACCCAGACTTGAGCTCAAAAGACTATCACGAGGTTCTCACTAGAACGGAGCTCAAATCGCTAAGAATGTCGAACAAGTGCGCAAGAATAAAGTGTGAGTGATCAACAATGCTCTAAGGATGCTTGGTATTCTCCTCCATGCACCTAGCGGTCCTTTTTATAGCCCCAAGGCAGCTAGGAGCCGTTGAGAGCATTCTAGGAAGGCAATTCTTGCCTTCTGTCGCCTGGCGCACCGGACAGTCCGGTGCACCACCGGACACTGTCCGGTGCGGATTTCTTTCCTTATTTGGCGAAGCCGACCGTTGAAGATTCAGAGCCTTTGGCGCACCGGACACTGTCCGGTGCACACCGGTCAGTCCGGTGCTCCAATGTGACCGTTGGCTCGGCCACGCGTCACGCGCGGAATCCTCGGCCGACCGTTGGCTCACCGGACAGTCCGGTGCACCACCGGACAGACCGGTGATTTTTAGCCGTACACCGTTAATCACTTCTCGAGAGCGACGACTTCGCCTGTGAACGGCTCACCGGACAGTCCGGTGCACCACCGGACAGTCCGGTGATTTATAGCCGTACACTGCCGTCGAAGTCTCGAGAGCAGCAAGTTCGCCAGAGCCAGCCTGGTGCACCGGACAGTCCGGTGCACCCAGACTGAGCAGACTTTGGCTGAACAAAGCCATCTCTTTTCCAACTTGATTTTTCCTGTTTCCAGCACTTAGACACAATACATTAGTCCATAAAACAATGTACTAAGTCTAGAAACATACCTTTACTTTTGATTTGCACTTTGTCCATCACTTGGGATACTTTAACACTTAAGCACTTGTGTTGGCACTCAATCACCAAAATACTTAGAAATGGCCCAAGGGCACATTTCCCTTTCAGGATTAGATCTCGGCCGTGGTAAACTGGTACGCGAGCACGCCCACTCGATCAACAATCGACATTCACGATTTAATGAAGCAGGATGTGATATGTGCCGAAGGATCAAAGATCTACAGCCACGCGAGTCACTCAAACGAAGGGGTATGATCTTCTAATCGTGTTCGTTCGTTCGAGGATCAACAGTCCTACCGCGTCTCCTACCCTACCACACAGCGACGGCCGAGAGGAGTCTCCCCAGGCGGAGCACTCACCGGCAACCCACCCAATTCGCCCGATCCGGTGACGATAACCCACGGTGATGCGCAAAAAAATGAAATTGCAGCTAGGGCGGTTACGAAAGGGGATGTCTCACCGGAAATTACTACGACGAAGAAGCTGGCCACAGTCCGGTTCACTCCGCGGTGGCGCAAGGAGCACGGCGAGAAATTCCAGCCGTCCTAAGGTCTCGCGAGCACGAACACTCCTCTGTCCTTGATCTACTCCTTCACCGGCTCGCTAGAGATCACTCCGTGGATCCCGAGCGGTGTTGGTTGCAGGGAATGCCGGCGACGCCTCCTCCGCACTTCGGCGCCCTCCTCGCCCAATGATGGCGCGCGGTGGATTTCGGTGTAGAAGGTATGTTGAGGCCACGCAAGGAAACTAGAAGAGCAAGGCGACCTCAAGGTCCTTTATCCCAGTTGCGCCCTCAACGAACCCCCACATAAAACCCGCCATTGTCGCTCATGTCGTGTGGATATGGAGGAGGTGACGCACCTGACGGAAGAGCCCCAGCCGTCAATGGGGAGACTGACTCCCGTGGCCCACACGTCATTGATTCGTGGCACGAGGAGTAAAGGCAGATGCGCACCACGACTGACAAGTGGCCCCAGCACGTCAATGATGGTGGGTGAGGTCAGACACGAGGGAGAGGCTGCCTGGTGGTCCCCCCATGTCGGCGCCTTTTTCTGTCCAGGACCATGCGGGCACGAGGCCAAATGGGCCAAAAACCATGTTACCGGCCCAATTAGCGATACCTTCACTTTTCTTTTTCTTTTCCATTTTATTTTTCCTATTTCTTTTCTCTATTTCCAAATTCAACTTCAATTTCCAATTTAAATTCAAACCTTGTGGCACATCATTCACAGATTATATTTGTGCAATTAGAAGTACCAATTTTGGAGATATTTATAGATATATATTATTTATATTTTTATATCTGTTGGGGGCCTTCGTCTTCCGAAGGTCCTCAAAAACATGATTTAACAATGTTTCTGGAGTATGATGCATGAACAGGTACCTTCGGACTCGGATCAGAACCACAATGTGAAGTACAAAGAATGCGAAGGTTGGCGCAAAGCCGAAGCTATGCGCAGGGGACCTTCGGCATGATAGCAGAAAGAAGAACCGACTTAAAAGGGAAAAGGCTATATAGACCTCGATGGATTACTATAGAGTCATTAGCAAATGTAAAGGGCATGAGTGTAATTTTACATGGGCTACGTCCCGTGCCTATAAATAGATGAACAGTGCTCCCGTACTATTCACGCTTACTTGGCATTTGCTTTTGCGTCACGCTTGTATTATCACCTTCTGTCAAGTCGAAGGTATAAATGTAATTCAATGTTGTTCATATTCATTTATAATTATATAATGAGAAATATATATATATATTATGATATCATACAATTATTCATGTTGTTTCTCATGTTTCATATGCTTCGTCTTTTATACAAATATGTTGTGATGATGAAGGTATGTCCTTCATGACCTTCGTCCGAAGATCGTTATATCCTTCGGGAGATAATGCTCCATTGGACGAAGGGCATTAACCATTAACCTATTATCGTGTTGCCTTGTTCTTAATTTATAGCATTTGAGAACAAGTCTCCAACATTGGCGCCCACCTCTGGTGAATCCTTTTCGACCACCTTCGGCAAGCACTGACCTTCGTCATGCCACCAAAGAAAGCTTTAGCGACAGGGGCTGCCGTTTTGCAGCCGCTGGACCCGAACCAGGAGACCCTTTCTCTTCGAGAGGCATGAAGCCAGAAGAGGAAGGCCACCAGTCCAACACCCCAGGAGGACAAGTTGGACCAACAAATCAGAAACATGGAGATGCTTCATCAACAAGTATAAAGGAAGAAGGAGAAGATGGCTCGACTAGCCGACCTTCAAAGGCAGATTGACGAAGCCACTGAAGAAGTACGCCATCTTGCTCAAGATGAACAAGAACGAAAGCCCCAGCATAGGGAGTTTCATCAAGAGGGCTTGTTCAATGATGATGGATGGTATGATGATTTTAATCATGATACCTTTACTTTTGATGATGCTTCTCCCTTGGCAGCAGAACTGCAGGCTATCCCGTGGCCCCCATCATACAAGCCACCTCAGCTTCCAATGTATGATGGGCATTCAGACCCGAAGCAGTTTTTAATGAGTTATGAAGCAACCATATCTTCATATGGAAGCAATGCAGCTGTCATGGCCAAATCCTTTGTCATGGCAGTTTAGAATGTGGCCCAGACATGGTATTCTTCTCTTCGGCCAAAAACTATCACCTCATGGCAGAAGCTCAAGGACATGCTGGTGACAAGCTTCCAGGGCTTCCAGACGAAGCCAGTCACAGCTCAGGCTCTGTTTCAATGCACGCAAGATCATGAGGAGTATCTTCAAGCATACGTCCGAAGGTTCTTGTGTCTGAGAGCATAAGCGCCTACAGTGCCTAATGAAATTGTCATTGAGGCCATGATCAAGGGGCTTCGTCCAGGACCTACTGCCTAGTATTTCGCTAGAAAGCCTCTACAGACTTTGGAGAAGCTGCTTCAAAAGATGGATGAATACATCCGCGCTGACAATGATTTTCGTCAAAGAAGGGAGGAAGCTTATAGGTTCTCTGAGATGACCAGGGGCTTCAGAGGGAGAATTCACCCAAGACATGTCAGGTCCATCCACTCCACCTAGAGTGACGACAGAGGAAGTCAACAACAGAGGCCACAATATCCCTCGCAAGCTTCGGGGCAGCAACAAAGCTATCTTCGGCCGCCAGCTCCAAGGGGTAGAGGCGCCAGGGGCTTTGGAGGAAGGGTTGGGGATCAACCTAGGAAAATTTATTGCTTATTCTGTGGTGAGGACAAGGGCCATACTACAAGGATGTGCCATGTCACCATACAGAAACAGAAAGAAAAAGCAGAAGCTGCAGCTCAGCAGAACCAGCCGAAGCAGGTCATGCATACTGCTTCGTATCACTCACCCTACATACCAGAGTATGCGGGTAACCATCCTGCAGCATCTGCTGCTTTGGCTAGTCAGCTACAGACATCCTGGCCACAGCCTCCACCTCCGCCACCACTACAACCTGCATATCCATGAGGTCAGCAGCTAGAAGGGAGCCAACAGACCCACCAACAGCGAGATTTCAGGGAGGAGTCCGAAGCTCGCACAGTTAACAGTACTGTGCCAGAATCGAAGCATATCTACTGAGAGATATCCTACCCTTGAAACAGTTTTTACATTCATTATCATTTTCTTTCTTACTAAGGAACAATTATCAAAAACCTAGTTGTCTTGTCATTTTCAATTCCTTGTAATAGTTTCTTTTTTGCCATAGTGAAAATATATCTTCTCCACAGACTTACGGAGTCTAACAAAGTCGCTGAAGCACAAAAAGTTGTTTCTAAGAGAACGCGTGGCTAAAAATACATCACAAGTATCTCTGAAGCTACAAAAAGTTGTTCTACGGAACGCAGTGTAAGTTTGCCGAAGCTACAAAAAGTCGTTCTACGGAACGCAGTGTAAGTTTGCCAAAGCTACAAAAAGTCGTTCCTAAGGGAGCGCAGTGTAAGTTTTCTGCTCAAAAGTCGTTCCAAAGGGAATGCAGAGCCAAATACCGCCGAAATATAAGGCGAAGCGCAAAAAGTCAACACGAATACCGCCGAAATAGAAGGCGAAGAAGTTCAAAAGACGTTCCTAAGAGAATGCAGAACTTACAGCGAAAAGTCAGCGCTGATACACCGAAAAACAAGCGATGAAGCCGAAAAATAAACGGCAAAGAGATTGTGTATTCCACTATGGGGATATGTGTGTGTCTTCGGCACAAATATCATTTTGCATAGCATAACATCATCACATCATTCGCATAACATAACATCATACATCATATTGCATCAATGGCACAAGAAGGGGATACAATGTTAACCTTCGGAGAATGCTTCTAAAAAATGAAATTGTGCTAAGGCACAAAAGAAGTCTTGAAGAAATACAACTTCATCAGCTTTGATATGGAGGCAAAAATCCATTATTGACGAAGCATTAATGTTTCTGCGACGATTGGAGGATTTCTCACGAAGCATAAAAGATCTTCTTTACGAAGCATGAAAAGAAGGGAAGGTGTTTTTTTGCTAAAGGCTCAAAAACGGTATGTACATAAAAGTTTCATGCATCGTAAAGAAATAAATTACAAAACCATTCATATATTACATTCAAAACACATGAGCACCAAATATTACAAACATAGTTCAGCAAATGCTGCATTAATATTCCAGCAATGTTTTTACAATAGCTATTCTTCTTTCAAAACTTCATCTGCAGCTTCGGTCAGCAGTTGGGTAACGACTTCGTCTACAATAGTTTCAGCCATCCTAATAATTTATGCTGATGCCTTTGCCTCTGGGTCGACCAATGACTCGAAGGGTTCGGGGGGAGGAGATAGTTCAGCTATGGTAGAAAATGTAAATCAATTTTAAGTCACAAAAATAAACAATAAAGTTAAAACCCATTAAGCAATACCTATCCGCCTTTCGAGTTCCACAGCTTTTTCAGCTGCCTTCGTTGCTTCCCTAGCGTCATGAGTATCTTTTTCGCTCTTCTTTGTTATTTCATGGGCCATCCCTCGGCCGCCATTTTCCCAGATGTCAGTGAAAAATTTTCCGCCCACTAAGCTTGCTTTGATCGAGGGGTCCTTTGTATCGTCAACCGATAGACCAGCTTCGGCTTGGACCAAAGTTTTCACATGTTCGCACCCTGCTCTCTCCAAAATAGCTGCAACTCCTCTTGCACCAGAGAAGGCACAGACGTCCCCGCGGTCGTTCAAAATTTCTTCAAAAGCTTCGGCTTCATTGCTAATCCACTCAATTAGGCCTTCGGGGTCGCCTAGTACGAAGTTATCTTCACTTGAATATGCGCCAACATTGGTGAAGCTAGTTTTTATTTTTTTTACACATTCTATAGATTTTTCAAAACATTTTTCTTTTGATGCGCGAAGTTCTACAACTGTTTTTTCCCAGTAATTTTTCCAGTAATCACTGGCATCTCGTTCAGCTTCGGCAACAGCGCATTTTAATTTTGCTTCAGCCAACTGTTTCCGAAGGTCTTCAATTTCACATTTCTGGGCTTCAGCTTGGGCTTTGGAAGTAGTTTCGTCTTCTTTTATTTTGCTCACCAACGAATTTAATATTTTATCTTTTTCAAGACCTTCGTTCCTTAGTTCAATTACTTTGGAACGAAGGTTGTTCAGAGCTATAGTGCATCCTTCGTCTTCGGCATTTTTCTACGCCCTGAGGGCATTTCTAAGAATCAGGCCCTGCAAAAGAAGTGCGGTATTAAGTATAAGCAAAAAAAATTCGTTTTTAAGTACAAAAAATTCATTCTCACACCTTTAAACTATTATATGCTAAACTGTCCGCCAATTCATCTTTCGATAGCACCGAAAGCCCGACTTCTAGTGTCGGGAATCCGAAGCTTCTGCTCATCTTCCAGCAGACAGAAATCTCCTTGCTGTCTGGGAGACAATACAAGAAATCTTCTTCTCCGCTGCTGTTGAATACCAATGCCCCCTTTGGATATTTCAGTTTCTGGGCATAGTGTTGAGCTTCTCGCTTTTCTTCTTTAGAGAGATTTTTTCCTGAAGCATGACAGATAATATATTCAGTATTCTCTTTCAAAGCTTCGGGAGTAGGAGCGGCAGATTTTTCAGGCAAAATTTGTTCTATAACTTCTTCCTCCGCTGCCTTTTCTCCAATTTCCGAGGATTTCTCTTTGATGGGCTCTGAAGGCCCAGTTTTAGCATCGGCCCGGCTAATTGTAGCTTCGGCTTCGGTCAGCTTTGTCTCGGTTTCAACCTGTCCTTTCGAAACCTTGGCAATTTTTCCTGGAGTAGAACTTGAAGTTTTTATCGTCTCCAGCACATCTAACACACTAGCCATCCTTTTTCTCTTTGGGGTTACTGCCGGATCTTTTTGTATCTTCAGCGCCTCCACTCCTACCGAAGGGCTTAGAATTTCTGATGTTTTTGCCTCTTCGGGTATTGGTTCTTCAATTTTGTCAGCCTTCGGCATTGCAGCCGGCTCTTCAATCCTCTGCGTAAGGGTAGGTCCTTTGGCTTCAGTAGCCGAAGAGGTCTCACCGCCAAAGTCAGGCACGGTAGCCGATTCAATGTAGCGCGGTCGGTAAGAACCTTCACCTTTTTCCTCTTCGGCGCGAGCTCGCTTGAGGCGGCTGAAGCAACATCCTTCCCAGAAGATCCACTCTTTCTCTTCTGCCCGCATGGCGGGTAGCGGTAGTTAGAGTACATAAATCAAATAGCATCAAAAACTCTATTTAGCCTCTTCTTTTTCGGCTCCTGAAGGCCGCAGATAGCGCGTTATCTTCAGACTTGGAGTAGGCTCCAAGTAGTTCATCACTGGTATTTTCAACATATTTCAGCCAGTCATCGTCTGGTTCGATAAATTAGTCTCTAAACCTGAAGGTATATTTCAATCGAACCAAACCACCTTCGTTAGGGTTGCTGATGGTCTCTTTTGGCATCTCCCAGTTGTCTACCAATGGCCATATCCTGTAGGCCACATGTTCTTGAACTAAATCCCTCGTCCCGATGAAAGAGCAAACTATGCCGAAGGCCCTTCGGCATTCTTCGGCTACTTCATCAATTTCTACCTTCGGTTTCCGAAGGCCAAAGCAGGACCAAATGGGGCGCATAATGATCTTTGTAATATTTTCTCTTGCTTTTAAATCATTCTTCACATAGAACCATTCTTTCATCCAGTCTCCGGGCCATCTTTTCCGAAATGTTGGCACTGGGAAGCTTGAGCCTGAGCGAGCAACGAAGCTATAGCAACCAAAATTGTTATGATACTGTTCCTTACCCCAGGGCTTCGTCTCATACAAAAGTTCATGCATGCTGTAGAAACATTTTGCACTTGGCTCCAAACCTTGACTCCTCACGGCCCAGACGAAGATCCCCATTCTGATAATTGCTTCGGGAGTAATCTGGTGAAGGAAAATCTCATATATCTTTAAAACTTCAACAACAAATCTGCTTAAGGGGAACCGAAGCCCAGCCTTGAAGAAGCTTCGGAAGATTACGACTTCATTCTCTTCAGGAACAGGAACAGTCCTGTCTCCGTTGTCAGCCCTCACAATAGATGTCTCAAAAATACGTTCCTCTCATGTTATCAAGATGACTCTGTCTTATAGTCGATTTCCCGCAGACTGTGTGACTTGGTCGCCAGGGCCGATCTTCGGAGTCTTTGCCCCCACTTTCCGCATCATAACTATCGCTGTCATCGGTATCTTTAGATAAGCCTTCTAGAATTTCTTTTGTAATCTTTTCTGTATTTGTCTTTGCAATTGACTCAATGAATCCAGCAGTCTTTTCCTCAAGAAGCTTCTCCTCTTCGGTTAGCTTCGTTCCAGCAACTGTCTTCTTGTCGTGAGACATCTTATCTTCGGAACTGATGAAAATATGTCCTTAAATTCGAAGCTTAGAAAATTTAAGAAACTAAGCAACTGATGGAAAGCAAGAGCTAAGAAATCAAGCAAAGCAAAGCATGCGTACCAAATGTGCTCGGGTGAGTTCTTATTTATACGCCCAGCGCGCTCCAAGTTGGAGGGCCCCATCTGTCATTGACTGTTGCTATTCTAGCAAAGGGAAGGTGTTTTTTTCGGACCTTCGGCTTAGGGCCTTCGACTATATCGCAATGTGAATTCGTTATTCTAACAAATTAACCTTGCGAGGGGCTACTGTTGGGGGTCTTCGTCTTCCAAAGGTCCTCAAAAACATGATTTAACAATGTTTCTGGAGTATGATGCATGAACAGGTACCTTCGGACTCGGATCAGAACCACAATGTGAAGTATAAAGAATGTGAAGGTTGGCGCAAAGCCGAAGCTATGCGCAGGGGACCTTCGGCATGATAGCAGAAAGGAGAACCGACTTAAAAGGGAAAAGGCTATTTAGACCTCGATGGATTACTACATAGTCATTAGCAAATGTAAAGGGCATGAGTGTAATTTTACATGGGCTACGTCCCGTGCCTATAAATAGATGAACAGTGCTCCCGTACTGTTCACGCTGACTTGGCATTTGCTTTTGCGTCACGCTTGTATTATCACCTTCTGTCAAGTCGAAGGTATAAATGTAATTCAATGTTGTTCATATTCATTTATAATTATATAATGAGAAATATATATATATATATATATATTATGATATCATACAATTATTCATGCTGTTTCTCATGTTTCATATGCTTCGTCTTTTATACAAATATGTTGTGATGATGAAGGTATGTCCTTCATGACCTTCGTTCGAAGATCGTTATATCCTTCGGGAGATAATGCTCCATTGGACGAAGGGCATTAACCATTAACCTATTCTCGTGTTGCCTTGTTCTTAATTCATAGCATTTGAGAACAAGTCTCCAACAATATCCTTTCTCTTTTTCTTTTCTCTCCACTTTTATTTAGAGTTTTGTTTTCAAATTAGAGGTTAAATTCTATGTGTCCACTAATATATTGTTAATAACACATTTATTCTATTATCCACAAATGCACAATCAAGTAAAACTCAGTATGATGCATGATTTATTTAGGTGTCTTTGGTTATTTAATCCCTTTTTTGATGGTGTTTATTCACATGTGCTAGTAGGTATAAACAATACACATAAGGACATTATCTCTTCTTATAATTTACAATTTTGGGTATTACAAATCCTACCCCCTTAACAAGAATCTCACCCTCGAGATTTAGGAAGGACTCGAGAAAAGATGAGGAAATTCTATTCGAAGCTCTTCTTCTCTCTCCCAAGTAGCTTCATCTTCTCCATGGTGACTCCATTGCACTTTGCACATCTTTATAACTTTATTTCTTGTAACTGAAGTCAAAGTATCAAGAATCTTGATAGGATACTCTGTATAAGTCAAACACCCTGAACACTGAGCTCTTCCATTGGTAACTGTTCCTCAGGGACACGGAGACACTTCTTGAGTTGAGACACGTGGAATACATCATGTACATCAGATAGATTATCAGGTAAGTCGAGCTGGTATGCCATCTCCCCAACTCGCCTAAAGATTCTGAATGGTCCAATAAAGCGAGGGGATAATTTGCCTTTGACTTTAAATCTCTTCATTCCACGAAGTCGTGACACCTTGAGGTACACATGATCACCTTCCTCAAACTCCAGTGGTCTTCTTCTATTATCAGCATAGCTCTTTTGTCTGGTATGAGCTACCCTCAAATTCTCCTGGATTATACGGACTTGTTCTTCTGCTTCTTGAATGAGCTCAGGCCCAAAGAACTATCTTTCTCCAGTCTGATCCGAATATAGAGGAGTCCTGCACTTCCTGCCATATAAAGCTTCAAAAGGTGACATCTTCAGACTGGCCTGGTAACTATTATTATATGAGAACTCAGCATATGGTAGACTCTTGTTCCAACTACTACCATGCTGAAGGGCACAAGCTCTAAACATATCTTCCAGTACTTGATTAGTCCTTTCAGTCTGTCCATCAGTCTGAGGGTGATAGGCCGTACTAAAGTTCAACTTTGTATCCATATTCTCATGAAAGCTTCTCTAGAATCTTGAGGTAAATTGTGAACCTCGATCAGACACGATCTTCTTTGGTACTCCGTGTAAACACATAATTCGAGCCATGTATAACTCTACCAGCTGAGAGACTTTATAAGTAGTCTTGACAGGAATGAAGTGAGCTACTTTGGTCAGTCTATCAACAATCACCCGTATGGAATCATATCCTTTCGAGGTGCGAGGTAACCCAGTGATGAAATCCATGCCAATTTCTTCCCACTTCCATTTGGGTATCTTTAATGGGTGCAATAGTCCAGCTGATCTTTGGTGTTCGGCCTTGACTTTTTGACACATATCACACATAGCCACATGTGCAGCCACATCTCTCTTCAGCCCATACCACCAGTATTTCTGTTTAAAATCCTAATACATCTTAGTGCTACCAGGATGAATAGAATAATCAGAGGCATGGGCTTCCTTCAATATAGTCTCACGAAGGCTATCAATCTCAAGAACACATATCCAGTACTTGAACCATACTATGCCTTGCTCATCGTCCGTGAATTCTAGACCTCTACCTTCAATAATAAGATCCTTGATCTCTTGAATTTTAGCATCACCAATCTGTCCTTTGCAGATTTCTTGCTCCAAGGTAGGTTCCACTTCAATAGTGACTCCTTCAGTGTGAGCAACTATTCCTAGGTTGAGTCTTCTAAAATCTTCAGCAATCTTATCGGGTAGCTGGGTAACAATAGCTGCATGAACATGCTCCTTCCTGCTCAAGGCATCCGCAACCAGATTCGCCTTACCCAGGTGATAGTGAATCTCCAAATCATAATCTTTTATGAGCTCCAACCATCAACATTGCCTAAGGTTGAGATCCTTCTGAGTGAATATGTACTTCAAACTCTTGTGATCGGTGTACACTTGGCACTTGGTTCCCATAATATAATGTCTCCATATTTTAAGCGCATGCTACGACTGCCAGTTCTAAGTCATGAGTGGGGTAGTTCAACTCATGTTTCTGCAACTAACGAGACGCGTAGGCAATCACGTGTCCTTCTTGCATAAGCACACATCCCAAGCCTTGGCCGCATGCATCACAATAAATATCAAATCCCTTCTATAGATCTGGCATAACCAACACTGGGGGTGACATCAATCTCAACTTCAGTTGATTAAAACTATCTTGGCACTTCGAGTCCCACTTAAACTCTCTCCCTTTCTCTAGAAGTGAGGTCATAGGCTTGGCAATCTTAGAGAACCCTTCAATAAATCACCGATAATAGCCTGCAAGTCCCAAGAAACTCCGGACTTCAGTAACTGTACGGGATATACTCCACTCCACTATCTCCTTGACATTAGTAGGATCCACTGGTATCCCACCATTGGAAATGATATGTCCAACGAATGGCACTTTGTTAATCCAGAACTCGCATTTGCTATACTTGGCATAGAGTTGATTATCCCGTAGCTTTTGTAGCACCAATCTCAGATGTTCCTCATGATCACTCTCACTCTTGGAATAAATAAGAATATCGTCGATGAAAACCATGATGAATCTATCAAGATACTCCATGAACACCGTGTTCATCAGATTCATAAAATAGGCTGGTGCATTAGTTAGTCCAAATGACATAACTGTGAATTCATATAAACCATATTAGGTTGAAAAAGCTGTCTTGGGAATATCAGATGGCCTAATCTTCATTTGGTGATAACCCGATTGGAGATCAATCTTCGAGAATACTCTAGCACCTCTCATCTGATCAAATAAATCCTCAATGCTGGGTAACAGATACTTGTTCTTCACAATAACATCATTAAGGGATCTATAATCCACACACATCTTTTGTGATCTATCTTTCTTCTGTACAAACAGAACCAGTGCTACCCAAGGTGAGGAACTCGGACGAATGTACCCAGCCTCCTGTAACTCCGTTAATTGCTTCTTAAGTTCCTTCGGTTCTTCTACGGACATCCTGTATGGCTGTTCAGAAATAGGAGCAGTCCCAGGTAAGAGATCAATGACAAACTCAACTTCCCTATCTGGTGGCATCCCGAGTAACTCCTCTGGAAAGACATCTGGAAAATCCCTAACCACATGAATGTTGTCACCAACAAACTCCCCATCTATTAAGAATATCACACGTCTGGTACAGGTAGTTACTGCAATTTCAACTTGAAATCTTTCTCCTTTAGGGCTAGTGAGTTCTACAGTACCCCTACCACATTGTATAACGACCTTTGCCTTTCTTAACCATGACATACCAAGGATCAGATCTATACTGCTTTCCTCTAATATTATAGGGGTAGCCCAGAATTCTCTTCCCATAATTGTCAATGTCAATCTATGTGTCATATAATTTGCCTCAACAGGCCTTTTAGGTGTAATTACTATCATTGGTGTTTTCATATTTCGCAGTGGTAACTCATTTATGTTGGCATATCGAGTAGACATAAATGAATGTGTAGCACTAGAATCAAATAATATTGTTGCAGGAATTGCATTAATATAAAACATACCAAGTGTGATGTCAGCTCCTTTAGCAGTAGCATCAACGCTGACTTGATTAACCCTGGCAATAGAGAATCCCTTGCCAGAACCTGGAGTCTGCTACTTATTCTACACGGGTATAGTAGCGCTCATCTGCGGACAAACATTAGCATAATGTCTTGTCTTACCACACTTGTAGCATGTGGTACCAGCACTCTGTCCTGAGAATTTCGCCGGGGTGCTAGTGGGGGCAGCCTGATGAGTCAGTGGAGTCCCCTGAGGTGTGAATTGAGTTGGGCGCTGGCCTCCTCCAGTGTGAACTGGTGTACCCTAGGGTGGAACATAGCGAGGACGAACGTTGTTGCTTCCCTAACCCTGGGATATCGCCTTCCTCTTTAAGTCCCCCAGCTGAACACGCTTGTGTTCAATGGCTAGGGCCTTGTCAAGCAGCCTCTAGAATGACGGAAAGGTGTGAGCCACTAGAGCATACTGTAGAGGCCTATTAAGTCCTTCAATGAAGTGCTCTTACTTCCTCTCATCTTCATCCACTTCATCTAGTGCATATCTTGAGAGCTGAATGAATCTGTCGCGGTACTCGCTGACTGACATGCTCCCCTGCTTTAGTGACAGAAACTCATTCTTCTTAATCTTCATCAGTCCAGTAGGAATATGATAGTTTCTGAACTGAGTAGAGAATTCCACCCATGTGATAGTATCAGCAGCATCGTGGGCAGCAGTATAAGAATCCCACCAATTAGCAACAGGACCAGTAAGTCGACCAGAAGCATAGAGAACCTTCTCCTAGTCGGAGCACTGGGCAATATTCAACATCTTCTCTACAGACTTCAGCCAATCATCAGCGTGTAGAGGATATGGAGAGCTGGCGAACGTCGGTGGCTTATGGCTCATGAACTCCCGGTGGTTGTCCCGGGGTGGAACTGGTGGTGGAGGTGGTGGCAGTGGTGCTTGCTGCTGTTGCGCCCTTTGCTCTTAGCGCATCTCTTCTCTCTCTTGGCGCATCTCCTGACGCTCCTGTCGCATCTGCACATGCATATCTGCCATAGTATCAGCCATCTGTTGCATTATCTGCATCTGGGCTACAACTACTGGATCAGTTCTGGCTGGTGGAGGATTTGGAGGATCCATCTCTGCTTGTTGTTGTTGCTATCTAAGTACCCTCCGGTTAAACGGGTTGGCAGGTAGGTCAATTCCGCCTCCCTTCCTGGTATTGACCATCTGAGTCAGAAACACATGGTAAGAAAGAAGGAATTGTAGACAAGGCGAGTAATTACGAAGCATGTTACTTTGCAGGTTTTACTAGCTGAGTAGTTTAGTGTGTCACCTAGTAAAGCTAATACATTACCTTATGGTGGTACATGCTAAGATGCCCAGCTATACTATTTCAATCAATCAAAGAAGCAAATCAGACATTTATCATTAGGACAATCAACCAACATTTTTATATAAAGAAAATAATTTTAAATTTTGTCTTAGGTCTCCTATCTCTTAAAAAGGTCGTAAATGTAGGATTCCAAGGTGTGAAATCTATCTTGTCTTAGAGTAGAAAAGATAAGAGTAATCAGAGTAGAACAGCAAAAGTGAGACAGGATCAAGATAAGTATAGAAAGAATCAGAGTAAGGTAATTAGGTAAGGGTTTTGTCCATTTCTATCTAGGTTTCGTCCTACAGTCAACATTTCCTTTGATACCACTTCTGTCACACCCGAATTTAAGGGATAAAGCCGGGTGCATCTTATATATGCGCCAAAGAAGACAACACATATAATAACAGAGTGTATAGAGATAAATGTCACAATATCATCAGAGTACTTATTACATAGCGGAAGTCTTACAAAATAAAAGATAAATATAAAACGAACTAAAGTCCATCCTTGGCGTCATAAAGTCGACTCAGAGACGCCACCTAGATCAAGTCGAACTCCTCCTTGTGTGGCTCCTCTTGAACCACCTGTTCTTCTCCTGTGGGGGGGGGGTGTGAGACAGCAATGGTGAGCTCACATACGTTCATAGCTCAATAAGTTGTGGGGAATAATGTGCATGAACTCACCAAAGGTGGGAGTTCATGTGATGTGTAAGGCTGATCAATAATAGGGGTTAAAGCTGAACATTGCTTTTAATAAGTTGGTCAATTTTATTAGCAGTTATTAAATGTAAGTAGATACCAAACCATAATAAGAATAGAACAAAATTAATAAATACTCCCATGCACATGCAAATGACAATTTGAATTTAAGTTCCATAGTTTAATCATGCGAGAGTCCTGAGCTGCTCATGACCATGAGCTCGGCAAGTATACCAGTTTTACACTCTGCAGAGGTTATACCCTTTACCCACAAGTCATGTTACCCATCTGCCATGGGGTTCTACGGGCCCCATACACCTCTACCAAGGAAGCGAGGCAGGGTAACACTATGAGGCAGTTACCTAGTTCCACTAGTTTCAGAAAACCCGCTACAGTTTCTTAGAAGAGCAATGCAGAAATCCCCCGTCTGACCGCCATCGCAGCAAAATCAACCCAGGAACCTCCCTACACGCCTACTCCCCTACTGCCCTTGCCCCTATCGGGTAAGGTAGTCCTCCACTAGCTTTCCTAGTTAGTCAGCCAAGGGCGCCCCATTCCACCCTTGTGGTGGCACGTGTTTCTCAAGTTAAGTCCATGTTCCAATTAACAATAATGATTTTGACATGAACATAAATAAAATAACAGAATAATTGGAACATGGATATAATGAAATATTAATCCCAAACCATAGAACAATATCAAAACTACCCAAATGATTCAGGGTGAACAAGGTAAAAAGGATAACCAGTCTAGGGTGACCTATTGGGTCCCCTCAAAATTAAACCTATGCATGAATAAGTGATATTAAAGAATATTATTGGGTAAAAAGTGATCAAGGGCAAAACTTTCCTTCAATGAGCTCCTGCTCCGCAACTTCTATCTGTTGAACACCGGGATCCTCAGCCAATGGCTCTTCTACTCGCCACAATACAAACAAGCATAGTATAAAGGAGAAATTAACATCACACCAAACATGTAAACAAAATACACATTAATAATCTACATATTAAAATAAGATCATAGGAACAAGAATCATTAATTTTGGAGTTATAGATTTTAAGTTATGAATTTCCAAAGGTTTTATGTGCCTGGCATAAGATTAATTAAGAAATCAATTTTATTACTGTTTTCATGTCAAAACAGAGACACTAGATGATAAACAATAATATTACAAAATTATAGAAACTGGAATGGATTAATTTGGACTTCATATAAATTTTCTAGAAATTAAACAAGTTATAACAATTATTTTTACATTAAAAATCATTTTCTATTTACTTTTCCTGTATTTTCTCATCCTCTGGCCTGCGCGCATAAAAATAAAGTAGTACAGGGGTCTCGGTGTGAAAGATTTCAAGACACATAGCGCCCCTGTCGCGGACGGCGGGTTGATTACCTAAAACTGAAGGGTTTCTTGTGCAAAATATACACCACGAAGGGGTATCAGGGTGTTCTGGTCGTTCGATCAATAGCTGACGGTGAGGATTAGATCCCAGCCACGGTAAACAGGTACACGAGCGCGCCCACTCGATCAACGATCGACGGTCGCGATTTAATGAAGCGGGATGTGATCTGTGCCGAAGGATCAAAGATCTACATCCATGTGAGTCACTCAAACGAAGGGGGTATGATCTTCTAATCGTGTCCGTTTGTTCGAGGATCAACGGTCCTACCGCGTTCCTACCCTGCCGCACAGCGACGGCCCAGAGGAGTCTCCCTCGGCTGAGCACTCACCGGCAACCCACCCAATTCGCCCGATCCGGTGACGATTACCCACGGTGATGTGTGAAAAAATGAAATTGCAGCTAGGGCGGTTACGAAAGGGGATGTCTCACCGGAAATTACTGCGACGAAGAAGCTAGCCGCAGTCTGGTTCGCTCCGCGGTGGCGCAAGGAGCACGACGAGAAATTCCGGCCGTCCTAAGGTCTCGCGAGCACGAACACTCCTCTGTCCTTGATCTGCTCCTTCACCGGCTCGCCAAAGATCACTCCGTGGATCTCGAGCGGTGTTGGTTGCAGGGAATGTCGGCGATGCCTCCTCCGCTCTTCGGCACCCTCCTCGCCCGACGATGGCGCGCGATAGATTTCAGTGTAGAAGGTATGTCGAGGCCACATAAGGAAACTAGAAGGGCAAGGCGATCTCAGGGTCCTTTATCCCACTTGTGCCCTCACCGAACCCTCACATAAAACCCGCCATTGTCGCGCGCGTCGTGCAGACATGGAGGAGGTGACACACCTGACGGAAGAGCCCCAGCTGTCAACGGGGAGACTGACTCCCGTGGCCCACACGTCATTGATTCGTGGCACGAGGTGTAAAGGCGAATGCGCACCACGACTGACAAGTGGCCCCAGCACGTCAGTGAGGGGGGGGGGTGAGGGCGGACACGAGGGAGAGGCTGCCCGATGGTCTCCCCATGTCGGCGCCTTTTTCTGTCTAGGACCGCGCGAGCACGAGGCCAAATGGGCCGAAAACCAAGTTACCGACCCAATTAGCGATACCTTCACTTTTCTTTTTCTTTTCCATTTTATTTTTCCTATTTCTTTTCTCTATTTCCAATTTAAATTCAAATCTTGTGGCACATCATTCATAGATTATATTTGTGCAATTAGAAGTACCAATTTTGGAGATATTTATAGATATATATTATTTATATTTTTATATCCTTTCTCTTTTTCTTTTCTCTCCACTTTTCTTTAGAGTTTTGTTTTCAAATTAGAGGTTAAATTCTATGTGTCCACTAATATATTGTTAATACCACATTTATTAGAAGTACAAAATAGTGTTTTCCAGAACTATATATATGGTCTGCTGATCAGAGACTTAGAAAAGGAACGATTCAGCAAACAAGACTAAACATGTCTCGATTAGCAAATCTGGATTTTTCATGACAACCTGACATGCGGCTTAAGTCACTGTCGCAAGCACTTGAAGTTCCTCGTGTTCGCTCAACAAATTTAGCGGCAAAGATAGCAGGTTAATCTCTCAAATGCCCTCTAAAATAAGGAATCGCTGCTATCGGCTTAATGCAGAGTGCAGAGCATCCTTGCACAGTTTCTCCCCGTGACCCCTGATATCCATGAAGGCTTTGCGCAGCACTTCCTTTGCAACTCTGAAGGCGCCGGCCGATACAGCTCCCTTCTCTGCACACTTGATCGCATCACGAACGAGATCATTATATCTTGATGCCACAGAATCTGCACTGCCACTTCCATTTCCAACGTTAAGCCTGATGAGTTCAGGCCCTGACTTAGCCTTCTTTGTCCATCGCTTTGTGATGCAAGGCTCTGGAAGCATGATGACACCGGCCAAGAGGAACACACTAAGGACATGCCTGCACAGTATTGCCGAGAAAGCGAACCTGCAGCACTCGCACCATGCCTTCTTCTCAGCAACGTTGTAGAAAACGGTGTGCCTGGTAGGAGGATCACCGTTTCTTTCGACGTAGTATTTCATGTATGATCCGTCCTGAACCTTGACGGCATAATGTTGCATTGCTTCAACCAATTCCAGCTGGAATGTTTCAAATGCAGCTCTGGTGTAGATACTCCTCGCTTGTTTTTCCAAGACCGTGTCGGTTTTCAGAAACTGTTCAGGAGCAAAAGAAGTGATGTCTTTCTGGGCTTCACTTGCATACAGACCATCTATATATTGATCAAATCTACTTATAAAAGTATTCAGAGAAACTCTTGAACTGAAGTTATTCCTATAAAACTTACTGACTGTTTCTACTCTGTGAGTTAAGGAAAGCTCAGCGAAGAAGAAGCTGGTTAGGTATGCAGGAACCCATTTGTGCCTTATTTCATACAGTGACTGTAGCCAATTATCGTCTCTCAGGCCATACTTGTCAAGAATGGAGCCCCAGAGCATGTCAAAGATAACCGCGGTATCACACCCATTGACACATCTCTTGAGCTCCTCATGTAACCCAGGAAACCTTGTGCGGGCATCAGTCAGTCTCTTCTTGCATCTAGACAAGATGTGCCATCTGCAAAGACGATGGAAACACTGAGGAAATACTTTTGCAACAGCAGCTGCTATTCCCTTACCTTCATCGGTAGTCAAGGAAAATGGCAACCTACTATCCATTGCTGTCAACCACGTCTCAAAAATCCAGCCGTATGAAGATTCCGTCCTGTCCAAAATTAAGGCACAGCCAAAAACAACAGTGTCACCATGGTGATTAACTCCTGTGAAAGCTGCAAAGGGCAGCATGTTCTCATTTTGACTACAAGTAGTGTCAAAGTAAACAGCATCCCCAAAGTACGTGTATGCCATTCTAGCTCTTGCATCAACCCAAACTGCATTGCTGACATAGTTTTTACTGTCAACTTGTATAGAAAAGAAAAAACTAGAATTATCTGATTGCATTTTCTTGAAGTAATTAAAGAGCCCTTGCGCATTCGTATCTCCAAACACGTTCCTTCGCACCTCCTGCAACTGGTTCTCATGTTCCTGAAACTTTCCAGAGAGGCGACGGAGTTGGACCTCCCGTGCCCGGTCTGCACTAACAATAACATGGGTGTGCTCCAGCACCAACTTCGTGATGACCCACTTATCTGGGCCCCTACGCACTACCTCCATCATTGCTGGGCACCCATCCCGTATAGAGAGTCGTTTCCTCTTTTTCTTATTGCTAGGCTCAACTGGCTTCTTCTTCCTGTGATGTCCCTCTTTCAAGCACACAAAACGCTTCATGACGAGCACCTCGACGCCCTTTCTTCGCTCACTACGGGATCGGGCAACACGAATCCCAAACCCAAAGCATAAAGCATATGCATTGTAGAATGCGCGAGCAGCGGCATCAGACTCGAATTCCATGCCCATACGAGGTTCGTCATTTTTGGCCAAGACATCAGCTGCCATCAGCAGCTCATTTCCAATAACAGGTGGCATGGATCCCACCGAGGGATCATCACCATGGATCTGGGAAGCCATCACGCCAGTTCCTTGGTCAATATTCTTAGTGAACGAATTATCCTCAGCGTCGATAAAATCTCCAACCAATCCCTCATCTTCACTTGAGGAATACTCCATTCAGCAGTTTTCCAAAGCCTCAAATTTCAAGGGGAGATGCAGTCCTCATGCGCAATAAATCACTGCAATAATAAAGGAGCAAACAATGATTACATATTTCAAGTTAAGATTTAGAGTAACACCGCTTGATACAGAGATAACTTGAGAAGATGACGAAATGTAGTGAATGTAGAAGAAAGTGAATCCTAAAGCAAAGTGTCTTGACTTAAATTTAACTAGCTATTTATATCCAGGGGCGGAGCTAGTGAAGGATATGGGTGTACATCCGATAATTCTTTTGCAGAGTAATCGAAATTAGAAGGCATAATAATATATGTATACACTTGCAGTTAGATCAGATCCGATTACAAATAGCCAAAACAGCTTAGGTTAAGCTTTGGGTGCTCGGTTTCGCACAGCAGGAATGGAAAAGAGAGGGGAGGGGGCATACCTGGTGATTGGTGAGTGCTCGTTGTAGGAGAAGGGGCTCACGAAGACTTCGGAACCTGGCGTAGGCGGCGACGGCAGCGGAGTCGTCGCCGGGACGATAGTGCACGCAAGGAGAGTGGCAGTCAGCGGGGAACGAACGCACCAGCAGAGAGCAGTCCAGCATGGTCTCCTGGGTCCTGGCTTCCTGGGACATGGGCCGCTCCCTTATTTCAAATAAAATGCTCTTTTGCAGTTTTTTTCTTTTTCCCTTTTTAAGTTTTTATTTTTAAAATTTCTATATATCTACTAGGTATGTATCCGTATGTTGCAACAAAAGTTAAAAATTATTATAAAACATCGATACGAAACTACAAACATCATTATGATATACAAAATCCGTGAGACAAAATGTCACCGTAATATTAATATTATATTGATGATATAAATATGTAATATTATTATAAATATGCCGACTCAAATAGAATGAACTGATATCGAACAAACATTATGATATCATAAAATTATTTCTAAATAATTAATATAGAATTTTTAATGATAACTAAACATATCAACAATCATACACTAATCTAATCTTTTTTAGCGATAGCGATATTGATAAATCTCTGCTGTATGTTTATAGGGATTGCATATCAGCATGAATTGTCCTCATAACTTAACAGATCGATCACAAAATTCCTCCAAAGAATCTTTGCGTCCTACATAATTCGTGAGAATAAGGATATCCAATAGCTTCATTCAACATAATATGACATAGTTCATACATCAGACGTCATAATTCATACAACTTAGTAGGATACAGTACATACAAACAACTTCAAATAATATCACTATGAGCTGCATCATATGAACTATGTCATTACAATAACATAGTACACAATTGATAATCGAGGACCGCACTAAACTCTATCACAAGAGTGAGTCTTGGTCCAAACTTTCAGTGATCACTTCAAGGGCTTCACGCAGTTCCTTCACCTCTATTGCACTCAATGCCTTCCCTGAGTGCAGCTTCTTCTTGCAGATATCCATGAGATGCTTCGAGGTCACCTGCATGATGCTTACATCCTTGTTGACAATTTAGTATGGCTGCATCACTTGCAACAAAAAAACACTCATGTTAGTCAGGGACACCAAAACTAAACTATCATGTCATATGCAAACCACACCCTGAAAACAAAACACTAATAAGGATATCAAGGGAAATGATATATACCTCCATTTGTTTCTCGTCAGATGATATGACAAAATTATCTACGCCGAGGAGATTAATGTTTTGAGCTCTCTTAGATTCACTCATCTAAAAACGGTGACCTTCAACCCAAATGCCTTCTCAAATTTGAAGGCCATGTTGAGCTATTTCTGACTTAGAATCTTCGATTCTTATTCCTATGAACCTGTGATCATACACTTAGCAAACTAGTTGATTCATTAAGTTGTGATGGTCATCAAACACCAAAACAAATCTAGAAATGGCTTAAAGCCCATTTCCCTTTCAAGGATGAAGAGATCCCATCGTTCCACTAGACCAACGTCTTTATGGAGTTGATCCATTAGAGCGAGGCAGTTGATGGAGCCGACAATTGTAACACCCAAAATCCTAGTTTTGGGATTCATAAAAGTTTGTCCAAAATAGTGGTGTTAAAAAAAATGGAACTAGAAACTTAGAAACGAATAAACAATAAAATTATGATAAGACCGAAGTGTTCCTCTCATAAACTATATAATTAACACTTTAAGATGTTTAATTAAAGAAATCCTAATAAAATAGTATCCAAACATCTTCCTCTAAAACTAAATAAGTATTAAACATTAAACCTTGGATAAATCCTTAAGATGATTATACATTCAAAATAATGACCTCTTTGAGATAAATGAACAAAATATGTGTATGTGGTTTATATTTGAAGCATGGTTAAAATATTAATATAAATCCAATAAAAAACCTTTGAGCTGGAGTTTTATGTTGTGCATTTTAATTGAAGTTTAAATTTAAAACTTGAATCAAATTTGAGTTGGAAATGGGAATTAAAAAATAGAATAGAAGCACTACCTGCCGCGTGGGCCAAAGTCCTCTACGGTTGGCCCAGATCAATTCCCATCGTGGGCACTATTCTTTTCCTCTCCCAACTTCCCCATTGCAACCCATTTTCCATGCTCGGCCCACGTCGCTCGCACCCACGCTCCACCGACAATGGGACCTCGCTCGTCAGCCTCATGCAGCGTGGAATCCGTGTGCCCCAAGCCACTGACCGGTGGGCTCGTTGTCGCAGGGGGGGGGCTTCTTCTAGCCCTGTCCATAACAACCGGGGTGATCCGCCAAGATCTCCGGTAGTCGTTCATGCCGGCCGATTTGCCAACGCCTCAAACCTATAAAAGCATGGCCTTGTGACCTCCTTCGGTTGTGGGCTAAAGCTCAAACCGCCCTTGCACACAGTTGACAGAATCGTGGGGGTGGAGCATCGCTGCAGAAAAAATCAGGTTGTCATCGATGAACCACTTTGGGGCCATGGATGTTTTATGATTAGGAACTTTGGAGAGGACCATCAAGGACTTGGGAAATGCCAAGGTATAAAGGAGGAGGAGCAAGGGCGTCCACAACAAGAAGGAGATCAAGTCCTACTCGGCTACAATTCCATCTAGGGTTACAGGACCAGTCTGCCCTAAAATGGACGCCTAGGATGTATCCAAACTCCGATTATGACAGACTTGATATTGTTGGAAAGATAAGAAGATTATCTAACCAACTCAGATGGTCCCACCTTAAAATTCATCAGAAGTCAATGGGAATTATCGAAACAAGTTAGCGCTCAGATTCTGTTTTGGTGTTGCGACACCGTCTATTGGGTCGTCGAGCCGTGTATCGTGTTGGAGCCCATTAGGGGTACTTCCAAGGGTTGTGCATGCCCCTAACCTCTATTTTAACAGTAGCCATTGCCACAGTAGGGTTTGGTTTTTGCTTAGATCATATCTTTTGTCGAACAATGTCATCGTTCATCAGTTTGTGAGACCCCACCTCGTGATCAATGCAGTTTTGATTGCGTTCTTCATGTTCTTGCTTGTGTTCTTGATTATGCTTGCAGGGATAAGCCCTCGTGGCAAGGTCACTTATGTGTCATGGGTGATAACCAATGGAGCAGTGGTGTAGTGATTGCGAGGATCTGTTCGCTCTGAGCCTTGGATCATCAACGTCGAGATCTCCACTCAATCAAGTTATTGTACCTCACGGAAGATTGGGTCTTGCCTTCCATCACCGATAATGCTCCTTCTCAGATTGTGACCGCCTTTCGGGACGATAGTGCTCCTATTCCTGCACTCAACATCATACATGTGAGCATGTTTCTTCCTTGCTACCCTAGTCCCTGGCCCGTCATGCGTGCATGGAGAATTGGTGTCCATACTCTAGTTAACATTTGCAAAACCTTTTGATTTCCTCTATTAATGTATGCTCCTCTAGATTAAAATCTAGGGGGTGATCGCATGGATCAGACACTCTTTTTCCTTTGCTAGTCGAGGATATCTTAACCATGTTAACAAAGAAGGGATCCTTCTCAACTGTTATCTTTCTCTTGTTAAAGATGACTCACCCTTACTCAATGGCTAGCTATATCTACTGCTGAGTACCTGCAGTGCCTGGTGTTGTGTGTCATGAAGATGTGCCACTTAGAATAGTATTTTCCCTTCAACTCCTCGACCGATGGGATCTAGTGATTGGTTGATATCTTTGGTTTCTTCTCTTTTATGAGAAGGTCGAAGATCTGCTCTATCTAGGTGGTGTCGAAGTCAAAGCCATTTAGCTCCTCTAGGGTTGTGACCCAGGGACAAGGGATGAGATATGTGAAAGGGAAATGTGCCCTTGGGCCATTTCTATAAATGTTTTGGTGATTAAATGCTCAACACATATTGTTTTGTGATAAGTATCAAAGAGATGCAAATGGAAAAGCAAGGTATGACTCTAAGCCTTAGTAAATTGTTTTTGGTACTAACATATTCTTCTAAGTGCTAGGAACCTTGTCAAATCGAGAGAAATCGGATTGGAGAAGTTTGGCTCAGGCGAGTCAGACTTGCACTAGCCTGTGGTGCACCGAACTATGCGGTGTGCACCGGACACTGGCGCGCCCGACGAACAGGCCGCTCTCGGGAAAAACTCAACGCTCCATGGCTATAATTCATCAGACTGTCCAGTGTGCATCAGACTGTCCGAAGAGCCCATGACCAACAGTCGACTTCACCACAGGTGGCCAACGGTCGATTACCACCAGGGTCAGAAACGGTCAGAGGAACTCAGCGGCGGTCAGGTCGCACCAGACTGTCCGGTGCACCACAGGGGCCAGTGGATCCAATGGTCGACTGACATGGCATGTCACCGGACAATGAACAGTGCCTGTCCGGTGTGCACGGGACTGTCCGATGTGCCCGTCGATAGAAAGCTGCTGCTTTCTGTCCAACGACTATAATTGTGGTGGGGGCTACAAATACAACCCCAACCACCTCCATTTAGTACATCCAAGCCTTCCACTCTCACACATTCAATACAAGAGCAAAGAATCAATTCCAAGACACATTCAAAGCTTCTAATCTCCTCAAGTGCCACAATTAAGACAAGTGATCATTAGTGATTAGTGACTTGAGAGAGTGTGATTCATTTTTCATTTGTTGCTCTTGTTGCTTGGCTTTTTAAATCGTGCTTTCTTCATCTCCTTCTAAACTCTCTAAGTGACTTGTAAAGCTAGCAAGAGACACCTAAGTGTGTGGTGATCCTTGCGAGGTCTTAGTGATCCTTGAGATTAAGAAGAAGCACTCAATCGGTCTAGGTGATCGGTTGAAAGAGGGAAAGGGTTGAAAAAGACCCGGCCTCCGTGGCCTCCTCAACGGGGAGTAGGTTCATTAGAACCGAACCTCAGGAAAAAAATTGCTATGTTCATTTGTGTTGATCATCACCGTTCGATTTGATTCTTCCCCTCCCCTCTCTCTAAGTTCTCGTGCCCACTATATTTTGAGTTAGCTCCCAAAGTTATCTGCATTGATTGAGCAACTCATAGCAAGAAGAACTCTCTTCCGCACTCTGCATTCATTATAATTTGTTTCTAATCCTAACCCTAGGTGAAGTTCGTGTTCAAAGTTTATAATTTATAGGTTTCACCTATTCACCCCCTCTACACGACTTTCAATTGGTATCAGAGACTGGTGCTTCATTAGAGTCTAACAACTCGAAGTGATGTCGGGAGAACACGCCAAAAGGGTGTTGATTACCGGGGAAAAGCTCGGATCTTCGGGGAAAAAGAATGAAGGCAAGACTCCATCAAAGGAGACCGGCGACAAGCATAAGCAAGACAAGGATGAATCCGTTTGCTCCATCAACTCACATAAGAAGGGCGTAAAGAAGAAAAATAAGATGAAGAAGGTGGTCTACTACGAGACCGACTCTTCCATGCCCTCAACCTCCGGCGCCGAGTCATCATCTTCAAAGCGCCAAGAGCGTAAGATCCCTCTTCGCTATCCTCGTATTTCTAAACGCGCTCCTTTACTTTCTGTTCCCTTAGGCAAACCACCATATTTTGATGGTGAAGATTATTGTATGTGGAGTGTTAAAATGAAGCACCGTCTAACCTCACTCCACGAAAGCATTTGGTATATCGTTGAATTTGGAGCGCAGGCACCACAAGTGGGGGATGAGGACTACGACTCCGATGACGTCGCTCAAGTGAGGCACTTCAACTCTCGAGCCACCTCCATACTCCTCGCCTCCTTGTGTAGAGAGGAGTACAACAAGGTGCATGGGTTGAAAAGTGCCAAAGAAATTTGGGACGTCCTCAAGACAGCGCACGAAGGGGACGAAGTGACCAAGATCACAAGCGCGAAACAATCAAGGGAGAACTCGGTCGGTTCATCCTCAACAAAGGAGAAGAGCCACAAGCCATGTACAACTGGCTCAAGACAATGGTGAACCAAGTCCGCAACCTCAGGAGCACCAAGTGGGATGACCACGAAATAGTCAAGGTTATTCTAAGATCTCTTGATTTTTGTAACCCCACTCAAGTGTAATTAATTCGTGAGAATCCTAGGTATAAGCAAATGTCTCCCGAGGAGGTGATTAGCAAGTTTGTGAGCTTTGAACTTATGGTCAAAGACTCCAAACATATTGTCAACTTGGAGCAAGGCGCCACCTCCACACCCGAGGTACAACTCGTTGCATTTAAGGCAACGAAAGAAAAGAAGGAAGAGCCTACACAAACCAATAGGCTCCTAATTGATGCCTCCAAGTTTGACAACGAGGAGATGGCTCTTATCATTAAGAGTTTCCAGCAAATCCTCAAACAAAGGAAGGGAAAAGAATACAAACACCGCTCCAAGGGGGTTTGCTACCGATGTGGTAAGTCCGGTCAATATATTGCTAAATGTCCATATGCAAGTGAAAGTGATAGGGACGACGACAAGAAAGGGAAAATAAGATGGAAAAGAAGAAGTACTTCAACAAGAAGGGTGGTAAGGCACACATAGGAAGGGAATGGGACTCTGACGAGAGCTCCACCGACTCCTCCTCTGACGAGGACGCCGCCAACATCGCCATCAACAAAGGTCTTCTCTTCCCCAACGTCGGCCACAAGTGTCTCATGGCCAAGGATAGCAAAAAGGAGAAGGTATGCTCTAGAGATAACCCCAAATATACTACTTTCGATGATGAGGGTAGCTCTAGTGAAAAGAATGATGATTTGTCTTCTCTTTTTGCAAATCTTGACATAGAACAAAAGGAGAAATCAATGAATTGATAAAATACATTAACGAGAAGGATGACATCTTGGAATGCCAAGAAGATCTAGTCGTTAAGGAGAGCAAAAAATTGTTAAGCTAAAAAATGCTTTTGCTCTTTAAGTTGAAAAATACAAAAACTTGACTGAAGAGCTAAAAACAAGCAATGATTCAATTTCTTTTCTCAAAACTGAAAATGCTAGTTTAATTGCTAAAATTGAGGAATTGAATGCTTGCCATGTCCCTACTTCTACCATTGAGCATGTTACTATTTGCACTAGATGTAGAGATGTTGATGTTAATGCTGTGAATGATCACCTTGCTTTGATTAAAGAACAAAAAGATCACATAACTAAGTTGAATGTCAAAATTACCGAGCATGAGCTTGATAATGAAAATTTTAAATTTGCTCGTAGTATGCTTTACAATGGGAGACGCCCTGGCATTAGGGATGGGATTGGCTTCCAACTTGGGAACCAAAACAACATTAAACTTAATGCCCATAGAAACAAGATTTCCAATTTTGTTAAGGGCAAGGCTCCCATGATTCAAGATAGAGAAGGTTACATTTTATATCCTGAAAATTACCCTAGGCATAAAATTAGAAGAATTCATGCTAAGAAATCTCATCCTGTTGCTCATCATGCTTCTAGTTCTAGACATACAACTCATGTTAAGAAGCCTAAGAAAAAGATTGTTGATGCTTCAAATGAACATAGTATTTCATTTAAAACCTTTGATGCATCCTTCGTTCTTACTAACAAATCAGGCAAAGTAGTTGCCAAATATGTTGGGGGCAATCACAAGAGTCTAAAGACTTGTGTTTGGGTACCCAAGGTGCTTGTTTCTAATGTGAAAGGACCCAAGACCATTTAGGTACCTAAGGACAAGGCCTAAATTTATGTTGTAGGTTTATGCATCCGGCAGAACAAGTTGGATAATCGATAGCGGGTGCACAAACCACATGACAAGGGAGAAAAGAATGTTCTCCTCATATGAGAAAAATGATGATCCCCAAAGAGCAATCACATTTGGGGATGGAAATCAAGTTTTGGTCAAAGGATTGGATAAAATTGCTATATCTCCTAACCATTCCATTTCTAATGTATTTCTTTTAGAATCTCTAGGTTACAACTTGCTTTTTATATCTCAATTATACAAAATGGGCTACAATTGTTTATTTACTGATGTTGATGTTACCATCTTTAGAAGAAATGATGATTCACTAGCTTTTAAGGGAGTTTTAGACGGTCAACTATATTTAGTTGATTTCACTGATAACAATGCTGAACTAGACACTTGCTTAATTGCTAAGACTAACATGGGCTGCATCACCAACTTGCTCATGTTGGGATGAAGAATCTTCACAAACTTCTAAAGGGGGAACACATTTTAGGACTAACCAATGTTCATTTTGAGAAAGACAGAATTTGTAGTGCATGTCAAGCAGAGAAGCAGGTTGGAACTCATCATCCACACAAGAACATCATGACGACTGAAAGGCCGCTCGAGCTACTCCACATGGATCTATTCGACCCAATTGCTTACATAAGCATCGACAAGAGTAAGTATTGTCTTGTAATTGTGGATGATTATTCTTGCATCACTCGGGTATTCTTTTTGCAGGAAAAATCACAAACCCAAGAGACGTTAAAGAAATTCTTGAGACGAGCTCAAAATGAGTTCAGATTGAGAATAAAGAAGATTAGAAGCGACAATGGAACAGAGTTCAAGAACTCTCAATTTGAAGGATTTCTTGAGGAGGAGTGTCACACCCGAATTTAAGGGATAAAGCCGGGTGCGTCTCATATGTGCACAAAGAAGAACGTCACATATAATGGCAAAGTGTATAGAGATAAATGTCACAAGTATCATTATTACATAGCGGAAGTCTTACAAAAATATATGAGAATAATAAAGCAAACTAAACATTAATCCTTGGCGCCATAAAGTTGACTAGGAGACGTCACCTAGATGAGCTTGTACTCCTTGTTGTAAGGCTCCTCCTAGACCACATGTTCTTCTCCTGTGGGGGTTTATATATTGCAAGAGTGAGCTCACAAAAGATCATAGCTCAACAAGTTGTGGGAAATAATGTGTATGAACTCACCAAAGGTGGGAGCTCATGTGAAGTGTCAGGCTGGTCAACAAATAAGGATTAAAGCTGAGCATTGCTTTTAATAAGTTGGTCAAATTTTATTAGTAGTTACTAAATGTAAGTAGATACCATACCGAAGTAATAATAGATCAAAATTAATAATAAACCACAATGTGATGCAAACGACAAATTGAATTTAATTCCATAAATTAACCATGCGAGAGTCCTGAGCTGCTCATGACCGTGAGCACAACTAATATACCAGTTTACACTCTGCAGAGGTTGTACCCTGTACCCACAAGTCATGTTACTCATCTGCCACGGGGTTGTACGGACCCCATACACCTCTACCAAGGAAGCGAGGCAGGGGTAACACTACGAGGCCTTTACAAAGTTCCACTAGCTTCAGAAAACCCGCTACAATTTCTAGGAAGAGCAATGCAGGAATCCCTCGGCTGACCACCATCGCAGCAAAATCAACCCGAGAACCTCCCTACACGCCTACTCCCCTACTTCCCTTGCCCCTTTCGAGTAAGGTAGACCTCCACTAGCTTTCCTAACTAGTCAGCCAAGGGTGTCCCATTCCACCCTTGTGGTGGCACGTGTTTCTCAAGTTAAGCTACATGTTCCAATTAACATAATGGTCTTATTATGAACAGAAATAGAACAATAATAAAGAATGACCATGTGTAGTAGTTATCTGAACACCCAAAACCATATATAGCAATAGCAAAGACTACCCAAAAGTTCAGGGGTAAACAAGGTGTAAAGATGACCAAACTAGGGTGACCTATTGGGTCCCATCAAAATTAAGCCTATGCATGCCAAAATGATTATAGAGAACATTATTGGGTAAATAAAAAGTTGTCAAGGGCACAACTTGCCTTCAATGAGCTCATGCTCAGCAACTTCTACCTGCTAAACACCCAGATCCTCAGCCACTGGTTCATCTACTCGAAGCAGTACAAACAGACATGGTATAGGAGAAATTAATATCACACCAAACATGAGTACATAATACATAATAATAATCTACGTATCGCAACGAGATCGTAGGAACAAGAATCACTAAATTTGGAGTTACGAATTTTAAGTTATGATTTTCCGAAGGTTTTATGTGTTTGGTACAAAAACAATTAAGGGATCAATTTTAATATAGATTTCATGTTAAAATAGAGTTACCAAGTGATAAATAATATTACTACAAAGTTATTGCAACTGGAATGGATTAAAAAGGAGTTAAATGAATTTTCTAGGATTTAACCAAGATTCTGGAATTGTTTTTACACTTAAAATCATTTTCTATATGATTTCCTCTGATTTTTCTAACTCCCTGGACTGCGCACAATATTCCAGATAAGTACAGGGGCTGGTTTATAAGAATCCAAGGCTCGCATGTAATTACTTTACACAGAGTGCAGACTGCGGGTTGATTTTTGGAAACCACAGGGGCTCTTATGCAAATAAGACACGACCGAAGGGTTATCCCCAAATCTGAACCGTCACATAAAAAACAGGAGAACTTATTTAGTGCACATGGAATTTTAGCGCACATGATGCACATATTAAATCATCACCACCCATCTTAGATCTAACGTCTATAGTTGTTTGGTATATTTGCTAAGGACACCCTCCGACGTGGTGGGCTGTAGTGGTGGAAGGTGTTATTTGTAAATTACAATGATCAACCAGAGACGTTAGATTTGAGATGGATATAGATGATTTAATATGTGCACCGTGTTCACAAAGCTTTCATGTGCACCAGATATGTCCTCAAAAAACAGATGGTGCAGATCAGACTGTCCTCATCCCGAACTGGTACGCGAACTCAACCCTTGGATTAGAGATCTATGGCCACGATTTAAAACACCAGCGATCTAACCACGGCCCTCCATCTCAGATCTACAGTTAGGATTTAAACACCGTGCTCTTAGATCTACACCGCACGCTACCGAATCGACGGTCCAACATCCATCCCCCAACCTATCTCTTGAGTCCCAATCTTCATTGCTCTTTTTAGGATCAACCGCTGATGAGCACCCGCCACCCCGAGCTCTGACCCAGACAACACCGCCGAGTTCCCACGGCGGCTGACGCCGGCGAGATCCCCTATCAACCCAATTTGTGCGAGATTTGCCCAATTGGTGGTCATTACACGTAGCAAGGATCAAGATGAACATCCTGGAACACTCTCTTCCCCAAATGGGGTCGACGGTGACCGCGCCCGTGCCCCCAAGTGGATCCCGCGGCCACAACAACTCCAGTGATTAATTCTTGCTACCATCTACCCCTCAATTCACGACTTATGCATTAAAGGGAAAGCAGATGAAGGTTAGGGCCTTGTCTTACCAGAGGAAAGGTCGTGGCGAGGGCGGTTTGCGGAGTCATCGGGTACCCAACCGGAGGTGACCGCGGTGAGCAATTCACCAATGGTAGAGAGCCACTGGCCCTAGGTGACCACTACTCCCCTTACTATGGCGATCAAACGATATTCCAGAGCGCGGGGTGGAGATCAATTTTCACCATGGCCGAGGATAGCAAGCTATGGCGAACTCCCTCCTCCACAGCACGAGGTGCCGAGGTTTTAGGTGTGGTGCGAGGATGGCAATGCAGACGGTAGGTGGAGGGCCTTGTGCCAATAATTATGCATCACGCGGTAGGGGCCTGGCCAGGTGGAGCCAGTAGGTCAACTCCCAGGTGGATCTTCGAGTCTGTTACACGTGCGGAGAAGATCTACAGGGCCGACGTGCGGCTTAGGATGAAATGTGGGGCCATCCTATCAGCGCTCGAGAATCCAAGCGAGTGCGTGGAGTTGGACAGACTGACCACCTGGGCCCATGTGCAAGAGACACAATGATGAGGGAAGACGCGCGGGTAGCGACTGAAGATTGGACCCCACATGTCGGCACACTCGCGCCGCTAGGCCGCGCAGAGGAAGAGGTGGGCCTGAAAGGGAAATGTGCCCTTGGGTCATTTCTATAATTGTTTTGGTAATTAAGTGTCCAAGGCAAATGGTTTGAACTCTTATGTGCTAAACGAGCAAGAAGTGTAAATCAAAGACAAGGTATGTCTCTAGACTTAGTGAATTGCTTTTGAGTACTAACATGCTCATCTAAGTGCTAGAAACAGTGACAAAAGAAGAAGAAAAGATTTGGAGAAGAGTTGGCTATGTATAGCCAACAGCAGCTCGGCCTGGCGCACCGGACAGTGTTCGGTGGTCCACCGGACAGTGTCCAGTGCCCCAGGCTGGCCGACGGTGAACCGGCTGCTCTTGGGAATCGACGGAGTCGTACGGCTATAATTCACCGGACTATCTGGTGGTGCACCAGACTATCCGGTGAGTCGTCAGCGGCGAACTCATCGCTCTCGGGAAAAGGAAAAAGGCAACATGGCTATAATTCACCGGACTGTCCGGTGAGCCAACGATGCCAGTGGCCAACGGTCAGCCGCGCGATCAACGCGCGACAAGTGGCTCGCTCCAACGGTCGACTGGGTGCACCGGACTGTCCGGTGTGCACTGGACAGTGTCCGGTGCGCCAACCAGCCCTGAGGAGCAACGGTCGGATGCGCCCGATATGGAAGGAGATCGCACACTGGACATGAACAGTGACTGTCCGGTGGTGCACCGGACTGTCCGGTGCACCACTCGATAGAAGGCAAGGATAGCCTTCCATGTTGATCTCCAACGGCTCCTAGCTGCCTTGGGGCTATAAAAGGGACCCCTAGGTGCATGGAGCAGTACACCAAGCTTACAAGAAACATCCTAAGGCATCTAAACTATGCATTCAGACAATCGGATCATAGTTCTTGAGATTTGAGCACTTTCGAGTTGTAAACTCCTCGCGCTGTGTTTGTGTGCTCACTTCCTCACTTGTGTGCGTGGTTTTGCTGCGGATTTGAGTCTTGTGTGCGTTGCTCTCCCATCCTTACTCTATGCTTTCTTTGTGAATCTCTATTGTAAGGGCGAGAGACTCCAAATTGTGGAGATTCCTCGCAAACGGGAAAATACTCTAAAGGAAAAGACCGTGGTATTCAAGTTGATCATCAGATCACTTGAAAGGGGTTGAGTGCAACCCTCGTCCATTGGGACGCCACAACGTGGAAGTAGGCAAGTGTTACTTGGCCGAACCACGGGATAAAAATCACGCATCTCTTGTGTTGCTTTCTCTGTGATTGTGGTGTTCACAAGAACACGCTTCAAAGCTACTTAGTCACACTAACACTTTAATAACCAAGTTTGTGGCTATTTAGTGTTTGATTTTATAGGATCACCTATTCACCCCCTCTAGGTGCTCTCAATTGGTATCAGAGCCGTACTATTCATTTAAGGGACTAACCGCCCGAAAAGATGGATCCTAAGGGCAAGGGGATGGTGGTCAACGACAAGGAGAAGGAATCCCTCTTCAATGAGCCAAGGGACGACAAACCCACTGACTCAGGCTCAAGTCATAAGAAGAGGGACAGGAAGAAGAAGAGGCGCATCAAGAAGATCATCTACTACGACAGTGATGCCTCATCTTCACCAAGGGACGACGACGGCGACTCTTCGTCAAAGAAAAAGACAGTTAATCAAAATTATTCTTTTGATTATTCTCACATTCCCTATAATTCAAATGTGCATTTACTATCAATTCCCCTTGGAAAACCTCCACACTTTGATGGAGAGGACTATTTGTTTTGGAGTCATAAAATGCGTAGTCATTTATTCTCTCTCCATCCTAGCACATGGGAAATTGTAGAAAATGGGATGCATTTTGATAGTACCGACAATCCTGTGTTTATTAACGAGCAAATCCATAAAAATGCCCAAGCTACTACTGTTTTGTTAGCATCTCTTTGCAGGGACGAATATAATAAAGTGAGTGGCTTGGACAATGCCAAACAAATCTGGGATACCCTCAAGATATCACATGAGGGAAATGATGCCACTATGATCACAAAGATGGAACTAGTGGAAGGCGAGCTGGGGAGGTTCGCAATGATCAGGGGAGAGGAGCCAACTCAGGCTTACAACAGGCTCAAGACCCTGGTCAACAATATCCGAAGCTATGGAAGCACAAGATAGACGGATCATGATGTCACCCGACTCATGCTAAGGCTATTTACTGTAATTGACCCCCATCTTGTCAAACTTATTCGTGAAAACCCTAGGTACACCAAGATGACACCCGAGGAGATCCTTGGAAAATTCGTGAGAGGGCGCATAATGGTGAAGGAGGCGCGAAACATGGAAGACGCGCTAAATGGTCCACTGCCCATCTACGAGCCGCGGCCCGTTGCTCTCAAAGCAACAAGCAGCAAGGAGGCACTACCATGCAAAGTAGCACAAGTGGAGGCTGCCGAGCTCAACGAGGACGAAATGGCGCTTATCATCAAGCGCTTCAAGACGGCTCTTAAAGGACACAAGGAGTACCCCAACAAGAACAAAACAAGGGGAAAACGCTCCTGCTTCAAATGCGGTAAGACTTGTCATTTTATTGTTTAATGTCCCGATAATGAAAATGATCAGGCACAAGAAAGACATGGGAAGAAGGAGGAGAAGAAGAATTACAGGAAGGCGAATGGTGAGGCGCATCTAGGAAAGGAATGGGATTCTGACTGCTCTTCATCAAACTCCGACGATGAAGGACTTGCTGCCTCGGCCTTCGACAAGTCTTCGCTCTTCCCCAACGAACGCCATACATGTCTTATGGCTAAGGAGAAGAAGGTACGTATTTGAGATACCCCCAAGTACACTTCTTCTAGTGATGAGGAATCTTCTGATGATGAGGTAGATTACTCGGATTTATTCAAGGGGTTAGATCGAGCTAAAGTAGAGAAAATTAATGAATTAATCGATGCTCTCAATGAAAAAGATAGACTGCTAGAAAAGCAAGAGGATATTTTATACGAGGAACATGACAAATTTGTTAGTGTGCAAAAATCTCTTGCTTTAGAAATTAAGAGAAATGAAATGATATCTTCTGAGTTATCTGCTTGCCATGAATCTGTCTCTAGTTTAAAAAAGTTAAATGATGAATTAAAAGCTAATCTAGAGGAAGTTAATAAAACTAGTTCATGTGTAGAGCATGTTATTATTTATAATAGATGTAAGGATTTTGATGTTGATGCCTGTGATGAAAATCTTGCCTCTATTACTAAATTGAACAATGAGGTGGCAAGTCTTAATGCTAAACTTAAGACTTGCAAAGTTGAATTTGATAAACTAAAATTTGCTAGGGATGCCTACACTGTTGGTAGACACCCCTCAATTAAGGATGGGCTTGGTTTTCGAAAGGAAACCAAGAACTTAACAAATCAAAGGACTCCCGTTCTCAACAAGGAGAAAGGGAAGGCCCCTATGGCTAATAGTCCCCAAAAGAATCATGCTTACATTTATGATATAAAATTTACTAGGAATGCTCATAATGATAGATACTATGATCATGCTATGATTGCTTCCGACTCTACTTATGATTGTGGTAGAAATAGGCCTAGGCGCAAATATGTTGTGTCTCATGCGCCTAGGAGAAATTATGCTACTCATGCTTCTAGGAAAATGTGCAATGAACCTACTACTGTTTTTCATGCTTGCAACACTTCTTTTGTACTTTCATGTAAGAATGCAAAAGTAGTTGCTAGGAAGTTGGGATCCAAATGCAAGGGAGACAAAACTTGCATATGGTTCCAAAAACTATTGTGACTAACCTTGTAGTACCCAACAAGAGTTGGGTACCTAAAACCCAAGCTTAAATTGCCTTGCAGGTTTATGCATCCGGGGGCTCAAGCTGGATTATCGACATCGGATGCACAAACCACATGACGGGGGAGAAGAAGATGTTCACCTCCTACGTCAAGAACAAGGATTCCTAGGATACAATCATATTTGGAGATGGGAATCAAGGCAAGGTCAAAGGTTTGGGAAAGATAGCCATCACAAGCGAGCACTCCATATCAAATGTATTTTTAGTAGAGTCGCTCGGGTACAACCTTCTGTCTGTAAGTGAATTGTGCCACATGGGTTACAATTGTCTGTTTACAAATGTTGATGTATCTGTCTTTAGAAGGAGTGATGGTTCATTAGCGTTTAAGGGTGTATTAGATGACAAGCTCTATTTAGCTGACTTTTCGAAAGAGAATGCCAGTCTAGATGCATGCTTAATCGCTAAGACTAATATGGGCTAGCTGTGGCATCGCCGTCTAGCACATGTTGGGATGAAGAACCTTCATAAGCTTCTAAAGGGAGATCATGTGTTAGGACTAACCGATGTCTGTTTTGAGAAAGACAGACCTAGTGCAGCATGTCAGGCAGGGAAACAGGTGGGAAGCACTCATCACATCAAGAATGTGATGACAACATCAAGACCACTGGAGCTTCTTCACATGGACCTCTTCAGACCCATTGCCTACCTCAGCATCGGGGGAAGTAAGTATGGTCTTGTAATTGTTGATGATTTTTCCCGCTTCACTTGGGTGTTCTTTTTGCAGGACAAATCAGAAACCCAAGGGACCCTAAAGCGCTTTCTAAGGAGGGCTCAAAACGAATTTAAGCTAAAGGTGAAAAAGATAAGGAGCGACAATGGGTCTGAGTTCAAGAATCTGCAAGTTGAGGAGTATCTTGAGGAGGAAGGCATCAAGCATGAATTCTCCGCTCCCTACACACCACAACAAAATGGCATGGTAGAGAGGAAGAATAGGACACTAATCGACATGGCGAGAACGATGCTTGGAGAGTTCAAGACGCCCGAGCAGTTTTGGTCGGAAGTTGTGAACACAGCCTGCCACGCCATAAACCGGCTCTATCTGCATCGTCTCCTCAAGAAGACCTCCTACGAACTCCTTACTAGTAACAAACCCAATGTCTCTTTCTTTCTTGTATTTGGGAGCAAATACTACATTCTGGTGAAGAAAGGTAGACACTCTAAATTTGCTCCCAAGGCAGTAGAAGGGTTTTTATTAGGATATGACTCAAATACAAAGGCGTATAGAGTCTTCAACAAATCATTAGGATTAGTTGAAGTCTCTAGCAACGTTGTATTTGATGAGACTAATGGCTCTCCGAGAGAGCAAGTTGACCTTGATGATATAGATGAAGATGAAGTTTCGACGGCCGCAATGCGCATGATGGCGATAGGTGATGTGCGACCACAGGAACAACAGGAGCAAGATCAACCATCTTCCTCGACAATGGTGCATCCCTGTAACACCCACTTTGTAAGAAAGATCTAAAAAGAGAAATTTCATTCCGTTAGATATTTGTGAGTTATCTATATTCATCATTTCATGTGGACACCTCACTTACACCAATAAATAATCAATAAAAGACACTCAACTAAATTGTGCATCATGCTAGATATTATTTTTGTGTGTGCATTCCGTGAATACATAGAATAATGTGAAAAGAAGTATATTAATACCCAAATGGGAATTTAAGGTTTAAAGGAAATTCAAGAATTTGAGAAAGAGAAGAAAGAATACTAAACAAAAATAAAGAAAATAAATATAAAGAAAATAGTTAAACCTTCTTATTTGGAATTCAACTTGTTCATTTAAAATGAACATAAATTCACTGTTAAAATTGAATTCAAAATTTAATTCTAGAAATTAAAAGTAGAAGAAAAGGAGAAAAGAATAAAGGAAAAGGAAAGAGAAATGGCGCATGGGCCAACTATTCCAATCTAGCCCACTAACAGAATTGCTTCCCCGTGGCCCAGCTAAGCCACAAGTACCGCGCGCCGACAGGTGGGCCAACGTTGCCAGTTGCCTGCGCGCCATGTTCCATTAACGGCCAGGACCCACTCGTCGGTGTCTTGCGCTGCACTGTGCTTCTTCCTCGCGAGCGCAAGTCTCGGACCGTGCCGGCTGGCGCGTGCTTTCCGCGGCCGCCGTAACAAACCTTCGGTTGGGACCATAAATAGGGCGCGGAAGCTCGTAGGGCTCCTATTTCCCTCCAACAGCCCTAATTTCGCTGAGCCAAATCCTACCGCCACCGTACTCCAATTGTGGTATAGATCCTCCATCAGTCAACATCGCCCAATGCTCAGACCGGGAGAAAGTTCTTTATGCCTCAGGTCGTCTTACAGGTCCTGCTGCTGACTGGTGGGATTCTTATACTGCTGCCCATGATGCTGCTGATACTATTACTTGGGTGGAGTTCAGTACACAGTTCAGAAACTACCATATTCCAGCTGGATTGATGAAGATCAAGAAGAAGGAGTTTCTGTCATTGAAGCAAGGCAACATGTATGTCAGCGAGTACAGAGATAAATTCATTCAGCTGTCGAGATATGCTCCGGATGAGGTTGCTGAGGATGAGAGAAAGCAGGAGCACTTTATTGAAGGACTTAATGGACCCCTACAGTATGCACTGGTTGCACACACGTTTCCATCATTTCAGAGGCTACTGGATAAGGCTCTTGCTATTGAACACAAGCGTGTTCAACTAGGAGACTTGAAGAGGAAGGCTATCTCACAGGGACATGGTAGCAGTGTTCGTCCCCGCTACGTTTCGCCACAGGGTACACTGACTCGACCAGGAGGACCACGCCCAGCTCAGTATGCTCCACAGGGGTCTCCACGAACAACTCCTACTTGTCAGGCTACTCCCACTGGCACCCTGACGAGGCCTACAGGACAGAAGATCGGCCCTACATGCTTCAAGTGCAGTCAGATTAGGCACTATGCTAATACTTGTCCGATGGGGAATTCTGGTACACCAGCTAAGAACAAGCAACAGACTCCTGGCAAGGGATATTCTATAGCTAGGGTGAATCAAGTCAGCGTTGATGCTACTCCTGATGGTGCTGACATCGTACTCGGTATGTTTTACATTAATGCAATTCCTGCAACAATACTATTTGATTCTGGTGCTACACATTCATTCATGTCTGCTCGATATGCCAACACCAATGAGATACCCCTGCTAAATATGAGGAAACCAATGATAGTAATCACACCTAAAGGGCCTATTGAGGCAAATCAAATGACACGTAGATTGACATTATCAATTATGGGAAGAGAATTTGGAGCTACTGCTATAATATTAGAGGCCAGTAGTATAGATCTGATCTTGGTATGTCATGGTTAAGAAAGGCAAAGGCCATTATAGCATGTGGTAGAGGTACTATAGAACTCACTAGCCCTAAAGGAGAAACATTTCAAGTTCAAATTGCAGTAACCACCTCTTCCAAACGGGCTACATACTTTATACCTGAGGAGTTTGTTGGTGACAACATCCGTGTGGTTAGAGATTTTCCGGATGCCTTTCCAGAGGAGTTACCAGAGATGCCACCAGATAGGGAAGTTGAGTTTGTCATTGATCTTTTACCTGGAATTGCCCCTATTTCTAAACGACCATACAGGATGTCTGTAGAAGAATTAAAGGAGCTTAAGAAGCAGTTAACTGAGTTACAGGAAGCAGGGTATATTCGTCCGAGTTCCTCACCTTGGGGAGCATCGGTACTATTTGTACAGAAGAAGGATGGATCACAGCGGATGTGTGTGGATTATAGATCACTTAATGATGTTACTGTGAAGAACAAGTATCCATTACCCCGTATTGAGGATTTGTTTGATTAGATGAGAGGTGCTAGGGTATTTTCGAAGATTGATCTCTAATCGGGATACCATCAAATAAAGATTAGACCATCGAATATTCCTAAGACGGCTTTCTCGACACGATATGGATTATATGAGTTCACTGTTATGTCGTTTGGATTAACCAATGCACCAGCTTATTTTATGAATTTGATGAATAAGGTGTTTATGGAGTATTTGGACAGATTCGTCGTGGTGTTCATTGACGATATCCTTATCTATTCTAAGAGTGAAAGTGATCATGAAGAACATCTAAGGTTGGTGCTACAGAAGCTACGAGATAATCAACTCTACGCCAAGTTTAGCAAGTGCGAGTTTTGGATTGACAAGGTGCCATTCCTGGGACATATTATTTCTAATGGAGGAATAGCAGTGGATCCTGCTAAAGTGAAGGAGATAATGGAATGGAGCGTACCCACTACCGTCACTGAGATTCGGAGTTTCTTGGGGCTCGCAGGATATTATCGGAGATTTATTGAAGGGTTCTCTAAGATAGCCAAGCCTATGACCTCGCTTTTGGAGAAAGGAAGAGAATTCAAGTGGGATGAGAAATGCCAAGACAACTTTGATCAATTGAAGAAGAGATTGATGTCACCACCAGTGTTGATTATGCCAGATCTACAGAAGGGATTTGACATTTATTGTGATGCATGTGGCCAAGGATTAGGATGTGTGCTCATACAAGAAGGACATGTGATCGCCTATGCTTCTCGTCAGTTGCAGAGACATGAATTGAATTACCCCACTCATGACTTAGAACTGGCAGCCGTTGTGCATGAACTTAAGATTTGGAGACACTACATTATGGGAACTAAGTGCCAAGTATACACGGATCATAAGAGTTTGAAGTACATATTCGCTCAGAAGGATCTCAACCTTAGGCAACACCGTTGGTTGGAGCTTATTAAGGATTATGATTTGGAGATTCACTATCACCCAGGCAAGGCAAATTTGGTTGCAGATGCCTTGAGTCGAAAGGAGCACGTTCATTCCGCTATTGTTGTTCAGCTACCCGATGAATTAGCAAAAGATTTTGAGAGGCTCAACCTAGGAATTGTTACACATACGGAAGGAGTTACCATTGAATTGGAACCTACCTTGGAGCAAGAAATTCGAAGAGGTCAGATTGGTGATGCCAAAATCCAAGAGATCAAGGATCTGATAATAGAGGGTAGAGGTCCGGATTTCATAGAGGATGAGCAAGGCACGGTATGGTTCAAGAATCGGATCTGTGTTCCTAATATCGATAGTCTTCGGGAAACCATATTGAAGGAGGCGCATGATTCAGTTTATTCTATCCACCCTGGGAGTACTAAGATGTATCAGGATTTGAAGCAAAAATATTGGTGGTATGGATTGAAGAGAGATGTGGCTGCACATGTGGCTATGTGTGATGTGTGTCAAAGAGTTAAGGTTGAACACCAGAGGCTAGCCGGACTACTGCATCCACTGAAGATACCTGAGTGGAAATGGGAAGAGATTGGCATGGGCTTCATTGTTGGATTACCCCGCACATCTGATGGGTATGATTCTATATGGGTGATTGTGGATAGGCTAACTAAAGTAGCCCACTTTATTCCAGTGAAGACCATGTATTCAGGAGCCAAGTTGGCAGAGTTGTACATGGCACGGATTGTCTGCCTACATGGTATGACAAAGAAGATCGTGTCTGATCGAGGATCACAGTTTACCTCTCGGTATTGGAAGAAGTTGCACGAGTCCTTGGATACAAGATTGAATTTTAGTTCGGCTTACCATCCCCAGACTGATGGGCAGACTGAGAGGACCAACCAAGTGTTATAGGATATGTTAAGAGCTTTTGCTCTTAAACATGGTGGAAGTTGGGATAAGAGTTTGCCTTATGCGGAGTTCTCTTATAATAATAGCTATCAGGCCAGTTTAAAGATGTCACCGTTTGAGGCTTTATATGGCAGAAAGTGCAGGACTCCACTGTATTGGGACCAAACTGGTGAAAGGCAGTTGTTTGGGCCTGAGATTATAAAGAAGCAGAAGAACAAGTCCAGCAAATAAGGGAAAATTTGAGGACTGCGCAGTCAAGACAGAAAAGCTATGCTGATACCAGGAGAAGGCTGCTTGAGTTTAAGGAGGGAGATTATGTCTATTTGAAGGTGTCACCACTCAGGGGTATGAGAAGATTTAAAGTCAAAGGAAAGTTGTCCCCTCGCTTTATTGGACCCTTCTTAATCTTAAAGCGAGTGGGAGAGGTGGCATATCAATTGGAGTTACCGGATCATCTTGCGGATGTTCATGATGTCTTTCATGTGTCTCAGCTGAAGAAATGTCTCAGGGTACCTGAAGAGCAGTTACTAATGGAGGACCTTAGTGTTCAAGATGATCTGACTTATGCTGAGTACCCGATCAAGACTTTGGATACATTGACTCGAGTTACGAGAAATAAGGTGATAAAGATGTGCAAAGTGCAATAGAGTTACCATGGGGAAGATGAAGCAACCTGGGAAAGAGAAGAAGAGCTTCACACAGATTTTCCCCATCTTTTCCCTAGATCTTCTTAAATCTCGAGGACGAGATTATTTCTAAGGGGGGTAGGATTTGTAACACCCACTTTGTAAGAAAGATCTAAAAAGAGAAATTTCATTCCGTTAGATATTTGTGAGTTATCTATATTCATCATTTCATGTGGACACCTCACTTACACCAATAAATAATCAATAAAAGACACTCAACTAAATTGTGCATCATGCTGGATATTATTTTTGTGTGTGCATTCCATGACTACATAGAATAATGTGAAAAGAAGTATATTAATACCCAAATGGGAATTTAAGGTTTAAAGGAAATTCAAGAATTTGAGAAAGAGAAGAAAGAATACTAAACAAAAACAAATAAAATAAATATAAAGAAAATAGTTAAACCTTCTTATTTGGGATTCAACTTGTACCTTTAAAATGAACATAAATTCACAGTTAAAATTGAATTCAAAATTTAATTCTAGAAATTAAAAGTAGAAGAAAAGGAGAAAAGAATAAAGGGAAAGGAGAGAGAAATGGCGCATGGGCCAACTATTCCAATCTAGCCCACTAACAGAATTGCTTCCGCGTGGCCCAGCTAAGCCACAAGTACGGCGCGCCGATAGCTGGGCCAACGTTGCCAGTTGCCTGCGCGCCGTGTTCCATTGATGGCCGGGACCCACTCGTCGGTGTCTTGCGCTGCACTGTGCTTCTTCCTCGCGAGCGCAAGACTCAGACCGCGCCGGCTGGCGCGCGCTTTCGGCGGCCGCCGTAACAAACCTTCGGTTGGGACCATAAATAGGGTGCAGAAGCTCGTACGACTTCTGTTTCCCTCCAACAGCCCTAATTTCGCTGAGCCAAATCCTACCACCGCCGTACTCCAATTGCGATATAGATCCGCCATCAGTGAACTGCCTCTAGGCTAGCGACCCACCCGCGGCGTACCACCAATCACAATCGCCGGGGCACCGTGAAGCTGTGGGCGACCTCGTGCTGGCTCGGGCATCTTCGGTGCGCGGCGAATTCCTCGCCGGAGAAGCATCTTCACCGCAGGGCTGCCTCTCAACGATGCCAGGCCCCTACGCTGCATAGCTCGAGGTGAGGGTACCTCTATCGTTTTCGCCTTTGTGCCCTCTGCGGATTGCACTTCATTTCGCATGAGTTCTCGTACCGGAGCGCCTGGACGGGCTACTCTGGCGTCACCTCTGCCGTAGGGTGTGGGCGGCGCCGCTGCGACCCGGTGGCTCGGGGTAGGAGGCCATTGGGCTGTCCGATCTTAATGAGTGGATGCGATTAGAGGAGGGGATAACCATTCGCGGTAGTAAATTATGACCGCAGATCTTCGATCGGATGGTTCCTAAGCGAACTCGCTCCTTAAAACCGTAACCGTAGGATTTGAATCCGAGGGCCCTAATGGTGCACCGGTTCAGGCGAGTGGTGATCTAATCCTGTGTGTAGGAAGCAGATTGGACGGCCGAGATCCAAGCATACCCCTTCGTCGGGGCAATCTTTGTAAAGAGCCCCTGTACTTTTTCGTGAATAACCCGCAGTCCATGTCCGCTGTAGTCTGTGTCTGCAGACTTTTACCTCGAGACCCCTGACCTTTCTGAAAATTGATGCCCAGTTCAGAGATGTTTAAAAACAGGGAAATAATTATAGAAATTCGTTTTTAATACAAAAACAAATCTAGAAACTTGTAAAAAATGCATGGAAAATTCATTTTAGCTCCAAATTGAACCATTCCAATTTCTAAAATTTTGTAATATTATTGTCTACCATTTAGTGTCTCTCTTTTGACATGAAAGCAGTAAGAAAATTAATTTCTCATTTAATCCTATTTCAAGCACATTAAACCTTAGGAAATTCATAACTTGAAATCCATAACTCCAAATTTAATGATTCCACACTAGTACACAGAAGCTCTATAGTGGCGGTTCTAAACCTATTTACACAGGCGTTTTTCAGTACCGCCAGTGCTAGGGGTCAGTGGAAATCAGCATTTCCACTGGCGGTTATTTTGGAACCGCCAGTGAAAAGTGCATTTTCACTGGCGGTTTTCTTAAGGAACCGCCAGTGAAAAGTTCATTTCCACTGGCGGCTAAATAAAGTAAACCGCCAGTGAAAAATGCATTTCCACTGGCGGTTTTATAAAGCAAACCGCCAGTGGAAATGCACTTTTCACTGGCGGTTTACTTTATTTAGCCGCCAGTGGAAGTTTTCCCGCCTTTTTTCAAATTTCAAACAATACTGAATTATATATATATTTATTTACACACACACAAACATATATATATATATAGATCTATATTGATATTGAAAGCAACATACATACATTTATATACATCAAAGTATTCTGTTTACAACCATATATGCTTCATGCATTCTATACATCATAAGTTTTCACCTAAGCTCTAATAACTATCTCGGCTAAGAGATAATCTACTAATTTCTGTTAGTATTCTGAACTCTGGCAAAGCTAATGTCCCAGAAGCATCGTGATATTTTCCTTCTGCGGGAATGACCTCTTTCAATATGAATGTGCAGAGGTCCTCGACTATGCCATACAATGCAGCTTCGGTCAAGTTCTCCGGGTTTCCTCGTTGAAATTGCTGTAAAGGAATTTTATAAACATCATCTATTTATACTCAATAATAACACATTTGCATCTTTAATGACATAAATACATACTTGACTATTACTAATAATACCTTGTCAGGGTTCGTGATGTATCGTCCGTTCACTCTCATGAACTCGCACGCATAGAATCCACATAGGACCGATCCTTGTGGTTGCTTGTGGCACTACATAACGGGAGATTGGTTATTTAGTTGCAACATTGTGTATGATATGTATTCATAAAATCACATACTTACCGGCCAGTGATGATGGATGTCTAGTGGCACGCGTTGTTTCGACAGGTCGTACTTTCCACCTTTAAACTTATAAAACCTAAAAGCCCTGTGATCTCAAATAGAATCACCATGTTATTCTCAAATTTTAATCGATAAAAGTATGCATGCATAGAAAAGGCTTACAGCTCTAAGGTGCTGAGGAATTCTGCATATGTCGAAGGGTCGAAGTTCAAGGAGTCGAGCACCAGCACCTTTCCAACCTTAGGATAAATGAGGAAGCATATCCAGTGGTCCCTGTACGAATCAAATTTGTGATGCATGTGTATTGAAATTATTGATTTTATTTATGCAAAATCACACTTACTTAAAGTTGTACGGGGCTATTATGGCTTCCCTGTCTTGAAATTGAAGCATTGCATGTCCTATATAGGTGGCGTATCGAGCTTCAAAATCCTTCTTCATATCCTTTATACGCTTCTCAACTTCTTCGTCCGTCTTTCCCCATAATTCATCGTTGTCTTTCCCGATTCTAAAAGTGTGGCTTTCCTCGGATATAAGTATTGGGTTGAGATACCCAACCCTTTTACTGGCACTAGCATTGGGCTTGGTACCGTAAAGAATCTCCTGCTGATCATGTTGCATTCTGCAAGTCACACGTGCATGTCAGATATTGAAATTTTATACAGCTCACTAATAATAACACACATATGTGGAAGTATGAGCGACACTTACAATGCAAACATCGTTACAAGTTGCACGTCGAGTCTCTGAAGGTTCATCATTAACCACATGTCCTCGAATGTAACAACGGCCTTTTGGTCCGAACCAATAAAAGCATGGTCTGGTATATGCACACTGATGGTGTCGATGCCAACCGATGATGCCCGCATGTACCAGTCATGCAACCTTTTAACACCAGCCGGGACCTTTCTTAGTTTCTCAAGAGGTAGCAGAGGTCTGCCCGGCACATATTTTTTAGGCACGTTTTTGTAATCTGCCTTAGTTGGCTTCTTTATTTTTGCGGCCATTGCCTCAGCCTTTTTTGCATACTCCTCGTGCTTGGCCAAATCAACAGTTTGTGACGTGAGGCTCCGTCCAATCCCTTTCAAAAACCGAGCTGTGCCAGCAGTAGTTGCTTTACTCTTCTTTTTCTGATACGGGGACACCAATTTTGGAATAGGAAGTTTAGATTTCTTTGATGGCCTTGGATCATTTGATGGTTGTGGAGAAGGTGGATCCCTTGATGGTGGCGTAGACAGTGGGTCACCAAGAGGATGGGGAGGAGAAGGTGGTGGAGCCCTGAATGGTGATGCTTGTGGCGGAGACGGTGGGTCAGAAAAAGGATGAGGAGCAGCATGTGAAGTTTGAGGAGGTGAGGATGATGGATGTACAATAGGAGCAAAAATTTGAGAAGGCGGTTGGGCCTGCGACGCCTGCGACGAATTCGACCAATCAAGCAAATCGACATCCCTTCGAGGCCAAAGGATAAAATTGTTGATAGCTTGTCCAAGTTTCTCGATACCTTCGGGCCCAGGGATGTCTAGCATGTCGTCCTCGAATCCTTGGAGGACCGACGACACTTCTACTTTGCAATAATCATCTGGAATATCATTTCCATGGAACTTACGTCCTGGGATCGCAAGGCCTGTGGCTACTTTCTTTGTACGTTTATTGTTAATACCATATCTTATAACCAGTGTGCACGCCACAGGCCTTGTGATGTCATCAACTGGATAACGGTCCTTATTTCCCGTTGAAGCAACAGAGCTTGGTAATGTCGTACAATCTGTGGAAGCCGGCGGTTGAGCTGCTGGAATTATTTGTATTTGTGGAGTGGTCATCTGTTGAACAGACATCGCACTCGCCAACTGTTGCATCAATTCTGGAGGAGGATTCGATAGCATTTGAGACATCATGGCTTTGAACTCTTTCTTGGCCTCCTCCTTAAAATAATCCGCCATCTCTTCCTTGTATCGATCACGTTTCCTGTACAGACTTTCCCACTGTTGTCCGAATCCTTCCTTCCATCCTTCCTTAGACGAGATTCCTCGTACACGGCCAGGATGCTCAGGGTTACCGAGACCAGCTGTTAGGATGTCTCTTTCCCTTTGTGGCTTAAAAGTTCCTTCGCTCTGCTTAGCTGCCATTGTATATATGTTTTTTGCCGCTTCTTCGACAATGGGATCATCAAAAGATACACCGGTCTCGGTTTCCCTTGGTTTTCTAGCACGGAGCCAATTTGCCGCCCTTTCACCAAGTTGCTCGGACAGCGTCGGCAACCCTGCGACCTTCTTCTCGGCGTCTTCTTGTCTCCATTTAGGAACCTGACGCTTGTAACCACCTGTGCCTAGGTGGTGGCGGTACTTGTTCTTCTTTGATAGTTCTGAATTTGCCTCACTTAGAGATATGAAATCAGGGCTGCTCCTCTGCTCTAGAAATACTGCCCACTGACCTGCTGAGATTTTATATTTTTTGGTCGGGTCCAGACCTTTCTTTGCAAACTTTGTGTTCATCTCAGACCTCCAGTTTCGGAAATTGATTGCAAGTTGCTTCATCGTGTATTCCTTCACGAGTTCTTCTGAACCCCGAGGCAGAACGAACCTCATTAATAGCTTATTCCATATTTGATTCTTGACATCATCTGGCACATCTCTCCACTGTCGTATTGTTATGTCAAGATTATCTCTAACTAAAAACCCAAGTGCATTCCGGAACTTAGGTAGTGCCTCTTCCGGAGCTAGGGGCTGACCTTTCGGGCTCACGTCTGAGATTTTGTATGTTTGGTCGGGAAACTTGTTCAGCCCCCTGTCACCTCTTTTTCGATCGCTTTGCTTCCTTTTCCTTGACGTCTCGGTTGTTGTCTTGGTCTGTTCCGGTGCGTCTTGGGTCGGCTCCAGTACGTCTTCGTTTCGTGCCACGGCTTCTTCGAGTATCGCACGAAATTCAGACACGACCTCCTATTCATGTAATAAAATGCACAAGAGATCATGCATGTGAAATCAGTAGGGTACACATACGAAGCTAAAGATGCGTACTTTTACCTCAGCTTCTTGTGGATCATAAGTAGGGTCACGTTGCAACTCACGGAGAGCGGCCCTATCTATGCTAGTGGTAGGAAAAGGGTCGCTAGGCGTTTCATATCCGGGACTGCTGGATTGTTCTTGAGCAACACTCTTGTCCATGTGCTCGGGCACTAAATCTTGGTCCTTGATCGGAGAACTCATTGAGCTATATATATACAAATACATAAGCAATAATTAAATACATATTAACACATATTAACGTAAGCAATAATTAAATTCATATTAACAAATAGTATAATTAAATACATCCTCAGGCACTAAACCCTTAACCCTAATCTCTTCTTGGGGTCCTTCAGCATTATAACATCACAACCATGCTGAACATTTGTAAGTCAAGAACCATAAACTAGCTAGATGTGTCTGCTGGTCACGAGCCTGTGGGGGAAGAGCTCGCCGCGCCGGGCTCACCGCGTGGAAGAGAGCAGAGGGGATCAGAGGGAAAGCAGAAGGGAAGAAGAGAGCAGAGAGGAAAGGAACTCACCGCGCCTCTCCCTCCTCTCTCTCTCTCTCCCTCTCGGCGGCGGCGGCGCGTGCGCCCTCCTCTCTCTTCCCTCTCCCTCTCCCTCCTCTCTCTTCCCTCTCCCTCTCCTTCCTCTCTCTTCCTCCCTCTCGGCGGCGGCGCGTGCCCTAGGGTTTACTAAACGCGGCGGCGGCGGCTGCCGGCGCGGTAGACACGGCGGCGGTACGGCAGATTAGGGGAAGAGAAAGAAACCTGGAGACGGCGGTGCGGGGGCGGGAATGGCGGCGTGGGGACGGGCGCAGGGACGATCGCCGGCGAAAACCTCGGGGTCGAAATCCAGCAGCCTGACGGCGTCGTCTTGAAGTGAACTGGCGCCAGGGACTTAGTGAAATTTTTCGGCCCCGCGCGCGCTCCTTTATATAGGAGATATTTCTACTGGCGGTTGACAATGAAAACCGCCAGTAGAAATCATTTCTACTGGCGGTTGTCATAGAGAACCGCCAGTAGAAATGCCATCCACAGACTGTGGAGGCCATTTCTACTGGCGGTTTTCATCGACAACCGCCAGTAAAAATGATTTCTACTGGCGGTTTTCATTGTCAACCGCCAGTAGAAATGTTTTTAGTATATTATTTTTTATTGTATATTCATACATTAAGTATATAAATTTTTGTAATACATAAATATATATATTTAGTATACATAATATATATTTATATATTACTTCTCTCTCTCTCCCCTCTCTCTCTCCTCTCTCTCCTCTCTCTCCCCTCTCCCTCCTCTCTCTCCCCTCTCCCTCCTCTCTCTTCCCTCTCTCTCCCTCCTCTATCTCTCCCTCTCTCTCTCCTCTCTCTCCTCTCCCTAGCTCCTCTCTCTCTCTCTATCCTCTCTCTCTCCTCTCCCTAGCTCCTCTCTCTCCCCTCTCCCTCTCTCTCTCCTCTCTCTCTCTATCCTCTCTCTCTCCTCTCTCTCTCCTCTCTCTCCTCTCTCTCTCCTCTCTCTCTCCTCTTTCCCTCCTCTCTCTTCCCTCTCTCTTCCTCCTCTGTCACTAGAATGCCCGTTCTTGTAGTGTAAACATTGGCAACAATAGCTCTCTCTCCCTCTCCCTCTCCCTCTCCTCTCTAGAAAGTCGTGTAAAATTACATGCTTCGGTTTGTCGCTAACAATAATCAATTACATGACATGTCCTAACAATAATCAATTACATGACAACTATATAATCTAGGGAGCTATTGTTCTGCCTTGTCCATCGTGGCGTACCCAGGGCATCGAATTGCGTGGGATGCTTCGCTCAACGTTCCTTATCTTGGTTGGATGGTCTATGAAAAGAGACATGTCATTGAACTGGTTAAAATCCTCTAAATCAGATACACCATCAACTCCTATAGCTTGTTGTTTTCCAGGAAAAACTACATGCTTCGGTTTGTCGGTGCTTTTCTTCTCATTGTTAGAAATGATCTGTTCAGCATAGAAGACCTGTGCAGCACGATTAGCAAGGATCCATGGGTCATCTTTGTAACCTACCTTACTTAGATCAAGAACTCTGACCCCATAGTTGTCTACCGTGACATGTTTGTCTTCAACCCATTGACATCGGAAAACCGAGATCTGAAATGTACCATAGTCTAGTTCCCATATGTCCTCAATAAATCCAAAATATGTAATAATCTCACCAGTTTCATCATCTATGGCTTCGCATCGAACACCACTGTTTTGTGACATGCTCTTTTTGTCCTTGGACTTGGTACAAAATGTGAATCCACTAATGTCATAGGTTTGCCATGTTGTGACCTGGCGTGATGGTCCAGATGCCAAGCCCTTGATGGTTTGTTCTTCTATTGTTTCTCCACGTGGAATGTCCTTCACCATTAGCCATGTGTTGAACCGCTGCTTATGTTGCTTCATTACCCAATCATCCGTATGCCCAGGATTTTGCTCGCGAAGCTCATTGATGTGTTGTTGGATAAATGGCTCCATTATCGTTAGCTGATGTAGGATGCTCTGATGTGCCTCAAGTATTATATCGTAATCCGGCGGGATGAAAGATTTCCGTCCCATCCTCCTGCTTCCATACAGTCTACCCTCGTGTCGTGACGGAGGCAGACCTATTGCAACCTGGTCTTTTAGGATACTATTGCAGAATGGACCTCCGGACTCAATGGCCTCTTCGGTACAGTACCCCTCTATCATGGATGCCTCGGGACGAGCACGGGTTGATACATAGCCATTCAGTATTGACATGAAACGCTCATACGTCCACATTTCATGCAAGTACATAGGACCCAATGCTTCTATTTGTGGCACCAAGTGCACCACAAGGTGCACCATAATATCAAAGAACGATGGAGGGAAACACATCTCAAACTGTGATATTGTCTCCACTGCGAATTCCTGAAGAGATGCCAACTCATCACGGCCAATTACCTTTTGTGAAATCCTGTTGAAAAAGTAGCACAACCGTGTGATTGCCATCTTTAAAAACAAAGGATTTATAGCCCTGATGGCAATAGGTAGGAATGTAGTCAGCATGACATGGCAATCATGTGAGTTGTAGTTGGTGATTGTCAGGTCTTTCATTGACACAATACTCCGTATGCTAGAGCAGAATCCGGATGGGACTTTCAAATTCTTGAGCCAAACACACATCGCATGTTTCTCATCTACATTGAGATTGTAGCTTGCTGCTGGGAGATGGTACTTCCCATTTTCTTGAAGAACGGGATGTAGTTCCTTTTTTATGCCTAAATCTACCAAGTCCATGCGTGAATTGAGCCCTTCTTTTGTTTTGCCCTTTATGTCTAGCAAGGTGCCCATTATGCTTTCAAACACGTTCTTCTGAACGTGCATACCATCGATCGCATGCCGCACATCTAACTCTTTCCAGTAAGGCAAGTACTCGAAGAAAATAGACTTCTTCTTGAATATAGCCCCCGAAGCTGGTTTGACATCCTTCCTTGTTTTTCCGTCTTTCGTCTTCTTCCCGAAAACAAACTTGATATTCCTGACTATTTCAAAAACTCTATGACCTCTATTATTACCCGATGGAGCAGTAGAATGTAGTTCACCATTATTGTCGAAGTACTTATCCATCTTTCGCATGCGGTACCTGTGTCCTTCCAATAAAAAGCGTCTGTGCCTCATGTAAACTATCTTCCTAGATGCAGCAAGGGATACGTAAGCAGTTCCATCAATGCATACTGTGCAACCAACCTTTCCCTTAAACTGGCCTGATAATGTGAAGAGAGCAGGGTAATCGTTGATCGTAACAAAAAGAATTGCTCTCAGCGTGAATGAACCTTTACGATACTCATCCAACATTTGAACACCCGTTTCCCACAATATTTTCATATCCTCCATTAAGGGCTCCAAAAATACATCCATGTCAACTCCAGGTTGTGTAGGTCCAGAAATAAGGATGGTTAGCAAAATGTACTTCCGTTTCTGCATCAACCATGGAGGAAGGTTGTATATGGTGAGGATCACCGGCCATGTGCTATGCTTGCTGCTCCTCTCAGCAAATGGGTTCATTCCATCAGTACTCAGTGCGAACCTAACATTTCTCGGTTCATCGGCAAAGTCTCGGTGGTTGTCATTGAAATCTTGCCACTGCTTCCCATCGGCTGGATGTCGAAGCTTCCCATCGTTTTTGTGCTCATCAGAAGCATGCCAGCTCATAAGTCTGGCATCCTCAGGATTAGCGAACAAACACCTCAATCGATCGACGACGGGGAGGTACCACATCACCAAAGCAGGAATCTTTTTGAGCGCATAATAGTCTACTTCTTCTTTTTCTTTGCTCGTGGATTTTGAAGTCTTTTTTTGGGCTTTCTTTCGCTTCTTCCCTTTAGACACGGATGCAACACACTCTTCGTCCTCTCGATAGTCTTTATTCGTCTTGTACCTACTTGCACCGCACTTTGGGCAGCTTTCCAAGTCTTTATAATCATCACCTCGATAAAGGATACAGTGATTTCTACACGCGTGGATCTTCTCCACACCCATAGTGAGCGGACTGATTAGTTTCTTTGCATAGTACGTGTTAGCAGGCACATTGTTCTCCTTTGGAAGCATGTCTGCGATAATACTCAAGAACGCATCGAAGCCAGCATCAGACACACCATATTTAGCTTTTAACATCAACAGCTTTAGCACAGACCGGAGCGTCGTGAACTCTTTGGTACAACCCTTAGACTCGTCGTACAAAGGCTCTTCTGCTGCCTTCTTCAGGGACTCCATACCTTTCATTAAGAACATCGATTGATCTGTATGACGACGCAACATTGCCTCTAGCAACTCTGCATCTTCCTCATCCATAACACTTGGCAGAACATGAGGTCTATCATGTTCATTTCCTCCAGCGTAACCATGATCAGTAACATTTTGCACTACATGTTCGCTCTGTGGAAGAGGTTGGTGTGTCTCGTGAACGAACTGAAATCTGTCGTCGATGTTCTCAGGGTTTCCAGTCGTATAAGGCGAAGAGCTACCCTCTCCATGCTTTGTCCAAATTGTGTAATCCTTCATAAATCCTCGGCATACCAGATGAGATATGATTTGTTCTGTGTCATTAAATACAGCAGCATTTTTGCAGTCCATGCATGGACAATATATGTGTTTTGTCTTTGTTCTCCAAGCATGGTTCGTAGCGACATCAATAAACCTATGGACCTCGGATATGTATGATGGATCTAGCCTTGATAAGTTATACATCCAGGATGTCCTCTCCATAACCACCTGTAAAAAAGTAACATAAAACACATGGTGAAACCCTATATCCAAAAATGTGGCTAAAATGTGAAACCCTCTCTCTCTCTCTCTCCTCTCTCTCTCTATCCTCTCTCTCCTCTCTCTCACCTCTTTAACACATGCTTCGGTTTGTCGCTAACACATGCTTCGGTTTGCAAGTCGTGTAAAATTACATGCTTCGGTTTGTCGCTAACAAAATGTAGTTAGACTACTTTATCTCTTCCAATAAAAGTAGTTAGACTACTTTATCTCTAACACATGGTGAAACCCTATATCCAAAATGTGGCTAAAATGGAGGAAAAATGAACAAAATTTGGCAAAAGAAACATAAGCCAAACTTTTTTAGCAACTAATAAACAAAAAAATTAATACCCAAACCTATCTTTAACACATGGTGAAAGCCTAGTTTCAAAATGTAGTTAAAATTGAGCAAAAATAAACAATAACTGACAATTGAAACATAATTAAACCAACCTTCCATACAACACATTCACCATTCATAAAGCAACTAAATATGTGTTATGGATAAACTTATTTGATAACTAAACATGAAAAAGGAGAGGGAATAGACAAAAACTAACCATCTTAAGCAACCTCATTTGAGGAAATAGAGAAAATTACCTAGCTATACTCTTCTCTCTCACATGTAAAACCCTAGATCCAAAATGTGGCTAAAATTGAGCAAGAATGAACAAAAATTGACAAAGAAACATAAACCAACCTTTCTTATCCACCTTCTTCGAAGAAATGAAGAGCAAAACCTCCCTCCTTATATTTTTTTGAAATCTGGACCTCCAAAATCGCCTCCAATGGAAGCTGGCTGCGAGCATACAGTTCACTGTCGGGGGAAGAAGAGAGCTATTTATAACAGACAGTTCACTGGCGGTTGGCTTGAAAAAACCGCCAGTGGAAACCAATTTCCGCTGGCGGTTATCTTAACACAACCGCCAGTGGAAATAGGGTATTTCCACTGGCGGTTCGGTTACACCAACCGCCAGTGGAAATATGTTTTCCACTGGCGGTTATGTTACACCAACCGCCAGTGGAAACATCCTATTTCCACTGGCGGTTGTGTTAAGATAACCGCCAGTGGAAATGTGTTTCCACTGGCGGTTCCAAAGCCGGGCCCGCCTCGTTTTTTTACTGGCGCGCGATAACTGAAACCGCCAGTGATAATTTATGGGTGCTGCAGGCTATGAGCTCTTTTCTACTAGTGCCAGTTCCTATGATCTCATTTTAATGTGTAGGTTTTTATTGTATATTTTATTTTTCTGTTTGATGTGATGTTAATTTATGCTATACTATGTATGTATTGTGTTGATGCGAGTAGACGAGCAAGCCACTGTGGATTCTGAGGTTCAGCAAGTAGAAGTAGCCGAGCAGGAGCTCATTGAAGGCAAGTTGTGCCCTTGATCACTTACTTTTTCCTAGCCATGCTCTTATTAATTATAATGATCTGCATAGGTTAATTTTGATGGGATCCAATAGGTTACCCCAATTTTGGTTATCTTTATACCTTGTTCACCACTGAAATATTTTTGGGTAGTACATGCTATCACTTTATGTGGATTTGGGTATGGAGATACACTATTCATGATTACTCTTTTATTATCTTTTTATTACTGTTCATGTTAAAATCATTATGTTAATGGGAACATGGAGCGACCACTCAGGAAAACAGTGCTACCACAAGGGTTTAATGGGACGCCCTTGGCTGATTAACTAGGAAAGCTAGTGGAGGTCTTCCTTACCCGAAAGGGGCAAGGGCAGTAGGGGAGTGGTCAGTGTAGGGAGGTCCTTGGGTTGATTTTGCTGCGATGGCGGTCAGGCGAGGGATTCCTGCACTGGAGCTTCCTATAAACTGTAGCGGGATTTCTGAAGCTAGTGGAACTTTGCAAAGGCCTCGTAGTGTTACCCTGCCTCGCCTCCTCGGTAGAGGTGTATGGGATTGGCTGTCTCTTGGCAGATGGGTAACATGACTTGTGGGTAAAGATGCGCAACCTCTACAGAGTGTAAAACTGGTATACTAGCCGTGCTCACGGTCATGAGCAGCTTGGACCCTCACATGATTAATTTATGGAACTTAAATTTAATTTGACATTTGCATCGCATTTGGGATTATTTTACTATTACTTTTCTTTATTATTATTATTATTAAGGTTTGGTATTTACTTACACTTAGTAATTGCTAATAAAATTTTGACCAACTTATAAAAGCAATGCTCAGCTTCAGCCTTTAATTCATTAATCAGCCTTACACTTCATGAACTCCCACCTTTGGTGAGTTCATGCCACATTATTCCCCACGACTTGTTGAGCTATGAACGTATGTGAGCTCACTCTTGCTGTCTCACACCCTCCCACAGGAGAAGGACAGGTGGTCGAAGAGGAGCCGCCTAACATTGAGGCATTCAACTTGATCTAGGTGGCGTCTCCCAGTCAGCTTTGTGGCGCCAGGGAATAATATTTAGTTTGCTTTACTTTATCATTTATTTTTGTAAGACTTCCGCTATGTAATAAGTACATTCATGATATTTATGACATTTATCTCTATGCACTCTGTTATTATGTGTGTGGTTCTTCCTTGGCGCACATATGAGATGCACCCGGATTTGTCCCTTAAATCCGGGTGTGACAATCCCCAACTCAAGGTGGTGAATAGGTACCTCAAGAAGAGGGGCAGGATCAAGGGGGAGCACAAGAATAACAAGTAATGGAGGAAGAAGCACCACGAGTCCCTCCAACTCAAGTCCGAGCATCAATCCAAAGACATCACCCCATCAATCAGATTCTGTGTGACATCAGCAAGGGAGTCACTACTCACTCACGATTAGCTAATTTTTGTGAGCATTACTCGTTTGTCTCTTCTATTGAGCCTTTCAGGGTAGAAGAGGCCTTGCAGGATCCGGACTGGGTGTTGGCCATGCAGGAAGAGCTCAACAACTTCAAGAGATATGAAGTCTGGAGCCTGGTGCCACGTCCAAAGCAAAACATTGTGGGAACCAAGTGGGTGTTCCGCAACAAGCAAGACGAGCACAGGGTGGCGACAAGAAACAAGGCTCAACTTGTGGCAAAAGGTTATGCCCAAGTCGCAGGTTTGGATTTTGAGGAGACTTTTGCTCCTATGGCTAAGTTAGAGTCTATTCAAATATTATTAGCCTATGTCTCTCACCATTCCTTCATGCTATTCCAAATGGACGTAAAGAGCGCTTTCCTCAACAGGCCAATCAAGGAGGAGGTATACATGGAACAACCCCCTGGCTTTGAGGATGACAGGTATCCCGACCACGTGTATAAGCTCTCTAGGGCGCTCTATGGACTTAAGCAAGCCCCAAGAGCATGGTATGAATGCTTTAGAGATTTCTTAATTGCTAATGCTTTCAAAGTTGGGAAAGCTGATCCCACTCTTTTTACCAAGACTTGTGATGGTGATCTCTTTGTGTGCCAAATTTATGTCGACGACATAATATTTGGTTCTACTAACCAAAAGTCTTATGAGGAGTTTAGCAAGGTAATGATGCAAAAATTCGAGATGTCGATGATGGGCGAGTTGACATACTTCCTTGGATTCCAAGTGAAGCAACTCAAGGACAACACTTTCATCTCCCAAACAAAGTACACTCAGGATCTTCTCAAGAGGTTTGGGATGAAGGACGCCAAGCCCGCGAAGACACCGATGGGAACTGACGGGCATGTTGACCTCAACAAAGGAGGTAAGTCCATTGATCAAAAGGCATACCGGTCAATGATAGGTTCACTTCTTTATCTTTGTGCTAGTAGACCAGACATTATGCTTAGTGTATGCATGTGTGCTAGATTTCAATCCGACCCCAAGGAATGTCACCTTGTGGCCGTTAAGTGAATTCTTAGGTATTTAGTTTCTATGCCTTGCTTCGGGATCTGGTATCCAAAGGGGTCTACCTTTGACTTAATTGGATACTCAGACTCCGATTATGTCGGGTGCAAGGTTGATAGGAAGAGTATATTAGGGACGTGCCAACTTCTAGGAAGGTCCCTGGTGTCCTAGAGTTCCAAGAAACAAACTTCTGTTGCCCTATCCACCGCTAAGGCCGAGTACGTTGCCGCAGGACAGTGTTGCGCGCAACTACTTTGGATGAGGCAAACCCTTCGGGACTTTGGCTACAATCTGAGAAAAGTCCCACTCCTATGTGACAATGAGAGTGCAATCCGCTTGGCCGATAATCCTATTGAACATAGCCGCACTAAGCACATAGACATCCGACATCACTTCCTGAGAGACCACCAGCAAAAGGGAGATATCGATGTGTACCACATTAGCACCGAGAACCAGCTAGCTGATATCTTCACTAAGCCTTTAGAAGAGAAAAGGTTTTGCAGGTTGCGTAGTGAGCTAAATGTCTTAGATTCGTGTAACTTGGATTGATCTATAGTATACATGTATTCTATGCCTTTGATCATGTTAATCTGTGCATTTAAATCATTTGTTATGTATTTATGGTGCTCAAGTTGTACAAGTCATCCCCGGACCTCACAAGTCCGTATGCAGATGTGCACATGTTTAGGGGGAGATGTGCTACAACTTGATCCCTTTGAGACTAATTTGTTTGTTTAAGTATACTTGATGTAGTCTCGAAGGTACATTGAAAGGCAAAATGAACTTGGACGACGCAAAGACTTCCACTGCACTCCGGTATTAATGTATTTAATTCCAAGTTCATACTTGTGCTCTCATTGCCTTTTTGCTCTTAATTGACATTTTTGGTAAGGCAATGGGGTTAAAGGGCCAAAAATGATCCCGTTTTGGTGCTTAATGCCAAAGGGGGAGAAATTAAGGCCAAAGCAAATGCATTAGCCAACCACTTGTGACTTTTGAAAATAGAAGAGCTAGGAATTTGTTTTTGTCAAAATACTCTTATTGCAAAATTTGGTCTCTTATGGGGGAGAATTTTGATTATGGGAAAAGGGGGAGTTTTTGGCACTTCATCAATTCTACTCTTGGAATATCTCTCGATTTGCCCAAACAAGTGTGTTTGATGTAGAGATAGGAAAAAAATTTGATTTGCAAAAATAAACCAAGTGGTGGCAAAGAATGATCCAAATATGTCAAATCTTGTGTAAAGAGAATTTAGTCTTCATTTGCATTGATGTTGCACTTCTTTCTGTTGCTTTTTGATGTGTTGGGATAAATCACCAAAAAGGGGGAGATTGAAAGGGAAATGTGCCCTTGGGTCATTTCTATAATTGTTTTGGTGATTAAGTGTCCAACACAAATGGTTTGAACTCTTATGTGCTAAACGAGCAACAAAGACAAGGTATGTCTCTAGACTTAATGAATTTCTTTTGAGTACTAACACGCTCATCTAAGTGCTAGAAACAGTGACAAAAGAAGAAGAAAAGATTTGGAGAAGAGTTGGCCGTGTACAGCCAACAACAGCTCGGCCTAGCGCTCCGGATTGTCCGGTGGCGCACCGGACAGTGTCCGGTGCCCCAGGCTGGCCAACGGTGAACCGGCTGCTCTCGGGAATCGACGGAGTCATATGGCTATAATTCACTAGACTGTCTGGTGGTGCACCGGACTGTCCTGTGAGTCGTCAGCGGCGAACTCGTCGCTCTCGGGAAAATGAAAAAGGCGACATGGCTATAATTCACTGGACTGTCCGGTGAGCCAACGGCGCCAGTGGCCAACAGTCGGCCACGCGATCAACGCGCGACACGTGGCTCGCTCTAACGGTCGGCTGGGTGCACCGGACTGTTCGGTGTGCACCGGACAGTGTCCGGTGCGCCAACCAGTGCCGAGGAGAAACGGTTGGATGCGCCCGATATGGAAGGAGATCGCGCACCGGACATGAACAGTGACTGTCCGGTGGTGCACCGGACTGTCCGGTGCACCACTCGATAGAAGGCAAGGATAGCCTTCCATGTTGATCTCCAATGGATCCTAGCTGCCTTGGGGCTATAAAAGGGACCCCTAGGCACATGGAGCAGTACACCAAGCTTACAAGAAACATCCTAAGGCATCTAAACTATGCATTCACGCAATCGGATCATAGTTCTTGAGATTTGAGCACTTTCGAGTTGTAAATTCCTCGCTCTGTGTTTGTGTGCTCACTTCCTCGCTTGTGTGCGTGGTTTTGCTGCGGATTTGAGTCTTGTGTGCGTTGCTCTCCCATCCTTACTCTGTGCTTTCTTTGTGATCTCTATTGTAAGGGCGAGAGACTCCAAATTGTGGAGATTCCTCGCAAACGAGAAAATACTCTAAAGGAAAAGATCGTGGTATTCAAGTTGATCATCGGATCACTTGAAAGGGGTTGAGTGCAACCCTCATCCATTGGGACGCCACAACGTGGAAGTAGGCAAGTGTTACTTGGCTGAACCACGGGATAAAAATCGTGTGTCTCTTGTGTTGCTTTATCTGTGATTGTTGTGTTCACAAGAACTCGCTTCAAAGCTACTTAGTCGCACTAACACTTTAGTAACCAAGTATGTGGCTATTCAGTGTTTGATTTTATAGGATCACCTATTCACACCCCTCTAGGTGCTCTCAAGGCCGACATGTGGAGTCTAGGCCCAGTTAGGTTTCTTCTTTTCTTTTTATTTTCCTTTCTTTTCTTTTCTAATTTTAGATTTCAAATTTGAGTTCAAATTTAGTTGTGAAATTGTACTCCCTTTAAATGTACAAATTGAGCAACCCGGTATGGTAGAGTTTTATGTATTTATATATTTATTTCTTTGTTTTATATTGTATTTTCCTTTTCTTACTCCAAATTCTAGAATTCAATTTAAGTCTTAAATTCAAATTTGGATACTAATGTATTTCTGGTAATCTTATTTTTGTTGTTATTAAATGCACACACAAATAAATCCCATCATGATGCATATGTTATTTAGGTGTCACTGGCTAATCACTCACTTTAAATGTGGTTGTTCACATGTTCTAATGAATAGAGGCAAAACATATAAAGGAAAATCATCTCCTTTCTTATACTTTTACAAATTGGGTATTACAAGGAGGGCATCAAGCATGAGTTCTTTTCTCCCTACACACCTCAACAAAACGGTGTTGTGGAGAGAAAGAATAGAACTTTGGATATGGCTAGGACCATGCTTGAAGAATACAAGACATCGGATCGGTTTTGGGCGGAAGCGATTAACACCTCTTGCTACTTCATCAACCGGCTCTACCTTCACCGAATCCTCAAGAAAACATCATATGAACTCACCGGTAAAAAGCCCAATGTTTCTTATTTTAGAGTCTTTGGGAGCAAGTGCTTTATTCTTGTTAAGAGAGGTAGAAATTCAAAATTTTCTCCTAAAGCAGTAGAAGGCTTTTTACTTGGTTATGAATCAAACACAAGGGCATATAGAGTCTTCAACAAGTCCATTGGATTAGTTAAAGTTTCTTGTGACATTGTGTTTGATGAGACTAATGGCTCTCAAGTAGAGCAAGTTGATCTTGATGAGTTATATGATGAAGAGGCTCCATGCATCGCACTAAGGAACATGTCCATTGGAGATGTGTATCCACAAGAACAAGATCAACCATCATCCTCCATACAAGCATCTCCACCAACTCAAGAAGAGGAACTGACTTAGGAAGAAGAGGATCAAGATCAAGACAATGAGCCACCTCAAGAAGAAGGCATCGATCAAGGGGGAGATGAAGTTGATCAAGAAAAGGAGGATGAACTAGAGATTAAAGATCAAAGACCACCTCAACCAAGAATCCACCAAGCAATTCAACGAGATCACCCCATCAATTCCATACACAGTGACATTCAAAAGGGGTACCCACTCGATCACGAGTTGCTCATTTTTGTGAACATTACTCTTTTATGTATTCTATTGAGCGATATAGGATAGAGGATGCACTTAGAGATCTAGACTGGGTGGTGGTAGTGCAAGAGGAGCTCAACAACTTTACAAGGAATGAGGTATGACATTTAGTTCCACGTCCTAACCAAAATATTGTAGGTACCAAGTGGGTATTCCGCAACAAACAAGATGAGCATGGTGTCATGACTATGAACAAAGCCCGACTTGTTGCGAAAGGGTATTCACAAGTCAAAGGTTTGGATTTTGATGGAACCTATGCACCCGTAGCTAGGCTTGAGTCAATTCGAATATTACTTGCCTATACTACTTACCATGGCTTAGTTATATCAAATGGTTGTGAAAAGTACCTTCCTCAATGGTGAAAGGGAAATGTGCTCTTGGGCCATTTCTATAAATGTTTTGGTGATTAGATGACCAACACAAATTATTTTGGTTCATAAGTGCTAAGTGGTTGAAAGATGCAAATCAAAGATTTAAGGTATGTCTCCGGACTTAGTAAATTGTTTTTGGATACTAACATATTTCTCTAAGAGCTAGGAATCTTGCCCAATCAAAAGAAATTGAATTGGAGAAGTTTGGCATGAGTTTAGCCAAACATGCACTAGCCTGGGGTGCACCGGACTGTCTGGTGTGCACCGGACAGTGTCCGGTGCCCAGGCTAGCCTCGGCGCCAAACTCTTCGCTCTCGAGAATTCATCGAGGGCACCGTAGCCAAAATTCACCGAACTGTCCAGTGTGCACCGGACTGTCCGGTGAGCCAACGGCATCCCGCGGCCAACGGTCGGCAGCGCGATCAACGGGCGACACGTGGCCGAGCCAACGGTCACTTGGTCGCACCGGACTGTCTAGTGTGCACTGGACAGTGTCCGATGCGCCAAGAGGACCAAGGACGCAACAGTCGGCTTCGCTAGAAAATGAAGGAGATCGGGCACCGGACAGGAACCGTTCATGTCTGGTGGTGCACCGGACTGTCCGGTGCGCCACCTGACAGAAGGCAAGAATTGCCTTCCAAATGGATCTCCAATGGCTCCTAGCTGCCTTGGAGCTATAAAAGGGACCCCTAGGTGGATGGAGCAGTACACCAAGCACTCACTAAACATTCTAAGACGCCTAGACTTTGCCACCACGCACTCGGATCATCGTGTTAGAGATTTGAGCACCGTTTGAGTTTTAAACTCCCCGCGCCATGTTTTGTGCTCTGTCTTGGCTTGTGTGTGTGTTTGCTGCGATTCTAGTCTTGTGTGTGTTGCTTTTCCTCCCTTACTCTTGTGCTTTTCTTGTGATCAATATTGTAATGGCGAGAGGCTCCAACTTGTGGAGATTCCTCGCAAACAGGAAAAGACTGCTAAGGAAGAAAACTGTGGTACTCAAAGTTGATCATTGGATCAATTGAGAGGGATTGAGTGCAATCCTTGATCGAAAGAGGTCACCACAACGTGGAGTAGGCATTGGCCGAACCACGGGATAAAAATCACTGTGTCTCATGTCCCTCTTCATTGTGATTGATTTTCTTCTAGAGTTCTCACTTTAGCAACTTGGTTTTAAATTGCACTAACATTTCATAACCAAGTTTTGGCTATTTAGTATTTGATTTTACAGGATCGCCTATTCACCCCCTTTTAGGTGCTCTCAATTCATATTGGAGCCATACTCTTCATTTAAAGGGACTAACCGCCCGAAGAGATGGATCCTAAGGGCAAGGGGATGGTGATCAATGACAAGGAGAAGGAGTCCCTCTTCAACGAGCCAAGAGACGACAAGCCCACTGACTTAGGCTCGATTCACAAGAAGAGGGATGGGAAGAAGAAGAGGCGTATTAAGAAGATCATCTACTACGACAGCGACACCTCCTCTTCTTCACCAAGGGATGACGACGACGACTCCTCGTCCAAAAAGAAAACGGTTAATCAAAATTACTCCTTTGATTATTCTCGCATCCCTTACAATTCAAATGCTCATCTACTCTCTATTCCACTTGGAAAACCCCCACACTTTGATGGAGAGGATTACTCATTTTGGAGTCATAAAATCCGTATTCACCTATTTTCCCTCCATCCTAGCATTTGGGGAATTGTAGAAAATGGAATGCATTTTGATAGCACTGACAATCCCGTATTTATTAATGAACAAATACATAAAAATGCCCAAGCTACTACTGTTTTGCTAGCATCTCTTTGCAGGGATGAATATAACAAAGTAAATGGCTTGGACAATGCCAAGCAAATCTGGGATACCCTCAAGATCTCTCACAAGGGGAATGATGCCACCATGATCACCAAAATGGAACTAGTGGAAGGCGAGCTGGGGAGATTCGCCATGATAAGGGGAGAGGAGCCAACACAGACATACAACAGGCTCAAGACCCTTGTCAAGAAAATCCGAAGCTATGGAAGTACAAGATGGACGGATCATGACGTCATCCAACTCATGCTCAGGTCATTTACGGTTATTGACCCCCATGTTGTAAATCTTATTTGTGAGAACCCCAGGTACACCAAGATGACGCCCGAGGAAATCCTCGGAAAATTCGTAAGTGGGCGCATGATGGTGAAGGAGGCAAGATATGTGGATGACGCTCTAAACGAACTGCTTCCTCACCACGAGTCGCAGCCTGTCGCTCTCAAAGCAACGAGCAGCAAGGAGGCGCTACCTAGCAAGGTAGCACAAGTGGAGGCTGCCGGGCTCAATGAGGATGAGATGACGCTCATCATCAAGCGATTCAAGACCATCTTGAAGGGACGCAAGGAGTACCCCAACAAGAACAAATCAAGGGGAAGCGCTCCTGCTTCAAGTGCGGTAAGTCTAGTCATTTTATTGCACAATTTCCTGATAATGATGATGACCAGGCACAAGAGAATAAAGGGAAGAAGGAGAAAAGAACTATAGAAAGGCGAAGGGTGAGGCGCACATTGGGAAGGAATGGGACTCCGACTATTCTTCATCCGACTCCGACGATGAAGGACTAGCTGCCTCAGCCTTCGACAAGTCTTCTCTCTTCCCCAACGAACGCCACATGTGCCTTATGGCTAAGGAAAAGAAGGTACATATTTGAGATACTCCTAAATATTCTTCTTCTAGCGATGAGGAATCTTCTGATGATGAGATATATTATATTGATTTGTTTAGAGGATTAGATAGATCTAACGTAGACAAAATAAATGAATTAATTGATGCTCTTAATGAAAAGGATAGATTGCTAGAGAAACAAGAAGATATTTTTGTATGAGGAACATGACAAGTTTATTAGTGTTCAAAAATCTCTTGCTCTAGAAGTTAAAATGAAATACTATCCTCTGAATTGTCTACCTGCCATGAATCTATTTCTAGCCTAAAAACCTTGAATGATGATTTGAATGCTAGAATAGAAGAATTTAATGTGGCTAGTTCATGTGTAGAGCATGTTGTAATCTGCAATAGATGTAAAGACATTGATATTAATGCTTGTAAAGAACATGCTTCTACAATTATTAAGTTAAACAATGTTGTTGCAAGTCTTAATGATCAACTTAAGACTTGCAAAGATAATTATGAGGAACTCAAATTTGCTAGGGATGCCTACACCTCTGGTAGACACCCCTCAATTAAGGATGGACTTGGTTTTCAAAAGGACACCAAGGACCTGACAAGCCATAGAACTTCCAATCTCAACAAGGAGACAGGGAAGGCTCCTATGGCTAGTAGTTCTCAAAAGAACCATGCCTATCTGTATGATAAGAAATTTACTAGTCATAATAATAAGTGTTGTAATAAGATTGTTTCTCATGCATATAATGATGCCGCATTTAATTCTCATGCCATGTTCGCTTCTAGTTCCTCTTTTACTCATGGTAGAAGTAGGCCTAGGCATAATCATGTTGTTCCTTATGTGCCTAGGAAAGTATGTATTGGCCCAACTACTATTTATCAGACATGTGATGCTTCATTTGTTATGTCTTTTAAGAATGCCAAAGTAGTTGCTAGAAAGTTGAGATCTAAATGCAAGAGAGACAAAACTTGCATTTGGGTTCCAAAATCTATTGTAACTAACCTTATAGGACCCAACAAGAGTTGGGTACCTAAAACCCAAGCTTAATTACCTTGCAGGTTTATGCATCCGGGGGCTCAAGCTGGATTATTGACAGCGGATGCACAAACCACATGACGGAGGAGAAGAAAATGTTCACCTCCTACATCAAGAACAGGGATTCCCAAGACACCATCATCTTTGGAGATGGGAATCAAGGCAAGGTTAAAGGCTTAGGCAAGATAGCCATCACATCCGAGCATTCAATCTCTAATGTGTTTTTAGTAGAATCGCTCACGTATAATTTATTGTCTGTAAGTCAATTATGTAATATGGACTATAATTGTTTATTTACGTATATTGATGTATCTGTCTTTAGAAGGAGTGACGGTTCATTAGCCTTTAAGGGTGTATTAGACGACAAGCTCTATCTAGTTGATTTCTCAAACGAGAATGCCGATCTAGATGCATGCTTAATCGCTAAGACTAATATGGGCTGGCTCTGGCACCACCGTCTAGCACATGTTGGGATGAAGAACCTTCATAAACTTCTAAAGGGAGATCATGTGTTAGGATTAACCGATGTCTGTTTTGAGAAAGACAGACCTTATGCAGCATGCCAAGTAGGGAAACAGGTGGGAAGCACTCATCAAAGCAAGAACGTGATGACAACATCAAGACCACTGGAACTCCTCTACATGGATCTCTTCGGCCCCGTTGCCTATCTCAGCATCGAGGGAAGTAAGCATGATCTTGTTATAGTTGATGATTTTTCCCGCTTCACTTGGGTATTCTTTTTGCAAGACAAATCTGAAACCCTAGAAACCCTAAAGCGCTTCTTAAGGAGCTCAAAATGAGTTTGAGCTAAAGGTGAAGAAGATAAGGAGCGATAATGGGTCAGAGTTCAAGAATCTAAAAGTTGAAGAATATCTTGAGGAGGAAGGCATCAAGCACGAGTTCTCTGCTCCCTACACACCACAGCAAAATGGCGTGGTAGAGAGGAAGAATAGGACACTAATCGACATGGCGAGAACGATGCTTGGAGAGTACAAGACTGTCACACCCGGGTTTCGGGGCACCAAGACCCGGGCGCGAACATAAACACCAGGTATGCTGGGACCAAGTCTCACACATATGATGTATAGTGGCACAGGATCGAATGTCACATGTTTATATATAACAGGAGTTCTATACAAAATAAATAATTACATAATAAGGAGACAACGGTCCAGCAACCCAAAGTTGACTGGGAGACGACGGCCTAGACCTCTCACGAACACATCACAGCATCCTCCAAGCGCCTCATCCTGTGGTACCTGTTCTTGACCTGTGGGGGGGTGTGAGACAGCAAGAGTGAGCTCACATACGTTCATAGCTCAACAAGTTGTGGGGAATAATGTGCATGAACTCGCCAAAGGTGGAAGCTCATGTGAAGTGTAAGGCTTACCAAAGAGGATGGTTGAAGCTGAGCATTGCTTTTAAAGTTGGTCAAAATTTTATTAGCAATTACTAAGTATAAGTAAATACCAAACCCAATTAAGTAGTAGAACAAAAGTAACAACATCACCTGCGATGCAATGCATATGACAAATTGAATTTAGTTCCATAAATTAATCATGTGAGTGTCCGAGCTGCTCATGACCGTGAGCACGGCTAGTATACCTGTCGGGGACCATAATTAGGGGTACCCTCAAGACGCCTAATTCTCAGCTGGTAACCCCCATCAGCATAAAGCTGCAGAGGCCTGATGGGTTTGATTAAGTCAGGGATCAGTCCATACGAGCGACTTGATCACGCCACGCCCGAGCCTAGCCTCGGGCGAGGGCAGCTGACCCTGAGATGGTTCCGTCTCGCCCGAGGTCTCCTCTTTCACGGCAGACACATCTCCGGCTCGCCCGAGGCCTTGCCTTCGATAAGAAGTAACCCTGACTAAATCACCGCGCCAACCGACCAAATCACTGGGGCCTTTAACGCAAAAGGTAAGACTGACGGGTAGCCAGGCTTGGCCGAAAGCGCCAGAGGAAGCTCCGCCCGACCCAGGGCTCGGACTCGGGCTAAGGCCTCGGAAGACGGCGAACTCCGCTCCGCCCGACCCAGGGCTCGGACTCGGGCTAAGGCCCCGGAAGACGGCGAACTCCGCTCCGCCCGACCCAGGGCTCGGACTCGGGCTAAGGCCCTGGAAGACGGCGAACTCCGCTCCGCCCGACCCAGGGCTCGGACTCGGGCTAAGGCCCCGGAAGACGGCGAACTCCGCTCCGCCCGACCCAGGGCTCGGACTCGGGCTAAGGCCCCAGAAGACGACGAACTCCGCTTCACCCGACCCAGGGCTCGGACTCCGCCCTGGCCTCTGCCGAGCGACCTCCGCCTCGCCCGACCCGGGAGCTCAGGTTCGGCCTCGGCCATGCAGGATAGACTCGACCTCGGCCTCGGAGGGGCCACCACGTCGCCCGACCTAGGGCACAAGTCCGCCACGTCAACAGGAAGCGTCATCATCACCCTACCCCGAGCCGACTCGGGCCGCAGAGAACAGGACCGACGTCCCATCTGGCCAGCTCCGCCAGATAGGCAATGATGGCGCCCCGCTAGACCCATGACGACGGCGGCTCTCAGCTCCCTTACGAAAGCAGGAGGACGTCAGCAAGGGCCCAGCCACTCCGACAGCTGTCCCTCCGTCCGGCTCCGTCGCTTCTCCGACAGCCACGACGCCACACTAGCTGGGTGCCAAGATCTCTCCGGCTGCCACCTTGGCATGTACTTAGGGCACTAGCTCTCCCCCGCTAGACACGTAGCACCTTGCTACACCCCCATTTGTACACCTGGATCCTCTCCTTACGCCTATAAAAGGAAGGACCAGGGCCTTCTTAGAGGAGGTTGGCCTCGCGGGAACGAAGGGCAGGGGCAGGCGCTCTCTCGGGGCCGCTCGCTCCCCTCACCCGCGCGGACGCTTGTAACCCCCTACTGCAAGCGCACCCGACCTAGGCGCGGGACGAACACGAAGGCCGCGGGAATTCTCCGACTCCCTCACGACCCGGCTCCGGCCACCTCGCTCTCGCTCTCTCCCCCCTTCGCGCTTGCCCACGCGCTCGACCCATCTGGGCTGGGGCACGCGGCACACTCACTCGTCGGCTCGGGGACCCCCCGGTCTCGGAACGCCGACAGTTGGCGCGCCAGGTAGGGGCCCGCTGCGTGTTGACGAGTAGATTCCCGTCAAGCTCCAGATGGGCAGTCTCCAACGACCTCTTCAACCCGGGACGGTGCTCCGTTTCGGGAGTCTCGAGTTCATGTCTTTCGACGGCAGCTACGACATGATACTCCTTCCACCGCCGCGCGACAGCGACAATGGTGGCAGACAGCCCGCCCGCCGGCGGCGGAATCGACGACGCCTTTCCCGCGTGGGGGAAGGACAACTTTCGAGTTCGCTCCGTCCCCTCCCTCGCCATCGGAGGAGGAGGCGGGGCAACCAAGGCCGAGCGGGAGGCTGCGCTCAGTCGACTGTCGAGCAAATCGACATCCCCAGCGCCCCAACGGAGGACGTGTCGGGCATCACCCCCGCGTTTGAGGCAAAGGCGAGCGCCGCCCCCCCGCGACACGCCGATCCTGAGCAAGTGGACGACGCCAGCACGCTCATGGAGGGCCTGCAGGACGTCGCCCTCGCACCCAGGACGACAGCACGATCAGCCCCCGATGCGACTTCGTCGATCCTCGTCGACCAAAAGGTACGGGCTGATTCCCATCCTTCGTCATTTCGACTCGGCCTCAACCCGCCTGGCGACATCGCTTTGGCGGGCGCTCACGTTGAGGCGAGTGCAACCTCTCTGGGGTTTCGTGTGCGGTCGCCTTGGGACCGATTGACGGGTGTCTCGACCTACGGACCCTCTGGGTCCGAGGAAGATGACGACCCCAGCATCTGCTGGGATTTCTCCGGATTTGGCAACCCCAGTGCCATGCGGGACTTCATGACCGCATGTGACTACTGCCTCTCCGACTGTTCCGACGGCAGCCGCGGCCTTGACGACAAGGACTGCGGCCCGAGCCGCGAATGTTTCCACGTCGAGCTAGGGGATCCCTCTGGAGGCGGCTGTCTCGGCATGCCGGAGGATGGTGATCCCCCTAGGCCAGCGCCTCGCGCCGACATCCCGCGGGAGCTAGCTGTGGTCCCCGTTCCGGCGGGGGGTCATGACCCACAGCTCGAGCAAGTCCGCGGGGCGCAGGCCGGGCTCGATGAGGGAGCAGGAGCGCTCGAGGCAATCCGCCAGAACATCGGGCAGGTATGGGCGAGCCAGCCCCCGGCCGGAGGAATACGTCATCTGCCCCAAGGTCTCCAGCACCGCATCGCCAACGATGCCAGGGACAGACCGCCACCCGCATCCGGCGGAACCGGTCAGGACCTGGCCGCCGCAGCGATGCTCCTCCGCGCGATGCCGGAGTCATTAACCACCGAGGGTCGGCGAATCCAGGGAGAACTCAAGCATCTCCTGGAAGGCGCTGCGGCCCGGCGGGCCGAGAGCTCTGCCTCCCGAAGGCAGGGGTACCCCTCGGAACCTCGTGCCGCGACTTCCCGACTCACGCGGGAAGCCTCGGTCTACACCGGGCGCACGCGCAACACCGCGCCTACGGCCCCGGGCCACCTCGGCGACGAGCACCCTCATCGCGACCGTCGGGCCTGCCTCGACGAAAGGGTGCGCCGAGGTTATCACCCCAGGCGTGGGGGACGCTACGACAGCGGGGAGGATCGGAGTCCCTCGCCCGAACCACCCGGTCCGCAGGTCTTTAGCCGAGTCATTCGGCGGGCGCCGTTTCCGCCCCGATTCCGACCCCCGACTACTATCACAAAGTACTCGGGGGAAACGAGACCGGAATTGTGGCTCGCGGACTACCGCCTGGCCTGTCAACTGGGTGGGACGGACGACGACAACCTCATCATCCGCAACCTCCCCCTGTTTCTCTCTGACACCGCTCGCGCTTGGTTGGAGCACCTGCCTCCGGGGCAGATTTCCAACTGGGAAGATCTGGTCCAGGCTTTCGCCGGCAACTTCCAGGGCACGTACGTGCGCCACGGGAATTCCTGGGACCTCCGAAGCTGTCGGCAACAGCCGGGAGAGTCCCTTCGGGACTACATCCGGCGATTCTCGAAGCAGCGCACCGAGCTGCCCAACATCACCGACTCCGATGTCATCGGCGCGTTCCTCGCCGGCACCACCTGCCGTGACCTGGTGAGCAAGTTGGGTCGCAAGACCCCCACCAGGGCGAGCGAGCTGATGGACATCGCCACCAAGTTCGCCTCTGGTCAGGAGGCGGTTGAAGCCATCTTCCGAAAGGACAAGCAGCCCTAGGGCCGCCCGTCGGAAGATGCTCCCGAGGCGTCTACTCCGCTCGGCGTCAAGAAGAAAGGCAGGAGGAAGTCGCAAGCGAAACGCGACGCCGCCAGCACGGACCTTGTCGCCGCCGCCGAGTACAAGAACCCTCGGAAGCCCCCCGGAGGCGCCAGCCTCTTCGACAAGGCACTAAAGGAGACGTGCCCCTACCATCAGGGGCCCGTCAAGCACACCCTCGAGGAGTGCGTCATGCTTCGGCGCCACTTCCATCGGGCCGGGCCACCCGCAGAGGGTGACAAGGCCCACGACGACGGCAAGAAGGAAGATCACCAAGCAAGAGAGTTCCCCGAGGTCCGCGACTGCTTTATGATCTATGGAGGGCATGCGGCGAACGCCTCGGCTCGACATCGTAAGCAGGAGCGTCGGGAGGTCTGCTCGGTGAAGGTGACGGCGCCAGTCTACCTAGACTGGTCCGACAAGCCCATCACCTTCGACCAAGATGACCACCCCGACCACGTGCCGAGCCCAGGGAAGTACCCGCTCGTCGTCGATCCCGTCATCGGCGACGTCAGGCTCACCAAGGTCTTGATGGATGGGGGCAGCTGCCTCAACATCATCTACGCTGAGACCCTCAGGCTCCTGCGCGTCGATCTGTCATCCGTCCGAGCAGGCGCTGCGCCCTTCCACGGGATCATTCCCGGGAAGCGCGTCCAGCCCCTCGGACAGCTCGACCTTCCTGTCTGCTTCGGAACACCCTCCAACTTCCGAAGGGAGACTTTGACGTTCGAGGTGGTCGGGTTCCGAGGAACCTACCACGCAGTGTTGGGAAGGCCATGCTACGCGAAGTTCATGGCCATCCCCAACTACACCTACCTGAAGCTCAAGATGCCGGGCCCCAACGGGGTCATCACCGTCGGCCCCACGTACAAACACACATTCGAATGCGATGTGGAGTGCGTGGAGTACGCCGAGGCCCTCGCCGAGTCCGAGGCCCTCATTGCCGACCTGGAAAGCCTCTCCCGAGAGGTGCCGGACGTGAAGCGACATGCCGGCAACTTCGAGCCAGCGGAGACGGTTAAGGCCGTCCCTCTCGACCCCAGTGGCGACACCTCCAAGCAGATTCGGATCGGATCCGGGCTCGACCCCAAATAGGAAGCAGTGCTCGTCGACTTTCTCCGCGCAAACGCCGACGTCTTTGCGTGGAGTCCCTCGGACATGCCCGGCATACCGAGGGATGTCGCCGAGCACTCGCTGGATATTCGGGCCGGAGCCCGACCGGTTAGACAGCCTCTGCGCCGATTCGACGAGGAAAGGCGCAGGGTGATAGGCGAGGAGATCCACAAGCTGATGGCAGCAGGGTTCATCAAAGAGGTATTCCATCCCGAATGGCTTGCCAACCCTGTACTTGTGAGGAAAAAAGGGGGGAAATGGCGGATGTGTGTAGACTACACTGGTCTCAACAAAGCATGTCCGAAAGTCCCCTACCCTCTACCTCGCATCGATCAAATCGTGGACTCCACTGCAGGGTGCGAAACCCTGTCTTTCCTCGATGCCTACTCAGGGTATCATCAAATCAAGATGAAAGAGTCCGACCAGCTCACGACTTCTTTCATCACGCCCTTCGGCATGTACTGTTATGTCACAATGCCGTTCGGTTTGAGGAACGCGGGTGCAACGTACCAGCGGTGCATGAACCATGTGTTCGGCGAACACATCGGTCGCACGGTCGAGGCCTACGTCGATGACATCGTAGTCAAGACGAGGAAAGCCTCCGACCTTCTCTCCGACCTCGAACTGACATTCTGGTGTCTCAAGGCGAAGGGCGTCAAGCTCAATCCCGAGAAGTGTGTCTTCGGGGTGCCCCGGGGCATGCTTTTGGGATTCATCGTCTCTGAGCGGGGCATCGAAGCCAACCCGGAGAAGATCGCGGCCATCACAAACATGGGGCCCATCAAGGACTTAAAAGGCGTACAGAGGGTCATGGGATGCCTCGCGGCCTTGAGCCGTTTCATCTCGCGCCTCGGCGAAAGAGGCCTGCCCCTGCACCGTCTCTTAAGGAAGGCCGAGTGCTTCACTTGGACCCCCGAGGCCGAGGAAGCCCTCGGGAACCTGAAGGCGCTCCTCACCCAGGCGCCCGTCTTGGTACCCCCAGCTGATGGAGAAACCCTCTTGGTCTACGTCGCCGCAACCACTCAGGTGGTCAGCGCCGTGATCGTGGTCGAAAGGCAGGAAGAGGGGCATGCTTTGCCCATTCAGAGGCCAGTTTACTTCGTCAGCGAAGTGCTGTCCGAGACCAAGATCCGCTACCCACAAGTCCAGAAGCTGCTATATGCAGTGATCCTGACGAGGCGAAAGCTGCGACATTACTTCGAGTCTCATCCGGTGACTGTGGTGTCATCCTTCCCCCTGGGGGAGATCATCCAGTGCCGAGAAGCCTCAGGACGGATCGCGAAGTGGGCGGTGGAAATCATGGGCGAGGCAATCTCGTTCGCCCCTCGGAAGGCCATCAAGTCCTAGGTACTGGCGGACTTCATAGCCGAATGGGTCGACACCCAGTTGCCGACGGCTCCGATCCAGCCGGAGCTCTGGACCATGTTTTTCGACGGGTCGCTGATGAAGACGGGAGCTGGCGCGGGCCTGCTCTTCGTCTCGCCCCTCGGGAAACACCTGCGCTACGTGCTCCGCCTCCATTTCCCGGTGTCCAACAATGTGGCTGAGTACGAGGCTCTGATCAACGGATTGCGAATCGCCATCGAGCTAGGGGTCCGACGCCTCGATGCACGCGACGACTCGCAGCTCGTCATCGACCAAGTCATGAAGAACTCCCACTGCCGCGACCTGAAGATGGAGGCCTACTGTGACGAGGTTCGACGCCTGGAAGACAAGTTCTACGGTCTCGAGCTTAACCACATCGCCCGGCGCTACAACGAGACTGCGGACGAGCTGGCGAAGATAGCCTCGGGGCGAACGACGGTTCCCCCGGACGTCTTCTCCCGGGATCTGCACCAACCCTCCATCAAAATAGGCGACACGCCCGGGCCCGAAGTGCCCTCGGCCCCGTCCGAGGCGACCTCGGCCCAGCCCGAGCCATCCTCGGCTCAACTCGAGGGGCCCTCGACCCCCGAGGGCGAAGCACTGCACATCGAGGAGGAGCAGAGCGGGGTCATGCCAGATCAGGATTGGCAGACCCCGTACCTGCAATATCTCCGCCAAGGAGAACTGCCCCTCGACCGAGCCGAGGCTCGGCGGGTAGCGCGACGCGCCAAGTCGTTCGTCTTGCTGGGCGATGAGAAGGAGCTCTACCACCGTAGCCCCTCGGGCGTCCTCCAGCGATGCATCTCCATCGCCGGGGGTCAGGAACTCCTACGGGAAATACACTCGGGGGCTTGCGGCCATCATGCAGCACCTCGAACCCTCGTTGGGAACGCTTTCCGCCAAGGCTTCTACTGGCCGACGGCGGTGGCTGACGCCACTAGAATTGTCCGCGCCTGCGAAGGGTGCCAATTCTATGCGAAGCAGACCCGCCTGCCCGCTCAGGCTCTGCAGACGATACCCATCACCTGGCCCTTCGCTGTGTGGGGTCTGGACCTCGTCGGCCCTCTGCAGAAGGCGCCCGGGGGCTACACGCACCTGCTGGTCGCCATCGACAAATTCTCCAAGTGGATCGAGGTCCGACCCCTGAACAGCATCAGATCCGAGCAGGCGGTGGCGTTCTTCACCAACATCATCCATCGCTTCGGGATCCCGAACTCCATCATCACCGACAACGGCACCCAGTTCACCGGCAAAAAATTCTTGGATTTTTGCGAGGATCACAACATCCGGGTAGACTGGGCCGCCGTAGCTCACCCCATGTCGAATGGGCAAGTAGAACGTGCCAATGGCATGATTCTACAGGGGCTCAAGCCTCGAATTTACAATGATCTCAACAAGTTCGGCAAGCGATGGATGAAGGAACTCCCCTCGGTGGTCTGGAGCCTGAGGACGACGCCAAGCCGAGCCACGGGTTTCACGCCGTTCTTCCTGGTCTACGGGGCCGAGGCCGTCCTCCCCACTGACCTGGAATACGGCTCCCCGAGGACGAGGGCCTACAACGAAGAAAGCAACCAAGCTAGCCGAGAAGACTCGCTGGACCAGCTGGATGAGGCTCGGGACAGGGCCTTACTACACTCGGCGCGGTATCAGCAGTCCCTGCGACGCTACCACGCCCGAGGGGTCCGACCCCGAGACCTCCAGGTGGGCGATCTGGTGCTTCGGCTGCGGCAAGACACCCGAGGGAGGCACAAGCTCACGCCCCCCTGGGAGGGGCCGTTCGTCATCGCCAAAGTTCTGAAGCCCGGAACGTACAAGCTGGCCAACAGTCAAGGCGAGGTCTACGGCAACGCTTGGAACATCCAACAGCTACGTCGCTTCTACCCTTGAGATGTTTCCAAATTGTTCATGCACCTCGCACCCACGCAAAGTTTAGTCAACAAGGAAAGGTCGGCCTCGCCTCGGCAAAGCCCGACCCTCCCTCGGGGGCTAAAAGGGGGGAAACCCCCTCTGCGTCAAAATTTTCCTCGAACAAAAAATCTCTTTTACCAGAACATCTTTCGTGCTTTTTGACTACTTCGAAAAGCGGGTCCTGGAAACGACAGGGTGCACGTAAGCAGCCAAGGCTGACCGAGCCGAGGGACTCCTACGCCTCCGGGATACGGATACCTCACTCATCACCTTCTGCGATAAGTAACTCGCGCTCGGATAAAGTGACTCCACGGATCGAACGAGTCTCTACGTTCGGAAGCTCTTCTGTCAAAGCGATTCTTCAAGTTTTCTCGACTAAGTCGGTGATAGGGCCTCATGGACGAGTAAAAGTGCGCGTAAGCGGTAAGGCCAACCGAGCCGAGGGACTCCCACGCCTCCGGGATACGGATACCTCACTCCTCACCTTCCGCGAGAAGCAACTTTCGCTCGCACAAATATCCCTGTTACCGACAAAAAGTCCAGATGCTTGGAACAAGAGGAAAAGGGACGCAGCTTTACAACACGGCAAGGGTGTGTGTTCTGGCCTCGACGGCCGCACAAAGCACACGCTACAAGACAAGCTGATCCTGCAGGCTCAGGTCTTGGCGCTGGAAGGGGGCAGCGACACCCTCGGCATCAACAGCAACTTCGGCAAGGCCCGAACTAGCCTCGGACGGCGACGCGATCCGAGGCCCTCCGCTCCAAAGGACGGCGTCATCACCACGCCCGGGCAACCGTTGTCAGGGACTTCTTTGGGAATCCGGCCTGAGCAGGCGGCTCGGCCAGCCACCTCCGGGGCCTCGGCCAACCACCTTCCGAGGGCACGAGCCCGGTCCGAAGCCTCGGCTAACCAACTCCGGCGTCGATCCTACCAACGGATAACTCGGCTAGGCTCCGGCCAACCAGGTTTCATTTCCGAGCCAACTCCGCCTCTGCTCATGCTGATATCGCTACCCCCGGCCTCGGCTCGTCGAAGAGCGGCCGAGGGGTCTCTTTAACTAAGCTAGAGGAGCCTCGGACAACAGGGCCGACCGAGCCGAGGGACTCCTACGCCTCCGGGATACGGATACCTCACTCGTCACCTTGACACGGGGCGACTCATGCTTAGTGAAGCGGTTCGGACAATCAGCAGACGAGTCTTAGTGCTCGGGAATGAGGAAAAAGCACGGCTCCGTGCCGTGGTTACATACATGTTCAGGCCCCGAAAGCCGAAAATGAACAAAAAACCTGGCACTCGAAGTGCCATTACAAACGGAACTCCGGTTCCCCCCCGCAGGCACGAACTACCCCACTCGGTAGGGGTGGGCCTGCGGGGCAACAGAAGACCGACGAACGGCATGTCGCCAACCGCCCCGACAGCGGCGACGATGAAGACTTCTGCCCCGGGGGGCCAAACAGCAGCAGTGATGGCCTCAGGGCGGATACTGCTGCTAGGAGGCCCCCGCCCTTGCCCAAACTCGAGAGGCAAGGACGGGCAGAAGGCCGTAGAGTTGGAGGTCGGCCCATGGCCAACCTTGGCTGTCGCGCCGGCGGAAGAACCTCTTCCAGCTGCCGTGGCGGGAGGCGGCACCGGGAGCGATTCCGAAACTGCTCGGCTCAGAGAGCCGGGCACGGTGCAGCTGTTAGCGCCACGGACGGCTCCCGCCCTTCCCCCCGATCACTGAGGGAAGGAGCGGGCCACCACCCGCGCTGGGACCAACCCCAACTCGGCACGCTCCCCTCCTCAGCCCTGGTGATGAAAATCCTTGAGGCTGAGGGAGGGGCAGAGGCCGCAGCCCGGCTCGCTTTCCCCCACCATCAAGCCGGAAGTCACCCTCTTGGGTGACCGCCGGTGGAGGGGTGCGGCCGGGCCGCATGATGAAAATCCTTGAAGCCGAACGATGGCCGAAAGGTACCCGCTCCCACGGAGTGGTATCCCCCGACGACGAGGCACCGAGACGGTGGTTTCCCCCATCCGGGGGCTTGAAAGGTAGAAAGACACGATGCATAAGGGAGGAAGAAGACATGGTCGCCCTACGAAAGGGGTCGCCCTCCTTTTAAAGGCAACTCTCCGTGCTCGCGCCCCCAACCGTCACGGGCTGAGTCTTCTCCAACACACCTCCAAAGCCCTCCCCTGCGGCGCGGGGGCTAGGACCCACCTGTCATGCGGACCGGCTCCGAGCAAAAGAAGCCGAACTGCCGCGCGCGGCGTGCGCGCAACCACCCAGCGGTTACAAGTGACCCTCCACTTTCGCCCAGACCAACGGGCGAAGGGGGCGGGCAGCCATGCGGGCGGCATGCAACCGCGCCAAGTGGACGCGCCTCTCCGACTCCTGACAGGCCAGCATGAAGGCTCAAGCCCACGCGTCGCGCAACCGGCGCGCTGGATGCTGCATGTAAGCCACTATGCCACTTGCGCCACCACCGTACCTCCTCGGTTGCGGAACCAATACCACGACCCAAGGCGGCCCAGCGCGCGGCCCAGCTGCGCCAGCCTGACGCAGCGGTCAAACACGGTCAAAAGTGGGCCGGCAGTAATGACAGTGGCAGGCGCGCAAGAGCAGCGATCACGCCATCAGCCAGGCTCACGTCCCATCTGGAGGCAGCAAGAGAACCCCCTCTCTCTCGCGGTGTGAAGACGACACGCCCGTGACCCATTCCTCGAACGGCTCGCGCACGCCAACGGCAGCCTCGCCAACTACTCGCCCCGGCGCATTAACTCCGCGGCTCGACGGACAGCGCTACTGGCAGGAGCAGCTGGTGACGTTTCGCCTTCGCGACCACACCAAAAAAGGTACGCCACGACGTTCAATTTCGAATCCTTTTTCCCTTTTCCTTCTTTCTCTATCTCTTGCAACAGGGACCGGGAAAGGGGATACCCCCAAAGGGATCCTTCCCCGTGAAGGAACTAGGCTCCGAGCCTCCTTACTGATCAGGGGTTCGAAGGCTGGCCCCCCGAAGGGTTCAACAGCCGCCTCAGATCGCGTGGGCCCGACACCCACTACTGGTCAGGGGTTCGAAGGTCGGCCCCCGAAAGGTTCCACGACCGCCTCAGGCTACTCGGGCTCCGCGCCCATTACTGATTAGGGGTTCGAAGGCTGGCCCCCCGAAGGGTTCACAGTCGCCTCAGACACCGAGCGAGGGATGACCAGGGGTACGTTCGATACATAACCAAGGCTCGGGCTGCGCTCCCGAGGTACCCTAGGACATTTCCGAGACCAGCAGGAACGACTCTGTAACGGAATCCCATCGGAGGGAGGCAACGAGCCCTTGGACCCCGTCGCCAGGGGACCGGGTCCGGCAGATCACCCGCAGGTACTTTTGGGCGTGCCTCCGGGCCCCTAGCCGACCCCCAACGAACGGGGCACGGACGTCCACTCGGATTACCCGATCGCAGCTCACCGGAGACACCATGTTCGGTGCCCATCGAGGGTAACATGGCGCTCTCCCCCCCTCCTCCTTGCGGAAAGGCGACGTAGGGGCGTATATAAAAAAGCCGAGTCTGTCCCTGATCGTCCTCTCGCTCTGTGCGGAGGCTCGGGGGCTGCTCTCGCAAACCCGGCTCCGGCCGAACCGTTGACAGCGTCAACATACCAGCCCGAGAACTTGGGTCCCGACAGTGCACCTGGGCTACGGCCTGTTCGCATGAGGGAACCGCCAGACCAGCCGAAGCATTACGCAAGGCATTAAGACCTCGAAGGAGTGAAACCACTCCTCCGAGGCCTCGGGGGCTACACCCGGCGGGTGCGCTCGCGCGCACCCACCGGAACAAAGTGCAACCGAGAAAGGCTGGTCCCCTTGCAAAAAAGTGCGACGAAAGCCTCCAAGCGAGTGTTAACACTCCCTTCAAGGCTCGGGGGCTACTGTCGGGGACCATAATTAGGGGTACCCTCAAGACGCCTAATTCTCAGCTGGTAACCCCCATCAGCATAAAGCTGCAGAGGCCTGATGGGTTTGATTAAGTCAGGGATCAGTCCATACGAGCGACTTGATCACGCCACGCTCGAGCCTAGCCTCGGGCGAGGGCAGCCGACCCTGAGATGGTTCCGTCTCGCCCGAGGTCTCCTCTTTCACGGCAGACGCATCTCCGGCTCGCCCGAGGCCTTGCCTTCGATAAGAAGTAACCCTGACTAAATCACCGCGCCAACCGACCAAATCACTGGGGCCTTTAACGCAAAAGGTAAGACTGACGGGTAGCCAGGCTTGGCCGAAAGCGCCAGAGGAAGCTCCGCCCGACCCAGGGCGCGGACTCGGGCTAAGGCCCCGGAAGACGGCGAACTCCGCTTTGCCCGACCCAGGGCTCGGACTCGGGCTAAGGCCCCGGAAGACGGCGAACTCCGCTCCGCCCGACCCAGGGCTCGGACTCGGGCTAAGGCCCCGGAAGATGGCGAACTCCGCTCCGCCCGACCCAGGGCTCGGACTCGGGCTAAGGCCCCGGAAGACGGCGAACTCCGCTCCGCCCGACCCAGGGCTCGGACTCGGGCTAAGGCCCCGGAAGACGGCGAACTCCGCTCCGCCCGACCCAGGGCTCGAACTCGGGCTAAGGCCCCAGAAGACGACGAACTCTGCTTCACCCGACCCAGGGCTCGGACTCCGCCCTGGCCTCTGCCGAGCGACCTCCGCCTCGCCCGACCCGGGAGCTCAGGTTCGGCCTCGGCCATGCAGGATAGACTCGACCTCGGCCTCGGAGGGGCCACCACGTCGCCCGACCTAGGGCACAAGTCCGCCACGTCAACAGGAAGCGTCATCATCACCCTACCCCGAGCCGACTCGGGCCGCAGAGAACAGGACCGACGTCCCATCTGGCCAGCTCCGCCAGATAGGCAATGATGGCGCCCCGCTAGACCCATGACGACGGCGGCTCTCAGCTCCCTTACGAAAGCAGGAGGACGTCAGCAAGGGCCCAGCCACTCCGACAGCTGTCCCTCCGTCCGGCTCCGTCGCTTCTCCGACAGCCACGACGCCACACTAGCTGGGTGCCAAGATCTCTCCGGCTGCCACCTTGGCATGTACTTAGGGCACTAGCTCTCCCCCGCTAGACACGTAGCACCTTGCTACACCCCCATTTGTACACCTGGATCCTCTCCTTACGCCTATAAAAGGAAGGACCAGGGCCTTCTTAGAGGAGGTTGGCCTCGCGGGAACGAAGGGCAGGGGCAGGCGCTCTCTCGGGGCAGCTCGCTCCCCTCACCCGCGCGGACGCTTGTAACCCCCTACTGCAAGCGCACCCGACCTGGGCGCGGGACGAACACGAAGGCCGCGGGAATTCTCCGACTCCCTCACGACCCGGCTCCGGCCACCTTGCTCTCGCTCTCTCCCCCCTTCGCGCTCGCCCACGCGCTCGACCCATCTGGGCTGGGGCACGCGGCACACTCACTCGTCGGCTCGGGGACCCCCCGGTCTCGGAACGCCGACAATACCAGTTTTACACTCTGCAGAGGTTGCGCATCTTTACCCACAAGTCGTGTTACCCATCTGCCAAGAGACGGCCAATCCCATACACCTCTACCGAGGAGGTGAGGCAGGGTAACACTACGAGGCCTTTACAAAGTTCCACTAGCTTCAGAAAACCCGCTACAGTTTATAGGAAGTTCCAATGCAGGAATCCCTTGCAGGACCGCCATCGCAGCAAAATCCTCCCGAGGGCCTCCCTAACAGGAATCCCTTGTAGGACTGCCATCGCAGCAAAATCCTCCCGAGGGCCTCCCTACACTGACCACTCCCCTATTGCCCTTGCCCCTTTCGGGTAAGGTAGTCTTCCACTAGCTTTCCTAATTAATCAGCCAAGGGCGTCCCATTAAACCCTTGTGGTAGCACTGTTTTCCCGGGTGGTTCTCCATGTTCCAATTAACATAATGATCTTATCATGAATAGTAAATAACAACTGATAATAAAAGTATAATCATGTATAAATGTGTATCTCTATACCCAAAACCACATAAAGCAATAGCAGGTACTACCCAAGAATTCAGTGGTGAACAAGGTATAAAGATAGTCAAACTAGGGTAACCTATTGGGTCCCATCAAAATTAACCTATGCAGATCATTATGATTAATCAGAACATGACTGGGTAAAAAGAAGTGATCAAGGGCACAACTTGCCTGAGACTTGAGATTCCAGGTACCAACTTGCTCTTCAGATGACACGTGACCTCACGCTAGTCGTAGCAATACAAACAAACATTGCATAGGCAAAATTAACATTACACCAAACATATATTCAAAATACATATTAATAATCTACATATTGAAATAAGATCACAGGAACAGGAATTATTAATTTCGGAGTTATAGATTTTAAGTTATGAATTTCTAAAGACTCTATGTGTTTTGTACTAGATTAAATAGGATATGAATTTTAATATGTCTTTAATATCAAAATAGTGGTACTAGATGATAAACAATAATCTTACAAAATTATAGGAACTGGAATGAGTCAAAAAGGAGTTAAAAATGTATTTTCTAGGAATTAAAGAAATTTCTGGGATTAATTTTGCACTATTAATCATTTTCTAAATGAATTTCCATAGTTTATTCCCTGACCGGACTGCGCTGCTATAATTAGAAAGCTTAGGGTCCACTGTGCAAAAGGTTCTAAGACTCAGAATCCTACCAGAGAGGACTGCAGGTTTATTCAGTAGTAATACAGGGGCTCTTTTACAAAAGCATGTGGTCGAAGGGGTATGTTTACATCTCAACCGTTGGATCGGCTTCAACGGTCTCGATTAGATGCGCCACGGGCTGAATCAGTACGAACCTGTGGCCATCGGATCCGAATCCGACGGTTGAAGTTTAATGAAGGCGCGCACAAGCCTCACCCCTCCATTGCCGATCCAACGGCGGATATCGGAGCCGGCCGAGCTACATCCTCGACCGAATCCCAGCCGTTGGTGGCAAGATCGACAGACAAGGGTTGTCTTCCTCCTCACCATCTCTCCCAAACCTCCGGTCAGGCGCGCTGGCCGCACGACGGTGCCCACCACTGGCGTTCGGACCACAGACGCCCTGTGCCCCACTCACCACCAACCGCTTCGAGATCGATACTCCTAATTTCATGTATCCTGGTTCGCTCGATCACCATCGTTCGGCCCTCCTAGTTCGTCTACCATCGAGGCTAACTGAGCTACGATGCATCACGACCACAGCTAACGCCCAGCCGGAATGATGAGCAGAGCACTGACAGACCAAACCAACTCGAGGAATAGGGGAGGGAGCTCTCTGGGATTGGCCCAGGGAGGCAAGGAATCATGGCCGCCCGCCACGAAGTGGTCCCACGACGATGAGCACACAGGCGCCCCAATGCCAACCATGATTCCCACCGTTGTTACGCGAGCTAGAGATGAAGGTGAGCAGTTTGAGGAAGACTTACCGTGTAGCGAGTAGGTCCACACATGGCGACTGCCGCGCTCCGGTGAGCGATTGAAGCAGCGCTGAGGACGCCCTCAACCCATCGATGCCATGCATTGCCTTGAAAGACGCCTAGAATTAACCTCCTGCCCCGCCACGGGCCTAACGCCGACATGGCCTCATCGAGCCAACGACAGATCTCACTGCTCTCTCTCCCTCGGTTTTTCTCTCTCTCTGATTCCTTCTGGCAATGACGCCACGGACGGATGGACGAGGGAAGGCGAGGTCGGTTTTATACCACGGGCTGAAGGATGTTGGCCGCGGGTGCTACGGATCGCCAGGAAAGGTCCGCCCGGGGATCGCGCGCAACCGAAAGGCGTGGGTCTTCTGTTACGAGGTAAGGGGCGGGAGAGACGGACCCGATAGGGGTGGTCCGCCCATCATACGACGCCTGCTGCTCCAACCTGAAGACGACGTAGACCATGGGTCCACCGCCAGTGAAGGAGGAGCTGGTTCTCATGAGCGGCCATCAGTCCGTGCTGACCGGTGGGGTCCGCGTGTTGGTGACAGAGCACGCAGAAGCTGGTTTGCGGCCCAGGAATGACGCTAGTTGTTGGGCTGAGGCCAGGGCAATTCGGCCCATGCGGCAACAGGTGCCACATCATTTTTTTATTTTATTTTCTGGTTCAATCATGAATTCAAAAATCGTTTTGAGTTCCAATCAAAAGAATGTACGAGCTAAGATCTATCATGGATGCATCCTACTTTGTATTAATCACTTTTCTCTTTCATGCAAATGTTTCAAGTATGCAATCCACATACCCAAAATATATGTTTTAAGGGAATAATTCCTATTACCTATTTTTTTAATAGATAGGTTAACCTAACCTGTTTATAGAATATCCCTAAATATATTATTCAAAAGAATAATTTGGCTTATATAAGATCTTTTCATTTAATCTTTTGCTATGAGCTATATTTATTTTAGGAGATGTGACTTACAAGGTGAGAAAATCCTTATTAAAGGATAATTTGTTTCAAGATTTCTGTATCATCTTAGTAAACACCCAAAATAAAATTTTGGGGTGTTACAAATCCTACCCCCCTTAAAAATAATCTCGTCCTCGAGATTAGTAGAAAAGGGATGCAACCAGTTTGGTTTGAAATTTGTTTCTCATTTGGTTTAGGAATCAAAAGTTTTGTTTCAAGTTTTTTTTATATATATACTCGCTAGTAGATGATTTGGAAAATATGGATATATATGTCTAGCATCTATTATGTCAGATGAGGTACGATTATGGCAAGTATAGGTTGTGGCAAGGAAGAGTATAATAAGGAAAGACTTCATCCTGAACTGTGGATCTTGATTCTGCTGGCGATTCAACTTGATCTTTGAAGTCTTGAGTTGATGCTTATCCTTCTTTGACGTGGTTGGTCTTCTTTGGCCTTTCTTCTTAGAGTTGCCATCCGAGTTAAGGACTGTGGTGTAGTTTAGGTAGTTGATTACTGGCGAGTTGGTGTAAGGCACCAATTTAGGTTCATGTTTTATCGGATCGGGGTCTAATCTATTTCACCAATATCCTAATCTGTTTTAGCAGACCACATTAGGTTAGATCACATTTAGATCACATTAGATTAAATCTAGGTTAGATTGTTATGACTAGATAGACTAGATAAGATCTCATTGACTTGGATTAGATCATGGTGGTCACTTTGGGATGAGATAAGTAGGATGGTTAGGATAAGGCGATTCTTTCAAGATAAGATGAATTCATAAGGATAAGGTAGAATCTTTAGAGGTCAGTTTGATCTATTCGGAGAAGATAAAATCTTTTTAAGATAAGATGAGTCTACTAAGGTAATAGAGTATCCTTTAAGATAAGATGGAACCTTTCAAGATAATATAAATCTATTAAGGAAGAATCTTTTAAGTTTAGAGAGAATCCTTAGAGATAAGATAGATCTATTTGATATATTCTAGTTGGTCTAGTTTATCTTATAAATAGTTTAGGAGGATAAGAGATTTTTTTTAACACAATATGAACCTATGAGGATAAGATAGATTTATTTAAGTTAAGAGGAATCCATTAAAGTAAGAAATAATCTTTTAAGGTAAGAAGGATCCATTTACAATAGATACACTTTAATGGAGGATAATCTAAATTGTTTAGTTATCTCATGAATTTTATTTATTTATATTTATGTCTATACGTATATGCAGATGTAATCGTAGACATTACTCCACAACTCATCACACTCAATCAAAGATCCAAATCAGACAAGTATCATAAGAACAAGCATTCAAGCATATAGATACTTATAAAAATAGTTTTGTTTTTGTTCCTAAGGTGTGGTCTCCTATTCCTAAAGGTCACTTCCAGCACAGGATTTCAAAGTGTGAAATCCACATTTGTCTTTAGAAAGAAAAGGTAAGAATAATCAGAGTAAAGAGGAAATAGATGAGAAAAGATTTAAGAAAAGTATAGAATGAAACAGAGTAGCAAAGGTAAGTAGATAATGGTTGTCCAGTTCTATCTAGGTTTCGTCCTACAGTCAACATTCCTCTGATACCACTTCTGTCACACCCGGGTTTCGGGGCACCAAGACCCGGGCGCGAACATAAACACCAGGTATGTTGGGACCAAGTCTCACACATATGATGTATAGTGGCACAGGATCGAATGTCACATGTTTATATATAACAGGAGTTCTATACAAAATAAATAATTACATAATAAGGAGACAACGGTCCAGCAACCCAAAGTTGACTGGGAGACGACGACCTAGACCTCTCACGAACACATCACAGCATCCTCCAAGCGCCTCATCCTGTGGTACCTGTTCTTGACCTGTGGGGGGGTGTGAGACAGCAAGAGTGAGCTCACATACGTTCATAGCTCAACAAGTTGTGGGGAATAATGTGCATGAACTCGCCAAAGGTGGAAGCTCATGTGAAGTGTAAGGCTTACCAAAGAGGATGGTTGAAGCTGAGCATTGCTTTTAAAGTTGGTCAAAATTTTATTAGCAATTACTAAGTATAAGTAAATACCAAACCCAATTAAGTAGTAGAACAAAAGTAACAACATCACCTGCGATGCAATGCATATGACAAATTGAATTTAGTTCCATAAATTAATCATGTGAGTGTCCGAGCTGCTCATGACCGTGAGCACGGCTAGTATACCAGTTTTACACTCTGCAGAGGTTGCGCATCTTTACCCACAAGTCGTGTTACCCATCTGCCAAGAGACGGCCAATCCCATACACCTCTACCGAGGAGGTGAGGCAGGGTAACACTACGAGGCCTTTACAAAGTTCCACTAGCTTCAGAAAACCCGCTACAGTTTATAGGAAGTTCCAATGCAGGAATCCCTTGCAGGACCGCCATCGCAGCAAAATCCTCCCGAGGGCCTCCCTAACAGGAATCCCTTGCAGGACTGCCATCGCAGCAAAATCCTCCCGAGGGCCTCCCTACACTGACCACTCCCCTACTGCCCTTGCCCCTTTCGGGTAAGGTAGTCTTCCACTAGCTTTCTTAATTAATCAGCCAAGGGCGTCCCATTAAACCCTTGTGGTAGCACTGTTTTCCCGGGTGGTTCTCCATGTTCCAATTAACATAATGATCTTATCATGAATAGTAAATAACAACTGATAATAAAAGTATAATCATGTATAAATGTGTATCTCTATACCCAAAACCACATAAAGCAATAGCAGGTACTACCCAAGAATTCAGTGGTGAACAAGGTATAAAGATAGTCAAACTAGGGTAACCTATTGGGTCCCATCAAAATTAACCTATGCAGATCATTATGATTAATCAGAACATGACTGGGTAAAAAGAAGTGATCAAGGGCACAACTTGCCTGAGACTTGAGATTCCAGGTACCAACTTGCTCTTCAGATGACACGTGACCTCACGCTAGTCGTAGCAATACAAACAAACATTGCATAGGCAAAATTAACATTACACCAAACATATATTCAAAATACATATTAATAATCTACATATTGAAATAAGATCACAGGAACAGGAATTATTAATTTCGGAGTTATAGATTTTAAGTTATGAATTTCTAAAGACTCTATGTGTTTTGTACTAGATTAAATAGGATATGAATTTTAATATGTCTTTAATATCAAAATAGTGGTACTAGATGATAAACAATAATCTTACAAAATTATAGGAACTGGAATGAGTCAAAAAGGAGTTAAAAATGTATTTTCTAGGAATTAAAGAAATTTATGGGATTAATTTTGCACTATTAATCATTTTCTAAATGAATTTCCATAGTTTATTCCCTGACCGGACTGGGCTGCTATAATTAGAAAGCTTAGGGTCCACTGTGCAAAAGGTTCTAAGACTCAGAATCCTACCAGAGAGGACTGCAGGTTTATTCAGTAGTAATACAGGGGCTCTTTTATAAAAGCACGTGGTCGAAGGGGTATGTTTACATCTCAACCGTTGGATCGGCTTCAACGGTCTCGATTAGATGCGCCACGGGCTGAATCAGTACGAACCTGTGGCCATCGGATCCGAATCCGACGGTTGAAGTTTAATGAAGGCGCGCACCAGCCTCACCCCTCCATTGCCGATCCAACGGCGGATATCGGAGCCGGCCGAGCTACATCCTCGACCGAATCCCAGCCGTTGGTGGCAAGATCGACAGACAAGGGTTGTCTTCCTCCTCACCATCTCTCCCAAACCTCCGGTCAGGCGCGCTGGCCGCACGACGGTGCCCACCACTGGCGTTCGGACCACAGACGCCCTGTGCCCCACTCACCACCAACCGCTTCGAGATCGATACTCCTAATTTCATGTATCCTGGTTCGCTCGATCACCATCGTTCGGCCCTCCTAGTTCGTCTACCATTGAGGCTAACTGAGCTACGATGCATCACGACCACGGCTAACGCCCAGCCGGAATGATGAGCAGAGCACTGACAGACCAAACCAACTCGAGGAATAGGGGAGGGAGCTCTCTGGGATTGGCCCAGGGAGGCAAGGAATCATGGCCGCCCGCCACGAAGTGGTCCCACGACGATGAGCACACAGGCGCCCCAATGCCAACCATGATTCCCACCGTTGTTACGCGAGCTAGAGATGAAGGTGAGCAGTTTGAGGAAGACTTACCGTGTAGCGAGTAGGTCCACACATGGCGACTGCCGCGCTCCGGTGAGCGATTGAAGCAGCGCTGAGGACGCCCTCGACCCATCGATGCCATGCATTTCCTTGAAAGACGCCTAGAATTAACCTCCTGCCCCGCCACGGGCCTAACGCCGACATGGCCTCATCGAGCCAACGACAGATCTCACTGCTCTCTCTCCCTCGGTTTTTCTCTCTCTCTGATTCCTTCTGGCAATGACGCCACGGACGGATGGACGAGGGAAGGCGAGGTCGGTTTTATACCACGGGCTGAAGGATGTTGGCCGCGGGTGCTTCAGATCGCCAGGAAAGGTCCGCCCGGGGATCGCGCGCAACCGAAAGGCGTGGGTCTTCTGTTACGAGGTAAGGGGCGGGAGAGACGGACCCGATAGGGGTGGTCCGCCCGTCATACGACGCCTGCTGCTCCAACCTGAAGACGACGTAGACCATGGGTCCACCGCCAGTGAAGGAGGAGCTGGTTCTCATGAGCGGCCATCAGTCCGTGCTGACCGGTGGGGTCCGCGTGTTGGTGACAGAGCGCGCAGAAGCTGGTTTGCGGCCCAGGAATGACGCTAGTTGTTGGGCTGAGGCCAGGGCAATTCGGCCCATGCGGCAACAGGTGCCACATCATTTTTTTATTTTATTTTCTGGTTCAATCATGAATTCAAAAATCGTTTTGAGTTCCAATCAAAAGAATGTACGAGCTAAGATCTATCATGGATGCATCCTACTTTGTATTAATCACTTTTCTCTTTCATGCAAATGTTTCAAGTATGCAATCCACATACCCAAAATATATGTTTTAAGGGAATAATTCCTATTACCTATTTTTTTTAATAGATAGGTTAACCTAACCTGTTTATAGAATATCCCTAAATATATTATTCAAAAGAATAATTTGGCTTATATAAGATCTTTTCATTTAATCTTTTGCTATGAGCTATATTTATTTTAGGAGATGTGACTTACAAGGTGAGAAAATCCTTATTAAAGGATAATTTGTTTCAAGATTTCTGTATCATCTTAGTAAACACCCAAAATAAAATTTTGGGGTGTTACAAAGACGCCTGAGCGGTTTTGGTCGGAAGATGTGAATATAGCCTGCCATGCCATAAACCGGCTCTATTTTCACCGCCTTCTCAAGAAGACGTCATATGAACTCTTGACTGGTAACAAACCTAATGTTTCCTATTTTCGTGTATTTGGGAGCAAATGCTACATTTTGGTAAAGAAAGGTAGACATTCAAAGTTTGCTCCCAAAGCGGTAGAAGGTTTTTTACTAGGATATGACTCAAATACAAAGGCATATAGGGTCTTCAACAAATCATCAGGATTGGTTGAAGTCTCTAGCGACGTTGTATTTGATGAGACTAATGGCTCTCCAAGAGAGCAAGTTGATCTTGATGATGTAGATGAAGATGAAGTTCCAACGGCCGCAATGAGAACAATGGCGATAGGTGATGTGTGACCATAGGAACAACAAGAACAAGATCAACCTTCTTCCTCTATGGTGGTGCAACCCCAACTCAAGACGATGAACAGGTACCTCAAGAAGAAGGGCAGGATCAAGGGGGAGCACATGAAGAACAAGATAAGGAGGAAGAAGCATCACGGGCCCCTCCAATTCAAGTCTGAACGACGATCCAAAGAAATCATCTAGTGGATCAGAGGTGACATCAGCAAGGGAGTAACAACTCGCTCACGATTAGCTAATTTTTGTGAGTGTTACTCATTTGTCTCTTCTATTGAGCCTTTCAGGGTAGAAGAAGCCTTATAGGATCCGGACTGGGTGTTGGCCATGCAGGAAGAGCTCAACAACTTCAAAAGAAATGAAGTTTGAAGCCTAGTGCCATGTCCAAAGCAAAACGTTGTGGGACCAAGTGGGTGTTTCGCAACAAGCAAGACAAAAATGGAGTGGTGACAAGAAACAAGGCATGACTTGTGGCAAAAGGTTATGCCCAAGTCGCAGGTTTGGATTTTGAGGAGACTTTTGCTCTTGTGGCTAGGTTAGAATCGATTCGGATTTTATTAGCCTATGCTGCTCACCATTCCTTTAAATTGTTCCAAATGGACGTGAAGAGTGCCTTCCTCAATGGACCAATCAAGGAGGAGGTATACGTGGAACAACCCCCTGGCTTTGAGGATGACAGGTATCCCGACCACGTCTACAAGCTCTCTAAGGCGCTATATGGACTTAAGTGAGCCCCAAGAGCATGGTATGAATGCCTTAAAGATTTTCTTATTGCTATTGCTTTCTAGGTTGGGAAAGCTGATCCTACCCTATTCACAAAGACTTGTAATGATGATCTCTTTGTATGCCAAATTTATGTCAATGACATTATATTTGGTTCTACTAATCAAAAGTCTTGTGAGAAGTTTAGCAGGGTGATGATGCAGAAATTTGAGATGTCGATGATGGGCGAGTTGAACTACTTCCTTGGATTTCAAGTGAAGCAACTCAAGGAAGGCACCTTCATCTTCCAAACGAAGTACACTCAAGACTTGCTCAAGAGGTTTGGGATGAAGGATGCAAAGCCCGCAAAGACACCAATGGGAACGGACGGACATCTGGACCTCAGTAAAAAAGGTAAGTCCATTGATCAAAAGGCATACCGGTCAATGATAGGATCATTGCTTTATCTTTATTGTGCTAGTAGACCAGATATAATGCTAGGTGTATGCATGTGTACTAGATTTCAATCTGACCCCAAGGAATGTCACCTTGTGGCCGTTAAGCGAATTCTTAGATATTTAGTTTCTACGCCTTGCTTCGGGATCTGGTATCCAAAGGCACCTTTGACTTAATCGGATACTCAGATTCCGACTATGCTGGGTGCAAGGTTGATAGGAAGAGCACATCAGGGACTTGTCAGTTTCTGGGAAGGTCCCTGGTGTCTTGGAGCTCTAAGAAACAAACATATGTTGCCCTATCCACCGCAGAGGCCGAGTATGTTGTCGTAGGACAGTGTTGCGTGCAACTACTTTGGATCAGGCAAACCCTCTGGGACTTTTGCTACAATCTGAGCAAAGTCCCACTCCTATGTGACAATGAGAGTGCAATCCGCTTGGCGGATAGTCCTATTGAACACAGCCGCACTAAGCACATAGACATCGGGCATCACTTCCTGAGAGACCACCAGCAAAGGGGAGATATCGATATTTATCACATTTGCACCAAGAACCAGCTAGCCGATATCTTCACCAAGCCTTTAGATGAGAAAAGGTTTTGCAGGTTGTGTAGTGAGCTAAATGTCTTAGATTCACGTAACTTGGATTGATCTATAGCATGCATGTGTTTTATGCCTTTGATCATGTTACTTTAAGCATTCATGCCTTTAATTGCTTATTTCTGGTGCTCAAGTTGTACAAGTCATCCCTGGACCTCACAAGTCCCTATGCAAATGATGCACATGTTTAGGGGGAGGATGTGCTACAATTTGACTCCCTTGAGACTAACTTGTTTGTTTAAGTACTCTTGAAATAGTCTCAAAGGGATATTGAAAGGAAAATGTGAACTTGGACAACAAAAGAGCTTCCACTGCATTTCGGTAAAATGTATCTTGTCCTAAGTTCTTTGTTGTACTCTTATTGCCTTTTTACTCTTATTTGACATTTTGGTGAGGCAATGGGGTTAAAGGGCCACAAGTTATCCCATTTTGGTGCTTAATGCCAAAGGGGGAGAAATTAAAGCCAAAGCAAATGGATTAGCCAACCACTTGTGTATTTCAAAAATTGTAGAGTTAGAATTTGTATTTCGAAAATGGTGGAGTTAGAATTTGTATTTCGTCCAAAATCCTCTTATTGCAAAATTTGGTCTCTTATGGGGGAGAATTTTGATTATGGGAAAAAGGGGGAGTTTTTTTGCACCTAATCAAATTTACTCTTGGAATATCTCTCTACTTGCCCAAATAAGTGTGTTTGACTTAGAGATAGGAAAAATAATTTGTTTTGCGAAAATAAACCAAGTGGTGGCAAAAGTGATCCAAATATGCCAAATCCCAAGTAAGAAAATTTGGTCTTCAATTTGCACTTTTGAGAATGATGTTGCACTTTTAGCTGCTTTTTAATGTGCTGGCATAAATCACCAAAAAGGGGGAGATTGAAAGGGAAATGTGCTCATGGGCCATTTCTATTAATGTTTTGGTGATTAGATGACCAACACAAATTACTTTGGTTCATAAGTGCTCAGTGGTTGAAAGATGCAAATCAAAGAATCAAGGTATGTCTCCGGACTTAGTAAATTGTTTTTGGATACTAACATATTTCTCTAAGTGCTAGGAATCTTGCCCAAACAAAAGAAATTGAATTGGAGAAGTTTGGCATGAGTTCAGCCAAACATGCACCAGCCTGGGGTGCACCGGACAATGTTCGGTGCCAAGGCTGGCCTCGGCGCCAAACTCTTCACTCTCGGGAATTCGCCGAGGGCGCCGCGGCTAAAAATCACCGGACTGTTCGGTGTGCCATATGCTGCTAAAAGAACTTACCCACCCGGCACCTAATGATACACGTACGTAGGTTATGCCTCTAATAGTATTTCCAACCACCAGGTCCACTTGAGATTAATAAGATTTGGGAGGAAATAGAACGGACCTTGTAAGAAACCTCCCATCACCACACCAAGGAGAAGGAAGCTAAGAAAAAGGAACCCTTCTTGGATTGTCTTGTCTATGAAACCTATCCTTACCAGCTAGGATTCTGTCTTTTCACCGGAACGGATTGGCTGGTCTTATTCCCAGCAGTTCCTACTTTGGTTTGGAACATTTCAGATAATATAGAGAGGAGGGAGACTAGTCTAAACGTGCGTGAGCCGTGCTAAGCAATCTTATTAATATCCTTCGCTACTTATGTTGGATGCTGGTGGCTTATTAACTGCTCTAAACCTTGCAATGATCATATCATGGAGGGCGCGTTTGCAGCGTATTATCCTTGGCCTCATCGTGGAATGAGAATACTTTCATGTGGTGATGAAGACAAAAGGCAAGCAATGAACTAGGCGCAGAGCGTTGTGTTAATGATTCAAAAAGTAACCAGCCATCCCTTGTCGAGAGGACTGTAGTGTAGTATTGTAGGATAAGATCCCTCAGCTTGTTCACAACATCCGTAAAACAACCTATGGATATCAGCAAGTCGAAGATCTTCAGACAGGCATTATATTTGATTTCATGACTCTTGTCAACTGTTAGCAGGTAGCCTCGAATCATTAGCAAACGATCTATGCCCTGAACTAGGTAAAAAAGGATTTGATCATCTTCAAACTCCCTTTCCACTTTTGTGAATGGAGATCACTGACGAGCACTCGTGCGCAAATCAAGAGTAAATGTAGGAGCTATGAAGCTGTCCCGCGTAGGAAAGGATCCCTTGAGTTCATATTGCTGCAGGAGCAAGAGAAGGGCACAAAGCTTCTATATACCACTGGATTCCACCAGATTGTCATCGAGGACATAAGACGTGGTAAGCCAATTGGACCTGAAAAGGAGAGACAAGCCAGGACCCGAGTGGTTAAGTAGTAGCTGCATTGGTGCTACAGCCGACTGTCGTCGAGAGGATTCAGCAAGCAAAGAGTTGCGATGCTATACTTATGAAAATAAGAGCGATGGTTGAGAACAACTGCTCCCTTTTCTGGACTGTCCGGTGAGCCAACGGCGTCCCGCGGCCAATGATCGGCAGCGCGATCAACGGGCAACACGTGGCCGAGCCAACGATCACTTGGTCGCACCGGACTGTCCGGTGTGCACCAGACAGTGTCTGGTGCGCCAAGAGGACCAAGGACGCAATGGTCGGCTTCGCCAGAAAAGGAAGCAGATTGGGCACCGGACAGGAACTGTCCATGTCCGGTGGTGCACCGGACTGTCCGGTGCGCCACCCGATAGAATGCAAGAATTGCCTTTCAAATGGATCTCCAATGGCTCCTAACTGCCTTGGGGCTATAAAAGGGACCCTTAGGTGCATGGAGCAGTACACCAAGCACTCACTAAACATTCTAAGACACCTAGACTTCGCCACCACGCACTCAGATCATCGCGTTAGAGATTTGAGCACCGTTTGAGTTATAAACTCCTTGTGCCGTGTTTTGTGCTCCATCTTGGCTTGTGTGCGTGTGTTTGCTGCGATTCTAGTCTTGTGTGTGTTGCTTTTCCTCCCTTACTCTTGTGCTTTTCTTCTGATCAACATTGTAAGGGCGAGAGGCTCCAACTTGTGGAGATTCCTCACAAACAGGAAAAGACTGCTAAGGAAGAAAACCGTGGTACTCGAAGTTGATCATTGGATTACTTGAGAGGGATTGAGTGCAATCCTTGACCGAAGGAGGTCACCACAACGTGGAGTAGGCATTGGCCGAACCACGGGATAAAAATCACTATGTCTCGTGTCCCTCTTCATTGTGATTGATTTTCTTCTAGAGTTCTCACTTTAGCAACTTGGTTTTAAATTGCACTAACATTTCATAATCAAGTTTTGGCTATTTAGTATTTGATTTTTGAAAGTCGCCTAGAGGGGGGGTGAATAGGCGAAACCTAAAAATTATAACTTTAAACCCGGACTTGATCCCTTGATTAGTGGTTAGAACAAGATGCACAATTATCGGAGTGTAAAACTAAGTCCTTTGCTTGCAAAGAGTGTTGCTTTCAAAGAGAGCGGAAATGACAAATCAATACAACTAATAAGTTTATGGAGAATAAAGCAAGAGGGCTTAGATAAGAAGAGGAATAACATAAGTTCTTTCTTGCAAGGTGTTGCTTCTCTAAATGAGAATTTAACTTGAAGCGACACAAAATAATATTGGCAAAGAATAGTGCAAGAGAACTTAGAGAGGGAGAAAACAAACAAATCACAAGCAATAAGCACAAGAGATACGGGTGATTTGTTTTACCGAGGTTCGGTTCTCGAGAACCTAATCCCCATTGAGGAGTCCACTAAGGACAGGTCTTTTTCAACCCTTTCCCTCTCTCCACTGATCACCAAGACCGGCGAGCTCTTCTTCTTCTTTGTCAACAAGAGACCAAAGTCTCCGCAAGGCCAACCACAAAGAAAAGGGGCTCTTGCTAGCTTTACAATGAATGGGAGTCAAATCTCAATGCTCAAATGATCACAAGAGGTAGCACAAACTTTCTCTCAATAATTCTCACAAGCCACTATCACTAAATGCACACGAGTAGCTCTTTCTTGCTTGATCTTTCTTTTGTGGCACTTGTGAGGCTTTGATGTGTATAGAAGTGTTGCTCTAGTAGATAGGAGTGAATACCCAACTCTTATGTATGAAATGGATCAATGAATGAATATGAATGAGCTGGTTGGGGTGGCTTTTATAGCCCTCAACCACCCATATAGCCGTTGGGGCGCATCTGCCAGAAATTGCACTGGCGGACGGTCCACGGCTAGGGCCCGGACGGTCCGCGACCCTCCAACGGTCGATTCTGACATCTTCAATGGATACTTCTGACAGATCAACGACTATCTGCCTCGGTGACACCATGCGGACGATCCGCCCTTGGTCCCGGATTGTCCGCGCCAGCACTATAATTCCTTTTCTCAACTTGTCACCTTCGGGCTGAACCAGATCTTCACATGCAGACGGTCCGTGAATTATAGCCGGACAATCCGCACTGTATAGTTGGACAGTCCGTAGTTTAGTCAGACTATCCACATTTTTCAGTTCCTAGCCGAAGTCGAAATGGTGTCACGGACGGTCCGCTAGAAGGGGCCGGACGGTCCGCGCTAGGCAATTTCAGAACTTGAGTTTCTGACTTCCCGTTGATCTTTGAACAATCTTCTCCAAGTTGCTTTGGCTAGACTTGAGAGAGAGATCCCATGACTTAGAAAAATATCTCAAGTGGTTTTCCATCTAATCTAAGTCATGGATTATGAACATTTTGATTCTTTCACTCATATTCCTTCTTTTGCTCAAACTAGCTCCAAAATAGCAATATGTTGATTTTGAGCTTTCCAACCTTTCTAGAAGTGTTGAATACATTCCTCGGGGTATTTTGAACTTATCCAAAGAGTAGAACTATTGGTAGTTCATCTATCTCATGTTTTACCCCTATTTGGTTGAGTCTGAGCTGATTCTGACCAAGAAACTGAACTTTTGTATCTTATGAAGCTGTGAATCAAAGACTAGGCAAACTAGTTAGTCCGAATGGTTGTGATGGTCATCAAGCACCAAAATATAAGAAATGGTTTAAAACCATTTCCCTTTCAATCTCCCCCTTTTTGGTGATTGATGCCAACACAGACCAAAGCAAACATGAAGTATAAAATTGTAACTAGTTTGCAATTGTTCAAGTGTTCATAAGCTACTGAAATGAAAGTGGTTCTAAGTGCATATGAGTGATATTGATATGATTGTAGGTTTGGACCACTTTTGTACCACATGTGCTGATTTTTGCAAACTTTTGGAAAATCTTTTCAAAGTTTTTTGCAAATAGTCAAAGGTATATGAATAAAATTGCGAGAAGCATTTTCAAGATTTGAAATTTTCTCCCCCTGTTTTAAATGCTTTTCCTTTGACTTAAAACAAAACTCCCCCTGAATGAAATTCTCCTCTTAGTTTTCAAGAGAGTTTTAATAGATACCAATTGGAAATATATTGAGATGCTAGTTTTTGAAAATCTTATACCAATTTAAAATAAACTACTAACAAGATACCAATTGAAAATTTTTAAGTGGTGGTGCGGTGTGGTGCGGTCCTTTTGCTTTGGGCTAATACTCTCTCCCCCTTTGGCATGAATCGCCAAAAACGGAGACTTTTGTGAGCCCTTTTATATTTTCTCCCCCATTGATAAAAGAAATATAAGTGAATGATTATACCAATTGGAGAGATGGCGGAATACAGGCAAAGGGTAAATAATACCGACGGAGTTGAGTGGAAGCTTTGTCTTTGCCGAATACTCCATTTCCCCTTCAATTTAAGACTAATACAAGAAATACTCATGGAAGCACATTAGTCTTAGCCTTGGCACAAGAAGAGTAAGAAATATGTATGTGTACCAAATGAAAGAGATATGATCAAGGGATATGTCAATTGAGCTCTATCATTGTTCTATATAATATAGATTGCTCCCCCTAAATATGTGCCTTGAGAGGAATACATATTTTGGCCTTAAATGCCAAATGCACATAATGAGGTTAATGAGAACATATCTATATCATAGACAATGTGAAGTGCATTGTGTCATAATATAAGTGTGATGCTCACGACAGACTATGCACTTATGAAAGCATGTTATAGATATTTGATGCATTTACCCTTGAGATTTCAAAGAGACTTAAGGAACCTCCACCTTTGGAACAAAGGTAGCTTATCCTCGTTACAAGGTTAAGCTTTAAGCTCTTTGACAATAAAATTACTTCACCTAGTTTTAACAAAAATGCATTAATGCAGGAATGAAATTTTTTGAGAGGTTAAACTAGGTATGAAGCAGAGATAATGCATAGACATGCTTTTTCTTCCTCTTGTAATTTAAAGATATGCAATATACGTATAAGATGGAAATCTAGGTACATGTGTAAATGATAGGAAGTAGTTTACCCTTTTGTACCTTCACATAGAGATGCTCTCTTCATTGTGTTTTGTCCTTAGTCTTGGTTACTTAAAACCTATATTCAAGACAATGTATGGAAATATTTTGCACAAGAGAGAGTTCTACAACTAGTGATCCTTTTCTAAGTTATAGCTATCATATGCCAAGTAGATCACAAATTGCATAAATATATCCTAAATTCTCCTTTTAACTTAGTGCATGTCAAGAGAGACATTAATTGATAGTATATGAGGCACTAAGCGACATAAGTGTCAATTGAAGTTATTCAATGATCAAACAAATAACAGATGCGATCAAAAGAACAACATAAGAATATCAAATAAGCTTAAAATAGGAGAATCCAGTAAATACACTACTTGAACAATAAAAGCTACAATCCTTGATAAAAGTGATATTACTTTACCAATTTGGATTGAATTGAAGCAGCATACTTCATGAGAAACTTATTCTCATACTTGAGACTTTATGAGATTACTAAGAGAAAATGTTAGTCTCAATATGATCAAGATATAGAAATGGAGCTCCCCCCTAAAGGCATGCATCAAGAATTTGAATGCTCATTTCTTTTAACAAAAAATAGGGGAATTCTATGAACATCTTGATCAAGGCATGTAGTATTTCCAATAATCAACTTATGCCTGGTATTCTTCAAAAGTCAAAAGGTTTAGAATACTTACAACCACACCATTGACCATTTCAAGATTTTACTGTCTAAGTAGGTGTTGTTGTTCTTGATGTCTTCTTTTTCATTTGAGTGTCCTCCCTTTGTAGTTGTCCCTTTTCTTTTCAAGCTTATAAAATTACTCAAAAAGGGATATTAGCAGCACAAGGGAGATAAATGATGATTTCTTTAGATAAGAGATATAAACAATTCATCATCCACAAGTCACACAGACATGAAGTAAAATCCTTAATATTAGTGCACATCATTTGAAAGGAGGAATATGCACCTTTTAACATTTCTAATCAATCATTGTAAATTTACTTCTTCATATTGAATTTATTAACATAACTTAGAAGCATATCAATATGAGAATAGGTATAGCAAAGGCATGAATTAGATTCTAATGGACTAATGCATTTATGAAAGCAGAATTGAATGCACTTCTAGCTGATTTTAGTCCAGTAAGGAATCTATTCTTTTCATAGATGGAATATGATAATATAGAACAAATATCAATTTGATGGGAACTATTGTTGATTAAGAAGATGAGTTCCCATACCTTTGCTTTTACCTTTCTTCTTTTAGGTGAAGAGCAACCCTTGAGGCTTGTGTCTTTTAATAAATTGAACATGCACTTACTCTCTTGTAGATTTTCACAAATATGCTCAAGAGATATGTCATTAGTAACACAAGCACTAGTTTCCCTTTTTGTAATCATTTTTGAGAAGGAATGAAAAGTGGATTACCAAAGCATGGAAACTTCATAACATGAACTAGATTATCCCATAGATGATGTTATGCTCAATTTTAACTCATAAAACAAGCATAAACAATTTCTTAAGATTATGGAACAAATCTAATTCATGACATGGAGAGCGATGAAAGTAGAAGAATCATATCCAATTTAAGCAAGAAGAAATACATCATAAATCATTGGATTAATTTTTCTTTTCTTATTAGATTACGCATATCCATAGAGAAACTTATTCTCTATAAGTGAGACTATTTAGATCAATTGCACAAGAAACGTTAGTCTCATTATTCTAGTCATAGAGAGAACTTTCCTTTTTATAAGTGTCCTAAGGCAAGAAGAAATACATCATAAATCATTGGATTAATTTTTCTTTTCTTATTAGATTATGCATATCCATAGAGAAACTTATTCTCTATAAGTAAGACTATTTAGATCAATTACACAAGAAACGTTAGTCTCATTATTCTAGTCATAGAGAGAACTTTCCTTTTTATAAGTGTCCTAAGGCTTTGAATTCCTTACGTGACACCTTATTTTTAGGAGCTTGGAGTATCTCTCTATGTCTAGAACATGGCAATAATAGGATGATTAGTGTAAAACATGCCATGAGGTACTTACAATAATTTTAAATCATGTAGATTGCCATAATATAGAAATGATGAAAATGCAATCTACCATGTGAGAGGAACTTTCTAGAATGGTGACATAATTTAAGGATATTTTAAGTGCTTCCTTTTTCTATGTGACTACACAAGACACAAGATAAATGATAACCAATTGAAAATACTTGCACTTAAAGGTATAAGTGTTACCATCCTTTGGCTTTCCTCCATGTTGTAGGCTTTTGATTTCCCACACAGAATAATCCTTTACTCCCTACAACATCAAAATCTTGCTCGAGATGATATGAGTTGTAGATATAATAACTCAAAATAACTTTGGGTCAATCTTGGATATAGATTATTGTAAGATTGATAGCTTGAGTTAATAAGATTTTAATTTACTCTCTCAAGCACCCCAAAGCTTCATATCATCTCCTTCTCCTGCAAAGCTTGTCAAGCATATTTTGGTCCCCATCGCTTCATGGGTCCATCAGGGTTAGTCAACAAAGATCTAGGAACCCAAATGTCCTTTGTGTTAGTGGTTGGTAAACTCATTACCTTTCTAGCACAAGTTGCAATTTTGGGTTGCCTAGTTACATGTGAATTAATTGACAAGCTAGAAGCGGGACAATTACTAATGGGACAATCCTTGCATTGATGTCCCTTCTTTCGGCATATGTAGCAAAGATGATCTTCAAGTCTTGAAGGTTTCTTCTTTCCTTGTTTCTTGCTTGCTACATGGTTAGTTTTTTTTCTAACACTATGCCTTTTTGTTTCAAATGGGGACAAGACCTAACTAAGTGTCCCTTCTTTAAGCATTTAAAACAAAGTTTATCATCATTGTTAATGATTAAGCTATTTTTAATATAGGGACATGACCTAATCAAGTGTCCCTTTTCAAAGCATTCACTACACTTATTACTTTTCTTAGTGTGAAGAGTGGCTTGATCATACTAAAACTTGAATAGCTAAAACTGGATTTTAGACTGAGCTAGTGCTTTTTGGCAAACCAAACCCCTCAGCCAAACAGCTGCATGTCTAGAGGTAGAGGAGTAGACTCCTCACACCGGGTAAGTCTAGCTGAGTATTAGTATACTCAGCCTTGCTTGTGGCATAATTTTTACAGGTTCTCTGGAGGACATGGTTGCTGGAGTGACTTGGCCGTCCATCTTGCCACCGGGTTGGACCGTCGAGTGGGACCCTACCTCGGCAAAGGAGGAGCATGAGGAGTGGTGGGCCAGGCTTCCCCATCCCTCCGTTCATTTACCGTTAGTTATATTCTGCTGCATTCCGAACAATGATCACTACTTTTGATAAACTCCGATGATGTTGTAATAAATTAAGTACTCCTTAATGTATGGTTTTATGCTTTATTGTATTTGCTCTGTGCCTCACCTTCGAGTGAGTACGTGGTACTTGATCTTGTTAGTGGCCTCGTCGGACTAGATCCGAGGGACTGACGTTTTATTCCTGTTTAAGTGTGGTCTAGCCTTTAAGGTGGGACTTAGGCACTTAAGTTGGAATAATTCGGGCGGTTCTGCCGCAGCTGGTATCAGAGCTTGTACCACCACAGAGGAATCAATAAATCGTAATTACCAACCTTCTCCAAAAAAGTAAAACTTGATAGAAACAAATGTTGGATAGGTTGGTAAGATGATAAGGATAGATATAGAGCGTGAAGCCTTAGGAATACTAGCTAGGTAGCTAGGTGGCTATTTGAATGTGCCCTACAGGCTACTATAAGGGATGGAGATTTCTCTACCCCATAAGTTGATGTGAGGTCACTTAGGACGAGCATGCATGCATCATTTTATTCAAACTACTTGGTAAGTGGTCAAGAACTTTAAAAGCAATGAGGTATGATGCTAAAAGATTAAGTAGACTCCAAGACCCCAGCGTAACCTTAGAAAATCCAAGCACTGATTCCCTTCATTTTTGTAATTCTTTTTCTTTTTCGCTTACGCTTACCCTTACACAGATGACTCTCACGAATCCTCAGAAGGAGGGAACGCACATTCCCACACGGACAGGCTTGCACAAGAGGGTTTTCCCCGCATCTTATGGGAGGTGCTGCAGGGAGCTGGTTATACGACGCCTCCCAGTACGCGGTGCAGTTGTTCGAGGAGCACCGGTTACCCCGCTGTAGGGTGAGGATGACCTTGGAGCCTCATCCCTTGCATCCAAGCTGGCGTTCGTTGGACTCCGAGTCTTTCGGATACCGGGCGGAGGACACTATTGAGGCCATTGCTCTCCACGGGCTGACGACCTTTTGTGGCTTTCACCCCTTGGAGCTGTCCACTCATCTCATTGGCTTGTTCCCTGCTGAAAAGGAGGACGACCCAATGTGGAAGGACCGAGTGGAGCATGCCAAGGGTCGGACTGCTTACCTAACAGTGCGGTTCATGAATTGATGAGGACATCACTTCTATACATACAATGAATGGACCGATAACACGATCGTGTGAACGACAGCTAAATCTCCAGGTACGTTCTACCCTAGTCAATTGTGTTTCAGAGCTTACGCTTGGGGCTATGGATGTTTTGATGATTAGGAACCTTGGAGAGGACCAGCAAGGACTTGGGAAAGGCCAAGGTGTTGAGGAGGAGTAGCAAGGGCGTCCACAACAGGAAGGAGATCAAGTCTGAGTTGGCTGCGACTCTATCTTGGGTTCCAGGACTAGTCTGCACTAAAATGGACGCCCAAGATGCATCCGGACTCCGATTGCGACGGACTAGAGATGGTTGGAAAGATAACGAGATTATCTAACCAACCCAACTAGTTCCACCCTAAAATTCATTCGGAGTCAACGAGAATCATCGAAACAAGTCAGCGTTTAGATTCTGTTTTTGGTGCTGCGACACCGTCTGTTGGGCCGTGTATCGCGTCGGAGCCCATTAGGGGCGAGTCCAGGGGTCACACACGCCCTAATACTCTATTTATTCAGCAGCCACCGTCACATTTAGGTTTGGGTTTTGCTTAGATCAATTCTGTCATCAAACAGTGTCGCCGTCATCGGCTTGTGAGACCTCACCCGTAATCAATATAATTTTGGTTGCATTTATTTCCTGTTCTTGCTTGTGTTCTTGATTGCGTTTGCAGGGATAAGCCTTCGTGGCGAGGTCATTCGTGTGTCACGGGTGATATGCAATGGAGCTGTGGTGTAGTGATTGCGAGGAACCGTTCGCTCGGAGCCTTGGATCATCAACGTCGAGATCTCCATTCAATCAAATTATCGCATCTCACGGAAGATCGGGTCCTATCTACTATCAATTGGTATCAGATTTCCAGGTTGCCCGTGAGGTATAATCCTATCTTTAGATTAGTTTTATTTCATCCCATAGTCCACAAAAAGCCAAAAAAAATTACGATCAGTTTATTCCGACCTAAAACCATCGCCTTAGCCTTTGCACAATTCAGTTTTAGAGTCCGCAGTTCTGAATTCGTGTTCTAGTTGAGTTTGGTTGCTGGATTAGATTTGTTTTGGTTCAATTTGATTCTGTCCATCCGGTTCCATCCTACAAAACTAACCCTATCTACAAAACAGATCCTATCTCTAAAACCGACCCTATCCACAAAATAGATCCTATCTCTACAACCGACCCTATCCACAAAACAGATCCTATCTCTAAAACCGACCATATCCATAAAACAGATCCTATATATAAACCAACCATATCCACAAAACAAATCCTATCTCTAAAACTGACCCTGTGCTCCATAGCCGCCGCTTCGGTTCCTGCCGATTTGTGCCTTTGAAAACCATAACTTGAGGTACCTTCCATAAAACGGGCATAACTTTTCGCTCGGTGCTCCGTTTGAGCTCAATTTTTTACAGCAGATTCCTGACTCCATTCTGGGGTGACCCAAACTCGCCTTTGGCCTGTTTGATTTGGTCAAAAAATTCAAAAAAAATCGGGAAGATAATTAAAAAAAATGTTTAAGTGTTTTCAAGAATTTCAGAGATCCTTTGTGAATTTCTCTAGGTCACAATACAACTCTGTTTCTAGTGAAATTTTGTGTGCTTCCATCCTTTGTGTTTTTAGATCAGTGGTAAAAAATTTAGAATATTTCGAGCTCTTTTGCTGGTACTCCTTTGGAAACGCGCCTTTGATTTCTACTAGTGCTGAAAAATCTGCTCTATTTACAGAACTGCCATTCCCACTAGATACTTGTACCTCCTTTCTTGTGCTTTGGTCCAACTGTTCTATTACATTTTCTAGGCTAGCAACTAGGACGAGTACTTGGAACACTTATTCAGCATTGCTATCTGTTACTGACTTGTGTGCCACATATATATATTTATTCAGCCTTCCCAAAGCTCCAACTTTCTCTCGAGCAGAACAGGTACTCCTTTGCAATCACACCCACGCTTGTTGGACAGTCACACCGGTCACCGTTTGCCACCTGCAGTGCTGGTAAGAACGTTGTAAGAGCGGGGTAAGACACTTCATAATTTGTATTCCACCACCTCCACCACCACCCTGAGAGATAGTTGTAGGGTTTACATTGTTTGTTGCCTTTTTGTCTCTGTTTTGTGCTAACAATGACATGACCAAAGAATCAAATGGACAAGGACAAGGGGCCTAAGCTTAACGACGATGAGTGTGTCTCTCAGATGAAATTGAAGGAGATGATGCGCGCGATGACTGAAGCTTTTAAAAATACCAGGACTCTGCGACGACATCCTATGAGCAGCTTGATCGACGAGTTGCTGAACTTGTTACACGCATGGATGTACTGGAGGCTCGTCGCCCACCACCAACTCCAGCCCCAGCTCACTCTCCTGTGGACGACGACGATGACGATGATGTTTATGCACCGCTGTGACAACGCCTTGCACGTAATCGACAAGGTATGGGAGGTAATGGTAGACGTCGTCATCATAATCCTGAACCAGACCATGATCCATTTGCTAAGATTAAGTTCTCTATTCCACCGTTCATGGGTTCTTATGATGCTGAAGCTTACTTAGACTAGGAGATGACGGTAGAACAAGAATTTAATTCCCATCTTGTTCTTGAGCAGCTAGTCCTTCCCTTTGCTTGACACCAAATTCAACCCTGAATGACCATTTCCCCCCACTTAATTGCAAGGTTCGAGCTCTTAATCGCACTGCCCACGGTGACCGTGCGAGCAATGGATAAACCGAGACGTTCCCGGCGATCCTACGGCCTCTAACTCAATTGGATGGGTCGAGGAGCATCAAGGGTACATCAGGGTACTGAAACGAGGGAACAGAGGGTGTGAACAGACCTATAGCGCGCTGGCCACGGTGAGCTCACTCAGTACGGTGTTTTGGCCCGATTTGGGGGAAGTCTCAAATTGGGGCTCTCTGGTGGATAATCAGAGGCACGAGTGGGTGCGTTGAGTGCTTGATTACATAGCGGAGCCGATGGCACGCTCAATTTATAGGATCCGAGGGCGGTGGCATTCAATTTGAAGAGATTGCGCTGGCGGTCGGAGAGGGAATAAGTTACTGGCGCAAGGGATTCGTGGACTTTACCGTGGTAAGACCACCGACGATGAACGGGTGGGCTAAGGCGACTCACTGCGATGTGGTTAAAGGGTCAGGGTGTGTCGCGATCACAACAGGCGACGTATACCTCGACGATGGTCGCTCGGCCACGTCGTCGGCGCAAGTGGGCACGGCATAGGACAGAACAGTGCTTCATGCTCATCCGCAGTGAAGATCTTCTCACCCTGAGGCATTATCTAGGCACCAGTGGGCACGTATTGTGTCGCCAACGTTAATCGCAGCATAAGGTCGCCGACAGCGATATTCTCTGCACCTGAAGATCTTTTGCTACTGTACCATGAGAAATCCAATTCAGAGCCTCTGTCCGACCAACTTGTAGGACCCATATCTCAGACTTCTGTGCGAGAACTTGTTAATCTCTCTGTAACAAAGTTGTAGCCCTATAATCCAGCTACAATCTTGTCACAGCAACCATAGTCAAATACTTACTGGATCATCTCCAAAAGAACTCTCAAAGTTTATTCCAAGTCACTGTAAGAAAAATTCAGAATCTGAGTTGACTGACAGTCAGACTTTAGGGCTAATTATCTCCAATTTTTGTATGTGATCAAGGCTTAGTTACTTAAGAAAAGTTGCACTCCTGTTATAGTTCTACAAGTTTGATGTGTTGACCCTAGGCAAATTCCTTGTATTTTTAGAAATACAGAACTCCAAAGTCAGCCTTAGGCAACTGAATTTAGACTTAGACACATGGATGTATGGGGTGCCCTTTTGCAAATAAGTCCAAACTTCATCATTTGGCTTGGAAATCCTAAAATGTGAGAAACACATAGTTTGTGGTGTTGTATTCCTTTGGTATTTTCACTTGGGTCCAAAAGTGCACAAATTTTACACTTAGCCCCCAAGGGTTCCAATTTAGGGTTTTCCAGGGGTCTTTTCAGGGTTTTTAACACTTTAGGGTTTGAATGGCACTCAAGTCCTTCCAAGAGGATATCTTAGGATCATCTCTCATATCTTTTGAGGTTTTCACATATTTGGGCTTCCCTTATATCCATAAGCCCAGATTTAGGGTTAAGTACTTTACACTAGGGTTAACCACACCTCAAGTCATATCACTACAACATTCTTGAAATTTTTACCTAGTGAATGCACTCTAGGTGTGACAAACACATGATATGCTAATGCTCATGATGTTATGCTCAAGTTTTAGTGACAGTAACACCAAGGGTGTTACATCCTCCCCCCATAAAAGAATCTCGTCCCGAGATTTAAAGTCCTAGGGCAAGTAGTGGAAAAAGAAACGCATCATATTTGAAAGGGAATTAGGCTTACACCTAGTTCCTAAATAATTTTGGTGGTTGAATTGCCCAACACAAATATTTGGACTAACTAGTTTGCTCTAGTGTATAAGTTATACAGGTGCCAAAGGTTCACACTTAGCCAATAAAAAGACCAAGTATTTGGTTCAAACAAAGGAGCAAGGGACAACCGAAGGCACCTCTGGTCTGGCGCACCGGACTGTCCGGTGTGCCACCGGACATGTCCGGTGCACCAGAGGAGTCCAACTCCAAACTCGTCACCTTCGGAAAATTCCAGAGGCGACTCCTCTATAATTCACCGGACTGTCCGGTGTACACCGGACATGTCCGGTGCTCCAAGGAAGGGTGGCCTCCGGAACTCGTCAGCCTCGGGAATTCACTTTAGCTGCTCCGCTAAAATTCATCGGACTGTCCGGTGTACACCAGACTGTCCGGTGTAACAGCGGGGCAACGGCTATTTCGGCGCCAACGGCTACCTGCGACGCATTAAATGCGCGCGCTGTGCGCGTAGAGGTCAGGCACGCCCATACTGGCGCACCGGACAATCTACAGTGCATGTCCGGTGCGCCACCGGACATCCAGGCGGGCCCAGAAGACAGAGCTCCAACGGTCGAACCCAACGGCTTTTGGTGACGTGGCTGTCGCACCGGACATGTCCGGTGTGCACCGGACTGTCCGGTGTGCCATCGAACAGACAGCTCCACCAAACGGCTAGTTTGGTGGTTGGGGCTATAAATACCCCCAACCACCCACCATTCATTGCATCCAAGTTTTCCACTTCTCAACTACTTACAAGAGCTCTAGCATTCAATTCTAGACACACCAAAGAGATCAAATCCTCTCCAAATTCCACACAACGCCCTAGTGATTAGAGAGAGTGATTTGCTTGTGTTCTTTCGAGCTCTTGCGCTTGGATTGCTTTCTTCTTTCTTGATTCTTTCATTGCGATCAAACTCACTTGTAATTGAGGCAAGAGACACCAAACTTGTGGTGGTCCTTGTGGGAACTTTGTGTTCCAAGTGATTGAGAAGAGAAAGCTCACTCGGTCCGAGGGACCGTTTGAGAGAGGGTAAGGGTTGAAAGAGACCCGGCCTTTGTGGCCTCCTCAACGGGGAGTAGGTTTGAGAGAACCGAACCTCGGTAAAACAAATCCGCATGTCTCACTTCATTATTCGCTTGCGATTTGTTTTGCACCCTCTCTCGTGGACTCTATTATATTTCTAACGCTAACCCGGCTTGTAGTTATGATTATTTTTTGAGAATTTCAGTTTCGCCCTATTCACCCCCCTCTAGGCGACTTTCAATTGGTATCAGAGCCCGGTGCTTCATTAGAGCCTATCCGCTCGAAGTGATGTCGAGAGATCACACCAAGAGGGAGATGGAGACCGGCGACAAGCCCACTACAAGCCAAGGGAGCACTTCATCGGAAGAGTCCCGCACCAAGAGGAAGGAGAAGAAGAAGGACTCCTCCAAACGGAAGGAGAAAAGATCTTCTTCCTCACACCACAAAGAGAAGAAGGAAAAATCTTCTTCCCACAAGTCGCATCGGAAAGGCGACAAGCACAAGAGGATGAGGAAGGTGGTCTACTATGAGACCGACACTTCATCAACATCGACCTCCGACTCCGATGCGCCGTCCGTAACTTCTAAGCGCCAAGAGCGCAAGAAGTTTAGTAAGATCCCCCTACACTATCCTCGTACATCTAGACCTACTCCATTACTTTCCGTTCCATTAGGCAAACCGCCAAACTTTGATGGCGAAGATTATGCTAGGTGGAGTGATTTAATGAAATTTCATCTAACCTCACTCCACAAAAGTATATGGAATGTTGTTGAGTTTGGAGCACAGGTACCATCCGTAGGGGATGAAGACTACGATACGGACGAAGTGGCCCAAATCGAGCACTTCAACTCTCAAGCTACAACCATACTCCTCGCCTCTCTAAGCAAGGAGGAGTACAACAAGGTGCAAGGGTTGAAGAATGCAAAGGAGATTTGGGACCTACTCAAGACCGCGCACGAGGGTGATGAACTCACCAAGATCACCAAGCGGGAAATGATCGAGGGGGAGCTCGGTCGCTTCCGTCTTCGCCAAGGGGAGGAGCCACAAGATATGTACAACCGGCTCAAAACCTTGGTGAACCAAGTGCGCAACCTCGGGAGCAAGAAATGGGATGACCATGAGGTGGTTAAGGTTATTTTGAGATCACTTATTTTCCTTAACCCCACTCAAGTTCAATTAATTCGTGGTAACCCAAGATATACACTAATGACTCCCGAGGAAGTAATCGTGAATTTTGTGAGCTTTGAATGTATGATTAAAGGATCAAAGAAGATCAACGAGCTTGACGAACCCTCCACGTCCGAAGCACAACCAGTGGCATTTAAGGCGACGGAGGAGAAGAAGGAGGAGTCTACACCGAGTAGACAACCAATTGACGCCTCCAAGCTCGACAATGAGGAGATGGCTTTAATCATCAAAAGCTTTCGCCAAATCCTCAAGCAACGGAAGGGGAAGGACTACAAATCCCGGTCCAAGAAGGTTTGCTACAAGTGTGGTAAGCCCGGTCACTTTATTGCTAAATGTCCATTATCAAGTGACAGTGATAGGGATAACGACAAGAAGGGCAAGAGAAGAGAAAAGAAGAGGTACCACAAGAAGAAGGGCGGCGATGCCCACGTGTGCCGCGAGTGGAACTCCGACGAGAACTCCACCGACTCCTCCTCCGACGACGAGGACGCCGCCAACATCGCCGTCACCAAGGGACTTCTCTTCCCCAACGTCGGCCACAAGTGCCTCATTGCAAAGGACGGCAAAAGGAAGAAGGTTAAATCTAAATCCTCCACTAAATATGAATCTTCTAGTGATGATAATGCTAGTGGTGAGGAAGACAATTTGCGTATCTGTTGGGGTCGTGCTTCGGCGCGCCGAAGGTCTCACACGAAGAAGCAGCTTCGGCTGAAGTCGTCTCCAAGAGATGGCCGAAGGTTCCTTTTCATGGACCTTCGGCGTTTCAAACCGACATAGAGATAGAATGACCTTTTTATACATATAGGTCTGAGTCAGTGTTGTAAACATTTGTAAGGGGCATAATTGTAATTTGTCACAGGCTGCGACCTGTGCCTATAAATAGATGAACAGTACCTCTGTACTGTTCACGCGAACCTGTTATTGGCCTTCGCATCACACTTGTACTCTCGCTTTCCTCAGGACCGAAGGTACATTTGTAATTTGAAATCATTTATATTTATTCATGTTAAGAAATGATCCTATGTTAACATTTAAATGTTTATTTTATACATCATGATTTATACGAATACTTCATCCTTCATTATTATGTTTACGAAGGTACGTCCTTCGTAATCCTCGTCCGAAATCCTTTATATTCCGAAAGGATATAATGTGATGAAGGACGAAGGACCTTAATATTTAATATTTTCTGTGTTGCCTTGTTCTTAACTCTTAGCATTTGAGAACAAGCCCCCAACATTGGCGCCCACCTCCGGTGAACTCACTTCCACTTTTCTGAGCTGATGGCTTCGTTCAACAATCAAGCTGGAGCTGCTTCGGCTTCGAAGCTGGTGCTCCCGATAACAGGCGGTTCTTGCTCAGAGCCGGCTAACAAGAAGCAGAAGAAGGAGGCTCAGAGAAGGGTGCAGCATGTTGGAGTGCAGGGACCTTTCATCAAGTCAAAATGGTCTCATATTCCAATTACCTTCTCTCAGGAAGACCTTCAGCTTAAGGATTATCCTCACAATGATGCTATGGTTATTTCTTGCGTGATCAAAGGATTTCTGGTCCACAATGTCCTAGTTGATACAGGCAGTGCAGCTGACATTATATTTGCTAAAGCCTTCAGACAAATGCAAGAGCCCGAAGACAAGATTCACGATGCTACGCACCCTCTTTGTGGCTTCGGAGGGCGGCAGATTGTGGCACTTGGGAAGATTACCATGCCGGTAACCTTCGGATTTGTTAACAACACAAGGACTGAGCAAATTGTGTTTGATATTGTTGACATGGAATATCCTTACAATGCTATCATTGGTCGCGGAACTCTTAATGCTTTCGAAGCAATTCTTCACCCAGCTTATCTCTGCATGAAGATACCTTCGGACCAAGGACCTATTGCTATTCATGGAAGCCAGGAAGCTGCTAGAAGGGCCGAAGGAAGCTGGACTGACTCTAAGGCAATCCATAACATAGATGGAGCTGAAGCTTGTGAACAGTACAAATTCAGGAGGGAGAAGGCAGCTTCAGCAGACCAGCCGAAGCCCATGTTATTGTGTGAAGACATAGCAGAGCAGAAGGTGCTGTTGGGCTCGCAACTATCTGAAGACCAGGAGAAAACCTTGATAAGGTTTTTATTCAACAACAAAGATGTTTTTGCATGGTCAGCCAATGATCTTTGTGGAGTGAATCGGGATGTTATTGAACATTCGCTCAATGTTGACCCATCCTTCAGACCCCGAAAGCAGAGGCTTCGGAAAATGTCTGATGACAAGGCCGAAGGGGCTCGCAATGAAGTAAAAAGACTCCTCAGTGCAGGAGTTATCAGAGAAGTGAAGTATCCAGAGTGGTTAGCTAACACCGTTATGGTGAAGAAGGCCAATGGCAAGTGGAGAATGTGTATTGATTTCACAGATCTCAACAAGGCTTGTCCGAAGGATGAATTCCCGCTACCAAGGATAGACTCTTTAGTTGATGCAGCAGCTTCTTCGGAGCTCATGAGTCTCCTGGACTGCTACTCAGGCTATCATCAAATCTGGATGAAGAAGGAAGATGAGCCGAAGACTAGTTTCATCACCCCAAGTGGTACATATTGCTATCTTCGGATGCCTGAGGGGCTCAAGAATGCTGGAGGGAGTTTCAGCAGAATGACTGCGAAGGTTCTCCAATCTCAGATAGGCAGAAATGTGCTGACTTATGTCGATGACATCATTGTAAAAAGCACGAAGCAAGAAAATCATATTGCTGATCTGCAGGAGACCTTCGCCAGCTTCAGACAGGCTGGTCTGAAGCTGAATCCAGAAAAATGTGTCTTCGGAGTGAAGAAGGGCAAATTTCTTGGATGCTTGGTTTCAACAAAGGGAATCGAAGCTAATCCAAATAAAATCGAAGCTATACTTCGAATGGAGCCACCAACCACAAGAAAGGGGGCCCAAAGATTGACAGGAAGGCTGGCATCTCTCAACAGATTTATATCCAGATCAGCAGAAAGAAACTTACCATTCTTCGAGGTGCTGAAGTCAGCTGAAGTCTTTCAATGGGGCCCAAGTCAACAAAAAGCCTTCGAAGAGCTGAAGCAATACTTAATAGATCTCACAACATTAACTCCACCAATGCCAGGGGCTCCTCTGTTGTTGTATGTGGCAGCTTCGCACTCAGCAGTAAGTGCGGCGCTTGTCCAGGAGAAGTTTGATGGACAAGTCAAGAAGCAGGTCCCAGTATATTTTGTATCTGAGGTCCTTAGTGTTTCAAAGAAAAATTATACAGAGCTGGAGAAGGTGTTGTATGCCGTTTTAATGGCATCCAGGAAGCTTCGGCATTATTTTCAGGCATACAATATTATTGTTCCTTCTTCGCAGCCGTTGAAGGATATCATGAGAAATAGAGAAGCTACTGGCCGAATTGGAAAGTGGGCTGCGGAGCTCAATGAATTTTACATTGATTATGTGCATAGATCCTCAATCCAGTCTCAAGCATTGGCAGATTTCATTGCCGACTGGACGCCAGGGGCTCAGGACGAAGAAGCGAATAAAGATGCCGAAGCATGGACAGTGTTTTGCGATGGCTCTTGGGGAACCTTCGGAGCAGGTGCAGCTGCTGTTTTGGTCTCACCATCCAAGGTTAAAACTTGCTATGCAGCAAGACTTGACTTCAGCTGCACAAATAATATCGCTGAGTACGAAGCTTTGCTCCTGGGTCTTCGGAAACTAAAGGCAATGGGGATCAGAAGGGCGATTCTTAAAACTGATTCCCAGGTTGTTTCGGGTCATATTGATAAAAGTTGCAAAGCTAAGGACCCGAAGCTTGAAAAATACCTAGACACGGTCCGAAGGATCGAAGCTTCCTTCGAAGGATTTTCTGTTAAGAATATCCCTCGAGGACAAAATGAGCATGCTGATTTGTTAGCCAAGTCTGCAGCACAGGGGCTGCCGCTACCTTCGGATGTATTCTTCGAAACAATAAAGGCACCTTCAGTGGAGCTACTTGAAAGAGCAGTCCTTAACATTTCTCCTGTGTACAGTGAAGATTGGAGAACTGAAATAATCTCTTACCTTCAGGGTAACTTCTTATCAGATGACGAAGCTTATAATAAAAGGATAGAGGCAAGAGCTCGTCCCTATGTCATGATAGAAGGGGAGTTATACAAGCATGGAGTTTGTGCCCCGCTGCTCAAGTGCTTGTCTAGGGCCGAAGGTATAGAGTTGATGAAGGAGATACATGCAGGCCTGTGCGGATCCCACATCGGATCCAGGCCGTTACTTGGAAAAGTGTTCCGCCAAGGATTTTATTGGCCGAAGGCAGCTTCGGATGCAGCGGAGTTAGTTCAAAAGTGCGAAGGTTATCAAAGATGTGCAAGAGATCAAAAACAACCTTCGTCTTTGACACAGCTGATACAACCCATCTGGCCATTGCAAAGGTGGGGCCTCGATTTACTGGGTCCATTACCACCGGCTCAAGGCAATCTGAAATATGTTATAGTGGCTGTGGAGTATTTTTCCAAGTGGATTGAGGCGAAGCCATTAGCTACAATAACTTCGGCCACTGTCCAAAAATTTTTCTGGCAGAATATTGTCTGTCGCTTCGGAGTGCCGAAGGCCATCACTGTAGATAATGGAACACAGTTCGACTCCGAAGATTTCAGAAATTTCTGTGATCAAATTGGAACGAAGATCCATTTTGCATCAGTCAGGCATCCGGAGTCGAATGGGCTTGTTGAAAGGGCCAACGCCATCATAATGACAGGAATAATGAAGCTAATCTTTAATCAACCAAGGGGAAAGTGGCCAGATCAGTTGACCAAAGTGGTGTGGAGCCACAATACAACAACATCAAGGTCTACAGGCTTTACCCCATTTAAGTTGCTATTTGGTGACGAAGCAATAACCCCGGAAGAAGCCAAAGCCGGATCAATAAGAGTGGTAGCTTCGGCAGAATCAGGTTCCGAAGATACTTGTCTCGTGGAAAAAGATGCCTTAGAAGGGATCAGGCTTCAAGCCGTGGAGAATATCAATAAATACCAGGCTGAAACAGTTAAATGGCGAGATAGAAAGGTCCGGCTAAAAAATATTGAGCCGGGACACTTGGTGCTTCGGAGAGTGGCCAACCCGGATACAGTGGGCAAGCTACAATTGAAATGGGAAGGGCCTTTCTTAGTAGCATCTTCGTCAAGGCCTGGTTCGTACAGACTGAAGGACATGGATGGCAATGAAATTCCAAGATCTTGGAATGCGGATGAGCTTCGGCGGTTTTATGTATAACTCGATGTAATTTTGTCTTTCCTTTTCTTTTTCATGGCACCCTTTTCCTTTCTAAAGGGGGAGAAAGGTTTTTAATGGGGCCATCATATGTAATTTCCCTTTTTAGTTTTATAAGAGCAAAATCCCCCAAAGAATGTAAATGTAAAAGCTGAGAGTGCACCATCGAGTGCCGAAACTGAAAAAGAGAAAAAGCTCCGAAGACGTCCCTAAGGGGATGCAGAGCTCGCAGCGAAAAGTCAACGCTGGTTCCGCCGAAAGTAAAAGGCGAAGAAGCTCCAAAGACGTTCCTAAGGGAATGCAGAGCTTATACCGCCTAAGTAAAAGGCGAAGAAGCTCCAAAGACGTCCCTAAGGGGATGCAGAGCTTACAGCGAAAAGTCAACGCTGATACTGCCTAAGTAAAAGGCGAAGAGGCTCCAAAGTCGTTCCTAAGGGAATGCAGAGCTAATGTGTGGTTGTTTCTAAGTAATGGCTGACAATGTGGCTTCGGACATATGCTTCGGACATTCATTCGCGCATTACATTACATCATAACATTTGCATGCATAAGCATTCATTCATAGCATTTGTGTTCCCAAGTGGCTGCTTCGGCAAATAGCTTCGGAGAAGTGGTTTTTTATGATTCGTTATGTAAAAGAAAAGCTTCGGAGAAGTGCGTTTTTATGATTTGTTATGCTATGTTGTGTACAAAAGAGAAAAGTTTCGTTGCTCGGCAAAAAGAAGAATTGTTTTTATGCTTCGTTGTGTACGAAAAGAAGGGAAGGTGTTTTTTCGCCTTCGGCTCAAAATACTGATTTCGTCCACATCAAAGCGCCTCAATCGAAGGGTAAGAATATATTACAAGGTATGTACAAAGTTCCTTGAAGAACAGTTTAATTCTATTTACAAGAGTTGTTACAAAAATATCCTGAGTTTTTCTATAGCACACTTCTACTAATCTTCATTAAGCTTCAGCTTCGGCGACAGCTTCGGCGACATATCTTAGGCATCATCTTCACCTTCGTCATCCTACATGAATCAAGGAATCGTGAGTAAAAATCAAGCCCAAAGGAAAAGGTAAGTACGAAATATCATTTCTTACTGGTTCAAGATGACTTCGGGCTTCGTCTCCAGCCTTCTCCCGCCCGCCTTTTGTCCATATCATTTTTATAAATCTATTGGAGATACTTCGGGCGAGGTCAGGCATATCATCCAGGATTGATGGAGATAAGGTGAAGTTGGGCCTGTTGACAATTTTTCCATGTTCGCAGCCGGCCTTCAGAAATGCAGCAGCGGTACCCCGAGAAGCTACCCAGGCACAGAAGTCGCCGTGCCCGGCTATAACTTCGTCAAGCTCTTCGATTTCAGCTTCAATATGATCGAAGGCCTGGGGTAAATTTTCCGCTGAAGGGTTAAATTTCCCGCTGCTGGCTCCAACAGAGTAAAATATCTTCTTTAATCGTCCAATGCAATTATTGCCAAAGTTCAAGCATTTGTCTTGAAGGCTTGTTAATGTTTTCTTCAACTCTGAGCTGGTCTGGACTTCGGCTTTAAGCTTCGAATTTAGTTCTAGCTTCTCCTGATCGAATTGTTTTGATTGATTGATAAGCTTCGAATTCAACTCTGATAATTTAGCCTCAGTCTCAGCCAGTAAGCCTTCGGTCGATTGGAGCTCGAAGTCTTTCTTTTCAATGATGGCAGATTGCTCTTTTATTTTGCTTTCTAAGTTTTCAATTATAGCTTCGTGCTTTTTGTCCTCCAAGTCTTGTTGCATCTTCAGAGCTTTGCTCAGTAGCATGCTCTGTACAGAAACAACTTATGTTAGTAATATTTTCATTGTTAACAGCAATAAAAACCAGAGAAAAGGTTGTTTACCTTGAAGTTAGAATAAAATAAGCTGCCGACGATATGTTGTCGTCGGTAGCGGCTGATGTCTGTCTCTAGCTTCGGAAAACCGATACTCTTTGATAGAGTACCGATTACCCTAGCTCCAGTCTGGTCTCGAATGCAGCCTAGCTTTTCATCGTCTACACCTCCAAATAGGAGAGCACCTGGCTTGTAGCCGCAAGATTTGGCATAGTCTTTAAGTTCTTCTATTTCGTCCTTCGTAAGTTTTTGCCCAATTAAATTCTGAAAGGAGTAGGCTTCGTCGTCCGAAATGTCTTCGGCTATTTCTTTTCCTTTTTCAGGCACTGTGGCCATGGTTTTTTCAGTGGCAACACCAGCTTCTTCTGCAGCCATGTCTTCCAAAATTTTGTTAACATCCTCAATGGTTGTTTCTAAATTAACATCTTCGGCTGTAGCGGCTTCGGTAGCCGCGACCTCCGAAGGTGCGACTTCGACGTTTATGGTGCTTTCGGCAGCTGCTGTTTTCTGAACTGACGCTCTTGGCGGTGTCTTATCGATAACTTCAGTTACCGCAATGATTCTTTGCCGTTTGGGTTTGCTTATCTTTGTCTGATCCGGCTCGTCCACCTTTTGAAAAAGCTTCGTCAGTTGGAGCCCTAATGGACTTAGCTTCGTGGGCATGGGTTCAGTCATTACCTTTAAAATTTCTTCCACGTCGCTGGTAGAAGGCGGTGTGGGGGTCCTCTCTTCTTCAGATATTTTCCGTTTCGGAGTTGATATTTTCCTTTTCTTCGGAATTTTCTTCTCTGCTGCTGGTTGCCCTTCATCCTTGGTCAGAATTTCGGCCACTCTTTTTCTTTTGTGGCCCTCGGCACCCTTGTTCAACTGCTCATAGTCTGGGTACTCGAAGCCCAGGGCATCGAATACTCGGTTCAGCCTTCGCTTTGGTCGGGTGCCGAAGGCCGCTGTCATTAATTGATCCTCTTTTTTGGAGTAATTCCCCAAGATTTCATTGCACATTGTCTCAACTGTGTCTAACCACTCTTTGCAGGGTTTCTTAAAGTACTTCTTGAATTTAAAGTGATAGGGCAGACGGACCAGCTCCCCCTTCTTCTTTTCTCCCTTCAGCTTCGGCATTTCCCACTCTTTTAGAGTAGGGAAAACTCTGAATGCCAAGAACTCCTGAACTAGATCCCTGGTGCTAATATGTTCTGAAATAATTTCGAATTCACCCAGAGCAGCCCAGGTAGGACCCTTTAAATCGCCGATACGGCAGCGTGGCCTCGTCTCTCCGAAGATTAACTCCAGAGGGCTTTGTACCAATTTTTCTCTGTCTTCGTCAACTTTTACGTAGAACCACTCAGACTTCCAGCCTGCTGGCCATTTGCTTCGGTAGCTGATGACAGGACACTTTGTTGTCTTCCGGTAGGCAAAATTATAGCAGCCGAAATTATCATGTAGTCCATCTTTTCTGGCCTTTGTTTGGTAATGTAATTCGTGAACTCGGCAGAAGCTGTCGGCAAATGGTTCCACAGCTTGGCTTCGGAGGGCCCAGATATAAACATTGAGCCTAACGATGGCGTTAGGAGTCAATTGATGAAAGTAGATACCAAACCTCCTCAGTATCTCCGCAATAATATTGTGAAGAGGGAATCTAAGCCCAGCCTTTAGAAAGCTCTTGAAGATAACAATCTCATCCTTCCCTGACTTCGGGGTGGTTTCTTCTCCCCCGAAGCGAAGTAGCTTCTTCTGATCTTCATTGAAATAACCTGCTTTTACCATCTTCGAAAGGTCAGCCTTTGAAACGGTTGATTTCCCAAAATCCAGGTGACTGGGCTTGCTGGGCATAGCAATGTGGTAGTCATCTTCGGGGTCAGTCCCTTCAATGTTCTCCTCTTCTCCTTCGGCTGTTGCCGGGTTTGCTTCAGCAGCAGGCGTTTCTCCCGCAGTCACTAGACCGGAACGCTGCATCGCTTCGGAGATGGGCACAGTGTCTGAACCTTCAGCTTCGTCTCCCTCACGTACAACTTTGGCAGTAGATCGCACTTTCACCATTTGATTCTGAGTTTGGGGAAGTCAGAAACTTTTTTCTTTTTTCTTTTCTTTTCTCCGAAGCTTTTCTTTCTGACGAAGCAGACATCGGGACGGACCTTCGTTCGATTCTGAGAGTCAAGCTTCGGCTACGGTGGAAAATTTTGGCAGCAAAACAGTGCAAATAGCAATGAATGCTGTGGTAACTTCACACCTACCCGTTTGTTTATATAGTGCAGCAGGTAAGAAGGCGAAGCGGCAGGATTTTTACACCAGACGGGCGGTCACTTGTTCTCGCTGTGCAGTGGACCGCAAGGATCAAACAGTAACTCTGCAAGGTGGGCCTGGCACGCGCTCGGAAGCCGGATCGTTTCTCCGCAACGAGCTCCGGGAAGGTGTTTTTTGGACCTTCGGCTTCCCGAAGCTGAAGAGGCTTTTTTCACGGGTCAAGCTCGTTACGAAAAACGATCTAGCACCGCGAAAGGGGCTACTGTTGGGGTCGTGCTTCGGCGCGCCGAAGGTCTCACACGAAGAAGCAGCTTCGGCTGAAGTCGTCTCCAAGAGATGGCCGAAGGTTCCTTTTCATGGACCTTCGGCGTTTCAAACCGACATAGAGATAGAATGACCTTTTTATACATATAGGTCTGAGTCAGTGTTGTAAACATTTGTAAGGGGCATAATTGTAATTTGTCACAGGCTGCGACCTGTGCCTATAAATAGATGAACAGTACCTCTGTACTGTTCACGTGAACCTGTTATTGGCCTTCGCATCACACTTGTACTCTCGCTTTCCTCAGGACCGAAGGTACATTTGTAATTTGAAATCATTTATATTTATTCATGTTAAGAAATGATCCTATGTTAACATTTAAATGTTTATTTTATACATCATGATTTATACGAATACTTCATCCTTCATTATTATGTTTACGAAGGTATGTCCTTCGTAATCCTCGTCCGAAATCCTTTATATTCCGAAAGGATATAATGTGATGAAGGACGAAGGACCTTAATATTTAATATTTTCTGTGTTGCCTTGTTCTTAACTCTTAGCATTTGAGAACAAGCCCCCAACAGTATCCTTTTTGCTAACCTTAACATGGAACAAAAAGAAAAATTAAATGAGCTAATTAGTGCCATCCATGAAAAGGATGATCTCTTGGACTCCCAAGAGGACTTCCTAATCAAGGAAAACAAGAAACATGTTAAAGTTAAAAATGCTTATGCTCTACAAGTTGAAAAATGTGAAAAATTGTCCAGTGAGCTAAGCACTTGCCATGAGACCATTGACAACCTTAGAAATGAAAATGCAAAATTAATTGCTAAGGTTGATTCCCATGTTTGTATTGATTCAATTTCCAATCCTAGAGATGATAATGTTGATTTGCTTGCTAGGATTGATGAATTGAATATTTCTCTTGATAGCCTTAGGATTGAAAATGAAAAGTTAATTGCTAAGGTTAAAGATTTTGATGTTTGCAATACTACTATTTCCGACCTTAGAACTAAGAATGATATGTTGCATGCTAAGGTTGTAGAATTAAAATCTTGCAAACCCTCTACATCTACCGTTGAGCACACTTCTATTTGTACTAGATGTAGAGATGTTGATATCAATGCTATTCATGATCACATGGCTTTAATTAAACAACAAAATGATCATATAGCAATATTAGATGCTAAAATTGCCGAGCATAATTTAGAAAATGAAAAGTTTAAATTTGCTAGAAGTATGCTCTATAATGGGAGACGCCCTGGCATCAAGGATGGCATTGGCTTCCAAAGGGGAGACAATGTCAAACTTAATGCCCCTCCTAAGAACTTGTCTAACTTTGTTAAGGGCAAGGCTCCCATGCCTCAGGATAACGAGGGTTACATTTTGTACCCTGCCGGTTATCCCGAGAGCAAAATTAAGAAAATTCATTCTAGGAAGTCTCACTCTGGCCCTAACCATGCTTTTATGTATAAGGGTGAGACATCTAGCTCTAGGCAACCAACCCGTGCTAAGTTGCCTAGAAAGAAAACTCCTATTGCATCAAATGATCATAGCATTTCATTTAAAACTTTTGATGCATCTTATGTTTTGACTAACAAATCCGGCAAGGTAGTTGCCAAGTTTGTTGGGGGCAAACACAAGGGCTCTAAGACTTGTGTTTGGGTACCCAAAGTTCTTGTTTCTAATGCCAAAGGACCCAAAACCGCTTGGGTATCTAAAGTCAAGAACTAAAATTGTTTTGTAGGTTTATGCATCCGGGGGCTCAAGTTGGATACTCGACAGCGGGTGCACAAACCACATGACAGGGGATAAGAAGATGTTCTCCTCATATGAGAAAAACCAAGATCCCCAACGAGCTATCACATTCGGGGATGGAAATCAAGGTTTGGTCAAAGGTTTGGGTAAAATTGCTATATCACCTGACCATACTATTTCCAATGTTTTTCTTGTAGATTCCTTAGATTACAATTTGCTTTCCGTTTCGCAACTTTGTCAAATGGGCTACAACTGTCTATTTACTGATGTAGGTGTCACTGTCTTTAGAAGAAGTGATGATTCAATAGCATTTAAGGGAGTGTTAGAGGGTCAGCTATACTTGGTAGATTTTGATAGAGCTGAACTCGACACTTGCTTAATTGCTAAGACTAACTTGGGTTGGCTCTGGCACCGCCGACTAGCCCATGTTGGAATGAAGAATCTTCATAAGCTTCTAAAGGGAGAACACATTTTAGGACTAACCAATGTTCATTTTGAGAAAGACAGGATTTGTAGCGCATGCCAAGCCGGGAAGCAAGTTGGCACTCATCATCCACACAAGAACATCATGACTAGTGACAGGCCACTGGAGCTCCTACACATGGACCTATTCGGCCCGATCGCTTACATAAGCATCGGCGGAAGTAAGTACTGTCTAGTTATTATGGATGATTATTCTCTCTTCACTTGGGTGTTCTTTTTGCAGGAAAAATCTCATACCCAAGAGACCTTAAAGGGATTCTTGAGACGGGCTCAAAATGAGTTCGGCTTAAGGATCAAGAAAATTAGAAGCAATAACGGGACGGAGTTCAAGAACTCACAAATAGAAGGCTTCCTTGAGGAGGAGGGCATCAAGCATGAGTTCTCTTCTCCCTACACTCCACAACAAAATGGTGTAGTGGAGAGGAAGAATCGAACTCTATTGGACATGGCAAGAACCATGCTTGATGAGTACAAGACACCGGATCGGTTTTGGGCCGAGGCGGTCAACACCGCCTGCTACGCCATCAACCGGTTATATCTACACCGAATCCTCAAGAAGACATCCTATGAACTCCTAACCGGTAAAAAGCCAAATATTTCATATTTTAGAGTTTTTGGTAGCAAATATTTTATTCTTGTCAAAAGAGGTAGAAAATCTAAATTTGCTCCTAAAACTGTAGAAGGCTTTTTACTAGGATATGACTCAAACACAAGGGCATATAGAGTCTTTAACAAGTCCTCAGGACTTGTTGAAGTTTCTTGTGACGTTGTGTTTGATGAGACTAACGGCTCTCAAGTAGAGCAAGTTGATCTTGATGAGATAGGTGAAGAACAGGCTCCATGCATAGCGCTAAGGAACATGTCCATTAGGGATGTGTGTCCTAAGGAATCCGAAGAGCCTCCACATGCACAAGATCAACCATCCTCCTCCACGCAAGCATCTCCACCAACCCAAAATGAGGACAAGGCTCAAGTTGATAAAGATGAAGAACACAATGATGAGCCACTCAAGACGACGGCAATGATCAAGGGGGAGACGCAAATGATGAAGACAAGGAGGATGAACAACCAAGGCCGCCACACCCAAGAGTCCACCAAGCAATCCAACGAGATCACCCCGTCGACACCATCCTCGGCGACATTCATAAGGGGGTAACCACTCGATCTCGTGTTGCACATTTTTGTGAGCATTACTCGTTTGTTTCCTCTATTGAGCCACACAGGGTAGAGGAAGCACTCCAAGATTCGGATTGGGTGATGGCGATGCAAGAGGAGCTCAACAACTTCACGAGGAACGAGGTATGGGATTTAGTTCCACGTCCTAACCAAAATGTTGTAGGAACCAAATGGGTCTTCCGCAACAAGCAAGATGAGCATGGTGTGGTGACAAGGAACAAAGCTCGACTCGTGGCCAAGGGGTATTCACAAGTCGAAGGTTTGGATTTCGGTGAAACCTATGCACCCGTAGCTAGGCTTGAGTCAATTCGTATATTATTGGCCTATGCTACTTACCATGGCTTCAAGCTCTACCAAATGGACGTGAAGAGTGCCTTCCTCAATGGACCAATCAAGGAGGAGGTCTATGTTGAGCAACCTCCCGGCTTTGAAGATAGTGAGTATCCTAACCATGTCTATAGGCTCTCTAAGGCGCTTTATGGGCTTAAGCAAGCCCCAAGAGCATGGTATGAATGCCTTAGAGATTTCCTTATTGCTAATGACTTCAAAGTCGGCAAGGCCGATCCTACTTTGTTCACTAAAACTCTTGATAATGATTTGTTCGTATGCCAAATTTATGTTGATGATATTATATTTGGGTCTACTAACGAATCTACATGTGAAGAATTTAGTAGGATCATGACACAGAAATTCGAGATGTCGATGATGGGGGAGTTGAAGTATTTTCTAGGATTCCAAGTCAAGCAACTCCAAGAGGGCACCTTCATTAGCCAAACGAAGTACACTCAAGACATTCTAACCAAGTTTGGAATGAAGGATGCCAAGCCCATCAAGACACCCATGGGAACAAATGGGCATCTCGACCTCGACACGGGTGGTAAGTCCGTGGATCAAAAGGTATACCGGTCGATGATTGGTTCATTACTTTATTTATGTGCATCTCGACCGGACATTATGCTTTCCGTTTGCATGTGTGCAAGATTCCAATCCGACCCTAAGGAATCCCACCTTATGGCCGTAAAACGAATCTTGAGATATTTGGCTTATACTCCTAAGTTTGGGCTTTGGTACCCTCGGGGATCCACATTTGATTTGATTGGTTATTCGGATGCCGATTGGGCGGGGTGTAAGATTAATAGGAAGAGCACATCGGGAACTTGCCAGTTCTTGGGAAGATCCTTGGTGTCTTGGGCTTCAAAGAAGCAAAATTCGGTCGCTCTTTCTACCGCCGAAGTCGAGTATATTGCCGCAGGCCATTGTTGCGCGCAATTGCTTTGGATGAGGCAAACCCTGCGGGACTACGGTTACAAACTAACCAAAGTTCCTCTTCTATGTGATAATGAGAGTGCAATCCGCATGGCAGATAATCCCGTTGAGCATAGCCGCACTAAACACATAGCCATTCGGTATCGTTTTCTTCGGGATCACCAACAAAAGGGGGATATCGAGATTTCATACATTAACACTAAAGATCAATTAGCCGATATCTTTACCAAGCCTCTTGATGAACAAACTTTTACCAAACTTAGGCATGAGCTCAATATTCTTGATTCTAGGAACTTCTTTTGCTAATTTGCACACATAGCACACAAGTATACCTTTGACCATATCTCTTTTATATATGCTATGACTAATGTGTTTTCAAGTGTATTTCAAACCAAGTCATAGGTATATTGAAAGGGAATTGGAGTCTTCGGCGAAGACAAAGGCTTCCACTCCACTCTACTACTCATCCTTCGCCGTCGCTCCGTATCACTCTCCGACTTTGGTATAATCTTCACTCATATGTTTTATTTGCCAAAGGAGAGAAAATAGTTAGGAAAGGGCTTATATCTCACTCAAAGTATCCGTTTTTGGCGATTCATGCCAAAGGGGGAGAAAGTATGAGCCCAAAGCAAAAGGACCGCACCACCACCCTAATTTTAAAATTAATGGTTTTCAATTGGAAAATTTCAAAATTGGTATCTCTTTGTGTTCTAAAAGGGGAGCAAGTAGTATTTTCAAAACCTGATATCTTAAAACCCTCTTGAACACTAAGAGGAGAATTTATTTGAGGGGGAGTTTTGTTTAGTCAAAGGAAAAGCATTTGGAACAAGGGGAGAGAATTTCAAATCTTGTAAATGCTTTGCAAAAATCTTATTCATTTACCTTTGACTATCTTGCAAAAGGATTTTTGAAGAGAATTTACAAAAGGATTTACAAAAACAAAACATGTGGTGCAAATGTGGTCCAATATGATAAAAATAAAGAAACAATCCATGCACATCATGTAAGTATTTATATTGGCTCAATTCCAAGCAACCTTTGCACTTACATTATGCAAACCAGTTCAAATTATGCACTTTTATATTTTCTTTGGTTTGTGTTGGCATCAATCACCAAAAAGGGGGAGATTGAAAGGGAATTAGGCTTACACCTAGTTCCTAAATAATTTTGGTGGTTGAATTGCCCAACACAAATATTTGGACTAACTAGTTTGCTCTAGTGTATAAGTTATACAGGTGCCAAAGGTTCACACTTAGCCAATAAAAAGACCAAGTATTGGGTTCAAACAAAGGAGCAAGGGACAACCGAAGGCACCTCTGGTCTGGCGCACCGGACTGTCCGGTGTGCCACCGGACATGTCCGGTGCACCAGAGGAGTCCAACTCCAAACTCGTCACCTTCGGGAAATTCCAGAGGCGACTGCGCTATAATTCACCGGACTGTCCGGTGTACACCGGACATGTCCGGTGCTCCAAGGAAGGGTGGCCTCCGGAACTCGTCAGCCTCGGGAATTCACTTTAGCTGCTCCGCTAAAATTCACCGGACTGTCCGGTGTACACCGGACTGTCTGGTGTAACAGCGGGGCAACGGCTATTTCGGCGCCAACGGCTACCTGCGACGCATTAAATGCGCGCGCTGCACGCGCAGAGGTCAGGCATGCCCATACTGGCGCACCGGACAATATACAGTGCATGTCCGATGCGCCACCGGACATCCAGGCGGGCCCAGAAGACAGAGCTCCAACGGTCGAACCCAACGGCTTTTGGTGACGTGGCTGTCGCACCGGACATGTCCGGTGTGCACCGGACTGTCCGGTGCGCCATCGAACAGACATCTCCACCAAACGGCTAGTTTGGTGGTTGGGGCTATAAATACCCCCAACAACCCACCATTCATTGCATCCAAGTTTTCCACTTCTCAACTACTTACAAGAGCTCTAGCATTCAATTCTAGACACACCAAAGAGATCAAATCCTCTCCAAATTCCACACAACGCCCTAGTGATTAGAGAGAGTGATTTGCTTGTGTTCTTTCGAGCTCTTGCGCTTGGATTGCTTTCTTCTTTCTTGATTCTTTCATTGCGATCAAACTCACTTGTAATTGAGGCAAGAGACACCAAACTTGTGGTGGTCCTTGTGGGAACTTTGTGTTCCAAGTGATTGAGAAGAGAAAGCTCACTCGGTCCGAGGGACCGTTTGAGAGAGGGTAAGGGTTGAAAGAGACCCGGCCTTTGTGGCCTCCTCAACGGGGAGTAGGTTTGAGAGAACCGAACCTCGGTAAAACAAATCCGCGTGTCTCACTTCATTATTCGCTTGCAATTTGTTTTGCACCCTCTCTCGTGGACTCTATTATATTTCTAACGCTAACCCGGCTTGTAGTTGTGATTATTTTTTGAGAATTTCAGTTTCGCCCTATTCACCCCCCCTCTAGGCGACTTTCAATATTTTTATTTCCTTATTTCTTGTACAAGGCAGGGGGTGGTATAGGTCTATTCCATCTTTACAACAATTGTACATGTCTCACAATTTACATGAAGCTAAAAAGCCTAGGAAATTATTTTCTAGGAAGTCTTGGGTTTCCCATGTAGCTTCATCTTCGGTGTGTTGGTTCCATTGTATCTTATAGAATTTGAGGAATCTTCTTCGGGTGACCCTGTCCTTTTGATGTTCGGAATATGTTAGGTCTGGTTCCAAAACAACATCTTCTATCTCTATGGTTCGATTAGGAACCCGAAGACATTTCTTCAATTGGGACACATGGAACACATTGTGCATAGCAGACAACGTTTCGGGTAGTTGGGGTCGATATGCCACTGGCCCACATTGTTCAAGAATAGGAAACAGACCAATGTACCGGGGTGCAAGGTTTCTTTTTACACCGAAACGGGTGAGAGCACCTAGAGGGGGGGGTGAATAGGTGATCCTGTAAAATTAAACACTAAATAGCCACAAACTTGATTGTTAAGGAGTTAGTGAAATCAAGTGGCTATGGAACACGCTCGTGTGAACAAAGCAATCACAAGAAGCAACACACGAGACACGCGATTTTTATCCCGTGGTTCAGCCAAGTAACACTTGCCTACTTCCATGTTGTGGCGTTCCAATGGACGAGGGTTGCACTCAACCCCTTTCAAGTGATCCGATGATTAACTTGAATACCACGGTCTTTTCCTTTAGAGTATTTTCTCGTTTGCGAGGAATCTCCACAATTTGGAGCCTCTCGCCCTTACAGAGATGATCACAAAAGAAACACAGAAGTAAGGGAGGGAAAAGCAACACACACAAGATTCAATCCACAGCACACACACGCACACAAGTCAAGACTTGAGCTCAAAGCACAGCACAGGGAGTTCACAACTCGAAGGGAGCTCAAATCACTAACACTATGAATCAAATGCGTGGAGGCAGAGTCTGAATGTCTTAGTATACTTAGAGAATGCTTGGTAGTCTGCTCCATGCCCCTAGGGCTCCCTTTTATAGCCCCAAGGCAGCTAGGAGCCGTTGGAGATCAACATGGAAGGCTATCCTTGCCTTCTATCGAGTGGCGCACGGGACATTCCGGTGCGCCAACGGACAGCCACTATAGCATGTCCGGTGCATGATCCCCATCCATATCGGGCGCAGCCGACCGTTGCTCCTCTGGGCCAGGTGGCGTACCAGACACTGTTCGGTGCACACCGGAAAGTCCGGTGCACCAGCCGACCATTGGAGCAGGCCACGTGTCGCGCGTTGATCGTGCGGACGATCGTTGGCGCTAGCGCCGTTAGCTCACCGAACAGTCCGGTGCACCACCAGACAGTCTAGTGAATTATAGCCACGTCGCCTTTTTCCTTTTCCCGAGAGCGATGAGTTCATCGCGAATGACTCACCGGATAGTCTGGTGCACTACCGGACAGTCCGGTGATTTATAGCCGTACGACTCCATCGATTCCTAGGAGCAGCCGGTTCACCGTCGGCCAGCCTGGGGCACCGGACAGTCCGGTGTGTCTGGCCGCCAACACTTTTCCAATTTGTTTCTTCTCTTCTCAGCACTGTTTCTAGCACTTAGATAACCATGTTAGTACTCAAAAACAATGTACTAAGTCTAGAAACATACCTTGTACCTTGATTTGCACTTTTCACAAATTTAGCACATGAGGACTCAAATAATATGTGTTGGGCATCTAATCACCAAAATACTTATAGAAATTTCCCAAGGGCACATTTCCCTTTCAATCTCCCCCTTTTTGGTGATTTATGCCAACACATCAAAAAGCGGTAAAAGAAGTGCAAAATCAATGCAATTGAAGACCAAATTGTTTTTGACTATAATTTGGCATATTTGGATCACTCTTTGCCACCACTTGGTTTGTTTTTGCAAATCAAATTCTTTTTCCTATCTCTAAGTCAAAGACACTTGTTTGGGCAAATAGAGAGATATTCAATGAGTAGAATTGATCAAGTGCCAAAAACTCCCCCTTGTTCCCAAATCAAAATTCTCCCCCATAAGAGACCAAATTTTGCAATAAGAAGATTTTAGGCAAAATGCAAATTCTAACTCTACTATTTTTTAAACTCACAAGTGGTTGGCTGATCCATTTGCTTTGGCCTTAATTTCTCCCCCTTTGGCTGAAGCACCAAAACGGGATCATTTTTGGCCCTTTAACCCCATTGCCTCACCAAAAATGTCAATTAAGAGCAAAAAGGCAATGAGAGGACAAGTATGAACTTGGAATTAAATACACTAATACCGGAGTGCAGTGGAAGTCTTTGCGTCATCCAAGTTTACTTTCCCTTTCAATGTACCTTTGAGACTACATCAAGTGTACTCAACCAAACAAATTAGTGTCAAAGGGATCAAGTTGTAGCACATCTCCCCCTAAATATATGCAACATTTGCATACAGACTTGTGAGGTTCGGGGATGACTTGTACAACTTGAGCACCACAAACAAACAATAATTGATTTAAATGCACACAGTAACATGATCAAAAGCATAGAACACATGTATGCTATAGATCAATCCAAGTTACATGAATCTAAGACATTTAGCTCACTACGCAACCTACAAAACCTTTTCTCATCTAAAGGATTAGTGAAGATATCAGCTAGCTGGTTCTCGGTGCTAATGTGATACACATCGACATCTCCCTTTTGCTGGTGGTCTCTTAGGAAGTGATGCCAGATGTCTATGTGCTTAGTGCGGCTGTGTTCAACAGGATTATCCACCAAGCGGATTGCACTCTCATTGTCACATAGGAGTGAGACTTTGCTCAGATTGTAGCCAAAGTCCTAGAGGGTTTGCCTCATCCAAAGTAGTTGCGTGCAACACTATCCTACGACAATGTACTCGGCCTCAGCAGTGGATAGGGCAACAGATGTTTGTTTCTTGGAACTCCAGGACACCAGGGACCTTCCTAGAAATTGGCACGTCCCTGATGTACTCTTCCTATCGACCTTGTACCCGGCATAATCGGAGTCTGAGTATCCAATCAAGTCAAAGGTAGACCCCTTTGGATACCAGATCCCGAAGCAAGGCGTAGAAACTAAATACCTAAGAATTCGCTTAATGGCCACAAGGTGACATTCCTTGGGGTCGGATTGATATCTAGCACACATGCATACACTAAGCATAATGTCCGGTCTACTAGCACAAAGATAAAGTAATGAACCTATCATAGACCGGTATGCCTTTTGCTCAACAGACTTACCTCCTTTGTTGAGGTCAATGTGCCCGTCAGTTCCCATTGGTGTCTTCGCGGGCTTGGCATCCTTCATCCCAAACCTCTTGAGAAGATCCTGAGTGTACTTCGTTTGGGAGATGAAGGTGTCGTCCTTGAGTTGTTTCACTTGGAATCCAAGGAAGTATGTCAACTCGCCCATCATCGAAATTTCGAATTTTTGCATCATCACCCTGCTAAACTCCTCACAAGACTTTTGGTTAGTAGAACCAAATATTATGTCATTGACATAAATTTGGCACACAAAGAGATCACCATCACAAGTCTTGGTAAAAAGAGTGGGATCAGCTTTCCCAACCTTGAAAGCATTAGCAATTAAGCAATCTCTAAGGCATTCATACCATGCTCTTGGGGCTTGCTTAAGTCCATAGAGCGCCTTAGAGAGCTTATACACGTGGTCGGGATACCTGTCATCCTCAAAGCCAGGGGGTTGTTGCACGTATACCACCTCCTTGATTGGCCCATTGAGGAAAGTGCTCTTTACGTCCATTTGGAATAGTCTGAAGGAATGGTGAGTGGCATAGGCTAATAATATTTGAATAGACTCTAACCTAGCCACAGGAGCAAAAGTCTCCTCGAAATCCAAACCTGCAACTTGGGCATAACCTTTTGCCACAAGTCGAGCCTTGTTTCTTGTCACCACCCTGTGCTCGTCTTGCTTGTTGCGGAACACCCACTTGGTTCCCACAATGTTTTGCTTTAGACATGGCACCAGGCTCCAGACTTTATTTCTCTTGAAATTGTTGAGCTCTTCCTGCATGGCCAACACCCAGTCCGGATCCTACAAGGCCTCTTCTACCCTGAAAGGCTCAATAGAAGAGACAAACGAGTAATGCTCACAAAAATTGGCTAATCGTGAGCGAGTAGTTACTCCCTTGCTGATGTCACCCAGGATCTGATCGACAGGGTGATGTCTTTGGATCATAGCTCAAACTTGATTTGGAGGGACTCGTGGTGCTTCTTCCTCCATTACTTGTTCTTCCAGTGCTCCCCCTTGATCCCGCCCCTCTTCTTGAGGTACCTGTTCACCGTCTTGAGTTGGGGGATGCACCATTATAGAAGAAGATGGTTGATCTTGTTCATGCAGTTCCTGTGGTCGCACATCGCCTATCGCCATCGTGCGCATTGCGGTTGTCGGAACTTCATCCTCATCTATGTCATCAAGATCAACTTGCTCTCTTGGAGAGCCATTAGTCTCATCAAATACAATGTCGCTACAGACTTCAACCAAACCCGATGATTTGTTGAAGACTCTATACGCCTTTGTATTTGAGTCATACCCTAGTAAAAACACCCCCTACTGCCTTGGGAGCAAATTTAGAATGTCTACCTTTCTTCACCAGAATGTAGCATTTGCTCCCAAATACACGAAAGTAAGAGACATTGGGTTTGTTACTGGTAAGGAGTTCGTAGGAGGTCTTCTTGAGGAGATGATGCAGATAGAGCCGGTTTATGGCGTGGCAGGCTGTGTTCACATCTTCCGACCAAAACCGCTCGGGCGTCTTGAACTCTCCAAGCATCGTTCTCGCCATGTCGATTAGCGTCCTATTTTTCCTCTCTACCACACCATTTTGCGGTGGTGTATAGGGAGCAGAGAACTCGTGCTTGATGCCTTCCTCCTCAAGAAACTCTTCAACTTGTAGATTCTTGAAATCGGACCCATTGTCGCTCCTTATCTTCTTCACCTTTAGCTCAAATTCGTTTTGAGCTCTCCTTAAGAAGCGCTTTAGGGTCCCTTGGGTTTCTGACTTATCCTGCAAAATGAACACCCAAGTGAAGCGGGAAAAATCATTAATAATTATAAGACCATACTTACTTCCCCTGATGCTAAGGTAAGCAATGGGTCCGAAGAGATCCATATGAAGAAGCTCCAATGGTCTTGATGTTGTCATCACGTTCTTGCTGTGATGAGTGCTTCCCACCTATTTTCCTGCCTGACATGCTGCACAAGGTCTGTCTTTCTCAAAACAGACATCGGTTAGTCCTAACACATGATCTCCCTTTAGAAGCTTATGAAGGTTCTTCATCCCAACATGTGCTAGACGGTGATGCCACAGCCAGCCCATATTAGTCTTAGCGATTAAGCATGGATCTAGACCGGCATTCTCTTTTGAAAAGTCAACTAAATAGAGCTTGCCGTCTAATACACCCTTAAACGCTAATGAACCATCACTCCTTCTAAAGATAGATACATCAACATTTGTAAACAAACGATTGTAACCCATGTGGCACAATTGACTTACAGACAGAAGGTTGTATCCTGGCGACTCTACTAAAAATACATTTGAAATGGAGTGCTCGCTTGTGATGGCTATCTTTCCCAAAACTTTGACCTTGCCTTGATTCCCATCTCCAAATATGATTGTATCCTGGGAGTCCTTGTTCTTGACGTAGGAGGTGAATATCTTCTTCTCCCCCGTCATGTGGTTTGTGCATCCGCTGTCAATAATCCAGCTTGAGCCCCCGGATGCATAAACCTGCAAGGCTAAATTGCCTTTAAGCTTTGGTTTTAGGTACCCAACTCTTGTTGGGTCCTACAAGGTTAGTCACAATAGTTTTTGGAACCCATATGCAAGTTTTATCTCCCTTGCATTTGGATCCCAACTTCCTAGCAACTACTTTTGCATTCTTACATGAAAGTACAAAAGAAGTGTTGCAAGCATGAAAAACAGTAATAGGTTCATTGCACATTTTCCTAGAAGCATGAGTAGCATAATTTCTCCTAGGCGCATGAGACACAGCATGATTGCGCCTAGGCCTATTTCTACCACAATCATAAGTAGAACTGGAAGCAATCATAGCATGATCATAGTATCTATCATTATGAGTATTCCTAGTAAATTTTCTATCATAAATGTAAGCATGATTCTTTTGGGGACTACTAGTCATAGGGGCCTTCCCTTTCTCCTTGTTGAGAACGAGAGTCCTTTGACTTGTTAAGTTCTTGGTTTCCTTTCGAAAACCAAGCCCATCCTTAATTGAGGGGTGTCTACCAACACTGTAGGCATCCCTAGCAAATTTTAGTTTATCGAATTCAACTTTGCAAGTCTTAATTTAAGCATTAAGAATTGCCACCTCATTGTTCAATTTAGTAATAGAAGCAAGATGTTCATCATAGGCATCAACATCAAAATCCTTACATCTATTACAAATAACAACATGCTCTACACATGAACTAGTTTTGTTAACTTCCTCTAGCTTAGCATTTAATTCATCATTTAAACTCCTTAAACTAGAGATAGATTCATGGCAAGAAGATAACTCAGAGGATAGCATTTCATTCCTTTTAACTTCTAAAGCAAGAGATTTTTTAACATTAACAAACTTGTCATGTTCCTCATACAAAATGTCCTCTTGTTTCTCTAGCAATCTATCCTTTTCATTTAGAGCATCAATTAATTCATTAATTTTGTCTACCTTAGCTCTATCTAGTCCTTTAAACAAGTCAGTGTAATCTACTTCATCATTAGAAGATTCCTCATCAATAGAAGAAGAGTACTTAGGGGAATCTCGAATACGTACCTTCTTCTCCTTAGCCATGAGGCAAGTATGGTGTTCGTTGGGGAAGAGTGAAGACTTGTCGAAGGCCGAGGCAGCTAAACCTTCATCGTCGGAGTCAGACGAGGAGCAGTCCAAATCCCATTCCTTTCCAAGGTGCGCCTCACCCTTTGCCTTCCTGTAGTTCTTCTTTTTCTCCCTCTTCTCGCTCTTTTCTTGTCCCTGGTCATTATCATTATCGGGGCATTGTGCAATAAAATGACCAGTCTTACCGCATTTGAAGCATGAACGCTTTCCCCTTATTTTATTCTTGTTGGGGAACTCTTTGCGTCCTTTGAGCGCGGTCTTGAAGCGCTTGATGATAAGCGCCATTTCGTCCTCGTTGAGTCCGGCAGCCTCCACTTGAGCTACCTTGCTTGGTAGCGCCTCCTTGCTGCTTGTTGCTTTGAGATCAACAGGATGTGGCTCGTAGATGGGTAGTGGACCATTTAGCGCATCGTCCATGTATCGCACCTCTTTTACCATCATGCGCCCGCTCACGAATTTTCCAAGGATTTCCTCGGGTGTCATCTTGGTGTACCTGGGATTTTCACAGATGAGGTTGACAAGATGGGGGTCAATTACAGTAAATGACCTTAGCATGAGTCGGACGACATCATGATCCGTCCATCTTGTGCTTCCGTAGCTTCGGATCTTGTTGACCAGGGTCTTGAGCCTGTTGTAGGTTTGTGTTGGCTCCTCCCCCTTGATCATCACGAATCTCCCCAGTCCGCCTTCCACTAGCTCCATCTTGGTGATCATTGTGGCATCATTTCCCTCATGAGATATCTTGAGGGTGTCCCAGATCTGCTTAGCATTGTCCAAGCCGCTAACCTTGTTGTATTCATCCCTGCACAGAGATGCTAGCAAAACAATAGTGGCTTGGGCATTTTTATAAATTTGCTCATTAATAAACACAGGATTATCAGTACTATCAAAATGCATCCCGTTTTCTACAATTTCCCATATACTAGGATGGAGAGAAAATAGATGACTACACATTTTATGACTCCAAAATGAATAGTCCTCTCCATCGAAGTGTGGAGGTTTTCCAAGGGGAATTGATAGTAAATGTGCATTTGAATTGTAGGGAATGCGAGAGTAATCAAAAGAATAGTTTTGATTAACTGTCTTTTTCTTGAACGAGGAGTCGTCGTCGTTGTTGTCTCTTGGTGAAGAAGAAGATGCATCGCTGTCGTAGTAGATGATCTTCTTGATGCGTCTCTTCTTCTTCCTGTCCCTCTTCTTGTGACTCGAGCCTGAGTCGGTAGGCTTGTCGTCTCTTGGCTCGTTGAGGAGGGATTCCTTCTCCTTGTCATTAATCACCATCCCCTTACCGTTAGGATCCATCTCTTTGAGCGGTTAGTCCCTTAGATGAAGAGTATGACTCCGATACCAATTGAGAGCACCTAGAGGGGGGGTGAATAGGTGATCCTGTAAAATTAAACACTAAATAGCCACAAACTTGATTGTTAAGGAGTTAGTGAAATCAAGTGGCTATGGAACACGCTCGTGCGAACAAAGCAATCACAAGAAGCAACACACGAGACACCCGATTTTTATCCCGTGGTTCGGCCAAGAAACACTTGCCTACTTCCATGTTGTGGCGTCCCAATGGACGAGGGTTGCACTCAACCCCTTTCAAGTGATCCGATGATCAACTTGAATACCACGGTCTTTTCCTTTAGAGTATTTTCCTGTTTGCGAGGAATCTCCACAATTTGGAGCCTCTTGCCCTTACAGAGATGATCACAAAAGAAACATAGAAGTAAGGGAGGGAAAAGCAACACACACAAGATTCAATCCGCAGCACACACATGCACACAAGTCAAGACTTGAGCTCAAAGGACAGCACAAGGAGTTCACAACTCGAAGGGAGCTCAAATCACTAACACTATGAATCAAATGTGTGGAGGCAGAGTCTGGATGTCTTAATATACTTAGAGAATGCTTGGTAGTCTGCTCCATGCGCCTAGGGGTCCCTTTTATAGCCCCAAGGCAGCTAGGAGCCGTTGGAGATCAACATGGAAGGCTATCCTTGCCTTCTGTCGAGTGGTGCACCAGACAGTCCAGTGCGCCACCGGACAACCACTGTAGCATGTCCAGTGCATGATCCCCTTCCATATCGAGTGCAGCCGACCATTGCTCCTCCGGGCCAGGTGGCGCACCGGACACTGTCCGATGCACACCGGACAGTCCGGTGCACCAGCCGACCGTTGGAGCAAGCCACGTGTCACGCGTTGATCGTGTGGACGATTGTTGGCGCTAGCGCCATTGGCTCACCGGACAGTCCGGTGCACCACCGGACAGTCCGGTGAATTATAGCCACGTCGCCTTTTTCCTTTTCCCGAGAGCGATGAGTTCATCGCGGATGACTCATCGGACAGTCCGGTGATTTATAGCAGTACGACTCCGTCGATTCCTAAGAGCAGTCGGTTCACCGTCGGCCAGCCTGGGGCACCGGACAATGTCCGGTGCACCACCAGACAGTCCGGTGTGCCAGGCCGAGCTGCACAGCCAACTCTTTTCCAATTCATTTCTTCTCTTCTCAGCACTGTTTCTAGCACTTAGATAACCATGTTAGTACTCAAAAACAAAGAACTAAGTCTAGAAACATACCTTGTACCTTGATTTGCACTTTTCACACATTTAGCACATGAGGACTCAAATAATATGTGTTGGGCATCTAATCACCAAAATACTTATAGAAATTTCCCAAGGGCACATTTCCCTTTCAACGGGTCACACCCTTCATTGGCGATACTTTTAGGTACACATAATCTTTGACTTGAAAGTACAAGGGTTGGCGTTGTTTGTCTGCATAATTCTTTTGTCGAGCTTGCGCCTTTTTCAAGTTATGTATGATTCGTTGAACCTTCTCTTCCATTTCTTTCACCATATCAGGCCTGAAAAAACACCTTTCTCCCGGTTCAGACCAATTTAATGGAGTACAGCACCATCGTCCATATAATGCTTCAAAGTGTGCCATCTTGATACTTTCTTAATAACTATTATTATACGAAAACTCTGCCAATGGTAAACATTCATCCTATTTTTGTGGGAATTCCAGAACGCATGCTCGCAACATATCATCAAGTATTTGATTTACTCTCTCAGTCTGCCCACTTGTTTGGGGATGATAGGCCGAACTGTGGAGCAACTTAGTATCCAGGGACTTATGTAGTTCTTCCCAGAACTTGGATACAAATTGCGGTCCGCGGTCCGACACTATGGTCTTTGGAATTCCATGCAAACTGAGAATATGAGCAATATATACCTCGGCATAAGTGAGGACCGGATAAAATGTCTTGATCGGTAGAAAATGGGCTATTTTTGTAAATCGATCAATTATAACCCAGATGGAATCAAATCCTTTTGTTGTCCTCAGTATTCCCACAATGAAGTCCATGCTAATGTCCTCCCATTTCCAAGTTGGGATGGGCAAGGATTGTAATGGACCAGCAGTCTTCATATGTATGGCTTTGACACATCTACAGGTGTCACATTTTGCCACATAGCGTGCAATTTCAATCTTCATTTTTGTCCACCAATAATGTTGCTTTAAGCCTTGATACATCTTAGTGCTTCCGGGATGAATGGAATAGCGACTAAGATGAGCTTCATGTGGCAGAACCGCCCGAATTATTCCAACTTAAGTGCCTAAGTCCCACCTTAAAGGTTAGACCACACTTAAATAGGAATAAATCGTTAGTTCCTCAGATCAAGTCCGACGAGGCCACTAACATGATCAAGTACCACGTACTCACTCGATGGTGAGGCACAGAGCAAATACAATAAAACATAAAACCATACATTAAGGAGTATTAATTTATTACAACATCATCAGAGTTTAGCAAAAGCAGTGATCATTGTTCGGAATGCAGCGGAATAAAACTAATGATAAATAAACGGAGGATTAGGGAAGCATGTCCCATCACTCCTCATGATCCTCCTCCGCCGAGGTAGGGTCCCACTCGACTGTCCAACTCGGTGGCAAAGTGGACGGCCAAGTCACTCCAGCAACCATGTCCTCCAGAGAACGTGTAAAAATTGTGCCACAAGCAAGGCTGAGTATACTAATACTCAGCTAGACTTACCCGGTGTGAGGAGTCTACTCCTCTACCTCTAGACATGCAGCTGTTTGGCTGAGGGGTTTGGTTTGCCAAAAGCACTAGCTGAGTCTAAAATCAAGTTTTTGCTTTTCATTTAGTGTGACTCCCTTAAGACTAGATGTATCCCTATCTAATCATACATGGTAGCAATCATTTTTAGCAATCAACATCTTTGCCAAATCAACACATTTCCACTTGTTACTCAATGTAGCAGCATGGATCAAGCAGTCTCATTAGCTACGAGAAGCAGACGATTCAAATCGAGTTTTTAAACCTTTCAAGGTAAACCTAAACACACGACGTGGCGAGGCACTCCGTCCCACACACATCAACCGTCCCCATCGATTCCCTGGCAACAGATCAGGGCTCACCGCCTTGGCGTACAATGCCTCACTGACCCCGACTGCCGTCGTGTAGCGACCGCACTTGTACCCACCATAACCGGAATGGGAGACCACGTCTCAGGTCGCGTGAGGGGCAAAGTCTGCGGGCAGGTTCAATCAGGTACTAGGCTTACCGATTTACCATATTTCTCGGTATGTGTTTAGTACGTTCAAACGCTTGACACACGGTACCACACCATAATCCTTATTCCAATTTCTGTCTCGTAGACAACACATCCCCATGGATCGTTGTCCACAGACCATCATCATTACGATATAAAAATGGATACAACCAATTCCTGACCTCGTGCGAGTGCTAGAAAAATCACTCGACTTCTACCGAGATCCCAAAATAGCAAAGCAGCTACTCAAACTAGCATACTAGTATCCATCTCAAAAGGAATCCTGAGTTCATGCAACTAGGGTTTCAGACAACTCCTACACTTAAGTGCACAGTACAAGCCTACAAACATTAAGTGTAGTAAAATAGCATATATAAACGGTTATACATAAAACTGGGGCTTGCCTTCCAAAGCTGGGGCAGGCAGATCCTCGATGGCAGACTCTGGTGCTGGCTCCTAGGCTACCTCCTGAGCAACTCCTTGCTCCAGAACGAGGATGTATTCCCCGTCAGCGAGATTACAGTCTATCGAATGCAATGAATAAGATATGTGCATAAAAATGATATGAAAATTTGTAAAGGTTATGTGTAGTAACGTAGTATTAAGTTTAGTGGTCCTCCAGGGTTCCTTGGGATATTACTTAAGGGTTTTGTACTTTCATCTATTTCTCCCAAGGTTTCCCTTTTTCTTTTTATTGTGCTTCTTATTAAGCATTTTTGAACTATCGGGGTTGGTTAACGTTTTTCAAAAATGTTATAAAAAATACAGTGGGTAGATATTTAGCTCTGTGGGTTATCCTAGAAATTTAAGGTGGAAATTAATTCAGATACTACTTGTGTAAAATTAACAAAAACAAGTGTAAAAGGGCACTTTACACTATAGCTCTGATTTAGGTGAGGCTTCTGCACTAAATTTTATTTTTGTTAAGATTCATAGGTGATATTAGGCCTCTGTGTTAAAAATCACAGAAAAAGACCTACTAGATAGTTAGTTGTGATTTTCTAAAGTTTAATGCCAAAAAGGTACTTATAACTAACTTGTTATTTGAAAAATATCAAACAACAGAACTCCTATTTTTCCTACATTCATAATAACAAACTATTAGTTATCCCAAGGTTTGGGGTGTTTTCCCCTCAGGATTATTTTTCTAGGATTTCTCTAAGTCTTCCTTGTTTTCATGAAATACAAGGGTATCTCATTATTTTTGTACCAACAGAGGGTCTAACAAAATTTTCCAGTGAACTATGTTAAATAAGTGAGCTAGCAAAAATGTGGTTGCCCCCTGGTTCTTATTTTAAATCCCCCTTTTCTATTTTTCTTAACTTTGGGCCTAAATGAGTTTAAATGGGAAACCCTTCCTTAATTTGGTGTACTGAGGAGTGTACCATTTTTAAGCAGAGTATGGAGTGGTTAAGCACTTCTCTGATTTTTCTTAACCCTAGTCTAACAGTGTAACCATTTTTCCCTATTTTATTTAGCTTTTGGCTAGATAACTATTTAAATCAAAACTTACAAATCTTCTGCAACACTTAGGGGTTTTGTATTTTTCCCAAGTAGTTCACATTATTTAGAGTCTAGCAAAATTGGTTTGACCAAATTTGGTTGAATAAAACTGAAGTTATGAATTTTACAAGCTCTGTTTGTATTTAAATGAGAAATGTTTAAAGGTTTTCTGGAAAACCAGTTTACACCGAGGACCCTGGGTTTCTCTCAAAACAATCCTCTAACTTATACCCCTACGCAACTATTCATTTGAGTCGCTGACACTTCAAAAACCCCACTGACTTCTTTTCCTTCTTCCCCGAGGTCCCTCCCCCCTTTGAACAGTACCCGCAGAAGGAAAATAGGACGACACGGCTTACCGGCGGCGAGGGAGGTTCGGCGAAGGGTGGGGTTGGCTTCGGGAAGTTCTTGCGGTCACGACGAGGTGCGACTTGCCGTCGATGATGGCCAGAATCGGCCGGTCCACCAGCGCAGGCGGGTGAGCTCGTCGGCGACGGGTGCTCCGGCCTATCCACGGCGACATAGGTCAATCCAAGGGCACAGGGAGTTTCACGGGGTGCTAATGAGTCTACCCGTGCAAGGAATCAAAGAATAACTCACCGTGGAGCTCGGTCTACATTCACCGGCGGCCGGGTGAAGTCCGGTGACCTTGATCCGGCGTCTCTGGTGAGGTAGAGTCTGATTCCTTGCTCTGGGAGCTTCACCGGGGCATGTAACGTCTCTCTCAAGGGTCGGACGGTGCTGGGAAGGTCTCGGTTGGCCGGTCTACGGTGGTGGGTGCTCGCTCGGCCGCTGGCACGCCGTGTGTAGGGCAAACTCTGGTGATCTCACGCTCCGGTGAGGTCGAGAGCGCGCGGGGGAGTACGGTCGAAGCCTCGGTTGGCTTTATAGGCGCGGGCGCGGCCAGTGGGCACGGGCTCGGCCGGGCGCGGTGTGGGGCGCGTGGGGTCGGGCGTCGGGCATGCTCTGGCGAGTTCAGGGCACGTCGAACACGTGGAGGTGTGTTTCTGCCCTTGTTCAAAAGCTTGCTGAGATCGCAAACGTGCGAATCTTGGCAAAAATCTGGCGCAGACCTCCTCTTGGCACCTATGGCTATCTCTTGTATGTGAGTTTCGATGGAGGATACGCCCTAGGTCAGAAGATATGCGGACGCCAAATCAGGTATGTCTCACTGTCCACCCCGAGACAAAAGTGATGTCAAATCATGTCAAATGGTTTTGGCTCGGGTTCAAATTTTTCCAGTGGGTTCCTTAGGTAGTTTGGCTCCTTTTTGGTATTCAGACCAAGTGGTTTTGGCGCCATTTACTAAGTGAACACGTCTGATCTTTAGATTAGGGTTAAATTTGGACTTAGAGAAAATTAGAGAGCTCTAGTGTGCTCTCTACTTAATGAGTGAATTTGGGGTCTTTGAGGGGCCTTTTTGTAATGTTTCTCTTCTGCATTTTATAAACTTTAGTGTGTACTTAAACTTTGGTTAATATTTGAAACAAGGATTTGCCATTTGATTAACTTGCTCACCAATCCCTTGCTTGGAAGGTTAGTGCCTTTAGGGGTCTAGGGTTTAACCTCCTTTGCCCACAATGACAATTGCTCAAAATGCTTGGGTAAAGCTTTGGTCACAAGTATATCTTGGTTAATCCATGGTCTCCAAGGTATTGGGGTTTTCTTTCCCCTCTTTAACACAAGTGATAACATGTCATGGGGGCAAGTATGAAGCCAGTGCCTTGGTAACACCTGAGGTGTTACAGCCCTCCCCCCTTAAAGGAATCTCATCCCGAGATTTTGGGTAGGGATCCTTTAGAGGGGTACCAAGAAGGTGTGCGGGTGTGTTACAGATTCTTTAAGCCAAGTTTTTCTAATTATCTGCTCTTCGAATGTCATCCTGTTTGCAACTTCAGAAGGAAGTCCTTTTAAAGTTACTTTCAAAGCTTACTTTACTCTTAACAACTAGGTTTCTCTTATATTTAGATTCAAAGGGCAGGTGGGGGTGGGGTTTTGGGGTTACGTACTGATTCCTTTGGGCAGAAAGTCGGGGAAGCTAGAACATAGAAAATCCTCAGTCTCCCAAGTAGCCTCTTCTACTGAATGGTGGCTCCACTGAACGTTGTACATCTTGATCGACCTTGCCCGAGTTGATCTCTCCTTTTGGTCTAGTACCTTGACGGGGTGCTCTTGATAAGACAAGTCTGGTTCTATCTCCAACTCTGGTTCCGGTAGCACTTCCGTGGCCAAGCGGACACACTTTCGTAGCTGAGATACGTGGAACACATCATGAACTGCTGACATATGGGGTGGCAACTTGAATTGATATGCTACAGGTCCACATGTCTCTTTGATTTCATAGGGCCTAATGTAGCGAGGAGCTAACTTGCCCTTGAGTCCAAATCTCTGAACACCTTTGGTGGGTGATACCTTAAGATAAACATGATCTCCCACTTTGAACTGTAGAGGCTTCCTCCTTTTATCATGATAACTCTTTTGTCTGGCCTGAGCACCTTCTAGGTTCTTCTTAATGACTCTGACTTTCTCCTCTGCTTCAAGTACCAAGTCAGGTCCAAATATTTCCCTCTCTCCAGCTTGTGACCAATCCAGCGGTGTTCTACACCTTCTCCCATACAAGGCCTCAAAAGGTGCCATCTTTAGGCTGGACTAGTAGCTATTATTGTAAGAGAACTCTGCCAATGAAAGACACTTGTCCCAATCCTTACCATAGTGTAGCACACATGCCATCAACATGTCCTCAAGAATCTGGTTCACTCTCTCCGTCTGCCCGTCTGTCTGAGGATGGTATGCTGAACTTCTTATTACATGGGTCCCAAGTGATTCTTGCAAGTGCTCCCAGAAACATGCTACGAACGGTGCTCCTCTGTCAGATACTATGGTCCTTGGTATTCCATGTAAATGAACTATCTCGTCAAAATAGATCTCGGCATACTTCTCTGCTCTGTGGGTGGTATGTACTGGCAAGAAATGAGCGGTCTTAGTCAACCTATCCACAATAACCCAAATAGAATTATGGTGCCGGGAGGTATTGGGCAATTCCACAATGAAATCCATGCAAATATCCTCCCATTTCCAAGATGGTATGGGAAGGGGCTGTAAGTTGCCTGCTTCCTTCAAGTGTCTGGCCTTAACTCTTTGGCAAGTGTCGCATTCAGATACATACTTAGCAATTTCTCTCTTCAATCTGGTCCACCAGTACAAAGATATGAGATCATGACACATCTTGTTACTGCCGGGGTGCATGGAGAATTTGGAAAGATGAGCTTCATCCAATATTTTCTTTCTGAGCTCGGGATTTTTAGGAACAACCAATCGGTCTCCAAACCATAGAATTCCCTTGCTGTCCTGACGGAAGCATTTGTATTTGTCCACCTTTTGCCCGAGCATTTCCTTGATGATTTGAATACCCTTGTCACCAATTTGAGCCATGACTATCTGCTCCTGCAAGGTGGGCTCCACTGAGATATACTTCAAAGTCCCTGAGGAAACAACTTCTATGCTCAACTTGCACAACTCATCACATAGGGTGGTGATTTTAGCATCCATACTCACACAGTTGCACTGGGCCTTCTGGCTTAAGGCATCTGCCACAACATTGGCCTTGCCAGGATGGTAATGTACTTCCAAATCATAGTCCTTGATTAATTTCAACCATCTTCTCTGCCTCATATTAAGTTCAGCCTGGGTGAAGATATATTTGAGACTCTTGTGATCAGTATAGATATTACAATGAGCTCCCATGAAGTAATGTCTCCAAAGCTTGAGAGCATGAACTACGGCAGCCAATTCCAAATCATGTGTGGGGTAGTTCTGCTCATGAGGCCTGAGTGCTCGGAAGGCATAAGCAATGACCCTATTGTCTTGCATCAAGACACATCCCAATCCAGTACCTGAAGCATCGCAATAAACCTCAAAGGGTTTGGTGTTGTCAGGCTGAGCTAGCATGGGTGCTGTTGTCAAATGTTGCCTTAGTGTATGAAAGGCATCCTCACATTTTTTACTCCAATCATACTTTACTCCTTTCTTCAACAACTCAGTCATTGGTTTGGCAATTCTGGAGAAATCCGGGATAAATCGCCGATAATACCCTGCCAATCCCAGAAAACTCCGAATCTGTCGTACCGTGGTAGGAGGCTTCCAATTCATCACTTCCTGTACTTTCTCAGGATCAATTGATACCCCCTCCTGAGAAATGGTGTGACCCAAAAATTTAATTTCCCTCAGCCAGAAATCACATTTGGACAATTTAGCATATAACCGATGATCACGCAGCCTCTGTAGTACTGTATGCAAATGCTTAGTATGCTCGACTTCATTCTTTGAATAGACCAATATATCATCGATGAAGACCACCACAAACTTGTCCAGCTCTGGCATAAATACGGAGTTCATCAAATACATGAAGCAGGCCGGGGCATTGGTCAGCCCGAAAGACATCACCAAGTACTCATAAAGCTCATATCTGGTAGAAAAAGCTGTCTTCGGAATGTCGCTGGCCCTAATTTTGATCTGATGATAGCCAGAGCGAAGGTCTATCTTGGAAAATACCCTGGCTCCCACCAACTGATCAAACAATACGTCAATGCAGGGCAATGGATATTTATTTTTGATTGTCACCGCATTGAGAGGGTGGTAATCGACACACAATCTCAGACTCTCATCCTTCTTTTTCACGAACAAGGTTGGACATCCCCATGGAGAAGTACTGGGGCGAATGAATCCCTTGTCCAACAATTCTTGTAGTTGCTTCTTCAATTCCGCCAATTCTGCTGGAGGCATCCTATAGGGTCTCTTGGATATAGGTGCAGTTCCGGGTTGCAACTCAATTGCAAACTCTATGTCTCTATCGGGTGGCATCCCTGGCAATTTATCCGGAAAAACATCCGGGTATTCACAGACCACTGGAATCCTTTCGACAGGTGATTCCATCATAGCGAAGGCACAGGAACGGGTACAACACTGGTTGGGTAGGTATAAGGTGATTTCTCCATCTAGTGGGGAGTGAATTTCTATGGCCCTGGCTGCGACATCAATTACCGCATGGTGTCGCGATAACCAATCAGTCCCCAGGATGATATCCACACTATCCAATCCCATGATCAGGAGAGTGGTCTTAAATAGGAAACTACCCAACCTTATTGGTACGTGTCTGTTGATCTGATAGGTGGCAACTCTGCCTCTGGGTGTAGAAATTGTAATACCCCCATTTGTGTGATGGAAAGGTAACTGGCATTTGGCACTAAATTTTGCTCTAATAAAAATGTGTGATGCACCAGAATCAAAAAGAATGACTGCAGGATATGTCAAAACGGAAAAGATACCTGTCAAGACGGGCGCTCCTTCTAGAATATCAGCCATGGTGGTGAAGTTTAGCCTGCCTTGTCTCACTTGCACCTTCTGTCTCTTGCCTTGGTTCTGATTGGAATTCTGCCCCTGCCTCTGCTGGTTCTTGGGACAATTCTTGGCATAATGCCCAGGGCTACCACAAGTGAAACACCTGTTGTCATTGGCCTAACGGTACTGCTGATGTGGCTGATTGTTGTTCCTCTGAACTAGGGGCTGAGAACGATTGGGTGCCTGCTGCTGCTGCTGTGGTCGGATTACCCAACGTCCTTGCTGTTGCTGTGGCCCCCTGCTCAAGGTGTCAGATACAATCCTGAAGCGCTGAGGCTGAGCTGAAGGTCCTGCTACAGGAGTCTTCCTCTTCTTTTCTGCCTGACGAGCTATGATGCAGTCCTCTTGGGAAATGGCCATGTTGACTAACTCATCGTAGCTGTTGGCCCTGACTGTGTTGAGACGGTCGCGGAGCTTAGTACTGAGCCCCCTCCTGAACCTATCCCTCTTCTCATCGGTGTCTATATGATACCCCGCATACTGACACAGGTCATTGAAAGCCTGAGCGTACTGCAACACAGTACGATTCCCCTGAGTAAGTGCCAGAAACCCATTAAGCTTGCGGTCCATAATGCCTGCCTATATGTGATGCCCTCTGAATGCTGCCTTGAATTCTCCCCATTCCACCACATGGTTAGCTGGCTGCATGGTGAGGAAGTGATCCCACCATGTCCGCGCGGGTCCGCGAAGCTGCTGGGTGGCGAACCTGACCTTAGCCACATCTGAACAAACTCCATTAAGAAGTGGGAATTTGGATTCCACTACCCTAAGCCATACATCAGCATCAAGCGGATCCTCTGCCCGAGTGAACAACCGCGGCTGAGTGCTGAGGAACTCCTGATATGTGGTCGCTGCTGGGGGATGCTGATGGTGATCACCACCACCATAGTGCTGAGGTGGTGGCTGTCGCTGAGCCAAATGTCGTAGAATCTCATTCTGCTGAGCCATCAGTTCTTGCATGGTAGGAGGCGGTGGCGGGGGTGGAGGAATACACTCATTCTGTCCACGACGCGCTCTTCCTGCCATCTGAAAAATTAAGGATGCTCTCAATATCATATTTCTGATGTCAGGATTCACACGTGGTGACAGATTTGAAAGGACAAGGCCAACATTTTCTTGCATAATTCATAAAAGATACCGCAAGGCATAAAACTTTCTTCATAACTAAAGGTTGACAACATCCACCATCCATAATAACAAAAGAGTTTGTTACGATTACATTAGTGACCCAAAAGACTCAACTCTGTCTAGCCTAATACCCCAAGGGTGCAAAAGCTAAGCTAGCCTCGAGGAGTTCTACCACCACACACTTCTAACCCTACCTCTACAACCTAATGAGCAAACGAGGCAACGCTTGACTCGGGGGAAGGTGGTCTCCCTGAGCCAGCAGTGTCCAAACTGGATGCAGGCTCCGGCTCCTCTCCTCCCTCGATGTCAACAACCTCGTTGGCCTCCATACCCTGAATCTCCTGATGGTGCAAATCCAAGTGCTGGTTAGCTTCCTCAAGTTGCTTGCTGAGTGTTCATAAGCTGATCCTCGAGAACCTCGATGGTGTTCTCCCTGGTTCCCACTAGCTCCTCAAGCTCTTGAATCTGGGTGGCCATCTGTTCCACCTGGAGGTCTTTCTCCACCAGCTCAGTGGACAGGTCTACCACAAGGTCCTCCCTGTTATCCAGGGTGATCTTGGTAGCCTCCACCAAGGCCATCAGTTGGGACATTGCTTCAGCTCGCACCGCTTGCAGACGATACAGGGCATTCATGCACCACACCGTCAGGTGAGCAGTCTACCCTGGGTAAAGAGCCCATATGTCCTTGGCATGCTCCACTCGATCTTTCCACATTGGGTCGTCCTCCTTGTCAGCGGGGAACAAGCCAATGGGATGAGTAGATAGCTCCAAGGGGTGAAAGCCACAGAAGGTCGTCAGCCCGTGGAGAGCAATGGCCTCGATAGTGTCTTCAACCCGATATCCGAAAGACTTGGAGTCCAACGAACGCCAGCCTGGCTGCAAGGGATGAGGCTCCAAGGTCATCCTCACCCTACAGCAGGGTACCCGGTGCTTCTCGAACAGCTGCACCGTGTACTGGGGAGGTGTCGTATAACCGGCTCCCTAAAGTATCTCCCACAAGATGAGGGGAAAGCCCTCTCGTGCCAGTCCGTCCGTGTGGGAATGTGCGTTCCCCCTTCCGAGGATTCGTGAGAAGTCATCTGTGCATGGGTAAGCGTAAGCGGAAAAGAAAAAGAATTATAAAATAAAAAGGGGTTCAAAGCTTGGCCTACCGGAGGTTATGATAAGGTCACTGAGTGTACTTAATCTTTCATTATCTTATAATTAAGTTCTTACCCAATTACCAAGTAGTTTAATTAAAGGATGCATGCATGCTCGTCCTACACGACCTCACTTCCACCTATAGGGAATAGGGAAAAACCCATCCCTTATAGTAGCCTATAGGGCTCATTCAATTGGCCACCTAACTACCCTTCTATGAACCTAAGGCTTCACGCTCTATGTTCATCTCTATCGCCTTACCGACCTATCCAACATGGGTTTCTAACATGTTTTACTTTTAAAAAAAATGGTAATTACGATTTATTAATTCCTCTGTGGTGGTACAAGCTCCGATACCAACTGTGGAGGAACCACCCGAATTATTCCAACTTAAGTGCCTAAGTCCCACCTTAAAGGTTAGACCACACTTAAATAGGAATAAATCGTCAGTTCCTCGGATCTAGTCCGACGAGGCCACTAACAGGATCAAGTACCACGTACTCACTCGATGGTGAGGCACAGAGCAAATACAATAAAACATAAAACCATACATTAAGGAGTATTAATTTATTACAACATCATCGGAGTTTAGCAAAAGCAGTGATCATTGTTCGGAATGCAGCGGAATAAAACTAATGATAAATAAACTGAGGATTGGGGAAGCCTGTCCCATCACTCCTCATGCTCCTCCTCCACCGAGGTAGGGTCCCACTCGACTGTCCAACCCGGTGGCAAAGTGGACGGCCAAGTCACTCTAGCAACCATGTCCTCCAGAGAACCTGTAAAAATTGTGCCACAAGCAAGGCTGAGTATACTAATACTCAGCTAGACTTACCCGGTGTGAGGAGTCTACTCCTCTACCTCTAGACATGCAGCTGTTTGGCTGAGGGGTTTGGTTTGCCAAAAGCACTAGCTGAGTCTAAAATCAAGTTTTTGCTTTTCAAGTTTTAGTGTGACTCTCTTAAGACTAGATGTATCCCTATCTAATCATACATGGTAGCAATCATTTTTAGCAATCAACATCTTTGCCAAATAAACACATTTCCACTTGTTACTCAATGTAGCAGCATGGATCAAGCAGTCTCATTAGCTGCGAGAAGCAAACGATTCGAATCAAGTTTTTAAACCTTGCAAGGTAAACCTAAACACACGACGTGGTGAGGCACTCCGTCCCCACACACATCAACCGTCCCCATCGATTCCTTGGCAACAGATCAGGGCTCACCGCCTTGGCGTACAATGCCTCACTGACCCCGACTGCCGTCGTGCAGTGACCGCACTTGTACCCACCATAACCGGAATGGGAGACCACGTCTCAGATCGCGTTAGGGGCAAAGTCTGCGGGCAGGTTCACTCAGGAACTAGGCTTACCGATTTACCAAATTTCTCGGTATGTGTTTAGTACGTTCAAACGCTTGACACACGGTACCACACCTTAATCCTTATTCCAATTTCTGTCTCGTAGACAACGCATCCCCATGGATCGTTGTCCACAGACCATCATCATTACGATATAAAAATGGATACAACCAATTCCTGACCTCGTGCGAGTGCTAGAAAAATCACTCGACTTCTACCGAGATCCCTAAATAGCAAAGCAGCTACTCGAGCTAGCATACTAGTATCCATCTCAAAATGAATCCTGAGTTCATGCAACTAGGGTTTTAGACAACTCCTACACTTAAGTGCACAGTACAAGCCTACAAACATTAAGTGTAGTAAAATAGCATATATAAACGGTTATGCATGAAACCGGGGCTTGCCTTCCAAAGCTGGGGCAGGCAAATCCTCGATGGTAGACTCTGGTGCTGGCTCTTGGGTTACCTCCTGAGTAACTCCTTGCTTCGGAACGAGGATGTATTCCCCGTCAGCGAGATTACAGTCTATCGAATGCAATGAATAAGATATGTGCATAAAAATGATATGAAAATTTGTAAAGGTTATGTGTAGTAACATAGTATTAAGTTTAGTGGTCCTCCAGGGTTCCTTGGGATATACTTAAGGGTTTTGTACTTTCATCTATTTCTCCCAAGGTTTCCCTTTTTCTTTTTATTGTGCTTCTTATTAAGCATTTTTGAACTATCGGGGTTGGTTAACATTTTCCAAAAATGTTATAAAAAATACAGTGGGTAGATATTTACCTCTATGGGTTATCCTAGAAATTTAAGGTGGAAATTAATTCAGATACTACTTGTGTAAAATTAACAAAAACAAGTGTAAAAGGGCACTTTACACTATAGCTCTGATTTAGGTGAGGCTTCTGCACTAAATTTTATTTTTGTTAAGATTCATAGGTGATATTAGGCCTCTGTGTTAAAAATCACAGAAAAAGACCTACTAGATAATTAGTTGTGATTTTCTAAAGTTTAATGCCAAAAAGGTACTTATAACTAACTTATTATTTGAAAAATATCAAACAACAAAACTCCTATTTTTCCTACATTCATAATAACAAACTATTTGTTATCCGAAGGTTTGGGGTGTTTTCCCCTCAGGATTATTTTTCTAGGATTTCTCTAAGTCTTCCTTATTTTCATGAAATACAAGGGTATCTCATTCTTTTTGTACCAACAGAGGGTCTAACAAAATTTTTCAGTGAACTATGTTAAATAAGTGAGTTAGCAAAAATGTGGTTGCCCCCTGGTTCTTATTTTAAATCCCCCTTTTCTATTTTTCTTAACTTTGGGCCTAAATGAGTTTAAATGGGAAACCCTTCCTTAATTTGGTGTACTAAGGGGTGTACCATTTTTAAGTAGAGTATGGAGTGGTTAAGCACTTCTCTGATTTTTCTTAACCCTAGTCTAACAGTGTAACCATTTTTCCATATTTTTTTAGCTTTTGGCCAGATAACTATTTAAATCAAAACTTTGAAATCTTCTGCAACACTTAGGGGCTTTGTATTTTTCCCAAGTAGTTCACATTATTTAGAGATCAGCAAAATTGGTTCGACCGAATTTGGTTGAATAAAACTGAAGTTATGAATTTTACAAGCTCTGTTTGTATTTAAATGAGAAATGTTTAAAGGTTTTCTGGAAAACCAGTTTACACCGAGGACCCTGGGTTTCTCTCAAAACAATCCTCTAACTTATACCCCTGCGCAACTATTCATTTGAGTCGCTGACACTTCAAAAACCCCTGACTTCTTTTCCTTCTTCCCTGAGGTCCCTCCCCGCTTTGAATAGTACTCGCGGAAGGAAAATAGGACGGCGCGGCTTACCTGCGGCGAGGGAGGTCCGACGAACGGCGGGGTTGGCTCCGGGAAGTTCTTGTGGTCACGACAAGGTGCGTCTTGCCATCGGTGATGGCCGGAATCGGCTGGTCCACGAGCGTAGGCAGGTGAGCTTGTCGACGGCGGGTGCTCCGGCCTATCCACGGTGACATAGGTCAATCCAAGGGCACGGGGAGTTTCACGGGGTGCTAATGAGTCTACCCGTGCAAGGAATCGAAGAATAACTCACCGTGGAGCTCGGTCTACGTTCGTCGGCGGTCAGGTGAAGTCCGGTGACCTTGATCCGGTGTCTCCGACAAGGTAGAGTCCGATTCCTTGCTCTGGGAGCTTCACCGGGGCATGTAACGTCTCTCTCGAGGGTCGGATGGGGCTGGGAAGGTCTTGGTTGGCCGGTCTACGGTGGTGGGTGCTCGGGCGGCCGCTGGCACGCCGTGTGCAGGGCAAACTCCGGTGAGGTCGAGAGCGCGCGGGGGAGTACGGTAGAAGCCTCGGTTGGCTTTATAGGCGCGGGTGCGGCCAGTGGGCACAGGCTCGGCCGGGCGCGACGCGGGGCGCGCGGGGTCGAGCGTCGGGCGTGCTCTGGCGAGTTCAGGGCACGTCGAACACGTGGAGGTGTGTTTCTGCCCTTGTTCAAAAGCTTGCTGAGATCGCAAATGTGCGAATCTTGGCAAAAATCCGGCGCAGACCTCCTCTTGGCACCTATGGCTATCTCTTGTATGTGAGTTTCGATGGAGGATACGCCCTAGGTCATGTCACACCCGGTTTTAGAAGGCAAACAGAATGCGAACCATGTATGTGCCAGGATCAGCAATTCATGTACACAGCAGTTACATAACTGGACATCATCACACAATGCTCAAATAATAACATAAAAGGGGAATAATAGTCGATTACATCATATATCTGAGACATCCACATAGTCTTTACAATAATCAAAGTGCGGAAAAGAAACGTAGATACACGCGACCTTCACAGGTAGCCGACTGGGGGTTGCCGCTAACACATGCCTAGAACTCATCGTAATCTTGGAATTCCTAGAAGTCTCCTTCCACGGCTTCATCTTCTCCTGAGCAGTGGTTGCAATGCGGACAACCTGGGGAAGGGGGGTTTGGTGTGTAGAGCAAGGGTGAGTACACATCAACATACTCAACAAGTGTCTTGTTTGGCTGTAGTGGACTAGCTTTATGTGGGGGTAAGTCAAGCAGTTGCTTTTAGTTGGTCAGATTATTATTACTAGTAGAGAAAGCTAAGTTTTAGAATTAACCCACGTTATTAACCCAAACGTACTCCTTTCCAAACAGAAAGAGTACCACTTACAATTACCAGAGTCGATACCAAAACCATCAATCCCATTGCCACCTGTAATCCAAACATCTCTAATCAAGTATCACTAATCATCGGAGCTCCCTTGGCCGCTCATAACCGTGAACACGGCTGATATATCAGTTTTCATAACACTCTACAGAGGTTGCGCACTTTACCCACAAGCCGTGATTTCCCTTTCTGCCCGGAGGTCATGACTCTCCATTGATCACTACCAAGGTGACCCAGCAGGGTATCACTACGTAGCCTTTACATAGATTCCCCGGGGCTATAGCCACTCGTTAGGTTTTCTAAATGTACCGCACTCCTCCCCAAGGGACAAATCAACCTTGACAGAGCGAGCCGCATACACCGAGCCCCATTGACGGCACGATGGCTAAGCGAACTACACCCTGGTTCCTCTAATTATTCAGCTAAGGGCGTCCCACTCCACCCTCATGGTTGCATTGTTTTCCCGGGCGGTCATCCAACGAACATGTCCTTACGGAGAGGCACTCGAGAAACATACATGGATAACAAAACAATAATAATCCATCATGTTAAATCTCATCATGTTCATTGATTAGTGTTCATTGATTAGTGTTGAGCAATAGCAATAAGCTAAACAATAATAATCCGACCCAAATAGGTAAACAAGGACATGGATAACATTAGCTAGTCAATCCTTAGGTATAACTGTGTAAATGCAGAAAGTGAATTATAAAATTGTATAGGACATAGATAGGTCAAGGGACACTTGCCTCCACCAACCAGCTGCTGCTCAGGGGCTTCTCCTGTGAGTTCCTCGGGCTCTTCAACCAGGTCGTTCTCTATACGAGTTCAAACATACATTCCATACATTTAATACAAAAGAACAGTACACCATACAATAGAACGCAATAATCAAACAGACATTCAACGCGGGGCTCGCAATTACGGTTAAAAGAGAAAGAGGAGCTGACAGTCGAGTCTACGGTCGAGAAGCGATCACGTTACATAATTATAAATTAAACCACTCGTTTAAACAGAAGGGCATTAATTTGGACACTGCGTTTAGCATAATGTAAGGTCATGTTCCATGTTTAATCATTATAAATAGATAAAGATGAATGAAAGGGAGTGGTCGCACAACGAGACGTACGACACAGCATTTAAATTGAATTAAGAAATAAATGACTCGCTGCGCGACAGAGCGCGCAACGAGATTCTTGCATTAATTAAAGACAAACGTTACGCGTTGCACGATGAAACGCACGATGGCTTACGTCAACAGAACTGCATTTAAAACGAATCGTCGCGCGACGAAGCGCACGACTCAGCACTGCGATAAATATAAATTAAACGAATCGTCGCGCGACGAAGCGCGCGACGCAACACAATAATAAATATAAATTTAAAAGGACCATCGTGCGACGAAGCGCACAATGCAGCACATTAATAAAGATGAAATTAGAACGAACCATCGCGTGGCGAAGCGCACGACGCAGCACATTGACTAAACAAAATTAAAATGGATTAAACGAGGGTTAAACGAATCGCGACTACGGTCGCACGCGCGAGAGCACGCTGCGCGTGCCGAGGGCACGTCTGAGGGCATGGCGCGGGGCACGGGGCACGCAGTGCGGCCGCCAGCGCGCGGCTAGGGCGCGGGGTCACGCGGGCTCGCCGGGGCCGAGGAGGCTGCGGCGCGGGGAGGGCTCGCCGGGGGTGCAAGCGCGCGGGGGAGGGTAGGGGCGCGGCGCGGCCGAGCTCGCTAGGGCAGAGCTCGCCGGGGCGCAGGACGGGGAGGGAAGGGCACGGCGCGGGCCACCGCTGGGCGCGGGGAGGACGTGGGGGGCGCAGGGCCGAGGAGGGCGTGCGCGGGAGGGGCTCGCCGGGCATAGGGCTGCCGGGGGCGCGGCTCGCCGGGGAGCAGGGAGGGCTCGCCGGGGGCACGGCCCGCCGGGGCCGCGTGGGGCGCGGGGCTGGGAGCGGCACGGGTCGCGGCCGAGGGGGGCTCGCCAGAGGAGAGGGCGCGGCCGGGCGCGGGGTCGGGAGGCGGCGTGGGGTGCGGCCGAGGGCGACGCGCTGGGCGCGAACCGAGGGAGGCGCGGGCGTGGCCGCGGGACGGCACGGCCGTGGGGGCCGAGGGTGCGGCGCGGGCGCGTGGGGGCTAAGGCGGCGCGGGGGCGCGGGCAGGGAAGCCGTGCGGGCGCGCGGGCAGGGAGGCCGCGCGGGGGAGAAGAAGGGGAGGGAGAGGAGAGAGAGGGAGAGGGAAGAGGAGGGGGAAAACTCACCTCCGGGGATCCAAATTCCGGCGATCTCGACTCCAAATCCTAGGGAACCATGGGGGGAGAGAGAGAGGTGGAAGAGGGAGAGGGAAGTTACTGCGTGGGAGAAAATCAAATGAGACAACGGGATTAGGGGTGGGAGGGGGCGCGCGCATGGGGAGGGCAGGGGGCGCCAGGGGCGCGCAGGCCGGACCAGGCTGGACCAGGCCATGCTAGGCCACAACATGGATTGAAACCCACGACACGCATGACCACTAAATGGAATCCAACCGCGAACCGAAATCCGAAATGGGACGAGACGAACTCGCGACTTCAGACAAAGAAATGCGCTTCGGTATGATGCAACACCCATGACACTTAGGTTTTGTTTATACATGACACAGACACCTATCACTATACTGGTTTGAAATTGGGAAGAAGGAACGAAACGGGAAAAGGAAAGAGAGTAACGCCTGAATTTGGTGAGTAAAAAAAAGAAAAAATCTACCCCCAAATTCAGGGCGTTACAAACCTATCCCCCTTAAAAGAATCTTGCCCTCGAGATTCAAGGTTGGCTAGCAAAGAGCTCAGGGTATTTAGCCATCAGATCATCTTGATGCTCCCAGGTTGCTTCTTCCTCAGAGTGGTGACTCCATCTGACTTTGCACATTCTGATAGTCTTCCTCCGGGTAACTCTGTCTGTAGTCTCAAGAATCTACGCTAGCTTCTCTGTGTAGGTCAAGTCCTCCTGGACCTCCAGACCTTCCACTAGCAACTGCTCTTCTGGCACACGCAAAGACTTCTTCAACTGAGACACATGAAAGACATCATGCACTATGGACAAGCCTTCTGGCAAACTGAGTTGATAGGCCACTTCTCCAGGCCTTGCGAGGATCTAATACGGACCAACATAGTGGGGCGCTAGCTTGCCTTTGACTTCGAATCTTCTGATTCCCCTGATCGGTGACACTTTCAGATAGACAAAATCTCCAACTTCGAAACTCAGCTCTCTTCTTCTTGTGTCTGCATAACTTCGCTGCCTTGATTGCGCTATCCTCAGGTTCTCCCGAACTATCTTGATGTTCTCTTCAGCTTCAAGCAAAATGTCTGGCCCGAACACTTGCTTTTCTCCAGGCTGATCCCATTGCAACGGAGTTCGACAACTCCTCCCATAAAGCGCCTAAAATGGTGACATCTTCAAGCTGGCCTGGTAACTGTTGTTATAGGAGAACTCTGCATAAGGCAACCTCTTGTCCCATCCGGACTGATCTTGCAACGCACAGGCTCTCAACATGTCTTCGAGGATTTGATTGGTTCTTTCGGTGACCGTCTGTCTACGGATGATAAGCTGAACTGAAATTCAGATGTGTGCCCAAGGCTTCATGCAACTGCTGCCAGAAATGAGAGGTGAACTGCGTTCCTCTGTCTGACACTATCTTCTTTGCCACACCATGAAGACAAACGATCCGATACATGTACAACTCTGCCAATACTGCACTACTATAGTTGGTCTTGACAGGTATGAAGTGGGCTGACTTGGTTAAGCGATCCACCACAACCCAAATGGAATCGTAGCCAGCTCAAGTGCGAGGCAATCCGACTATGAAATCCATACCGATTTCATCCCATTTCCACTGAGGAATTTGCAATGGTTGCAACAATCCAGTGGGCCTCTGATGCTCTGCCTTGACCCGTCGACAGCTATCACACATAGCCACATGCTCTGCGATTTCCCTCTTCATTCCGTACCACCAGAATTTTTTCTTCAGATCTTGATACATCTTCTCACTTCTAGGGTGTATCGAGTAAGCTGTCTCATGAGCTTCCTTGAGGATCAATTCCCGAATAGACTGGACATTGGGAACACACAAGCGGTTCTTGAACCATACCACACGTTTTGCATCTTCTCAAAAATCTTTGCCTTTGCCTTCCAGAATCAATTGCCGGATCTCACTGATCTTCTCATCATTCTTCTGCGCTTCTTTGATTTCCCGCTCCAAGGTGGGTTCCAGCTCAACTGTTACTCCTCACGTATTATTTAGAAATCCGAGGCTCAACCTGTCAAACTCTTTGGCCAACTCATAAGGCATCGGATGAGTGACCATCAGATTGACTTGACTCTTCCTGCTCAAAGCGTCTGCCACTACGTTCGCTTTGCCTGGATGGTAATGAATCTCCAGTTCATAGTCCTTAATGAACTAACCATCTTCGCTGCCTCATATTCAACTCTGATTGAGTGAATATGTACTTCAGACTCTTGTGGTCTGTGTAAACATCACATTTCTGCCCATACAGATAGTGCCTCCATGTCTTCAGTGCGTGAACCACTGCTGCCAACTCTAGGTCATGGATTAGGTAATTCTTCTTATGAACCTTCAGCTGTCGGGACGAGTAAGCCACAACTCTTCCCTCTTGCATCAACACGCATCCCAAACCAGTGTAGCAAGCATCGCAATACACTGAGAAAGGCTTGTGCACATCAGGCAAGACTAAAAAAGGCGTTGTAGTCAACTTCTCTTTTAGCGCTTCGAAGGCCTCTTGACATTTCTAGGTCCACTTGAACTCAACTTTGTTTCCTAGCAAAGCTATCATTGGTTTCGCAATCTTCGAAAACCCTTCAATGAATCGCCGATAATATCCAGCCATTCCAATGAAGCTCTTGATTCCTCGGGCATTTGTTGGCGCTTTCCAGTTCAAAATGTTTGCCACTTTCTTTGGATCCACAGCCAATCCTTCTTTGTTGATTACATGACCCAAGAACCAGACTTCATCAATCCAGAACTCGCACTTGCTCAACTTTGCATACAACTGGTGCTCTCACAATCTCTGCAAAACCATCCTCAAATGATCTGCATGCTCTGCTTCACTTTGAGAATATACTAGATTATCATCAATAAATACCACCACAAACTTGTCAAGATAATCCATGAATACACTGTTCATCAGATTCATAAAGAAGGCTGGTGCATTTGTTAGGCCAAAAGACATCACAGAGAACTCATACAACCCATACTTGGTAATGAATGCCGTCTTCGGAATGTCTGAAGGTCGGATCCTGAGCTAATGATAACCTAACCTCAGATCTATCTTTGAAAACATGCTGGCTCGTCTCAACTGGTCGAACAAATCCTCTATTCTAGGTAAGGGGTACTTGTTCTTGATCGTGACCTCATTTAGAGCTCGATAATCGATACACATCCTTCTGGTGCCATCTTTCTTCTCCACGAATAGGACAGGGGCGGCCCAAGGCGAAGTGCTTGGCCGGATGTAACCTTTCTCTGACAGCTCATCAATCTGCTTCTTAAGCTCAACCAACTCTGGTCCCGATACTCTGTAAGCTCTCTTAAAGGTCGGGGCAGTTCCAGGAAGAAGCTCTATGGCAAACTCAACTTTTCGCTCTGGTGGCATACCTGGTAGGTCTTTCGGGAACACGTCTGGGAACTCGGACACAACCTTGATAATCCCAAGTGGGTCTGCTTCACTGCTATCAACAGCCATCTGATAACAACTTCCTATCTTTGGCTCAGGCGGGACTAACTCGGTCACCACTTCCTCTCCTAGTGGGGACATCAACTTGACTGTCCTCTTATCACAACTGATAACTGCCTGATACTTATCTAGCCAGTTCATCCCTAGGATGACATCTATTCCCTGAGTACCCATTACTATGAGGTTAGAGGGAAACGCTATCCCCCTTATTTCCACACTTACATTCAAGCAAATGCTATCTGCTCGAATTCTACCACCGGCTGAATCAATTTGAATGGGGGTTGCCATGGTAGTTACTGGAAGATTATTTGCTTCTACCCGTGATGCAGTTATAAAAGAATGCGTTGCTCCAGTATCAAATAACACTTCTACAATATGGGAGTCGACTGGAAACATACCTACTGTCATGCCGGGGTTCTCCTGAACTACTTCAGCCTCCATGTGGTTCAGTCTCCCATGGTTGTAGCGTGGCTAAGAGCAGTTGCCTGCTCCAGGCTGAGGCACATTCTGCTTTGCTGGGGCATTGGGGCCTGACTGCTGCTGGGCTGCCTTCTTCGGACATTGCATCACCCAATGGCCTTGCTCTCCACAGTGGAAACATGATCTATTTCCACCCTGAACTGGTGCTGCTTGACTGTTCTGCTAGGTTGCTGGGGCAGGAAGACGAGGTGCCTGTTGATTCTACCTTTGTAACTGACCTCCTCCTGACTGATTGTTCTAGCGATTCGGCTGCTGGTGCTGAGGGTACTGCCTTTGGAACTGCTGCTGCTGAGGTGGACGCTGGTTCTGCCTGAACTGCTGAGGTTGATTGCCTGAGAAACGAGGGCGATTGCTGCTTCCAGGCTGGGGTCCACTGATCTTGCGCTTGCGATCCTCCATCTCTTTGCGCTTTCTCTCTGTCATGATTGCTCTGTCAAACAGGTGCTGAAACATCGGGAAGGTATGATTCATCAGCTGATACTGCAGTGGGTCGACCAAGCCTCTTAGGAAACGATATTGTCTCTTGGCGTCGGTGTTGACATCCTCGGGAGCATAGCGAGACAGCTGCAGAAACCTGTCTCGATACTCACTGATGGACAATGACCCTTGCTTGAGTGCCAGGAACTCCACCTTTTTCACTGTCATCAGACCTGCAGGAACATGGTACTGACGAAAGCTACCTCTGAACTCTTCCCAGGTGATGGTGTTAGGGTTGGCATGGGTGGCGAGATAAAACTCCCACCAGGACTGAGCTGCTCCTCTCAACAGACGGGGACCATATAGAACTTTCTCCCTGTCATCACACTGAGCGATATGCAACTCCCGATCCACTGTGCGCAGCCAGTCTTCAGCATCCATGGGGTCAGAAGAATGAGCAAACATTGGGGGATGACCTCTCATGAACTCAGCACGCTTGTCCTTGGGCATCTGAGGCATTTGAGGCTGGGGTGGTGGCTGCTGCTGCTGCTACTGAATGGCGGCCAGAGTCTGATCGATGGCTTGAACTGCCTGTGTCTGCATTGTGAACATCTGCTCGATGGACATCAGGGGCTGGGGTGGCAGCTGCTGTTGCTGGGGTGCCCCATCCTGCTGAGCTGCCTGCTCCTGCTGAGCACGCCTTCCTCCTCTACGCCTGTTTTCTGACATCTGCAGAATGCAACCACACATCAGAACTGATCTCGCAAATCTTGCAGCATAAGAAAAGGGTATAGAATTCTCCACAACACTAAACAGATGAGCATCTTCACTGATCTCCAACACAGACCAACACAGCTTCTCAGATAAAGAGGAAAGTGGAATAAAAGGTTTCCCAACTAGATAGCTAACCTCATTAACATATAACAGGTAAACCACAATGCAGGGGATGCCCACACTCTGGTGACAGTCATTACAAAGATCCAAATCCAACATAGTTCACCATGACAAACATAAATGCACAGGATAAGCAAACTACCCTGTCTAACTAAGACTAACTAAAAGCAAGACTAATGCTAAGACTCTAGCTTCTACGTATATATTTTCGTATTAATTACAAGGTCCGACGCTGACGATCTATGGTTCTAAATTTATCTTGGTCTTACAGTCGGGGTTGCCATAAGACTGGTGTCCACGCCGAGGTGAGCGATACAGGTGCTGAGTCCCGACGGGAGCGAGGGAGCCATCATCCTGGTGACGATGCTCCGCGCGCTCATCCCGCAGCTGGGTGATCTCAGCATGAGCCCTACTCAGCTCGTCTAGTGCATGGTCCAGCTCCGTGTTTAGCACGGCGACTAGGTTGACTGTGCTGCTCAACCTAGGATTGTCCTCACCAACAGGTGAGACAATCACGCCTCCTGTGCTGCCAGATGGACGGCAGGGGTAATACTTCAGGTTGAGACCATCAGCTACCCCACCGAGCACTGAACAGTAGTGCGAAAGCACACACCGTGTGGCATCTTGCATGGCCGCCTCAGCTGAGTCCCGCTCAGAGATGGAATAGTGCTTTGAGCAGACCTCCGCACCCCGGAGACTGTTCTCCGGACGGCGCACTAAGCAGGTCGCCTACCAGCGGTCCGGGTAGACCCCGTGACGGTGCTGGAAGACCACAGAGCGATACTCGATGGACCAAGTACGCCGGTCGAGTGCCCGATGTAGCAGGGTGTCGAGCACATCGTGGAAGTGACACCCGCGAGCAGCGTCGCGAGTGATGGGTCGAGCAACCCATCCTTCCAACTCCTGGTCGGTGGAAAGGTCGTTGTCGTGGCTCGAGCTGCTGTCACCACCTCCGTCGTCTAGGTCTCCTCTAGTAGCTACTCCAGGGGCTGGGGCACTCAGTGGTGGTGCAGGGGGCGCCTCCAGCGGAAGCACGGGGGAGCAGCTCCTCACGGACTCTATCTCCTGCTGGAGCGAGAAAGAAGAGCCCTGCTGCTCCTGCTCCTGTCGACGACGCTCCTGCTCCTCATGCAGGCGATGGTGTAGCCTCTCCAAATGGCTGGACTGACCGGTCATTGGACGGCAAAGCGGACGCTCAGCGAGACGAGAGGGTAAGAAGGGGATGACGGACTTCCATGCAGTGTGTCTAAGACGAGCCATCTACAAAAGACACCGTAAGCATAAGAGTGAGAACAGAACTAATATGACCAGCAAGTAATTACCATAAATAAATGAAGGATTAGAATAAAACACAATTTTCAGCAAGGTATAATATATAGTAGAACATAGGTTTGGTCGATATGACCAACTTTTGAAGGGATACCAAAGTCAAGGCAAGAATAGGGGTCTATAGTCCTTAGAACGACCATTCTACTCTAGGTTAGCGGTCCTACAGTCAGCACGGCTTTGATACCACCTATGTCACACCCGGTTTTAGAAGGCAAACCGAATGCGAACCATGTACGTGCCAGGATCAACAATTCACGTACACAGCAGTTACATAACTGGACATCATCACACAGTGCTCAAATAATAACATAAAAGGGGAATAATAGTCGATTACATCATATGTCTGAGACATCCACATAGTCTTTATAATAATCAAAGTGCGGAAAAGAAACGTACATACACGCGGCCTTCACAGGCAGCCGACTGGGGGTTGCCGCTAACCCACGCCTAGAACTCGTCATAATCTTGGAATTCCTGGAAGTCTCCTTCCATGGCTTCATCTTCTCCTGAGCAGTGGTTGCAATGCGGACAACCTGGGGAAGGGGGGTTTGGTGTGTAGAGCAAGGGTGAGTACACATCAACATACTCAACAAGTGTCCTATTTGGCTGTAGTGGACTAGCTTTATGTGGGGGTAAGTCAAGCAGTTGCTTTTTGTTGGTCAGATTATTATTACTAGTAGAGAAAGCCAAGTTTTAGAATTAACCCACGTTATTAATCCAAACGTACTCCTTTCCAAACGGAAAGAGTACCACTTACCATTACTAGAGTCGATACCAAAACCATCAATCCCATTGCCACCTGTAATCCAAACATCTCTGATCAAGTATCACTAATCACTGGAGCTCCCTTGGCCACTCATAACCGCGAGCACGGCTGATATATCAGTTTTCATAACACTCTGCAGAGGTTGCGCACTTTACCCACAAGCCGTGATTTCCCTTTCTGCCCGGAGGTCATGACTCTCCATTGATCACTACCAAGGTGACCCAGCAGGGTATCACTACGCAGCCTTTACAAAGATTCCCCGGGGCTGTAGCCGCCCGTTAGGTTTCCTAAATATACCGCACTCCTCCCCAAGGGACAAATCAACCTTGACAGAGCGAGCCGCATACACCGAGCCCCATTGACGGCATGACGGCTAAGCGAACTACACCTGGTTCCTCTAATTATTCAGCTAAGGGCGTCCCACTCCACCCTCATGGTTGCACTGTTTTCTCGGGCGGTGATCCAACGAACGGGTCCTTATGGAGAGGCACTCGAGAAACCGCTCGAGCCCCCTTGAATGCCACATGTATAACATCATAATAAAGAGGGGAAACAACGTATCATTGATAAATCTTATCATGTTCATTGATTAGTGTTGAGCAATAGCAATAAGCTAAACAATAATAATCCGACCCAAATAGGTAAACAAGGACATGGATAACAAAAGCTAGTCAATCCTTAGGTATAACTGTGTAAATGCGGAAAGTGAATTATAAAATTGTGTAGGACATTGATAGGTCAAGGGACACTTGCCTCCACCAACCAGCTGCTGCTCAGGGGCTTCTCCTGTGAGTTCCTCGGGCTCTTCAACCAGGTCATTCTCTTTACGAGTTCAAACATACATTCCATACATTTAATACAAAAGAACAGTACACCATACAATAAAACGCAATAATCAAACAGATGTTCAATGCGGGGCTCGCATTTACGGTTAAAAGAGAAAGAGGAGCTGATAGTCGAGTCTACGGTCGAGAAGCGATCATGTTACATAATTATAAATTAAACCACTCGTTTAAACAGAAGGGCATTAATTTGGACACTGCGTTTAGCATAAAGTATGGTCATGTTCCATGTTTAATCATTATAAATAGATAAAGATGAATGAAAGGGAGTGGTCGCACAGCGAGACGTATGACACAACATTTAAATTGAATTAAGAAATAAATGACTCGCTGCGCGACAGAGCGTGCAACGAGATTCTTGCATTAATTAAAGACAAATGTTACGCGTTGCGCGACGAAACACACGACGACTTACGTCAACAGAACTGCATTTAAAATGAATCGTCGCGCGACTCAGCACTGCAATAAATATAAACTAAACGAATCGTCGTGCGACGAAGCGCGCGACACAACACATTAATAAATATAAATTTAAAAGGACCGTCGCACGACGAAGCGCGCGACGCAGCACATTAATAAAGATGAAATTAGAATGAACCGTCGCGCGGCAAAGCGCGCGACGCAGCACATTGACTAAACAAAATTAAAATGGATTAAACGAGGGTTAAACGAAGAGCGACTATGGTCGCACGCACGAGAGCACACTGTGCGTGCCGAGGGCACGGCCGAGGGCGTGGCGCGGGGACCGGGGCGCGGGGCGCGCGGCGCGACCGCTAGCACGCAGTGCGGCCGCCAGCGCGCGGCTAGGGTGCAGGGGTGCGCGGGCTCGCTGGGACAGGGGCTCACCAGGGCCGGGGAGAGCATGACGCGGGGAGGGCTCGCCGGGGGCGCGAGCGCGCGGGGGAGGACAGGGGCGCGGCGCGGCCGAGCTCGCCGGGGCAGAGCTCGCCGGGCGCAGGACGGGGAGGGAAGGGTGCAGCGCGGGCCACCGCCGGGTGCGGGGCCGGGGAGGGCGCGCGCGGGGAGGGTCTCATCGGGCATAGGGCTACCGGGGGCGCTGTGACACCCCAGGTGTCCGATTTTGCGTTATGTCGGGAGATTTATCCTAATCTCGGATGCTCAGTGAAAATTTCTATTTCTCGCTCGCGTATGCCTCTGATTATCCAAACTATTCGTACACAGTTCACCGAATTCGGAGTTATTTGATCGCGAGAAACGGTCAATTCGGAGCCTGTTAAAACTTTTATTCTCGGAACGATGCAAACTAGATAGTCAATTTCGATTTATAAATCTTATCTGAAGCTTTTTAAATCAAACTCTCGACGACTGTTATCTGATCTGAGCCCGAATCTAATTCCTGAAATTCGATCTATGTTCGATTATTTTATCCGGGTCCGTATTCTCCAACGGGATACTCAGTACGTCGCCCTCTAAGTAATTCTTATCCGACTCGACTCATACCTCTGTGTTCGATCCCGATTTAAAAATCAGCATCGACGACGATTTTAAATGTCGCGATTTGTCTCTTTCGATCCTAAATCCGAAAGCCGATCAAATCTCAGGACGATTTATTTTCGAATCACGCGTAGGGAATTATTTCCGAGCGAATTCAAGTCAAACTCTCGGCCGAATTAATCGCTCAATCGTCCGTTCTCCGAAACTCTAATTCGCTCTGTTCTCTATAGAGACGAAATCCACAGGAACATTTTTATTCCGGAAAATAATTTAGCGCAACCCGAGTACATGTTTTGGGCCAAGCCCATTCTAGCCCGGCCCATTTAGCCCATGAGAAAACCCTAACCCTAGTGCCCCTCTATAAATAGCAGCCCTCTCCTAGCAAGTGGAGGTATTTTTGCACTTCCACCCCTCAATTTTTCCTAGCCGCCACAGCCATTCTTCCTCCCTGTCTTCTCTCCATGGCAGCAAGCCTCTCCCATGGCGCTTGCAGCAGGACACAGAGCCCCCCATGGCGCCCTTCCTCTCCTCGGCTCCAAGGGTGTAGGCGAGCTGCAGGTCCTCCTCTCCTCCATGGGCACGAGCACCCTTTTTCCCCCTGGCCGAGCTTGACCCGCCAGGACCCGACGCGAGCCCTTCTGCTCCAGCCATGGCGCAGGGCACTTCTCTGGTTTGAGCTCGAGCTGGTGAGCCGTCGTCGCCCATGGCCAACGCCCTACTCAGGTGATGAATCACGCGCTCCCTGTGCCACATCTCCAGCCCCCTGTGTGCCGAGCCCCTTCCCCTTAGTCGCTGCCTTCGCTGCGTGTGTGGGGTTGCCGGCAGGAGCTCCTCCCATGGCCGGACCAGCCCTAGCTCGAGCAGTGAGCTCGCCGGCGTCCATGGCGCGGTGCCTCTGTTCTCCCTCCACGACACCCTCTCTTCCAGCCGAGCTCACCCCTTCGCTGTCGCAGCCCCTGTTCCCCTGCTCCTTCTCCCTCGCTGCGTAGCTCCTCGGCGGAACGCCGCTGTTCCTGCAGCCACGGCGTCCAAGTCCCTGCGCCCAGCCCTCCGATCCAAAAACAGCAGCCCTGCGCAGAGCCCCTTCCCTTGCTCCTTTCCGATGTGCGCAGGGTGCTCGACGAAATGTGCAGCAGCCCCCGACGGCTCCGCGCGCTGCCGGCTTGCTGTTTTGTTGCGCAGTGAGCAGCACGTCGTGATGCCGCCGTGTGTTCGCTGTTTTTGCGCAGCCCCATCCGCGACGTATTTCACCCTCGGTGAGACAACGACGCTCCTTGTTTGATTCCACATTGACGTTATTTTCCTATGATTAATTATGTATGTGTGCTGCTTTGTTTTATTTTTGTGGAGGAGAGAAACCCCGTGTTTGCGTGCAGAAGGCAAGTCGTTCAACGCTCGTCGGATGTTTGGAGCGATGCACGAATCGGAATCACCGTCATTCTAGCAAACACTGTTTGGGTTTGTTTATGTTGAGCCGATGCATGTCGCTCTCGATCGACTCGGTTAATTATTTTGTATGGATGTGTGTAAATTGTTCGATTATGCGCATTGGTAGGATCACGTTTGCGATTGGAGAACAAGAGGTTAATTGATGTGCGCGATTTGTCGTTGTCTAATTATGTTTTGGTCGATGATGTGCATGTGGTTATATGTGTGTAAAAGTATAATTTTATAAATGGACGCGTGTAGGGAAGAAAATGAAATAGAAACGAACTCGAGTATTTTTATTTTGATAGGAAAGTATGCGATGCGTTGTTTGATGCGAGAACTAAGTTACAAAATGTGGATTTTGTTTTGGGAAATGCATCGATATGTGTTTATGTGAAAAGTGTATTTGTTTTAAGCAATGTGATGGGATTCGTAATTTTAGAGGGGATATATTTGTTGATGCGACGAGTAGTTTAGAGAATGATAGTTTGCGTAGAGGATGTATCGTTAAGACATGAGTGTCGGAGTCCATTTATACTAGTGGTCGCACCACATGGATTGAAGTGTCTCGGGTGCACGCCATGATATGGTTGTATGCGAGACAGGGTTATGCGTACGATGAGTTTAGTAAAAATTCCATCGGTGTCAGTTGTGTTAAGTTGAAGTTTATTCGTGCGTATGAAGTAGTAAGGTATTTAATGCTTACGACTCTTAGTCGATGGTAGAAATTGTCTTGACTTAAATAGAGAGGTGGTGACATGCCAGAGTAGTCATCGCTTTCTCTATATTTATAGGTCAAGTCATGACGATGCGTATTATGCGTTCGTTAAAATTATGTTTCGTATATAGGGTATGATTGTGCTCACGATTTCGAGTAGACACTTCAAATAAGTCAAGTAGGTTTGTAATGCAAGATGTGTGATGAAGTTAGTTGTTTTAGGATATGTGTTGAAATGCTCCATTCCTGTGATAGACATGTATGGTTATTTCAAAACGGGTCGATGTGTGTGATGATGATATTCATGATTTAAGTAGATGTCCTGAAATTATGTGGCGAAGCTTAGGTTAAGTTGCAAGCGATGTGGAAATGTTTTCGTAAAGATATATGTGGAATGTGAACGAGTCATTCAATGTATTCGGTATGTCGTATAGTGGTGGTATGAAAAATGGGTTAGGAATCGATCGGCTAAATGCCAAGTTCGGTTAGAGTTATTTTGATAGTTGGGATTGTGGGGTGAAGTGATGGCATGACTCCGTAGCCGCCACGTCATCTATTGTGTGACTATGCTTAAGTGTGCCATGATATAATTTAGAATAAGTCGAGTCTCTAGAACGCGGCAATTTTTAAAAGTAAATAGAAGCTGAATTTATTGATTGCTGTTTTGGGCTGCACGCACTGTTTTAGTTGTGCTGTTTGTTTGATAAACCAAATCATGTTTTCTGTAGAAAAGTCATATAGAAGAGTTGTAGATGACATGATTATCTTGCTTGTACTAAAATTTGACAGCCATAAACCTGATTGTTTAGGAGTTGTGCTTTTCACAAGCCCAGCACCTGAATCTGTCAAATTTCTGAACAGATTTCAGAAATTGCAATGGTTGCTTAAGTTTATGTTGAAATTAGTTATTGGTGGTCACAAGAAAGTTGTAGATAACTTTATTATTTTGCTGGTGTTAAAAATTGATAGGCATAAGTCTGATCGTTTAGGAGTTATGATTTTTACAAATTCAGTAACTGAATCTGTCCAAATTCTGTACAGATTTCAGAAACTGTTTTGTTTGCCTGATGTAATATTAGAACCAGTCCTTGTCGATTATAAGAAAGTTGTAGATGCTTTTCTCATCTTGCTTGTGTTAAAATTTCATAACCATAGGCCTGACAGTTTAAGAGTTATGAATTTTACAAACTGATTGCTGTGTTCTGTCCACTGTCAGAACAGATTTCGAAAACTGTAATGTTTGGTTTGATTAAACCTGGAATCACTTCTTGGTGATTATAAAAGTTATGTAGCGCTTTTGCCAAGCTTTCCAAAAAGTCTTGGATCACTCTTTTTGGTGATCTGAAGATTAAGTTATGGATGTTTAAACTCTGAAGACTGAATCTGTCCAATTATGGACAGCAAAGCCTTCTAGTGTCTTTTGTCCTTAGTTAAACATTGAATCACCTTGTTTAGATGTAGATCACTTTGTTTAGATGTCTGAATCTTCAGTTATGAATTTTTAAATTCACAGGTCTGAATCTGTCCAAATCTAGACAGCGCTGTTGTATTCGCACGTTTTAACGTTGTTAGGTGTTGAATCATGTTGAGGTAAAAATACCAAAGTTGTAGTTCACTTTTAAATCCTTCCGGAAAGTCTTAGTTTGCTATTTTTGGATTAATATTTGAAGAGTTATGATTAAAACAAGTAGCTGCTGTGTTGCTGTCCTAAAAATCTGCACGTGCTCAAATGAATATTTAGTTCACCATTTTGGCTAAAAATGCTTAGTTAGCACATAACGAACATAGACTTGTGATGGCTAAACTTAGGTTAACATGTGTTCCATGATGAATGTGCTTGCTTGCTGTAGTTGATTGTGATAGAGGAGTCCATCGATATTGATGCATCGGTCCTCTATTAAACTTGTGTTTGTGATGCTTTTGTGTGATCAATAGAAGAACTAATAAAAAGTCGTATCCAAATAAATAAAATGTGCGTGTACTTGTCATATCGTATTTGTGTTGCGTAAATAAATAAAATATGGTCATCTTGTTAATGGTGTTAATGATGAACGCCGATAACATACGAATAGCTAGCGCTTGCGTATAGTCGTTGCGGTGTCTTACAATTAAATGTTAGTTGCTACCATGTATTTATATAGCTTGTGATAACTTTTCATTATATTCATACATATGCATCTTGCATCTCATTTAGGACCGAGAGATGACCGTGCAAGTGATGTGGTGCCAACCACAAGATGCAGTTGGTGGACGTACTGAAGGACGGTGGACTTAACCAGTGGATGCTCGCCGAGCGAGTATCTCCCCCAGCAAACACTATCTAAGTGTTAAATTAAAGGCAAGCCCCGGTTTTATGCATAACCGTTATATATGCTATTTTACTGCACTTAATGATTGTAGGTTTGTATTGTGCACTTAAGTGTAGGGGTTGACTGAAACCTTAGCTACATGAACTCAGGATTCCTTTTGAGATGGATACTAGTATGCTAGGTCGAGTAGCTGCTTTGCTAATTAGGGATCTCGGTAGAAGTCGGTTGATTTTTCTAGCACTCACGCGAGGTCAAGAATTGGTTGTATCCACTTTGATAACAGAATGATGATGGTCTGTGGACACGGGTCTATGGGGACGCGTGGTCTACGAGATGGAAATTGGAATAAGGATTAACGTGCGGATACCTATGTCAAGCGTTTGAACGTACTAAGCACATGCCGAGAAATATGGTAAATCGGTAAGCCTAGTACCTGAGTGAACCTGGCAGTGGACATATCCCCTCACGCGACCTGAGACGTGGTCTCCCATTCCGGTTATGGTGGGTACAAGTGCGGTCACTGCACGACGGCAGTCGGGGTCAGTGAGGCATTGTACGCCAAGGCGGTGAGCCCTGATCTGCTGACAGGGAATCGATGGGGACGGTTGATATGTGTGGGGACGGAGTGCCCCTACATGTCGTGTGTTTAGGTTTACCTTGCAAGGATAAAAACTCGATTCGAATCGTCTGCTTCTCGCAGCTAATGAGACTGCTTGATCCATTATACTGCATTGAGTAATAAGTGGAAATGAGGTGACTGGCAAAAGATGTTGATTGATAAAATGTGTGATACCATGTATGAGTAGCTAGGTACTCATTTAGTTAAAGAGGATCATACTAAAACTTGAAAAGCTAAAACTTGATTTTAGACTCAGCTAGTGCTTTTGGCAAACCAAACCCCTCAGCCAAACAGCTGCATGTCTAGAGGTAGAGGAGTAGACTCCTCACACCGGGTAAGTCTAGCTGAGTATTAGTATACTCAGCCTTGCTTGTGGCATAATTTTTGCAGGTACTCATTAGGATGATTGGTTGATGGTGTGACTTGGCCTCCATCCCTGCCACCGGGATAGATGGTCGAGTGGGTTACTGCTTCCATAGGAGAGGACGAGGAGGACTAGCGTGGCCAGGCTTCGCCATGTTACTCGGTTCTTCTCCGTTAGTTATTTCCGCTGCATTAAAATTTATGGTTATTATTTCTGAAACTCCGATAATGTAATCACTAATGATATTTCTTAAATTTGTGGTATTATGCTTTATTTTATTTCTCTGTGCCTCACCTTCGTGTGAGCTAGTGGTATTTGATCCTGGATAAGTGGCTTTTTCGGACTAGATCCGAGGTACTGACGGTTTATTCCGGTTTAAGTGTGTTGCTGCCCTTGCGGGCGTGACTTGGGCACTTAAGCTAGAATAATTCGGGCGGTTCCGCCACAGCTGGTATCGGAGCGAATACCAGTACAGAGAAGTCAATAAGTCATGATTACCAACCTTTTTCTAAAGTAAAACTTGCTAGAAACCAATGTTGGATAGATCGCCAGGACGATAAGTTAGACCTAGGACATGAAGCCTTAGGAAATAGATGGGTAGCTAGGTGGCTATATTTATATAGGCCATAAAGGCTACTATTTCTACTATTAGGATGCTGTAGAAGCATTCGAAAAATTAGTTAGGTCTGAGAAGACGACTACATGCATCATGATTGTCACATTATAATTGTCTCTTGTGCACCAACATGCTTCTCTCACCTTTATTCCAATAATAATAACTTGTGAATAATGTGATGTACTACTATGTTAGGAGCTATAAGAAGTGCCTTGTCCGGTGTTGTTATGATAGTCTTGGTTAGGTTGTGTTATGTGTTTCTCTTGCCTTGCTATCTAGGTAGTATTGTAATTGTTCAACCCTTTTTGCAAAAAAAAAATTGCTTGTTTTGCCCATAAAAAGACCCCCTTTCCAAACAACCTTGAGTTTAGCAAGTGAAACCTCCTTAAAAAACAAATCCTACTTGTGTTGGTATTTTCTAGCCCCCTTGAGTGTTTTACCTTTGAAGTTAAACCTGCACAACTTGTAGACCCCCATAGCTTAAACCGCTAGCCAAACTAAAACTTCCTTGTGCACTTGTTGTGTCAAAAAAATTATTGTTGGTGTCTAGTTGCGCAAACCCTATCAAGGCCATGTTTCTTCCCATAAATCCTTGCCCCTAAAACTTCATAGCATTCCTGTTGATCATCCAGCTGACCTTGTTGCCTACCTCTCCTTTCACCTGGATCCGGTAATCCTTTTCCTGGTGAATCATGCTGGCTGTATCATCCGAATCTCTGGATCCTTTAATTATTCTGCCCTGTTATCTGGTTATCTGCTATAACCTGTTCTCAAGTATCGGATGTTGATCTTACCTAAATCTCTCAATTCTAGTCATTCTCATACTCTTTCTTTAAGGATCATGACGTCATTTTATCAACCTATCTCTGAACAGCATATCCATGTGGATTAATGGATGTTGCTGTTATCTTTGGATCTCTCATGTCTCTAAAAGCTTATCAATCTCGATCTCATGGTTGGTTCCTCCTCATATTAAATATCGTATCAATCTTGGCTGATAATCCCCGTGATGATCATAAAATAGCTCTCCGAGTTAAAGAAAATTCTCACGTGATGCTCTTTTGCCAATAATCTTTACTTCAACTCCGATCACATTCTTATTTTCTGAGCCATACTCTTATGGGCTCCATCTATTTATGCTATGTGAAATTCTCGTGGGTCACGTTTGGTAATGGTGTTATGACTAACAACCGATGGTGCCGTGACGAAACCGAGAGCCTACTATGGTGCACACATGGTTGAGCTGCTCGGCACGCGCTGGTATCGCGGTTAATAGTCATGATCCATTATGGAACTACACCGATGTGCTATCCTTTATGAACATTCTCTCAAAGTGATCGCTACATTTTGTCTCAATATGTCGCGATATTCTATCCAAATCTGTCTTCAGTATCTTGTCAGATCCCATCTCATGAATTTGTATCTATCTCCAGCCTGGGAGTTACATGGTTCTCCACCCTTGAAGATCCTCATTCGAATCTTGGGACGAGATTCTTTTTAAGGGGAAGGCTGTGACACCCCAGGTGTCAAATTTTGCGTTATGTCGGGAGATTTATCCTAATCTCGGATGCTCAGTGAAAATTTCTATTTCTCGCTGGCGTATGCCTCTGATTATCCAAACTATTCGTACACAGTTCACCGAATTTGGAGTTATTTGATCGCGAGAAACGGTCAATTCGGAGCCTGTTAAAACTTTTATTCTCGAAACGAATGCAAACTAGATAGTCAATTTCGATTTATAAATCTTATCTGAAGCATTTTAAATCAAACTCTCGACGACTGTTATCTGATCTGAGCCCGAATCTAATTCCTGAACTTCGATCTATGTTCGACTATTTTATCCGGGTCCGTATTCTCCAACGGGATACTCAGTATGTCGCCCTCTAAGTAATTCTTATCCGACTCGACTCATACCTCTGTGTTCGATCCCGATTTAAAAATCAGCATCGGCGACGATTTTAAATGTCGCGATTTGTCTCTTTCAATCCTAAATCCGAAAGCCGATCAAATCTCAGGACAATTTATTTTCGAATCACGCGTAGGGAATTATTTCCGAGCGAATTCAAGTCAAACTCTCAGCCGAATTAATCGCTGAATCGTCCGTTCTCCGAAACTCTAATTCGCTCTGTTCTCTGTAGAGACGAAATCCGCAGGAACATTTTTATTCCAGAAAATAATTTAGCGCAACCCGAGTACGTGTTTTGGGCCAAGCCCATTCCAGCCCGACCCATTTAGCCCATGAGAAAACCCTAACCCTAGCGCCCCTCTATAAATAGCAGCCCTCTCCTAGCAAGTGGAGGCATTTTTGCACTCCCACCCCTCAATTTTTCCTAGCCGCCACAGCCATTCTTCCTCCCTGTCTTCTCTCCACGGCAGCAAGCCTCTCCCATGGCGCTTGCAGCAGGACACAGAGCCCCCCATGGCGCCCTTCCTCTCCTCGACTCCAAGGGTGTAGGCGAGCTGCAGGTCCTCCTCTCCTCCATGGGCGCGGGCACCCTTTTTCCCCCTGGCCGAGCTTGACCCGCCAGGACCCGACGCGAGCCCTTCTGCTCCAGCCATGGCGCAGGGCACTTCTCTGGTTTGAGCTCGAGCTGGTGAGCCGCCGTCGCCCATGGCCAACGCCCTGCTCAGGTGATGAATCACGTGCTCCCTGTGCCACATCTCTAGCCCCCTGTGTGCCGAGCCCCTTCCCCTTGGTCGCTGCCTTCGCTGCGTGTGTGGGGTTGCCGGCAGGAGCTCCTCCCATGGCCGGACCAGCCCTAGCTCGAGCAGTGAGCTCGCCGGCGTCCATGGCGCGGCGCCTCTGTTCTCCCTCCACGGCACCCTCTCTTCCAGCCGAGCTCACCCCTTCGCTGCTGCAGCCCCTGTTCCCTTGCTCCTTCTCCCTCGCTGCGCAGCTCCTCGGCGGAACGCCGCTGTTCCTGCAGCCACGACGTCCAAGTGCCTGCGCCCAGCCCTCCGATCCAAAAACAGCAGCCCTGCGCAGAGCCCCTTCCCTTGCTCCTTTCCGATGTGCGCAGGGTGCTCGACGAAATGTGCAGCAGCCCCCGACGGCTCCGCGCGCTGCCGGCTTGCTGTTTTGTTGCGCAGTGAGCAGCACGCCGTGATGTCGCCGTGTGTTCGCTATTTTTGCGCAGCCCCATCCGCGACGTCTTTCACCCTCGGTGAGACAACGACGCTCTTGTTTGATTCCACATTGACGTTATTTTCCTATGATTAATTATGTATGTGTTCTGCTTTGTTTTATTTTTGTGGAGGAGAGAAACCCCGTGTTTGCGTGGAGAAGGCAAGTCGTTCAACGCTCGTCGGATGTTTGGAGCGATGCACGAATCGAAATCACCGTCATTCTTGCAAACACCGTTTGAGTTTGTTTATGGTGAGCCGATGCATGTCGCTCTCGATCGACTCGGTTAATTATTTTGTATGGATGTGTGTAAATTGTTCGATTATGCGCATTGGTAGGATCACGTTTGCGATTGGAGAACAAGAGGTTAATTGATGTGCGCGATTTGTCGTTGTCTAATTATGTTTTGGTCGATGATGTGCATGTGGTTATATGTGTGTAAAAGTATAATTTTATAAATGGACGCGTGTAGGGAAGAAAATGAAATAGAAACGAACTCGAGTATTTTTATTTTGATAGGAAAGTATGCGATGCGTTGTTTGATGCGAGAACTAAGTTACAAAATGTGGATTTTGTTTTGGGAAATGCATCGATATGTGTTTATGTGAAAAGTGTATTTGTTTTAAGCAATGTGATGGGATTCATAATTTTAGAGGGGATATATTTGTTGATGCGACGAGTAGTTTAGAGAATGCTAGTTTGCGTAGAGGATGTATCGTTAAGACATGAGTGTCGGAGTCCATTTATACTAGTGGTCGCGCCACATGGATTGAAGTGTCTCGGGTGCACGCCATGATATGGTTGTATGCGAGACAGGGTTATGCGTACGATGAGTTTAGTAAAAATTCCATCGGTGTCAGTTGTGTTAAGTTGAAGTTTATTCGTGCGTATGAAGTAGTAAGGTATTTAATGCTTACGACTCTTAGTCGATGGTAGAAATTGTCTTGACTTAAATAGAGAGGTGGTGACATGCCAGAGTAGTCATCGCTTTCTCTATATTTATAGGTCAAGTCATGACGATGCGTATTATGTGTTCGTTAAAATTATGTTTCATATATACGGTATGATTGTGCTCACGATTTCGAGTAGACACTTCAAATAAGTCAAGTAGGTTTGTAATGCAAGATGTGTGATGAAGTTAGTTGTTTTAGGATATGTGTTGAAATGCTCCATTCCTGTGATAGACATGTATGGTTATTTCAAAACGGGTCGATGTGTGTGATGATGATATTCATGATTTAAGTAGATGTCCTGAAATTATGTGGCGAAGCTTAGGTTAAGTTGCAAGCGATGTGGAAATGTTTTCGTAAAGATATATGTGGAATGTGAACGAGTCATTCAATGTATTCGGTATGTCGTGTAGTGGTGGTATGAAAAATGGGTTAGGAATCGATCGGCTAAATGCCAAGTTCGGTTAGAGTTATTTTGATAGTTGGGATTGTGGGGTGAAGTGATGGCATGACTCCGTAGCCGCCACGTCATCTATTGTGTGACTATGCTTAAGTGTGCCATGATATAATTTAGAATAAGTCGAGTCTCTAGAACGCGGCAATTTTTAAAAGTAAATAGAAGCTGAATTTATTGATTGCTGTTTTGGGCTGCACGCACTGTTTTAGTTGTGCTGTTTGTTTGATAAACCAAATCATGTTTTCTGTAGAAAAGTCATATAGAAGAGTTGTAGATGACATGATTATCTTGCTTGTACTAAAATTTGACAGCCATAAACCTGATTGTTTAGGAGTTGTGCTTTTCACAAGCCCAGCACCTGAATCTGTCAAATTTCTGAACAGATTTCAGAAATTGCAATGGTTGCTTAAGTTTATGTTGAAATTAGTTATTGGTGGTCACAAGAAAGTTGTAGATAACTTTATTATTTTGCTGGTGTTAAAAATTGACAGGCATAAGTCTGATCGTTTAGGAGTTATGATTTTTACAAATTCAGTAACTGAATCTGTCCAAATTCTGTACAGATTTCAGAAACTGTATTGTTGCCTGATGTATTGTTAGATTCAGTCTTTGTCGATTATAAGAAAGTTGTAGATGCTTTTCTCATCTTGCTTGTGTTAAAATTTCATAACCATAGGCCTGACAGTTTAAGAGTTATGAATTTTACAAACTGAATGCTGTGTTCTGTCCACTGTCAGAACAGATTTCGAAAACTGTAATGTTTGGTTTGATTAAACCTGGAATCACTTCTTGGTGATTATAAAAGTTATGTAGTGCTTTTGCCAAGCTTTCCAAAAAGTCTTGGATCACTCTTTTTGGTGATCTGAAGATTAAGTTATGGATGTTTAAAGTCTGAAGACTGAATCCGTCCAATTATGGACAGCAAAGCCTTCTAGTGTCTTTTGTCCTTAGTTAAACATTGAATCACCTTGAAATGTTTATAAATGATATGTAGAAAATTTTATTACCTTTCCAGAAAGTCTAAGATCACTTTGTTTAGATGTCTGAATCTTCAGTTATGAATTTTTAAAGTCACAGGTCTGAATCTGTCCAAATCTGGACAGCGCTGTTGTATTCGCACGTTTTAACCTTGTTAGGTGTTGAATCATGTTGAGGTAAAAATACCAAAGTTGTAGTTCACTTTTAAATCCTTCCAGAAAGTCTTAGTTTGCTATTTTTGGATTAATATTTGAAGAGTTATGATTAAAACAAGTAGCTGCTGTGTTGCTGTCCTAAAAATCTGCACGTGCTCAAATGAATATTTAGTTCACCATTTTGGCTAAAAATGCTTAGTTAGCACATAACGAACATAGACTTGTGATGGCTAAACTTAGGTTAACATGTGTTCCATGATGAATGTGCTTTCTTGCTGTAGTTGATTGTGATAGAGGAGTCCATCGACATTGATGCATCGGTCCTCTATTAAACTTGTGTTTGTGATGCTTTTGTGTGATCAATAGAAGAACTAATAAAAAGCCGTATCCAAATAAATAAAATGTGCACGTACTTGTCATATCGTATTTGTGTTGCGTAAATAAATAAAATGTGGTCATCTTGTTAATGGTGTTAATGATGAACGCCGATAACATACGAATAGCTTGCGCTTGCGTATAGTCGTTGCGGTGTCTTACAATTAAATGTTAGTTGCTACCATGTATTTATATAGCTTGTGATAACTTTTCATTATATTCATATATATGCATCTTGCATCTCATTTAGGACCGAGAGATGACCGTGCAAGTGATGTGGTGCCAACCACAAGATGCAGTTGGTGGACGTACTGAAGGATGGTGGACTTAACCAGTGGATGCTCGCCGAGCGAGTATCTCCCCCAGCAAACACTATCTAAGTGTTAAATTAAAGGCAAGCCCCGGTTTTATGCATAACCGTTATATATGCTATTTTACTGCACTTAATGACTATAGGTTTGTACTGTGCACTTAAGTGTAGGGGTTGACTGAAACCTTAGCTGCATGAACTCAGGATTCCTTTTGAGGTGGATAATAGTATGCTAGGTCGAGTAGCTGCTTTGCTAATTAGGGATCTCGGTAGAAGTCGGGTGATTTTTCTAGCACTCGCGCGAGGATCAGGAATTGGTTGTATCCACTTTGATAACAGAATGATGATGGTCTGTGGACACGGGTCTATGGGGACGCGTGGTCTACGAGACGGAAATTGGAATAAGGATTAACGTGCGGATACCTGTGTCAAACGTTTGAACGTACTAAGCACATGCCGAGAAATATGGTAAATCGGTAAGCCTAGTACCTGAGTGATCCTGGCAGTGGACATATCCCCTCATGCGACCTGAGACGTGGTCTCCCATTTCGGTTATGGTGGGTACAAGTGCGGTCACTGCACGACGGCAGTCGGGGTCAGTGAGGCATTGTACGCCAAGGCGGTGAGCCCTGATCTGCTGACGGGGAATCGATGGGGACGGTTGATATGTGTGGGGACGGAGTGCCCCTACATGTCGTGTGTTTAGGTTTACCTTGCAAGGATAAAAACTCGATTCGAATCATCTGCTTCTCGCAGCTAATGAGACTGCTTGATCCATTGTACTGCATTGAGTAATAAGTGGAAATGAGGTGACTGGCAAAAGATGTTGATTGATAAAATGTGTGATACCATGTATGAGTAGCTAGGTACTCATCTAGTTAAAAAGGATCATACTAAAACTTGAAAAGCTAAAACTTGATTTTAGACTCAGCTAGTGCTTTTGGCAAACCAAACCCCTCAGCCAAACAGCTGCATGTCTAGAGGTAGAGGAGTAGACTCCTCACACCGGGTAAGTCTAGCTGAGTATTAGTATACTCAGCCTTGCTTGTGGCATAATTTTTGCAGGTACTCATTAGGATGATTGGTTGATGGTGTGACTTGGCCTCCATCCCTGCCACCAGGATAGATGGTCGAGTGGGTTACTGCTTCCGCAGGAGAGGACCAGGAGGAGTAGCGTGGCCAGGCTTCGCCATGTTACCCGGTTCTTCTCCGTTAGTTATTTCCGCTGCATTAAAATTTATGGTTATTATTTCTAAAACTCCGATAATATAATCACTAATGATATTTCTTAAATTTGTGGTATTATGCTTTATTTTATTTCTTTGTGCCTCACCTTCGTGTGAGCAAGTGGTATTCAATCCTGGATAAGTGGCTTTATCGGACTAGATCCGAGGGACTGACGGTTTATTCCGGTTTAAGTGTGTTGCTGCCCTTGCGGGCGTGACTTGGGCACTTAAGCTAGAATAATTCGGGCGGTTCCGCCTCAGGCGCGGCTTGCCGGGGAGCGGGGAGGGCTCGCCGGGGGCATGGCCCGTCGGGGCGGTGCGGGGCGCGGGGCTGGGAGCGGCGTGGGACACGGCAGAGGGGAGCTCGCCGGTGGAGAGGGCACAGCTGGGCACGGGGTCAGGAGGCAGTGCGTGGCGCGGCCGAGGGCGGTGCGGGCGAGGCTGAGGGATGGCGCGGGCGTGGCCGCGGGACGGCGCGGGAGCGGGGGCCGAGGGGGCGACATGGGCGCGCGGGCAGGGAGGCCGCGCGGGGGAGAAGAAGGGGAGGGAGAGGAGAGAGAGGGAGAGGGAAGGGGAGGGGGGAAAACTCACCTCCGGGGATCCAAATTCCGGCGATCTCGACTCCAAACCCTAGGGCACCACGGGGAGAGAGAGAGAGGTGGAAGAGTGAAAGGGAGGTTACTGCGTGGGAGAAAATCAAATGAGACAACGGGATTAGGGGGAGGGAGGGGGCGCGCGCATGGGGAGGGCAGGGGGTGCCAGGGTCGCGCGGGCCGGACCGGGCAGGGCTGGGCCACAACGCGGATCGAAACCCACGACACGCACGACCACTAAACGAAATCCAATCGCGAACCGAAATCCGAAACGGGACGAGACGAACACGCGACATCAGACAAAGAAATGCGCTTCGGTATGATGCAACACCCATGACACTTAGGTTTTGTTTATACATGACACGGACACCTATCACTATACTGGTTTGAAATTGGGAAGAAGGAGCGAAACGGGAAAAGGAAAGAGAGTAACGCCTGAATTTGGTGAGTAAAAAGAAGAAAAAAATCTACCCCCCAAATTCAGGGCGTTACAGGTCAGAAGATATGCGGACGCCAAATCAGGTATGTCTCACTGTCCACCCCGAGAGAAAAGTGATGTCAAATCGTGTCAAATGGTTTTAGCTCGGGTTCAAATTTTTCCAGTGGGTTCCTTAGGTAGTTTGGCTCCTTTTTGGTATTCAGACCAAGTGGTTTTGGCGCCATTTACTAAGTGAACACGTCTGATCTTTAGATTAGGGTTAAATTTGGACTTAGAGAAAATTAGAGAGCTCTAGTGTGCTCTCTACTTAATGATTGAATTTGGGGTCTTTGAGGGGCCTTTTTGTAATGTTTCTCCTCTGCATTTTATAAACTTTAGTGTGTACTTAAACTTTGGTTAAGATTTGAAACAAGGATTTGCCATTTGATTAACTTGCTCACCAATCCCTTGCTTGGAAGGTTAGTGCCTTTAGGGGTCTAGGGTTTAACCTCCTTTGCCCACAATGACAATTACTCAAAATGCTTGGGTAAAGCTTTGGTCACAAGTATATCTTGGTTAATCCATGGTCTCCAAGGTCTTGGGGTTTTCTTTCCCCTCTTTAACACAAGTGATAACATGTCACGGGGGCAAGTATGAAGCCAGTGCCTTGGTAACACCTGAGGTGTTACACTTCATCCAAAATTTGCTGGCAGACTTCTTCATCTTTAGGCACAACTATGCGATTATTAAACCATATTATGCCTTGATCATCTTTTCTAAAACAAATTGCTTTGCTGGCTTCTATTTTCTCATGAATATGTTTCATACCCTTATCATTTCTTTGAGCATCAATAATCTTTTGCAGAAGAATTGACTCAAGCTTCAATTGATTCAAGGTTCCATGTTGAATTATTCCCAGGTTTAACTTCTCCATTTCTTGACATAACGTGGTGTCCGGAATCCTTACGGTAAGACAATGGTAGGCAGCCTTACGACTTAGTGCATCAGCCACCACGTTGGCCTTTCCTGGGTGATAGTGGATTTCTAATTCATAATCCATAATCAGCTCAAGCCATCTCCTCTACCTCATGTTAAGTTCTAACTAGGTAAAAATATACTTCAAACTTTTATGATCTGTATATATATGGCAGATATTCCCTAGTAGATAATGATGCCATATTTTAAGGGCATGAACCACATCAGCTAGTTCTAAGTCATGAGTTGGATAATGTTCCACATGCCGGCGCAACTGTCTTGAAGCATATGCTATAACTCAGTCCTCCTGCATCAAGACACATCCGAGACCACTGCCTGATGCGTCACAGTATACATCAAAAGGCTTTTCGATGTCCGGTTGAGCCAATACCGGAGCAGTGGTCAATAATACCTTCAGCTGCTCGAAGGCTTCGCTGCATCTTGAGGACCAGTTAAATTTGGTATCATTCTTCAGTAGGCTTGTGATTGGCTTCACAATCTTGGAGAAATCCGAGATAAATCTACGGTAATAGCCAGCGAGTCCAAGGAAACTTCGGACTTGATGTACAGTGGTTGGTGGTTTCCACTCAAGAATATCCTTGACCTTGCTGAGATCAACCACAATCCCATTTGCAGACAATACATGTCCCAAAAATTGGATTTCCTCCAGCCAAAACGTGCATTTGCTGAATTTAACATATAATTGGTGCTCTCTTAAGCGCGTTAATACGATCTGTAAATGTGTAGCATGCTCCTCTTCATTCTTGGAATATATCAAGATATCATCAATGAAGACCACCACAAATTTGTCCAACTCGGGCATAAACACTGAGTTCATTAGATATGTGAAGTGGGCAGGAGCATTTGTCAAGCCGAAGGACATAACCAAATATTCGAATAATCCATACCGCGTAGTAAATGCGGTTTTGGGTATATCTTTGGGTCGAATACGGATCTGATGATAGCCCGACCTGAGGTCAATCTTGGAAAATACCCGAGCTCCGGTAAGCTGATTGAATAAGATATCAATCCGGGGAAGAGGGTAGTTGTTCTTGATTGTGACCTCATTAAGGGGTCTATAGTCCACGCACATCCGAAACGTTTGATCCTTCTTCTTGACAAAGATCGCGGGACATCCCCAAGGTGATGAACTCGGATTGATGAATCCCTTCTCCAGTAGATCTTGTAATTAAGTCTTAAGCTCTGCCAACTCATTTGGAGGCATTCGGTACGACCTTCTAGAAATAGGAGCCGTACCGGGCTTCAGTTCGATCACAAATTCTACATCCCTTTCTGGAGGTAATTCCGGCAGATCTTCAGGAAAGACATCTAGGAATTCACACACTACCGGAATATCCTAGATTTCAGGTATGATAGCTTCATAGACCTATCCAAAAGGTTTGGCTAGGATAGCTATAGGGATGGATAAGAGAACCTCTTCATAACCATGGCTTAACTTGATAGTCCTTAGGTCAGTATTGAGAATAGCTTTATGTTGAGCTAACCAATTCATGCCCAGCATTATATCTATGTCTTGGCCCTTTAAGACAATCATGTTGGTAGGTTAGGCTCGTTCAGCCAATGTTACTGACACATGAAAAGCTACTTCCTTAGTAAATACTTGTCCCTCGGGCAAATGAATAATAAGCCCTTCCCTTGATTCAGTGTAAGGAATGCAATATTTTTCCACGAATTTCTTGCTTATGAATGTATGCGAAGCACCAGAATCAAAGAGAATAACTGCCGGGTGATTGGCCACAAGGAACATACCCATCATAACCGGCTCTCCCTCCGGTGTAGTGGCCACTTGAGTGTAATATATTCGCCCAGTCTTCCCAATATTCTTGCCCGCTGAATTAGTAGCCATGTTCCCTTTGCCTTGACTGGAGCTCCCAGAGTTCTGCTGATTGCTAAGCTTATTCTGCCTCGGATATGGACAGTCTTTGATAAAATGACCAGACTTTCCACAATTGAAGCAGCCATTTGGAGAACTAGGGAGGGCTGGGAAATGAGCACCAGGGGCACTCGGCTGACTTGTAGAAGTGGGGGCAGTGGCAGGGCAAATGAAGACAGGCTGTTTGAATGGGTAGGAGGGTGGGCGAGATGAAGAACGATTCTAATTAACAGGTCGGATTACTAACCTGGTTCGCTTTTCAGGTCCCTGATTGGACCTGTCACCTCCGAATCCCTTCGATTTTTCTTGGCCTGTATTCTTAGCTTCTGTGTTTCCGTGCAACGAATCAGGCCGATCTTCTGCTCTATTACCCTGATCCACTCATCAGCTTCAAGAGGGTCTTCAGCTTTAACAAAGAGTGGGGGACGCGTTTCAGAGAAATCCAGATAAGAGGTTTCACGCGGTCCCTGCGGGTGAGCCCTCCCGCCATGTTGCAGGAATTGATTTCCCGCTGTAACACCCCTGGTGTTTATATTCCGCTCGACAACGAGTATGGATTTAAGCACGTAATATCATTGAATAAAACGGATGCTAAATTTTTATCATCTTCGCCTATCGCAATTTTAATATCGCATCTGTTTCGTCGGTCGCGAGTTCGACATCGTTTTTATTTATCCGGGCTCTTCCTAAATTTTTGTGATGTTCAGAACATAGTTGTTCCGAAAATCGGTGTGTTCGGTGATTATTTAAAATTCATCAATTGTGCAAATGCGAATTTAGAAACTTAGTTTAGTCCTCCGATTTTATCCTAAACAAAATTTATTAGAAGTCGACGACTAAGTTTTTGGGTATAAAATAATCTAGTCGGCACTCAACCCAGACATCACGTTAGAGGATTTATAATTATGGCTAGTTTCTAGCAAATTAGCCTCGATAGGAGGATCAGGTGTCGAGTTGCGGATGAAATTCTCTGATTTCAAATCGATTCAAACACAGTCTATAATAGTTTGGTCGATATCGTTTTGGCTCGTTCTGTTTGCATCTCATTTAGATATAAATTCCAGAACTCAATTATCTGTGTTCTCTCGTAAAGACAAAGTGGGAAAATAGAAAATTGTTTTTCTCAAATATCTCTATCGTATAGGCCATCCACATCCAGTGCATGCGTTCAGCTCCCTGGAGATTTTTATTCTCCACACGTCTGCACTCCCTTGCGATCCTCTCCACGTCTGGTGCATGGATCCCTCGTCATCAGCCTTATCCAGGACGCTACCTCCTCACAGCTCTATGCTCAGCCTCCTCCGTGTCCGTGAGCTCTCTCCTTCCTAGCCATCTCATTGGTCACGCGCGCGAGCTCCTCTGCAGCCGCTCGACGCCCATGCTTCCGCCCAGCTCGCCGGCCATCATCTTCCTGGCCGCACGCGCTTTCTCCCTGTGTAGGACACCGCTGACCTTGCTCCAGCCCAGACGTCGTCATCTCCGACCTCTGACCCTAATACCTCCAGCACCCAGCTTGTTCCCTCCCCAGCCGCATCTCCTAGCGCTCGACCTTCCTCTGCGTGAGCACGCAGAGCTGTGCCTGTCGTATGATCGTCTCAACCGAGCATCGTCTGCCCCAGCGTCACCGCCTCCCTGTGCCGACGTCGTGTTCTGGTGGCCAAGCATCGTCACCAGCGCTCAGTGCCCAACTCTCCTGCGCGCCCGACCTCCAACCATGGCCGCACACAGCTTCCTCCCATGGCTCCCTACGCGCTAGCCGCTGCGCGCCTATCTGTCTCTCGCGGAGCTCCCAGGCGCGCGCTCCATCTCCATGCTGGCCATCGCGTCCCTCTCTGCTCAACAGCTGAAGATCCCTGGCGCGTTTTCCCAGCGCGCCGTCTTAACTCCAGCTCCTGCTCGGTCGCCGTTTCCCCTGCTCGCCGTGGTGCTCCATCTCTGCCCTCTGCCGACGTCCTTCCTGCTCGCCCCTGCGCGTAGCTCCCTGGCCGTCGCGCGCCCATGTCGGCCAGAGCTCGCTCGACCGTGGTCTCGTCCTGGCTCCCTGCTGCGCTCGTCCAGATCGCCACTGTCGAGTTCCATCGCCGAGTCTAGCCCCTGTTGCTACGCTCACTACCGGAATCCGAGTCTTTGCCGAGTGCCGGACACTTTGCCGAGTGTTTTTTTTCGGGCACTCGGCAAAGAAGGCTTTGCCGAGAGCCGCACTCGGCAAAGCTCGGCTCTCGGTAACGAGCGTGTTTACCGAGGGTAGGACACTCGGTACAGATTAACACTCGGCAAATACATGTTTGCCGAGTGTCAAACACTCGGCAAAGGGGGCTCTCGGCAAAGGGCCGTCAGCGGCCGTCCCAAAGCTGACGGCCGTCAGTCTTTGCCGGGAGCCAATGGTTGGCACTCGGCAAAGAGTCTTCTTTGCCGAGTGTCGTCCAGTTGACACTCGGCAAAGACCTCTTTGCCGAGTGCCTTTTCTAGACACTCGGCAAAGTATATTTTTATTTTTTTGATTTTGTCTCCCAAAATTTTTGTGGTATGTTCCTACACTATGTAGACCTACATGTATCATTTGTGGACAATTTTAACAGAGTTTTCAATCGTTATTAGATTTAGTTCGTTTATTTGAATTTCTTCGGAAAATTTAGATTTGAACTGCAGGTCACTCGAAACTTGGAAAACCGTGCATGAAAAAATGATATTCATGTTACTTAGCATAAGTTACGACCGATTCCAGGAGCGGACCAAAAACTTCGAGCAACATGCTCACTAAACATGGCCGTGAACTTGTCATCCACATGTTTAAAAATTGTATAAAACACAAACAAAGTCAGAAAATCTTGAAACTTGTCCACGTGTCATGATATCATATGTACAGGCTGCGATAAAAAATTGAAAAAATTTCGAGAAAACTATGACGCGCTATGTGTACAAACCTAAGAGATCCACATTGAAACTCTATGATTTCATGTGTAGTTCTCTTAGGTTTCTACACATAGTGTCTCACAACTTTGTCCAAACATTCTCAATTTTTTATCACAACCTGTACATATGGTATCATGAGACGTGGACAAGTTTCATGATTTTCTGACTTTGTTTGTGTTTTATACAATTTTTAAACATGTGGATGGCAAGTTCACGGTCATGTTTAGTGAGCATGTTGCTCGAAGTTTTTGGTCCGCTCCTGGAATCGGTCGTAACTTATGCTAAGTAACATGAATATCATTTTTTCATGCACGGTTTTCCAAGTTTCGAGTGACCTGCAGTTCAAATCTAAATTTTCCGAAGAAATTCAAATAAACGAACTAAATCTAATAACGATTGAAAACTCTGTTAAAATTGTCCACAAATGATACATGTAGGTCTACATAGTGTAGGAACATACCACAAAAATTTTGGGAGACAAAATCAAAAAAATAAAAATATACTTTGCCGAGTGTCTAGAGATGACACTCGGCAAAGTATACTTTGCCGAGTGTCCCCAGATTGACACTCGGCAAAGATGTGTAAGTTAAACTTTGCCGAGTGTCAGATGACAGACGCTCGGCAAAGGATCCTTTGCCGAGTGCCACCGATCTGGCACTCGGCAAAGTTTATTTTAAAAATTAAAAAAAAACTTTGCCGAGTGCCAGATCACGGGCACTCGGCAAAGAAGGCGAATATACTGCCTTTCTTCCTCCTTCTTTCTCTGCTCTCGCTCTCTCGTCTTTTTGCCGCCGCCGCGTCCCTGCTGCCGAGCGCCGCCGCTCCCTCGCCGGCGCCCTCCCCCGCCGGCGCCCTCCCTCGCGCCCGCGCCCTCCCCCGCCGCGCCCTCCCTCGCCGTGCCCTCCCTCGCGCCGGCGCCCGCGCCAGCCACGCCCTCCCTCGCCGGCGCCGCCGCCGTGCCCGCCACGCCCTCCCTCGCGCCCGCGCCCGCGCCCGCCACGCCCTCCCTCGCGCCCGCACCGCCGCCGTGCGCCCCCGCCCGCGCCGCCGCCGCGCTCCCAAGCCGCCGCCGTGCACGCCCGCGCCCGCGCCGCCGCCGTGCGCGCGCGCCGCCGTGCCCGCGCTCGCGCAGCCGCTGCCCGTTGTGCCCTCGCGCTCGCCGCCGCCGTGCGCGCGCGCCGCCGTGCCCTTGCGCTCGTCGTGCCACGGCCGTCGTGCCCGCGCTCGCCCTCGCGCTCGCCGCAGCCGCGCTCGCGACGCCGCAGCCGCGCCCGCGCTCGCCGTGCCCCTCGTTTGTCGCGCCCTCGCCCTCGCCCTCGCCCGTCGTGCGCCTCGCCCTCGCCCCCGCCGTTTCCCCGTCGTGCCCTCGCCCGCCCGGTGCCTCGCCCGCGACCCGTCGTCTCGCCCGCGCCCCGTCGCCTCGCCCGCGACGAAACCTCCAAGGTGATTGCTTTATTTATGTTATACGTGTATGATTTATATGAAATGATTAGTTTTAATAATGAGTTAATTATATACGTGTATGATTAGGTTAATATGTAGTATTGTTGATTCCGGCCATCGTGCCGTTGAATTATGCGTGGATGTCAGCCATCGTGCTGATAGTTTTATTTGCAGGATTTTGAAACCTCTCCGTGCAGGGGAGGTGCTGCCGAAATTTTCTGTTGCTAGGATTAGTATATGGAATTCATGTGTGTCGTATATTGAATTCATATGAGTATAATATTGTGGGCGAACTTTTGTATTAATAGACTTGTTATTCTTCTTTACAGAGAAGATACTTGTCTGCCTGCACCGCGTCCCGTCGCCACTGCACCGACCCGCCACAGCCCCACCAGCCTGACTCCACCGCCACCCTAGGTATAACCTCTACATCCGCATCATGGTCGTAGATCACCTAACCCAGTTAGGCGTCTCCCGTTCGAAAGTGATACGGTGTAGATATGCAGATCTTTGCATATCTACAAATGTATCAGTTTCGAATTGTCCACGTTTTTTGGATAGCCCGCGGTTGCGTAGATGGTGTTAGTTTCATGCTCTACTCCGGTCTGAGATAGAGTTTCGGCGTCACCTCCCTGTTGTTCTCCGGACAGTACACTCTCCCTGCCAGGACGTGTATCCGGAGAACAGCGGGGAGGTGCTGCCGAAATTCTATCTCGGATCGGAGTAGAGCATGAAAACTAACTCCATCTACGCAACCGCGGGTGGGATTAGGACCTATCGTCACCTATTAGAAGGTAGGAACGTAGTGTACATGCATTACATGTCTATATTAAACTATACTCGGTTATATATGTTAGAGGATGGAGGACCGTGAGTGGATGTACACGGGCCGTAGAGGAAGGAACGATGTCACCACTGAATGGATTAGAAAGACCGATGATTTCGTGGAACGGGCATATGGCGAAGCTGCTAAAGGAGCGAGTCTAGTCCCATGCCCGTGCAGCAAATGTGACAACCGGAAAAGAAAACCAAAGAAGACCATGGTAGAACATATTTGGAAGAATGGATTTACGCCGGGCTATACTCGGTGGATATTTCATGGTGAAGCGCATCGTACGAGAGAAGAGGTGCTGAGACAACGTGTCGAGGATTATGACGCGGATGCGGGGGTAGCGGATATGTTGAACGACTATCAGGAGGCACAATACACGGGAGGATGTATGGATGACGAGCCAGAGCCGACTGCAAAGGCGTTCTACGACATGTTCGACGCGGCACAGAAGCCCCTTCACGGCCAGACAAAGGTTTCTCAACTGGATGCCATTGGGCGTGTAATGGCGTTCAAGTCGCAGTACAGCATCAGTAGAGATGCATTCGATGGCTTGTTGACAGTTATTGGGAGTCTACTTCCGGATGATCACATTCTGCCAAAGAGCATGTACGAGGCACAGAAACTACTTCGTGCACTTAAGATGACGTATGAGCAGATTCATGCTTGTCCGAAGGGCTGCGTGCTATTTAGGAAAGAATATGCGGAGGCAAAGTACTGTCCCAAGTGTAATTCGTCTAGGTTTATGGAGGTAGACTCTGGTGATGGACAGAAGAGGCAGCTCGACATCCCCTTGACAATCCTACGACACCTTCCGTTCATATCGAGGATCCAGCGTCTTTACATGACAGAGGAATCCGCGAAACAGATGACATGGCACAAAAATGGAAAACGATACAATCCTGACAAGATGGTGCACGCGTCAGATGGTGAAGCATGGAAACACTTTGATGACATTCACCGTGAGAAAGCCGAAGAGGCTCGTAATGTACGTGTTGCGTTGGCCACAGATGGGTTCAATCACTATGGAATGAGCGCTGCCCCGTACACATGTTGGCCCGTGTTTGTTATCCCAATCAATCTCCCCCCTGGTGTGTGCTTTCAAAGGCAGAATATATTCGTGTCGTTGATAATTCCCGGACACCCGGGGAACAAAATGGGCGTGTACATGGAGCCTTTGATCGATGAATTGGTACGTGCCTGGGAGGAAGGGGTATGGACATATGACCGAGCTACGAAGACAAACTTCAGAATGCATGTTTGGTACCAGTACTCCATGCATGACTTACCGGCGTATGGGCTATTCTGTGCCTGGTGTGTTCACGGTAAATTCCCATGCCCAGTTTGCAAGGAAGCTCTCAGGTTCATTTGGTTGAAAAAGGGTGGCAAATATTCGTCCTTCGATAAACATCGACAATTTCTTCCTGCTGACCATCCATTCCGCCTAGACATCAAGAACTTTACGAAAGGTGTCGTAGTGACAAACCGCCCACCTGCAACGATGACTGGTGCCGAAATTCGTCAACAGATAGATGGGCTCGTGGCCAATACAGAAGGTGGTTTTGTGGGATATGGTGAGCAGCATATGTGGACACATAAGTCTGGCTTGACTCGGCTCCCCTATTATGATGACATGCTCCTTCCACACAACATTGACGTGATGCACACTGAAAAGAATGTTGCCGAGGCACTGTGGGCAACAATTATGGACATTCCTGATAAGTTAAAGGATAATGTGAAGGCAAGAGTGGATCTGGCAGCGTTATGTGATAGACCAAAACTAGAGATGAAGCCGCCAAGTGGGGGAAAGACGTGGAGAAGGCCTAAGGCCGATTTCGTCCTAAGCAGGGCCCAGAGGAAGGAAGTACTTCAGTGGATAAAGATGTTGATGTTCCCTGATGGATATGCAGCTAACCTGAGTAGGGGGGTGAACTTATCTACTATGCGAGTCTTAGGGATGAAGAGTCATGACTTCCACATATGGATTGAATGGATTCTTCCTGCGATGGTTCGAGGCTATGTCCCTGAGCATGTCTGGCTAGCGCTTTCAGAGTTGAGCTATTTCTTCCGTCAGCTTTGTGCAAAAGAGTTATCTCGGACCGTGGTTGCAGACTTGGAAAGATTGGCCCCCGTGTTACTGTGTAAGCTTGAGAAGATATTTCCACCTGGCTTCTTCAATCCAATGCAGCATTTGATTCTTCATCTCCCCTATGAGGCACGAATGGGGGGCCCCGTGCAGGGACGTTGGTGCTATCCAATCGAGAGATGTCTAAAGACTATTCGAAAGAAATGTAGAAATAAATGCAAAATCGAGGCTTCCATTGCAGAGGCATACATTCTAGAGGAGGTCTCAAACTTCACAACAACTTATTATGGTGACAAACTGCCGAGCGTGCATAATCCACCCCCTCGTTACAATGATGGCGACAATGAATCGAACCTTAGCATATTTCGAGGCCAACTCGGAAGCGCAAGTGGCTCGACCACCAAGACCCTGACACATGAAGAGTGGCGGCATATCATGCTATACGTATTGACCAACCTTGAAGAGGTGACGCCATACATGGAACAATTTCTTCATGAATTCTGGCGTCGATCAAGGGACCCCACTCCACAGGAATATGACGCTCTTCTTAGAAAGGGTGCGAGAAATGGGTTGCCCGATTTCATTTCCTGGTTCAAACATAAGGTACGTGCTTAGTTTGTAAAAGAGATACGTCTTTAAACTCAATTTAGCGTCTTTTAACTTGCGAATACTTGCAGGGCCAAAGAGATCCGTCTATGAGTGCCGAATTGAGACAAGTAGCCAACGGCTTTGCTTATAGGGTCAAGAAATATTCTGGGTATGACGTCAATGGATACCGTTTTCGCACAACACACTACGACAAAAGTCGGCCCAATCGGAAAACAACGTGTTCTGGGGTCTTTACGCCGGGCCTTGACAATGTCGATTATTTTGGACGAATCGAAGAAATATATGAGCTCAATTTTTATGGTTCCAAACCTCTTACTCCAGTGATATTCAAATGTCATTGGTTTGACCCTCAAGTGACGAGACGGACACATTCTAATCTTGGGATAGTCGAAATTCGACAAGATTCCACCTTAGCAGGAGACGATGTCTATATCGTTGCCCAACAGGCCACACAAGTGTATTATCTCCCATATGCGTGTCAAACGAAAGAACATCTTAAGGGTTGGGATGTTGTGTATAAGGTATCGCCGCACGGGAGGTTACCTGTTCCTAACGATGAAGATTACAACTTAGACCCGGACACATATGATGGAGAGTTCTTCCAAGAAGATGGGCTAGAAGGGCGATTTGAGATAGACTTAACCGAAGCTATCGGAATGGACGTAGATATTGAAATGGTTGTTGATGAGGAGGAGGATGAGGTGCAAAATGATAATGACTTAGTAATCCTTGAAGGCAATGACATTACTGACGAACTTGCGTCTTCCGATGGTGTGGAGATTGAAATGCTTGATAGTGATGATGAGAGTTATGATCCGGCTAACCCCGACACATATGAAGATTATTTTTAATCGATGTAATGCTATATGACTTTTTATTTCGCACCTGTTTTTAAATACATCTTTTTATATGTGCTTATTTGTTTACTCTTAATTGCAGGTTGTTGGACAAATATGGTGGGCGGTTTCCTGAGGAGGAGGAGGGGGAGGAGGAGTAGGACGGCGGACGATGCACAGCAGGCAGCGCAACAGGACGAGGCAGAGCAGGCAGCGCAGCAGCAGGCGGCGCCTCAGGACGACGACGGCCAGCAGCAGGACGACGACGACCAGCAGCAGGACGCCTCAGGTTCAGGCGGCTCTAGTTCGAGGAGCATCTACCTGCGAGGCCCCGCGAGTCTCCCTCAGCGTCCCATACTTCGGGACAGACGGCCGCTGATTCGGCCGGAAGGGGAGAGGTATGTAACTTTATGTTCTTCATTCTTGTTCATATTATGTGTTCAAAATCATAATATAAACTAATACTTTTTATTTATCACTTGGACAGGTCTTGGACGGTTTTGGATTATGCTGGGGGTCATCGTCGCCCCCCCCCAATGGCATCCTCGGCCTGCTGTGCAGGGAACACTTCCCTGGACTTGTGGAGTACGCCGGAGTGACGGGCCCAGCCTTCACCTTTGACCACTACGCCGTCGCCCCCGATGTAGTAGACCGGGACGGCAGGGAATTCAATAACAAGGCGGAGCGGGTGAAGCAAGAGCTGTGGGTAAGTCTTAGTATAATGTAAAATATGTCGCATTCGTTGCAAATTCTTGAAATAATGTATGGATACATCGTTTTTGTATGCAGGATTTCTTCAGATGCGATGCTGGATACGAGGCTAGGGCGGATGTGGTGGCCACCACGAGCTGTAAGAAGCTCGTCGTGGACATGCACTATGAGGCCCGCATCCAGGCCATCATCACCTACCACGGCTCCGTCCTTGGGGAGAAGGTGACCAAAACTCAAGCCCGAACCATGTCGTTGACCAGGGAGCAGTACCTGCAGGTAAAGTCATGCATGTTTGGTACCAGTACTCGATACATGAATTTTATTTTATCTTCTGATATGCACTTTACGTGTTTACTTTGCAGATGATTCCACATTGGTGCGCCGCACATCCTCTGTGCTGGGATCAGATGGTGGATAGGTGGTGTTCGGCTGAGTGGGACGAGGCGCACACAGCTAGCCGGGAACGGCGTTTGATGATGCAAGGCCCCTCCCACCACCAAGGCAGCCGGAGCCTGGGCCAATATGCCGAAGCATGGGTACGCCACCTTTTTTATTTAGATATATAGCACTAAGTTAGATATTATTTCTAACTATCTCGTTGGTTTTCGTTGCAGTCGGCGTCACATGGTGGAAGGCCTTGCTCCACCTTCTCGGCCTATGCTATGGCCCATAAGGGTAAGGCGACGTCCGACGTCACCTACAACCCGGATGACGGGCCCGAGGCCTACACCAACCCCGCCGTCTACAGCCGCCTCCATGACTACACCGCCATGGCGCAGGAGGTCCATGGCCCAGACTATGATCCGAGCACCGAGCCGATCGACACCGATGTGCTCATGAGGGTCGGAGGAGGCAAGAGACATGGGCGGTACTGGATTGCCGACGGGGCAATCGACTCGTCCTCCACTCCCACTCTGTCTCAGGTGAGAGCAAGGAGCACGGGCTCGAGTCCAGCCATACGACCTCGGCACGACAGCTCACAGCATCGCATACAGGCACTCGAGGTTAGTGTAACTCGTCCTTCCTTGAGTTATATACGTACTCTTTGAGTTACTATAACGTTGGCTTGTAATATTACAGACCCAACTAGAAGAAGAGAGGAGGGAACGTCGCGAGATGGAGGCGAGGATGATGGCGGAGCGGGAGGCGGAGCGGGAGGCCCGCCGGGCAGATCATCAGAGGATGGCGGAGATGTTCCAGTACATGCAGAGCCTTGGCGCCGCACAGGGCATCGCTCCGCCACCTCCATTGTTCCCTCCAGTTGACCCTGCTCTCTTCCACACTCCTGTGAGTATCAAAATTGTAGTTAGATGTTTGTAATGCATCTGGTATAACACATGCAATCTCTTCTCTGTGCAGGGCCAATCTGGGGCGGCATCCAACAACCCTCCGGAAGGGTTCAGCCCAACGCAGCCCCGGTCAAGCCGCCCACCTCCATGAGTGTTGTGTTTTCATTGTTTTAGACTTCTGTACTTGTGTATAATACTTATGTCTGTGTTTGATACTTATGTGAGAGCTTGCGACGTTAGAGACTTATGTTTGTGTTTGATACTTATGTTGAACACTTATGTTTGTGATGGATATTTATGTTTGTGGTGACGGTTTTATGTTTGTGTTGGCTATTTATGTCTGTGATGATATCTGTGATGTATATATGTGATATATATGTGATATCTTCTGTTTGTGTGGATGGAATACAAAAAACAAATAAAAAAGGTATATACTGGTCACTTTGCCGAGTGTAACACTCGGCAAAGAGGCTCTTTGCCGAGTGTCTGGGTCATAACACTCGGCAAAGAGCACAGACCTGGGCACCGGCTTAGGTTCTTTGCCGAGTGTTACGTCCCTGGCACTCGGCAAAGAGGTCGGCTTTGCCGAGTGCCACTCGGGACACTCGGCAAAGAACCTGACATGGGGACCCTCCCTGGCGGGTTCTTTGCCGAGTGTCCCAAGTGGCACTCGGCAAAGATGGATTCTTTGCCGAGTGCTGCACGGAAGACACTCGGCAAAACTAACTTCTTTGCCGAGTGTCACATGGGACACTCGGCAAAGCCGCCGTCTCCGTCACTCGACGCCGTAACGGCTGCTTTTCTTTGCCGAGTGCTCTCTGGCACTCGGCAAAGATCTTTGCCGAGTGCCCGATAAAAAGCTCTCGGCAAAGAAGGCTTTGCCGATGCACTGTTCGCCGAGCCTTCTTTGCCGAGTGTAACACTCGGCAAAGCCTTTGCCGAGTGTTTTGGACGCTTCGCCGAGTGCTTCAGGCACTCGGCAAAGCGATTGATTCCGGTAGTGGCTCTACATCTTCACCGCGTTCGTGAAGCTGCCGTGGAATTGCGGTCGTTTTTCTTTGCGTCATGTGCGCAGCACGGCATCGTCTTCGTGTTTTTGGCAAGTCTTGGCGTGCGCTCGCGCTCGCCATCCTCTGCCCGACTTGTCGACGAGCTTTGCCTTGCCGGTTGTTCTAGCTGTGACCCGTCGTGAAGCTCCCTGGCTGCGCGCGCGTGCTTCACTGTTTGGTTGTCGTCGCGCCCAACCCGGATTATTCCAGCGTCCCTTCGTGCTCTAGTTTTCTCTCTTCGCGTCGATGTGCAATCGCTTTCGTGCTTGCATCCCTTAGGCCCGTTTCGCCTTCGCGCGACACCGACTGCGAGTTGAAGTTAAATTCGCCGAGTTACTCGGATGAAGTCCGATCGGTGTTGAGAGTTCGTCATGTGGTGGTGTGCGTGAAGCTCGTATAGTACCTGCCAAGCGCTCGACAAATTGCCTGGATCGGAAAATCATTACGGATCTCGCGGAGTCGAGTCAGATATTGGAACGGTGAGCTGCTTTGCTATTTTTATTGACTAGTTTGATAAATGAATTGATAGGTATGTATGTCACGACGATTATTCCGCTTGTAGCTCATGCACGTATTTATTTGACGCTTGTAGGAATATGAGGCTACCTGTAGCATGGTAATTGTGTCCCCGATTGAGAAGTCGTCATGCTACATAACTAAGTTTAGGTTTGACGACATAGGTTATGCGAGAAGGATTAAATCGGTATTTCGTATCCGATGAATGGTCGAATTAATAATGGGTAGGTTTGATATGTTAATTATGTGATGTGATGTATGGTAAATTAGTAAATGAAGTTTAAATTTAGTATTTTAAAATGTCTAAACAATAATATTATTAGTATTACTTATCACGAATTATAATTGTTTGATAAAATTAATGGTAGGCTATATATGATAGCTTAGAATGGTATGTAATTTAATCCAGTCGCGTGGTCTAAAAAGTGATGTGCTTTTATTCTTGTTCTAGATTTAAATTCCTAAGACCACTGAGTTTAGAATTTAATTAATTAGCTGATAAGTTGTGTTTAGGCTAATCGTGTTAAATGTGTATAGTTTGTTGTTTCATGATGTTTGCGTTAGATTCGGTTAATCTAGAAAAGCGTAATCATTACTCTTAGTCGTATGTCGATAACCAGTGTTTCCATATGAAATAGTACAACACCTCGCTACTAGGTGTTTCATTCACGGACATGTAGTAATACTTAGTCTCGCACTATTCCTGTTTATATGCATTCATGTGCATTATGCAAATCATTTAGGTACTTTTGTTGACTACGTGATGCGGAGAACCAAAGCTAAGTCGACCTCAAGCGTGGGCTACTCCGCATGGTGATGCTGATGGACAAACCTGAAGAAGGATAATTTGATGAATGCCAAAACAAAGGATGGTCATCAAGTGATCGACGCCTAACAAACACTAACGTAGTGTTTATCCCAGGCAAGTCCCGGTGCATGCAACCCCTTCCTTGTGTTTTAAATTATTTTTACACACTTTAAGTCTAGTGAATGTGCATTAGGTTTATAGGAGTTGCTTGGAAACCCTTTGATGCATTGGCTACCTTGAAATCCATTCCTTTTATAGATACTTCTGGTGAAGTATCAAAATATTATTTACAAAAAAAAATGCTTAGCCCTCCTTATAAGCAGATAGAGTTTGTCCTTTGCACTTATGCCTAGCTCAGGTTTATCCTGAGGAAGGATGGCTTCTACTTGCAAGAATATTTTCATTGGGAGCATGGTGGGATCTTACTGCAAAGTTCCCTATAATGCTCTTTTCATCCTTAGGAACACAAAACAATCCTAAGGGTGGAAGTACTTAACTCGAGACTTGGGCTAGGAATAGGTGATGCTCCACCCAGGTTAATTAAGGATTGGATGCGTATGTAGGCCTGTATGATCAAGGACTATCTTAACTGGCCACATGCCCTAGATATGAGACAGGGTAAGCTTGAACTCGGCTATTCCATACGTGAAAAGACAACCGCGCACTGGGCGTGGGAGATGGTGGGAGTAGCGTGTACCCTCCTGGCTGGAGGCTGGATGGAGGAGTACTGTGCTCCCGGGTAGCGCGGACCGGTTCACGTTGTGGAGGATCTGTGGGAACGGTTGATATATGCAAGGGTTAAGTGCTACATATGTCGTGTGGCTAGAGATCCTCAGCTGAGTAAATCGATTCGGATCGTCGTTATATCCCCGGATAGTGGAGACTTGATCTCTGACCTACAACCAAAGTCAGGATGTAAACATTATGAGTAAAAATGATGTTGTATTGATGAGATGGTGAAATTAGACTAGGTGTAACCAGAGTCTATTAATATTTAATCTAGCATTAAAATATTGAAAGTAAGGACTCACTTTAGTAAGCTATTTCTGCAAAAGTATCTAAGTTGATTCTTGCTAAGAGCCTCTCCTTGATTCCTAAATCCAGCATATCATTGAGAGTCTTCTTCCTTAGTCGGGTAAGACTTGCGAAAGTACACTTCGTACTCAGGGCTTTGTCCCATGTTGTTTTAGGTGAAGAGCCTACGGAGCTTTGCTACTTTTGTGCAAAGGTGGTTCCCAAGCAGGAGGAAGAACCAAAAATAGAAGTGTGTCGCTGTGGATGGTGCTAAGTGCCGGTGGGCTCGGCCTTCTTATAAGTCTAAGTACCTCTTCTATACTTCTTATTGAGGATGGTCACTTGAGCTAGCATATATTCCAAAACTATAAATAATTTATAACAGTTCAAAGTTATTTCTTTGAATCACCTTGTAATCACTCCGATTAGGTACAATGTAAACTTGATGTAACTTGTAAAATTTGGTAATAAGATTTCCGCTGCAAATTGTTGGTGTGTGATTGGTGTTTACTTAATCTTGCGATCCTGGTTGTGAGTGGTTTATCTAGGTCCTTGGGACACTCGAACGGATCCTGTTAAGTTATCCGGTGCACATGCATAGCCGTCTAAGGTCTTTGAGACAAAGACAGGTGCATGTGGGCCCAATAACTTAGGAGGGTGTGCCACACCCGCCATCTCACGTAAGAAGCGGGTATTGTCGGTGGTCGCATTAACCAAGGCAGCGATAGCCTCAGCCAATGTTGGCGCTACAGTGTCACACCCGATTTCGGAAGGTAAACCGAATGCGAACCATGTACGTGCCAGGATCAGAACTCACGTACACATCGATTACATAATTGGACATCATCACACAATGCTTGAATTAAATAGCGGAAAGGTACTTAGTTGTAACACCCTGATTTTGGGGGTATAAAATTTCTTTCTAATTATCACCCAAAATCAGGTGTTACTCTTCCTTTTCTCACTCTAGGTTTTCCCTCTCCATAGATTCTTTATCCATTTTTCCTTTTTGATTAGAAATAGATTAAACTAGTGGAGGTTAATTATTTATTTTTGCCAAAACCTTTTGAGTCATGACATGTTGCATCATGATGAGCTTAAAATATTCTTTGGAGTGTTGCACATGTTTGAATTTATTTGAATTTGAAACCTAGTTTGAATTTGGATTTGAAAACCCTATAGAAAAAGAAATGGAAAAGAAATTAGAAAATCCAGAGAAAAAGAAAAAGAGAAAGCAGCCTAGACGGCCCACCTAAGCTCAGTTAGGCCGCGCGGTTGCGCGCCCGCGCCGCCTGACAGGTGAACCCTGCCTATCAGCGGCAATTCTCCCTCGCGTATGCCCTCTCTCTCGCTCGCTGCCCAGTGGGGCCAGTCTGTCGGCACCAGTTTCCTTCGCCCGCAAGCTCCCTCTCTCTGTCTCGCGGGCCCGGATCGCCAGTCGTCGAGCCGTTGCCCCGAGCGTCCCTCTTTTCTCTCTCTGCGCAGTGGGCCAGCCCTGTCAGCTCCACCCTCTCCGCGCGTCGCCGTGGACCGGCGCATGCGCACTCGCGCACGTCGCCGGGTTTCTCGGCCACGACGCCCACCAACGCGCCCAACTCTCTTCTTATAGCCCCGCCAGTGCCCCGCGCACACCCCTCACCTCATTTCGCGTAGCTTCGCCCTCTCTCGCGCTCTGCCCTCGCCGCCAGCCGCCGTCGGAGACCCACACCCGTGTCCCCGGCCATCCAGCTCATCGGAGACCGCGCCAAGCCTCCCCGAGCTCCACCCCGAGGTGAGACACCCGTTCCCATGCCCAATTTCCCTTATTGCGCCCTGTGTTCGGCCAATTTCGCCTTCACCGGTGCTCGGCCGCGGCGGTCCGCCGTGCTCGCGCGGTGGCCAACCGATTTAGCCTAGTCTAGTTCACCGGAATAGGTCTTTGTGTCACCCTTGTCTCTGCTAAAGCTAGCCCAAGCCTTAGCGAGCATTAAGTCCCTTCCCCGTGGTCGGAACGGCTCACCGGAGTTTCTCCGGCCCACCGAGACCTTCTCACCGCCGTTCTCCCCTCTCTGCCCGTGGATTCATGGCCTCTTCCCCGCCATTGAGTTCGCTGTGGCGCCCTCTTCCCTTCTTCCCAACTCCGGTGACCCTGGAGCCAACCTAACTCGCGCCTACCTCAATTCTGGCGACCTCACCACCACAGAGAGGAGCGACGCCGCCCGCAGCCATCTGTTTTCCCTCGGTCTGATATCCACACCGTCCGATTCTGATCGAACGGCCTGGACCGTGGGATACCACTTCGCGCACGTGCACCTGACACGCCCTGGCCCGGCCTGTCAGCGCCACCCGCAGCCGCTCATCCTTCCCGGTCTGATTTCCTCCATCCGATCTTGATCGAACGGCTCGGACCCCTTCGGACCCGCTCGGACCCCCTCGGACCCCCCTCTATCCGATCTTGATCGAATGGCTCGGACCCCCTCGGACCCCCTCGGACCCCTGCAGCCGCCTGTCAACACCCAAGTCCTCTGGCGCTGGGCCCGCTCGGTCAGCACGCTCCCCCCTCCGCCGCTGACACCCCATAGCCCGCTTGACAGTACTCGCTCGCCCGCGCGCGCGCCCTCGACCGCAGATCTAATCTCGACCGTTGGTTTTGGATCCGACGGTTAGATTCACCTGATACCCCTTCGCGTGGCAGTTTCCTTAAAGAGACTCTCGGTTTATTGGAAATCAACCCGCTGTCCCTGGTTTTCGCGCGCGGACCCCTGCATTCTTGCAGATTGAACCCTGGACTTTTGAGTATTCACAGAATTAGCCCTAATTTCATATTTTGAATTCCCAAACTTGTTTATCTCATAACTTTTGCATATGAACTCCAAATTTAGTGATTCAAATTGCAAAAGGTTCATAGAATTATTCTCTGTTTAAATAAAATGGTTTCACTTAGTGTCTGCACATTCTAATTTTTATGATAGAATATGAGCTAATATAGATGTAGTTCTATTTATTTAATAAAATAAATAAAAGGAGAACCTTAGAGATTTAAACTTGTTTAAGCATGTGAGATTAATAATATGTATTACATAAGTTCATCTTTGATCTAAATTTTAGGTCACCATAAAATAAATTGACCTATGATTATGCACTTGTAAATAACACTTAGGAAAATAATAATCTATTTTCAAATAAAGTTAATGTATGGCATAGTTTATGTTATACTCTGAATTCATTATCCCTTATGTAGTATTGTGTCTTTTTAAGATGTGTTCCAATGTTTGTACATGTTTGGTGTGATGTTCATTTGTACTTTCCAAATGTATTGAATGCATGCTCGCTTTATTTAGACAACGAGCAGTTCGAAGTTCCTGAGTGTGTTGTTGGAGACCTCCCTGAGCAGCAACCTGGTGAAGGCAAGTGTCCTCTAACCTATTATGTCCTACTTACTTTATAATTCACTGTCCCGCATTACTTTGTGAAACCTAAGGATTGACTAGTCTGTATTCACTTATCCTTGTTTACCTTTTGGGTTATCAAGGTTAGCATGTTGCTATTGCCTTAACTTAATCAATGAACATGATGTGAACACTTATGATAAGATATTGTTATCCTAAATATGTGGATGATCTTGTGATACCTTAGGGGACTCAGACCTTTTTTCCTGAGTACCTATCCGTAAGGACCTATTTGTGGAGTGACCACCCGGGATAACAGTGCAACCATGAGGGTGGAATGGGACGCCCTTAGCTGATTAATTAGATGAACCTGGGGGTGTAGTTGGCTTTGCCGGATGTAACGCCCTGAATTTGGGGGTAGAATTTTTTTCTTCTTTTACTCACCAAATTCAGGCGTTACACTATTTTCTCTTCCCGTTTCACTCCTTCTTCCCAATTTCAAAGCAGTATAGCGACTGGTGTCCGTATTACGTGTAAACAAAACCTAGGTTGACATGGGTGTTGCATCATGCCGAATCATATTTCTTTGTCTGAGGTCATGTTTAATCGCGTGTTCGCCTCGTCTCGTTTTGGATTTTGCTTCGCGAATTGGATTCCGATCTGTGCTTGTGCGTGTCGTGGGTTTTTGACCCGCGGTGCAGCCCAGCCCGGCCTCGGCCCACACGCCCCTGGCGCCCGTGCCCTCCCCATGCGCCCCTCTCCCTTCTCTTCCTTTCTCTCATTCAATTTCTCCTGTGCAATAACTTCCTCTCCTCCACTCCTCTCTCTCCCCCGTGGTGCCCTAGGTTTTGGAGATGGTGATCGCCGGATTTGGACCCCGAGGTGAGCTCCCCTCCCCTCCCCTCTCCCTCTCCCTCTCTCTCTTCCCCTCCCCTCCCTTTTCTTCTTCCCTGCGTGCCCCCTTCTTCTTCCCGGTCGTGCGCCCCCCGGTGGCTCGGCCCCAAGCCGCGCCCCTGTGGCCCCGCGTGCCCGCACGTCCCTGCGGCTCCCCCGCACCCTGCCGGCCCCGCGCGTCCCTGACGGCGGCGGCCCCTGCAGCCCCGCGCGCCCGCGCGTCCCCGCAGCTCCCCCGCGCCCCGGCCGGCCCCGCGTTCCCCGCATTTACACAATTTATACCTAAGGATTGATTAGCTTTTGTTTATCTTGTCCTTGTTTACCTATTTTGGTTGGGTTATTATGGTTTAGCCTTATGCTAGTGCTTCACATTAATCAATGAACATGATGAGATTATCTATGATACGTTGTTTTCCCTTTTGATTATGATGATGGTTCTGTGACATTTAGGGGAATCGAGCTGTTTCTCGAGTGCCTCTCCGTAAGGACTGGTTTGTTGGATGACCGCTCGGGAAAATAGTGCAACCATGAGGGTGGAATGGGACGCCCTTAGCTGAATAATTACAGGAACTGAGGTGTAGTTCGCTTCGCCGTCGTGTCGTTAATGGGGCTCGGTGTATGTGGCTCGCTCCGCCAAGGTTAGTTTGCCACTTGGGGAGGAGTGCGGTACATTTAGGAAACCTAACGGGCGGCTACAGCCTCGGGGAATCTTTGTAAAGGCTACGTAGTGAGACCCTGCCTATTCACCTTGGTAGTGTTTAAGGGTTTGATCGGCCCGAGGCAAGAGGAATCACGGCTTGTGTGTAAAGTGCGCAACCTCTGCAGAGTGTTATGAAACTGATATATCAGCCGTGCTCGTGGTTATGAGCGGCCAAGGGAGCTCCATTGATTAGAGATACTTGATCAGAGATATATGGTTTATAGGTGGTGATGAGGATGATGATTTTGGTTATGACTATGGTACTGGTAAGTGGTATTCTTTCCGTTTGGAAAGGGTACATCGGGTTAATAATTTGGGTTAATTCTAAAACATGGCTTTCTACTAGTATGTAATAACCTGACCAACTAAAAGCAACTGCTTGACTTAACTCCACATAAAGCTAGTCCACTACAGCCAAATGGGACATTTTGCTGAGTATGTTGATGTGTACTCACCCTTGCTTTACACACCAACCCCCCCCAGGTTGTCCGCGTTGCAACCACTGCTTAGGTGAAGATGAAGCCATGGAGGAAGACTTCCAGGAGTTCCAAGATTACGATGAGTTCTAGGCGTGGGTTAGCGGCAAACCCCCAGTCGGCTGCCTGTGTAGGCCGTGTGTATCTACATTTCTTTTCCACACTTTGATTATTGTTAAAGACTATGTGGATGTCCCGGACATCATAATGTAATCGACTATTATTACCTTTTTATGTTATTATTTGAGCATTGTGTAATGATGTCCAGTTATGTAACTGCTGTGTACGTGAATTGCTGATCCTGGCACGTACATGGTTCGCATTCGGTTTGCCTTCTAAAACCGGGGGTGACACTGGAGGGCCGTCAATGGGGGCCGGGGCATAGTGCTCGCTCTACCAAGGTTGGGGTGCAGAGGTTCATTCGATTTGGTTTTTGTTAGTCACCCACCTTGGGGAGGTGTACTGCATTTGCATGACTGGCGAAACCTAACGAGCAGCTATGCACCAGGGGAGTCTTTGTAAAGGCAACATAGTGAAACCTTGCTGACTCACCTTGGTAGTGTTTGAGGGTTTGATCGACCCGAGGCATAAAGGGATCACGACTTGTGGGTAAAGTGTACAACCTCTATAGAGTGTTAAAAACTGGTATATCAGCCGAGCTCACGGTTAAGAGCAGCCTTGGGATCCTCTTTGATTAGAAGAACTTTGGATACTTTTATGTTGATGATTAACTATGATGTTATAAAATCTGATCTTTGGTATTTCCTCTTTTGAGGAGGTGATTTGGGTAATAACTGGGTTTATTACTAAAAGTTGGCTGTACTAATAATATTAAATACTTGACTAACTTAAAAGCAACTGCTTGACCTCAACTCCACATACAGCTAGTCCACTTTAGCCAAACGGGACATTTGCTGAGTACGTTGATGTGTACTCACCCTTGCTTTACAAACCACCCCCACCCTAGGATGTCCCCACTATTCTCAGTGCTCAGGAGGTGATGCTGGCATCATGAAGGATTTCGAGGAGTTCCAGGAATACGACGAGTTCTAGTTTACTTTAGTGGCAAACCCCCAGTTAGCTGCCTATGTAGGCTTAGCATCTACGTTTCTTAATTCCGCACTTTGATAATTATGTTGAGCAATGGTTATGTATTAGACTTTGTGGATGTCTTGGACATCTTGATGTAATAAAGTACCTTTTCGCTATTTACTTCGAGCATTGTGTTATGATGTCCAATTATGTAATCGCTGTGTACTTGAGTTTTTGATCCTGGCACGTACATGGTTCACATCCGGTTTGCCTTCCAAAACCGGGTGTGACATAAGTGGTATCAAAGCCTTGCTGACTGTAGGACTGCTAACCTAGACTAGAATGGTCGCCCTAAGGATCTATTGACCCCTACTCTAACCTTGACCTCAGTGTCTTTTCAAAAGATGGTCATCTTGACCAACTTTATGTTATTTACTCATCTCAAAAGGTTTTGTCTCACTTTTCTTTCTGTTGACTTTCTGGTCTCATAGTTCTACTCTTACTCTTGTGCTTACGATGTCTTTTGTAGATGGCTCGTCTTAGGTGCACTGCACGTAAGTCTGTGATCCCCTTTTTGCCTTCTCGCCTAGCAGAGCGTCCACTATGTTGCAAAGTGCCAAGTCAGTCCAGTCAACTAGAGAGACTGCATCGTCGCCTGCACGAGGAGCAGGAGTGCCAACGCCAGGAGCAGGAGCAGGAGCAGGAGCAGCAGGACTCTTGCCCCTCGCCTCAGTAGGAGGTGGAGTCTGAGAGACCGCCTTCCCCAGCATGGTTAATCTACTGGGTGAGGGCAATCCTAGGCTGAACAGCATGGTCAATCTGGCCGTCGTGCTCAACACAGAGTTGGACCACGCCCTTGACGAGTTGGGCAAGGTTTGGGCGGAGGTTGCGGAATTGCATGCTGAATGCGCTGCACGCCATTATCTGGATGGTGGTTCTCCCACCCCTGTCGAGATTCAGCACCCTTACCGTTCACCGCCCCGTGGTCGCTTTGACTATGGTACCCTAGAGTGCAGGACCCAGATAGATTTGGATCCTTAGATCGATAGAGTCGGAGTCTGTAATAATGCTTAGTTCAATGTCTCAGTCTAGTCAGTCTAGTTAGAGTTAGTTTGGTTATCTTTTGTTGGATGCTTGTTATGATGGACATGTACTAAAGTTGGATCTTTGTAATGATTGTCACCAAGGTGTGGGTATCCCCTGCAACTTGGTGTAGTTATTAATAGAGCTAGTTATTTAGTTGGGTAACCCACCTATTTCCACTTTCCTCTTTATTTGAGAAGCTATCAGTGAAGTTGGTCAGTTGTTTAGTTCTTTGAAGATCTTCTATACATCTTTCCTTATGCTGAAAGACTGCAGAGTCAAATCTAACATGTGTGATTCCTACAGATGTCTGAGAACAGGCGCAGAGGTGCGAGGCGTGCTTAGCCTGAACAGCAGGCACCCCAGGAGGATGCAGCCCAGCAGCAGCAGTTGCCACCGCCATCCCCGATGACTATCGAGCAAATGTTCTTGATGCAGACTCAAGCAGTCCAAGCAATTGGTCAGACCTTAGCAGTTATGCAGCAGATGCAGCAATAGCCACCACCGCCTCAGCCTCCAATGCAAGTCTAGATGCCACAAGTGCCCAGAGACAAGCGGGCAAAGTTCATGAGGGGCCATCCCCCAGTCTTTGCCCACTCTACTGATCCCATGGACGCGGAAGATTGGCTGTGTACCGTGGAGCGTGAGTTGCACACTGCCCAGTGCAACGATCGTGATAAGGTGTTGTACAGTCCCCGACAGCTGATTGGAACATCACAGTCTTGGTGGGAGTCTTACCTCGCCACCCATGCTAACCTTGAAGCCATCACTTGGGAGGAGTTCAGGGACAATTTCCATCGCTACCATGTGCCTGAGGGACTGATGACAGTGAGGAAGGAGGAGTTTCTCGCCCTGAAGCAAGGTCCCCTGTCCGTCAGCGAGTATAGGGATAAGTTTCTATAGCTGTCGCGTTATGCCCCAGAAGATGTCAACACGGATGCCAAGAGGCAGTACCGCTTCTTGAGAGGATTGGTTGACCCTCTCCACTACTAGCTGATGAACCACACCTTCCCTACCTTCCAGCATTTGATCGACAGAGCAATCATGACAGAAAGGAAGCGTCGGGAGATGGAGGACAAGAAACACAAGTTTGGTGGACCTCAGGTTGGGAGTAGCAGTCGTCCTCGCTACTCAGGCAACCTGAAAGGGAAATGTGCCCTTGGGCCATTTCTATTATATTTTGGTGATTAAGTGTCCAACACATACTAAGTGAATTGATTTTGTGCCAAACAAGCAAGAAGTGCAAATCAACACATGAGGTACGTTTCTAGACTTAGTACATTGATTTGGGTACTAATGTATTATGTCTAAGTGCTAGAAACAGAAGAAAATAGATTGGAAAAGAGTTGGCTGTGTACAGCCAACTGCTGCTCGGTCTAGGTGCACCGGACTGTCCGGTGGTGCACCGGACAGTGTCCGGTGCGCCAGACGAGACCAAGGTGAATCGGCCGCTCTCAGGACTCGACGACGGCGTACGGCTATAATTCACCGGACTGTCCGGTGGTGCACCGGACTGTCCGGTGAGTCGTCCGCGGCGAAGTCGTCGCTCTCGGGAAAAGTTCAACGGCGTACGGCTAAAATTCACCGGACTGTCCGGTGGTGCACTGGACTGTCCAGTGAGCCAACGATCGACTCCACAATGGTCGGCAGCGAAATCAGCGGATGACATGTGGCCCGCACCAACGGTCGGAAGGGGGCACCGGACTGTCCGGTGTGCCAACCGACGCCAAGGTGCAACGGTCGTCTGCGCCAGAAAAGGAAGGAGATCCGCACCGGACCGTCTACAGTGACTGTCCGGTGGCACACCGGACTGTCCGGTGCGCCACCCGATAGAAGGCAAGAATGACCTTCCTTGTTGATCTCCAACGGCTCCTAGCTGCCTTGGGGCTATAAAAGGGACCCCTAGGCGCATGGAGGTGTAACACCCCTGGTGTTACTGTTACTAAAACTTGAGCATGACATCATAAACATTGGCATTGCATATGTTTGACACACCTAGAGTGCATTCACTAGGTAAAAATTTCAAACATGTTGTATTGTTCTAGTGTTTTGCAAATAGAACCCTAGAATGGGGGACTTAACCCTAAATGGGGTTTAAAGGGTTAAAACACGACCCAAATTGAGAAAACCCTAAGGTTTAAGTAAAACAATCATAAAATGTTACTAAAGATGGATCTACATTACATTCATACCCCTGAGAAACCAGAAACCTTAATTGAAACCTTGGAAAACCCTAAATTCAAACCCTAGGGGCCTATGTGCAAAAGTAGTGCACATTGGGACTAAAGTGTGAAAACTACTATGTTAAAGCATATAAAGTCATTTGGTTCACAAATGTGTGGATTTGTAAGATAAACCTTGGATTTTGGACTTATTTGCAAAATAAGACCTCAATTGAGTTCTATACTAAGTCTAAAATTCAGTGTTGAAGGCTCAACTTTGGAGCTTTGTATCCTTCAAATTCTAGGGTTTCTGCCATAGGTCACCACATCAACTATGTAGACCTATCTAAGGAGAACAATTTTGCTTAAGAGAGTAAGTTAGGTTGTTGTGAAAAATTTGGAGATAATCACCCTCAAAGTCAGGCTGTCAGGTCATTTTAAGTCTGAATTTTCCAATAGCAGTGAGACTGGATGAACTTAGAGTTCGATTTTGGGTATGATCCTGTGATCTTTCGAGGATGCACCATGTAACAAAATTAAAGCTGGTTTATTAAGCTATAACTTTGGTATAGAGAGCTAGCTCGGTCACTACACCAAATCGGGAGTAAATCAGCGCTAAACCTGCTCTGTCAGGCGCTCTGCTGAAGCAGTGCCATGGTACAGTATCCGAAATAGATCAGACCGCCAGCGCAGAGAGTTCTCACCGCCGACGATACCTCCACCGCGATTCGTGTCACCGGCGTTTGGATTCGTGCACAGGGCTCGGGGATAACGCTCTGGGTAGAAAGATCGTCACCCCGTGCGCTGGACGATGGCTGACTGCTGGTCGTGTACCACGTGCTCGGGTATCCCTATCGCGTCGCCGTGACTCTTTATAGCCATCAAATCATCGCCGGTGAGGTCGCCACGACGGTAGACACGAAGTCACTGAGCCAAGGTTCTTCTCTATCTCCGGTCGTCAGCACTGCTCAACCGAATTACGCGCCACCGCCTAAGCCCTCTATAAATTGAAGGCCGGGGCAGCTGCGCTACATCATCCCGAAACCAGAGCCTCCAATCCCACCCTCAATCGTTCACCAGAGCGCACGAATTTTGAATTCCCCCAAAATCGGTCCGCCGCACCGCAAAGAACAGCCCGCCCGTGGCTAGCCCACTCTGGTTTGTTCCTATCCAATTCAAGTGTTGTTTCCATGGCTCTGCACACTTGTGAAGCTCATTGTGGTGCCCGTTCACTCAATTCAGCCCTGATTGAGCGGGAACACGAGCTTGTGGTTGCGGTTTCCGCCGTGCTCGTGGGCATACCATTCTCAGTGCGTTCATGTCAAATTGATGAATGTTCTGAAGTCATCTTAAGTCGGTTATGCTTCCCCGATCACTAGCCATAGTAGCCATCGCCGGCCAGGGTTATTTCTCTGGACTTGGGCCGCGTGGGCTGGATTCAGCGACTATGTTATTTCTGCAGTTGTCAGCGACTATGTTAAATAGTGCCTTGGACTCTGTCAGGATATTCAAGAAGACAAGGGCCCTTCTGAAAAGTTTCCAGTGCGCGCGCGGGCGCGCGCGCGTTTTCTCTGGACTTGGGCCGCGTGGGCTGGATTCAGCCCAGCACTGTTCCAACCTTTTCTTTTTCTTTTTCTATGAAGCTTTAGAAATCTATATAAAATGGTAGAAAAATCCTAAAAATGTCAAACCAATTTTGTTAGATTCCTAATTTTCCATAGAATTTAATAAAAATAGTTTTATGATTTTTAGGACAAATAGGGAATTTTGGGGTATTTAAAATAGATTAAAACATTGTTTCTGGATTTTTAGAAAATAGATAATCATTCCAAAAATGCCCAAACTTTTTTTATGTGAACTCAAAACATTATTTAGAAGCCTTGGGTAGAGTTTGGTTGGATTTGGACCTTGTTTGCTAATTAGAACCCACAACCCCCACCCTACCCTTTGAATTCCTTTACTGACTCCGGAAACCCTAGTTTCCCGGAGAACCGTGAAGGAAAATTGTATTCAAGAACCTTAGATAATAAATTCTTATTATCTTTGCACTCTCATGAGCATTTCATGGCATACGTTCTTATATACATATATATGGTTATCTGTAGAAAACGAAGAAGAAATCGAAGTAACTGAAGAGAAGACATCACCACCACCTTCGGAATCTCAGGCAGGAAACTGTTTCTACCTTGATATCTGTGGGTCCGAGCCTGACTCACCTATCAACGAAGGCAAGCCCCGGTGCATTTGCCACCTTCCTTGATGTTTTTTTAAATCTTTCTCACTTAATTGATGCATTAGGTGATAGGAGTTGAATGCTTAAACAATTCCTGCATTACCTTCCTTGAATTTGATTACCTTCCTTGAAACCCTGTTTTTACAAAAGGTTTTATTATGCTTAGTATTGCTCTAGCAAAACAAAAGGTTTTGTTTTACAAAAGATGTTTGGCAAGTGGGAGGGATGTTTTTGAAAATAAAACTTGATGGTGGATCCATCATGGCCGTGATGGGTTCAACCTCGAAAAAGATGTACCTCTGCCAGGTACCAATTTTTGGGTTTAAATGCTTAAGCTGAGATCGAGCGGGTGACTTGCACGAGAAGGAGAGTCTCGGTGTACTGTCTCCGTCTGAGTCGATTAAGGATCGTCTCGATGTAGGCCTGCTGACCGAGGACCCTTTAACTGGTCACATGCCTCGTCATGGGTAAGCCTTGCCTCGGGCAGACTAAGGCCAGAATAAGATAACACGGAATGGGCGTGGAACAGTGGCGAGAGTAGCGTGTACCCTCCGTGGCAAGAGGCTGGACGGTGGTGTATCTGTGCTCTCAGTTCGCGTGAACCTGATCTGGTCTTAAGAACCCCGGTGGTGGGTTGACATATGCAAGGGTTAAGTGCTACATATGTCGTCTGATCGGAGATCCTCAGCTGAGTATAATCGATTCGGATCGCCGTACCTCCGCGGTTATGGAGACTTGGCCACTGACCTATACGTAGAACTCCAGTAAAGATGAAGGACTTGTTAAGAAATTGGCTAGTGCAGGTAAAGTGATTGAACTAGGTTAGAAAGAACTCTAGATGTAGGTAATTTTACCTAACCTGAAATAAAACTGGACTTTTAAGGATCCACTTTTAGTAAGCATTTATGCAAAACAAAGTCTTTGATCTTTGAGATAACTTACCTTGACTCCATTATAACCAGCATACCCTTGAGAGTCTTTTCTTTAGTCGGGTAAGACTTGCTGAGTAATCCCATACTCAGGGTTTTATTCCCTATTGTTTTTAGGTGAGGAAGGAGCAAATTTTTGTTGCTTTTGTACCAAGGTGGTGTCAAATGAAGAAAAGCAAGAATGAAGTTGCGGGAGGACCTAGTCCTCCATAAAAACTTTTATGTAAGAACTTATCGGGAGGAGTTTTTACCTCCATGGTATTGTAATGATAAGTACTCTGCACTCGTGTTTATATGCTGGTCTGTAATAACTAACTTTATCTTACTTTCAAATACATGTAAGTTATGTAATCGCTTCCGCATTTCTGTATCTCCGATGTTCTGTAATGTCTGCGTGACGGGTGAAATGCTCTTGGGAAAGGTAAGAAAAATACCGAACCTTTCAAGTAATTCAGGGGCATCTACAGGGTTGTCTGAGGTCCGTTGGACAAGGACAACTATAGGTGGGCCTAATAACTTGGGAGGTTTCGTCACAGCTGGTATCGGAGCGAAGCCCTTCCCTGCAGATATTATGAGGCATCTTTAAAAGGATTTTCTAAAGACTTACCTAGAAAGAGTTCTTCCATTCTTACCCCTTATATCTGAAGAATCTATATGAAAGACCAGATAGGAGGAGTGCAATGTATAGAAGGTATGAATCAACTAAGGTTGGTTCTGTAATTATACATGCATCATGCTAAGAACTATACTAATAAAATTTCCCCCTTAGAGAAATGCCGCCGCACACGAGGAAAACCGCGGGCAAGTCAACTGGCCCAATTGGTGTACCCCGTCATCAACTCGCTCCCAGACATGAGGATAGTAGTAGTGGGAGTAACGATCCGATCGGGGATCTTGAAACCCAAGTAAATCAGCTTCAAGCGGAACTTCAACGCAGGACTAACATATGGGTCGCGGATGGCGACAGCATAAATGAATTAAGAAGCCACATCCGCCGCCTGCAGGATCAGCTTGCTGATCGAGATTTAGCGCTCGAGTGGGCGGTTCAGTCTCGTTCGCTTGCCTGGGCTAAGGAGGCAAAGGCTCGAGCCCGAGTCGAAGAACTGAGCTCAGCCATTGATAATCTGCAGGCATATTGCAATACCCTACATGAAGAAGTTCATGTACTGTATTCGCAATTGCACCCTAGCGTACCTGCAAATCCTATCGGGGCAGAAGCCGGACCTTCTCATGAAGCTGGAGAAGCTTTTGGTGGTGAACTGGACCTTTTCAGGCCCCCTCCCTCCATGAAGTTGGTCGACGAATGGTCTCCTACGCCCGACAGTGAGGCTACTAAGAGTGATAGGAAGTAGGAATAGTATAGTTGTAGAGTTAGTAGTGTTATTGTGTAATGGGTACTGTACTCCTGTTGTAAAAATTCGAGTCTGTAACATTACTCTTTTTAGTAATGTAAATTGGATGGTTTTTCCTTTGGCATATTATATTTGTTTCCAAATGTTTGTTGCCACAGATGTCGTCCAAGACCCGATCATAGGATGCAGCCGGAACCTCCAGTGGGAGGGAGTCCACCCCAAAATCCACCTCCAGTCCCTCCCACACTTGCCGAGGCTATCACCGCCTTGGTAAATGCAACAGCGGATAATACCCGTTTCCTACGGGAAATGGCGGGTCAGCAGTTTCAGCAACAAGGCGGACGGGGTTATCCGCAAGGGCCTTGTGAGACATCCTATTTAGACTTCTCTGAAATGCGTCCACCACTGTTTGTCAAAGCCGAAGACCCTTTAGAGGCAGACGAATGGATTCGTGTCATCGAGCAAAAGTTTGGACTTCTGCGATGTTCTGAAACCCAGAAGCCCTTGTTCGCAGTCCAGCAACTGCGCGGCCCTGCCAGCACTTGGTGGGGAAATTTTATGGTCGTTCAACCGACCAATCATCAGATAACATGGGAAGAATTTAAGTTGGCCTTCCGCGAACATTACATACCAGAAGGTGTACTTCACATGAAATAAGAAGAATTTATGAAGCTGAAGCAAGGAGGGGATACTTTTAATCAGTATCTCAATAAATTCAATCATTTGTCACAGTATGCAATCGATCAAGTTAACACCAATCTGAAGAAGAAGAATTGTTTCATGCGAGGACTGAATGACAGGATGCAAAGAAAAATGGCTACTTGCATTGACCTTACCTACGGAAGGGCTGTCAGCACAGCGTTGGCAGTCGAATCTAAATATGCAAGTTCTGGAAAGATCAAGGGGAGTGGCAGAAATAGGCCTACTCAGGGCCCTGAGAAGAGGCAACGGTTCGTTATCCGGCCTGTTAATCAGGGTCGTTCTTCAGCACGTCCACCCTCCTTCCCATTTAAACAGCCAGTATTCATCCGTCCCAATATTGCCCCTACAACAACAAGTCAGCCGGGTGCCCCTGGCACTCGATTCCCTGCTCTTCCCAGTTCATCGACAGGATGTTTCAATTGTGGAAAATCTGTGCATTTTATCGAGGATTGCCCTTATCCGAAGCAAAACAAGTCAAATAATCTACAAGGATCTGGGAATTCATCTCAAGCCAAGGGAAATACTATGGGCAAAAATACAAAGAAGATGGGACGCATATACTATACGCAAGTGGCCACTACACCGGATGGTGAACCGGTCATGATGGGTATGTTCCTTGTGGCCAATCATCCCGCAATTATTCTCTTTGATTCTGGTGCTTCCCATACATTCATCAGTAAGAAATTTATGGAGCAACATTGCATTTCTTACCATGAATCAAAAGAGGGGTTTAAAATTCAGTCACCTAGGGGACAAATTTTTACTAGAGAAGTGGCCTATCAAGTGCCCGTAACATTGGCCGGACGGGACTTTTCTACTAATATGATTGTTCTAAAAGGCCAAGACATAGATGTGATTTTGGGCATGAATTGGCTGGCCCGACATAAAGCAACCCTCAACACTGATCAGAGAACCATCAGGTTGAGTCATAATCAAGAAGAAATTCTCTTGTCTATCCCCATTCCAACCAAAATTACTGGCAGAGTTTATGAAGTCATTATACCGGAAGTCAAGGATATTCCGGTAGTATGCGAGTTCCCAGATGTCTTTCCAGAGGATTTGCCTGGATTTCCACCCGAGAGAGATGTAGAGTTTGTAATTGAATTGAAGCCCGATACGGCTCCCATTTCTCGAAGGTCGTACCGTATGCCTCCAAATGAGCTGGCAGAACTGAAGATTCAGTTACAAGATCTACTATCAAAAGGATTCATTCGGCCAAGCTCGTCACTATGGGGTTGTCGAGCCATATTCGTCAAAAAGAAGGATCAAACTTTACGGATGTGTGTGGATTATCGACCCCTAAATGAGGTCACTATCAAGAACAAGTACCCTCTTCCACGAATTGACATTCTATTCGATCAATTGACTGGAGCGAGGGTATTCTCCAAGATTGATCTTAGATCGGGCTATCATCAGATCTGTATTCGGCCCGAGGATATACCAAAGACCGCATTCACTATGCGGTACGGATTATTTGAATACCTGGTAATGTCTTTTGGACTGGCGAATGCTCCTGCCCACTTCACTTATCTGATGAACTCGGTATTCATGCCCGAGTTGGACAAATTTTTGGTGGTCTTCATAGATGATATTTTGATATATTCAAAGAATGAAGAGGAGCATGCTCAACATTTACGGGTCACGTTAACGCGCTTGAGAGAACATCAATTATATGCCAAGTTCAGTAAATGCACGTTTTGGCTGGAAGAAATTCAATTTCTGGGACATGTGTTATCTGCAAAGGGGATTGCGGTAGATCCCTGCAAAGTCAAGGACATTTTGGAGTGGAAACCCCCAACCACTGTTCACCAAGTCCGATGTTTCCTTGGACTGGCTGGTTATTACCGCCAATTTATACCAGATTTTTCTAAACTTGTGAAGCCAATCACAAGTCTATTGAAGAATGAGACTAAATTCAATTGGTCTTTAAAGTGTAATGAAGCTTTTGAGAAATTGAAGACATTATTAACCACTGCTCCAGTATTGGCTCAACCGGATATTAACAAGCCATTTGATGTGTATTGTGACGTATCTGGCAGTGGTCTCGGCTGCGTATTAATGCAAGAAGGCCGAGTAATTGCGTATGCTTCAAGGCAGTTACGTCGACATGAGGAGCATTATCCTACTCATGATCTGGAGCTAGCTGCAGTGGTTCATGCTCTGAAGATATGGCATCATTATCTACTAGGAAATGTCTATCATATTTATACAGACCACAAAAGTTTGAAATATATCTTTACCCAGTCTAAACTCAACATGAGACAAAGGAGATGGCTTGAGCTTATTAAAGATTATGAACTAGAGATCCATTATCACCCAGGCAAGGCTAATGTAGTGGCAGATGCACTCAGTCGCAAGGCCTCCTGCCATTGCCTAACTATGGGGACTCCTGACATTACGTTGTGCCAGGAGATGGAGAATCTAAACCTGGGTATGATTCAACATGGGACTTCAAATCACTTGAAGCTTGAGTCAGTCATCCTGCAAAGGATAATCGACGCACAAAAGAATGATGAAGGCATGAAACATATTCGGGAAAAGATTGAAGCTGGCAAAGCCAATTGCTTCCGAAAGGATGATCAAGGTATTGTATGGTTCAATAACCGCATAGTTGTGCCAAAGAATGAAGAAGTCCGCCAGCAAATTCTGGATGAAGCACATCTTAGTCGCTATTCTATTCATCCTGGAAGCACTAAGATGTATCAAGATCTGAAACAACATTATTGGTGGACAAAGATGAAGATCAAGATTGCACGCTATGTGTCTAGATGTGACATCTGCAGACGTGTCAAGGCCATACACCTAAAAGCTGCCAGTCCATTACAGTCTCTACCAATACCAACATGGAAATGGGAAGATATAAGTATGGACTTTATTGTGGGATTGCCTAGGACCGCAAAAGGGTATGACTCTATCTGGGTTATTGTTGATCGGCTTACGAAAATTGCTCATTTTCTACCCGTCAAGACAGTGCACCTAGTTGCTGTTTATGCCCAATTGTATATTGCTCGTATTCTCAGTTTGCACGGGGTTTTGAAGACTATAATGTCGGATCGTGGACCTCAATTCGTATCCAAATTCTGGGAAGAACTTCATAAATCCCTGGGTACTAAATTGCTCCACAGTTCGGCCTATCATCCTCAAACAAGTGGGCAGACTGAGAGGGTTAATCAAATACTTGAAGATATGCTACGGACATGTGTGCTGGACTTCTCACAGAAATGGGATGAATGTTTGCCATTAGCGGAATTCTCATATAATAATAGCTATCAAGAAAGCATCAAGATGGCACCCTTTGAAGCTTTATATGGACGACGATGTCATACTCCGCTAAGTTGGTCTAAACCAGGTGAAAGGTACTTCTTCAGGCCTGACCTAGTAAAAGAAACCGAAGAAAAGGTTCAGAAAATAATTCATAATATGAAGAAAGCCCAAGCGCATCAAATGGGTTATGCAGACAAACGACGAATGCCCTTATATTTTCTTGAGGGAGACTATGTCTACCTAAAGGTTTCACCAATGAAGGGCGTATCGCGTTTCGGGGTCAAAGGGAAACTTGCACCACGATATATTGGTCCTTTCCTCATTCTTGAAAGATATGGACCAGTGGCATATCGACTTCAACTACCCGAAACTTTGTCTGCTGTACATAATGTGTTCCACGTGTCCCAATTGAAGAAGTGTCTTCGGGTACCAGATCGAACCGTCGAAGTGACAGATGTTGTCCTTGAACCAGACTAAACATATTCTAAACATCCCAGTCGAGTCTTGGATCAAAAGGACAGAATTACCCGGAGAAAAACTCTCAAGTTTTATAAGATACAGTGGAACCAACATTCCGAAGATGAGGCTACATGGGAAACTCAAGACTTTTTAGATAAGAATTTCCCAGGCTTTTTGGCCTCTTGTAATTTGTAAAGTGTACAACATTGTTGTAATAAAGGAGTGAGTCCCAAACCCACCCCTGCCTTGTACCAAAAATAAGGAAATAAAAATGTGAAGCATTTCCTTTTCCATTACTTACCCTAGGACTTTTAATCTCGGGACGAGATTCTTTTATGGGGGAAAGGATGTAACACCCCTGGTGTTACTGTTACTAAAACTTGAGCATGACATCATAAACATTGGCATTGCATATGTTTGACACACCTAGAGTGCATTCACTAGGTAAAAATTTCAAACAAGTTGTATTGTTCTAGTGTTTTGCAAATAGAACCCTGGAATAGGGGACTTAACCCTAAATGGGGTTTAAAGGGGTAAAACATGACCCAAATTGAGAAAACCCTAAGGTTTAAGTAAAACAATCATAAAATGTTACTAAAGATGGATCTACATTACATTCATACCCCTGAGAAACCAGAAACCCTAATTGAAACCTTGGAAAACCCTAAATTCAAACCCTAGGGGCCTATGTGCAAAAGTAGTGCACATTGGGACTAAAGTGTGAAAACTACTATGTTAAAGCATATAAAGTCATTTGGTTCACAAATGTGTGGATTTGTAAGATAAACCTTGGATTTTGGACTTATTTGCAAAATAAGACCTCAATTGAGTTCTATACTAAGTTTGAAATTCAGTGTTGAAGGCTCAACTTTGGAGCTTTGTATCTTTCAAATTCTAGGGTTTTTGCCCTACGTCACTACATCAACTATGTAGACCTATCTAAGGAGAACAGTTTTGCTTAAGAGAGTAAGTTAGGTTGTTGTGAAAAATTTGGAGATAATCACCCTCAAAGTCAGGCTGTCAGGTCATTTTAAGTCTGAATTTTCCAATAGCAGTGAGACTGGATGAACTTAGAGTTCGATTTTGGGTATGATCCTATGATCTTTCGAGGATGCACCATGTAACAAAATTAAAGCTGGTTTATTAAGCTATAACTTTGGTACAGAGAGCTAGCTCGGTCACTACACCAAATCGGGAGTAAATCAGCGCTAAACCTGCTCTGTCAGGCGCTCTGCTGAAGCAGTGCCATGGTACAGTATCCGAAACTGATCAGACCGCTAGCGCAGGGAGTTCTCGCCGCCAACGATACCTCCACCGCGATTTGTGTCACCGGCGTTTGGATTCGTGCACAGGGCTCGGGGATAACGCTCTGGGTAGAAAGATCGTCACCTCGTGCGCTGGACGCCACTCCGGTGACTCACCGTCGTATCTCCCCTTTTACTTTGCGGCTTCGGCAAATAGGTTCACCGACGATGGCTGACTGCTGGTCGTGTGCCACGTGCTCGGGTATCCCTGTCGCGTCGTCGTGACTCTTTATAGCCATCAAATCGTCGCCGGTGAGGTCACCACGACGGTAGACACGAAGTCACTGAGCCAAGGTTCTTCTCTATCTCCGGCCGTCAGCACTGCTGAGAGCACCTAGAGGGGGGGGGTGAATAGGTGATCCTGTAACACTTCAAAACTTAAGCCACAAAACTTGGTTAATTGTTAGCACAATAATTGCCAAGTGGCTATAGAGGAATCCTCAACAAAACACAATAACCAACAAAGATCAATCACAGAGATGGCACGGTGGTTATCCCATGGTTCGGCCAAGACCAACGCTTACCTACTCCATGTTGTGGCGTCCCAACGGACGAGGGTTGCAATCAACCCCTCTCAAGCGGTCCAAAGACCCACTTGAATACCACGGTGTTTTGCTTGCTTTATCTCAATCCCGTTTGCGAGGAATCTCCACAACTTGGAGCCTCTCGCCCTTACACTTGAAATTCACAAAGAACACGGAGCAAGGGAGGGATTAGCAACACACACAAGACACAAGAATCAAAGTGTCAACACGCACACAAGTCGCAACAAGAGCTCACAACACAACTCAATGAGTTCACAACTCCACTAGAGCTCTATATGCTATCACAATGAAACGAATGCGCGAAATCGATGTCTTGGTGCTTAGAAATGATTAGGAGATGCTTGGTGTGTCCCTCCATGCGCCTAGGGGTCCCTTTTATAGCCCCAAGGCAGCTAGGAGCCGTTGAGCACAAGTTTGGAAAGCCATTCTTGCCTTCTGTCATCGGGGGCACCGGACAGTCCGGTGCACACCGGACACTGTCCGGTGACCGATTTCCTTCCTTAAATAGTGAAGCCGACCGTTAGCAGCCTGAGAGCCGTTGGCGCACCGGACATGTCCAGTGCACACCGGACAGTCCGGTGCCGTCTTCTAGCTGTTGGCTCGGCCACGTGTCCCGCGCAGATTGCGCGGCCGACCGTTGGCCCGGCCGACCGTTGGCCCGGCCGACCGTTGGCTCACCGGACTGTCCGGTGAAGTTTAGCCGTACGTCGCCGGTGAATTCCCGAGAGCGGCCACTTCGCTCGAGCCAGCCTGGCGCACCGGACACTGTCCGGTGCACCAACGGACACTGTCCGGTGCACCACCGGACAGTCCGGTGCTCCCAGACTCAGCAGATTCTTGGCTGCTCGAGCCAAGACATTTCCAATTGGATTTTTCCTGTTTCCAGCACTTAGACACAATACATTAGTCCATAAAACAATGTACTAAGTCTGAGAAACATACCTTAATTCTTGATTTGTACCTTGTCCACCTTTTTACACTTAGGCACTTGTGTTGGACACTAAATCACCAAAATACTTAGAAATGGCCCAAGGGCACATTTCCCTTTCAATCTCCCCCTTTTTGGTGATTTATGCCAACACAACATAAAGCAAGTAGAACAAGTACAAAATCAAATCAAATAAGAACTCAAAATTGTTTTGATTCAATTTTGACATATATGGATCACTCTATGCCACCACTTGGTTTGTTTTTGCAAATCAAACTCAAATTTCTATCTCTAAGTCAAACACACATGTTAAGACATAAAGAGAGTCATTCCAAGAGAAATTGACTTAAGATTTCAAAAACTCCCCCTTTTTCCCATAATCAATACTTCTCCCCACAAGAAGCCAACTTTTGACAAAAGAGTTTTGACAAACCAAAAGCTCTATTCTACTATTTTCAAAATCTCTCTATTCTACTATTTTCAAAATCTCTCAAGTGGTAGCTGATCCATTTATCGCTTTGGCCTTTATTTTCTCCCCCTTTGGCATCAAGCACCAAAACGGGATCAATCTTGGCCCTTTAACCCCATTGCCTCACCAAAATCTTCAAATAAGAACACAAAGGCAATAAGAGTATGAAGATGAACTTGGAAAAGTTACTCTTTTCATCGGAGTGCAGTGGAAGTCTTGCATGGTCCAAGTCCACCTTTTCCCTTTCAATTTTCCTTGGAGACTAAAACAACGAAACTCAAGTACATGGTTAGTCTCAAAGGGTCAAGTTGTAGCACAACTCCCCCTAAATATGTGCATTACTTGCAAACAGGACTTGTGAGGTCCAGGGAGTGTTTGTACAACTTGAGCACCACAATAAGCAACAAAATGCAGAATGAACATGATCAAAGGCATAAACACATGTATGCTACATTTTTATCCAAGTTTCGCGAATCTAAGATATTGAGCTCACTACGCAACCTGCAAAAGGTCTTCTCATCTAGAGGCTTGGTAAAGATATCGGCTAGCTGGTTCTCGGTGCTAACATGAAACACTTCGATATCTCCCTTTTGCTGGTGGTCTCTCAAAAAGTGATGCCGGATGTCAATGTGCTTTGTGCGGCTGTGCTCAACAGGATTTTCCGCTATTCGGATAGCACTCTCATTATCACATAGGAGTGGGACTTTACTCAGATTGTAGCCAAAGTCCCTGAGGGTTTGCCTCATCCAAAGTAGTTGCGCACAACACTGTCCTGCGGCAACGTACTCGGCCTCAGCGGTGGATAGGGCAACGGAGGTTTGTTTCTTAGAGTTCCATGACACCAGGGACCTTCCTAAGAATTGGCACGTCCCCGATGTACTCTTCCTATCGACCTTACATCCAGCATAGTCGGAATCTGAGTACCCAATCAAGTCAAAGTTAGACCCCTTTGGATACCAGATCCCGAAGCAAGGCGTAGCGACTAAATATCGAAGAATTCGCTTCACAGCCACTAAGTGACACTCCTTCGGATCGGATTGAAATCTAGCACACATGCATACGCTAAGCATAATATCCGGTCTACTAGCACATAAATAAAGCAAAGAACCTATCATGGACCGGTATGCTTTTTGATCAACGGACTTACCTCCTTTGTTGAGGTCGGTGTGTCCGTCGGTTCCCATCGGCGTCTTTGCGGGCTTGGCGTCCTTCATCCCAAACCTCTTTAGCAAATCTTGTGTGTACTTCGTTTGGGAGATGAAGGTGCCGTCCTTGAGTTGCTTCACTTGGAACCCAAGGAAGTAGGTCAACTTGCCCATCATCGACATCTCGAATTTCTGCGTCATTACCCTGCTAAACTCTTCACAAGACTTTTGGTTAGTAGAACCAAATATTATGTCGTCGACATAAATTTGGCACACAAAAAGATCACCATCGCAAGTCTTAGTAAAAAGAGTTGGATCGGCTTTCCCAACCTTGAAAGCATTAGCAATTAAAAAGTCTCTAAGGCATTCATACCATGCTCTTGGGGCTTGCTTAAGTCCATAGAGCGCCTTAGAGAGCTTACACACGTGGTCAGGGTACCGTTCATCCTCGAAGCCAGGGGGCTGCTCCACGTACACCTCCTCCTTGATCGGCCCGTTGAGGAAAGCGCTCTTCACATCCATTTGGTACAACCTGAAAGAATGATGAGCGGCATATGCTAGCAAGAAACGAATTGATTCTAGCCTAGCCACAGGAGCAAAAGTCTCCTCAAAGTCCAAACCTGCGACTTGGGCATAACCTTTTGCCACAAGTCGAGCCTTGTTCCTCGTCACCACCCGTGCTCGTCCTGTTTGTTGCGGAACACCCACTTGGTTCCCACAACATTTTGCTTGGGACGAGGCACCAGTGTCCAAACTTCGTTGCGCTTGAAGTTGTTGAGTTCCTCCTGCATGGCCAACACCCAGTCTGGATCTAGCAAGGCCTCTTCTACCCTGAAAGGCTCAATAGAAGAGACAAAAGAGTAATGCTCACAAAAATTAACTAATCTTGAGCGAGTAGTTACTCCCTTGCTAATATCACCCAATATCTGGTCGACGGGATGATCCCTTTGAATTGTCGCTCGAACTTGGTTGGAGGTGCCTGAGGTGCTTCTTCCTCTTGAACATCCTGTGCTCCCCCTTGATCATGTGCCTCCACTTGAGGTACCTGTTCGTCATCTTGGGTTGGGGGATGCACCATAGTTGAGGAAGACGGTTGATCTTGCTCCAAATGTTCCTGAGGCCGTACATCTCCAATCGCCATGGTGCGTATCACGGCCGTTGGAACGTCTTCTTCATCTACATCATCAAGATCAACAACTTGCTCTCTTGGAGAGCCATTAGTCTCATCAAATACAACGTCGTTAGAGACTTCAACCAATCTCGATGATTTGTTGAAGACCCTATACGCCTTTGTATTTGAATCATAACCTAATAAAAACCCTTCTACGGCTTTGGGAGCAAATTTGGAATTCCTACCTTTCTTCACTAGAATGTAGCATTTACTCCCAAAAACACGAAAATACGATACATTAGGTTTGTTACCGGTTAGCAGCTCATACGACCTCTTCTTGAGGAGGCGGTGAAGGTAGACCATGTTGATGGCGTGGCAAGCCGTGTTCACGGCTTCCGACCAAAAGCACTCGGGGGTCTTGAATTCTCCAAGCATAGTCCTCGCCATATCTATGAGCGTTCTGTTCTTCCTCTCTACCACACCATTTTGCTGAGGTGTGTAGGGAGCGGAGAACTCGTGCTTGATCCCCTTCTCCTCAAGAAACTCCTCCACTGGAAGGTTCTTGAATTCGGACCCGTTGTCGCTCCTTATCTTCTTCACCTTGAGCTCAAACTCATTTTGAGCTCTCCTTAGGAATCGCTTGAGGGTCCCTTGGGTTTCAGACTTATCCTGCAAAAAGAACACCCAAGTGAAGCGGGAAAAGTCATCAACGATAACTAGACCATACTTACTTCCTCCTATGCTCAGATAGGCGACGGGTCCGAAGAGGTCCATATGTAGCAGCTCCAGGGGTCTTGATGTTGTCATCACATTTTTGGTGTGATGAGAGCCTCCCACCTGTTTCCCTGCTTGACAAGCTGCACAAGGCCTATCTTTTTCGAAATGAACATTGGTTAGACCTATCACGTGTTCTCCCTTTAGAACCTTGTGGAGGTTCTTCATCCCCACATGTGCTAAGCGGCGATGCCACAGCCAGCCCATGCAAGTCTTAGCCATTAAGCATGCATCTAGACCGGCCTCTTCTTTTGCAAAATCAACTAAGTAAAGCTTGCCGTCTAGTACACCCTTAAAAGCTAGTGAACCATCACATCTTCTAAAGACAGACACATCTACATTTGTAAACAAACAGTTATATCCCATATTGCATAATTGACTAACAGATAGCAAATTATATCCAAGAGACTCTACTAAAAACACATTAGAGATAGAGTGCTCATTTGAGATTGCAATTTTACCTAACCCTTTTACCTTGCCTTGATTCCCATCACCGAATATTATTGAAACTTGGGAATCTTTATTCTTGACGTAGGAGGTGAACATCTTCTTCTCCCCCGTCATATGGTTTGTGCATCCGCTGTCAATAATCCAGCTTGAACCCCCGGATGCATAAACCTGCAAGGCAAATTTAGGCTTGGGTCTTAGGTACCCAACTCATGTTGGGTCCTGCAAGGTTAGCACAAATATCCTTAGGGACCCAAATGCAAGTTTTGTCTCCCTTGCATCTTGCCCCTAATTTTCTAGCAACTATCTTCATATCCTTTCTACAAATAGCAAAAGAAGCATTTAAAGCATGATATATTGTAGAAGGTTCATTAACTTTCCTAGGAACATTTACGAAATTTCTCCTAGGCATATTATGAATAACATTTCTCCTACCAACATTTCTATCATGCACATAAGAAGAACTAGAAGCAATCATGGCATGAGAATCAAAGGCATTATATACATTACAACTCATATAAGCATTTCTAGGTTGTCTTCTATCATAGTACATAAAGGCATGGTTCTTTTGCACACTACTAGCCATAGGGGCCTTCCCTTTTTCCTTGGCGGAGATGGGAGCCTTATGGCTTGTCAAGTTCTTGGCTTCCCTCTTGTAGCCAAGTCCATCCTTAATTGAGGGGTGTCTACCAATCGTGTAGGCATCCCTTGCAAATTTTAGCTTGTCAAATTCATTCTTGCTAGTCTTAAGTTGGGCATTAAGACTAGCTAATTCATCATTTAATTTGGAAATTGAAACTAAATGATCACTACAAGCATCAATGTCGAAATCTTTACACCTATTACAAGTTTCAACAATTTCTACACAAGAATTAGATTTACTAGCTACTTCTAGTTTAGCATTTAAATCATCATTAAAACTTTTTAACTTAGCAATAGTTTCATGACAAGAAGATAATTCACTAGAGAGCATTTCATTCCTCTTAATTTCTAGAGCAAGAGATTTTTGTGCTTCTACAAATTTGTCATGTTCTTCATACAACAAATCCTCTTGTTTTTCTAAAAGCATATTCTTGTCATTCAAGGCATCAATTAATTCATTAATTTGTCTACCTTGGTTCTATCTAATCCCTTGAATAAGCATGAGTAATCTATCTCATCATCATCACTAGACTCATCTTCACTCGAAGAAGCATAAGTACTAGTATGAGTGCTTACCTTCTTCTCTCTTGTCATGAGGCAAGTGTGACGCTCGTTGGGGAAGAGGGATGACTTGTTCAAGGCGGTGGCGGCGAGTCCTTCATTGTCAGAGTCGGAGGAGGAACAATCCGAATCCCACTCCTTTCCGATATGTGCCTCGCCCTTGGCCTTCTTGTAATGCTTCTTTTTCTCCCTCTTGTTCCCTTGGTCCTGATCACTATCATTGTCGGGACAGTTAGCAATAAAATGACCAAGCTTACCGCATTTGAAGCATGAGCGCTTCCCCTTGACTTTGGTCTTGCTTGGCTGCCCCTTGCGACCTTTAAGCGCCGTCTTGAAGCGCTTAATGATGAGGGCCATCTCCTCATCATTGAGTCCGGCAGCCTCAACTTGTGCCACCTTGCTTGGTAGCGCCTCCTTGCTCCTTGTTGCCTTGAGAGCAATGGGTTGAGGCTCATGACTAGGACCGTTCAACGCGTCGTCCACGTATCTTGCCTCCTTGATCATCATTCGCCCGCTTACAAACTTCCCAAGAACTTCTTCGGGCGACATCTTGGTGTACCTGGGATTTTCACGTATATTGTTCACCAAATGAGGATCAAGAACGGTAAATGACCTTAGCATTAGGCGGACGACGTCGTGGTCCGTCCATCGCGTGCTCCCGTAGCTCCTTATTTTGTTGATAAGGGTCTTGAGCCGGTTGTATGTTTGTGTCGGCTCCTCGCCCCTTATCATCGCGAACCGTCCAAGCTCGCCCTCCACCAACTCCATTTTGGTGAGCAAGGTGACGTCGTTTCCCTCATGAGAGATCTTGAGGGTGTCCCAGATCTGCTTGGCATTATCCAAGCCGCTCACCTTGTGATACTCGTCCCTGCACAAAGAGGCTAGCAACACAGTAGTAGCTTGTGCATTTTTATGAATCTGTTCATTAATAAACACAGGGCTATCCGAGCTATCAAATTTCATTCCACTTTCCACAATCTCCCAAATGCTTGGATGGAGAGAAAACAGGTGAGTACGCATTTTGTGGCTCCAAAATCCGTAATCCTCTCCATCAAAGTGAGAGGGCTTGCCAAGTGGAATGGGGAGCAATTGAGCATTTGAACTATGCGGAATGCGCGAATAATCGAAAGAAAAGTTTGAGTTAACCGTCTTTCGTCTATCGTAGTCGTCGTCGTCCTTTTGGGAGGAGGAAGATTCGTCACTGTCGTAGTAGACAATTTCCTTGATGTGCCTTGTCTTCTTCTTCCTCCCGTCTTTTCTTTTGTGGCCCGAGCCTGAGTCAGTGGGCCTATCATCATTGGGCTCGTTGAAGAAGGACTCCTTCTCCTTGTCGTTGATCACCATCCCCTTGCCTTTAGGATCCATCTCTTCAGGCAGTTAGTCCCTTTCTTGAAGAGAACGGCTCTAATACCAATTGAGAGCACCTAGAGGGGGGGGGTGAATAGGTGATCCTGTAACACTTCAAAACTTAAGCCACAAAACTTGGTTAATTGTTAGCACAATAATTGCCAAGTGGCTATAGAGGAATCCTCAACAAAACACAATAACCAACAAAGATCAATCACAGAGATGGCACGGTGGTTATCCCGTGGTTCGGCCAAGACCAACGCTTGCCTACTCCACGTTGTGGCGTCCCAACGGACGAGGGTTGCAATCAACCCCTCTCAAGCGGTCCAAAGACCCACTTGAATACAACGGTGTTTTGCTTGCTTTATCTCAATCCCGTTTGCGAGGAATCTCCACAACTTGGAGCCTCTCGCCCTTACACTTGAAATTCACAAAGAACACGGAGCAAGGGAGGGATTAGCAACACACACAAGACACAAGAATCAAAGTGTCAACACGCACACAAGTCGCAACAAGAGCTCGCAACACAACTCAATGAGTTCACAACTCCACTAGAGCTCTATATGCTATCACAATGAAACGAATGCGCGAAATCGATGTCTTGGTGCTTAGAAATGATTAGGAGATGCTTGGTGTGTCCCTCCATGCGCCTAGGGGTCCCTTTTATAGCCCCAAGGCAGCTAGGAGCCGTTGAGCACAAGTTTGGAAAGCCATTCTTGCCTTCTGTCATCGGGGGCACCGGACAGTCCGGTGCACACCGGACACTGTCCGGTGACCGATTTCCTTCCTTAAATAGCGAAGCCGACCGTTAGCAGCCTGAGAGCCGTTGGCGCACCGGACATGTCCGGTGCACACCGGACAGTCCGGTGCCGTCTTCTAGCCGTTGGCTCGGCCACGTGTCCCGCGCAGATTGCGCGGCCGACCGTTGGCCCGGCCGACCGTTGGCTCACCGGACAGTCCGGTGCACACCGGACAGTCCGGTGAAGTTTAGCCGTACGTCGCCGGTGAATTCCCGAGAGCGGCCACTTCGCTCGAGCCAGCCTGGCGCACCGGACACTGTCCGGTGCACCACCGGACACTGTCCGATGCACCCAGACTCAACAGATTCTTGGCTGCTCGAGCCAAGACATTTCCAATTGGATTTTTCCTGTTTCCAGCACTTAGACACAATACATTAGTCCATAAAACAATGTACTAAGTCTGAGAAACATACCTTAATTCTTGATTTGTACCTTGTCCACCTTTTTACACTTAGGCACTTGTGTTGGACACTAAATCACCAAAATACTTAGAAATGGCCCAAGGGCACATTTCCCTTTCAACTGCTCAGCCAAATTACGCGCCACCGCCTAAGCCCTCTATAAATTGAAGGCCGGGGCAGCTACGCTACATCATCCCGAAACCAGAGCCTCCAATCCCACCCTCAATCGTTCACCAGAGCGCACGAATTTTGAATCCCCCCCAAATCGGTCCGCTGCACCGCGAAGAACAGCCCGCCCGTGGCTAGCCCACTCTGGTTTGTTCCTATCCAATTCAAGTGTTGTTTCCATGGCTCTGCACACTTGTGAAGCTCACTGTGGTGCCCGTTCACTCAATTCAGCCCTGATTGAGCAGGAACACGAGCTTGTGGTTGCGGTTTCCGCCGTGCTCATGGGCATACCATTCTCAGTGCGTTCATGTCAAATTGATGAATGTTCTGAAGTCATCTTTAGTCGGTTATGCTTCCCCGATCACTAGCCATAGTAGCCATCGCCGGCCAGGGTTATTTCTCTGGACTTGGGCCGCATGGGCTGGATTCAGCGACTATCACTACAGCAATCCAAAGCATCCCCGTCGGCTATATTAATTCCCGTCGGCCTGCGTGCGGGCCGACGGGGATTAATTAATTCCCGTCGGCCAGTCAACGCAGCCGATGGGGATTAAGTAACTCCCGTCAGCCCCAGCTTAGGCCGACGGCGATTAACTAACTCCCGTCGGCCGCGCCGCCAGGCCGACGGGAGTTATTTGAAATAACCAACGCCGGTCGTTCTTCTTCCTCTTTCTGTTTCTCTACGCCGCGCATTTCTCTACGACGCCCGCGCCGCCGCCGTGCTACCCTGCCCGTGCCCCGCGCCCGCTCGCACGCCGCCGGTGCTGCCCGCCGCCCCGCCGGTGCTGCCCACCGCGCCCGCCGGTGCTGCCCGCCGCCCACGCGCCACCGCGCCGCCCGTGTTGCCCGCCGCCCACGCCGCCCACGCCGCCACCGCGCCCACGCCCGCACGCCGCCCGCACGCCGCCACCGCGCCGCCCGTGCTGCCCGCCGCCCCCGCGCCCACGCCGCCGCGTCCACGCCGCGCCCACGACCGCCGCCCCCGCCCGGGCGCCCGACGACCGCCGCCGAACGCCGTCGCCCGCCCAATGCGGTCACCCGCCGCCGTCCACGGTAGCCGCGACTTCCCCACATCGAGGTCGTCCATCTGCGTCCACCACCGTCGTCCGCGCAAAGTGAGCGAGGTATATTATATATATTGTAATGTTTTATTTTCGTCGGTTTTTTGTGGCCGACGGGAGTTAACTGTTATGTGATTAAATTTTGTTTAAATTTGTTAATTAACAGTGTTAGTAGTCTTCATATTTTTAATTTTATGTTGCAAATATAAAATGTGTTGTTTAATGTTATTAGTTAATGAATTTGATGATTAATGTGATGTGTTATACAAATAGTAGTTATTTCAAATATTATTATTTAATGAATTTGATGTTATGCAAGTAGTAATCATGTTAATGTGGTTAAGTTATGTTATGTATATATATAGTTTAACTACTTACCTATAGATGTATGTGTGACGTGTAGAAACATGAATATCTCACACGCACTCTTTACTCGTACACACAGCCGCAATAATGGGTGATAGACGTGATTGGATGTATGAAGGTTTCAAGAAGGGTGGGTGTCACACAAGTGAATGGTTTGCCAAGACGTAGATGTTTTTGGACCATGCAGCTGCTTTGTCACAAATAGATAATATTAGGTGTCCATGCAATAAATGTAGAAATATGACGAGCCACACCAAGAGGCAGGTCACACTACACCTGTGTTCGCATGGTTTCGTGCCAGGCTATAAGGTCTGGTATCTCCATGGTGAAGATGTTGAACGAGCAACAGAAGTAGAAGTTGATGACGGTGAAGATGATGTTGATAGGATGGACCAGATGCTTGAGGATCTGCAGCCTGAACTGGCACCAGATCATCATGATTCACCTACACCGGAGGTTCAGAAGTTCTTCGACCTACTCAAAGCGTCAGAAGAGCCTCTTCACGGGCACACTGACGTGACCGTACTGGAATTCGTGACCCGGCTGATGTCAATCAAGTCCAAGTTTGCATTCTCAATTAATTGTTACAAGGAGCTTGTGGATTTGATTAGCGAGGTTCTCCCTACGGGTCACAAGATGCCCAAAGACATGTACCAGTCCAAGAAATTGCTTGAAGGTCTTGGTATGGAGTATGAGAAGATTGATGTTTGCCAAGACAACTGTATGCTTTTTTGGAAGGAACATGGCAGAGAACAGAAATGCTTAAAATGTGGGAAGTCGAGGTACGTGGAGCTTGTAAATGAAGATGGGGAGAAGGTGGTGACAAAGGTTGCACATAAACAGCTTCGGTACATGCCTCTCACTCCTAGAGTGAAACGTTTGTTTCTCTCGAGGAAGACCGCTATGCACATGAGGTGGCATAAAGATTGTACGGACAGACAAGATGGGTTAATGGTGCACCCGTCAGATGGTGATGCATGGAAGGCTCTTGACAAATTTGATCCAGATTTTGCGAGCGATGCAAGACACGTTCGTATCGGCTTGGCAACTGATGGTTTCACGCCGTTCAATATGACCGCTGCGTCGTATTCATGTTGGCCTGTCATTGCCATACCGTACAACCTTCCACCTGCTCTTTGCATGAAATATGAGTTTATGTTCCTATGTCTTGTTATACCTGGGCCTGAGCATCCTGGCGTACGCCTCAATGTGATGCTTCAACCACTGATTGAAGAGTTAAAGAAGCTATGGCAAGGTGTGGAAGCCTATGATTGCTTCAACAAGCAGAAATTCAATCTTCGTGTTGCATATCTGTTCTCGGTTCATGATTTTATGGCGTATGGTATTTTCTATGGATGGAGCGTGCATGGTAGATTGACGTGTCCTTATTGTGCTAAAGATACAGATTGTTTTCGTCTTAGTGCTGGTGGCAAGATATGTTACTTTGATTGCCATAGATGTTTTCTACCCTTCAATCACCCCTTCAGAAGGCAGAGAAAGGAATTTAGGAAGGGCACCATCGTCACGAAGGGACCGCCCATGCGACGTAGTGGGATAGAAATTACAGAAGAGCATATGAAACTTGTCCTAGACGAGAGTGGGAAAAGGTATCAAGGTTTTGGTGAGGAGCATAACTGGACTCACATATGTGGCTTGTGGGAGCTTCCTTATGCTAAGTCATTGATTTTGATGCACAACATCGACGTCATGCATCAAGAGAGTAACTTTTGCCAAGCCCTCATAAATACATGCATGGATTTCCCTGATAAAACGAAAGACAATGACAAGGCACGCATGGACTTAGCAGTGATATGTGATCGTCCAACCCTAGTGCTTAGAGAAAACGGAGGCAAACCAAAAGCTGACTATTGTCTGAAATCTAAGCAACGGAAAGAAGTGATGAAGTGGATGAAGGATATTAAATTCCCCGATGGTTATGCCGCTGGTTTTAGAAGATCTGTGAACTTGAAGACAATGAAGATGAATGGACTGAAGAGCCATGACTTCCACATAATTATGGAGAGGCTCATGCCTGTAATGTTTCGTGGATACATTTCAGAAGCTGTGTGGAAAACGTTAGCTGAAGTTAGCTATTTCTACAGACAATTGTGTGCTAAAGAAATCAGAAGAGATGTGATGGAACAGCTGGAGAAAGAGGCACCAGTGCTTTTGTGCAAATTGGAAAAAATATTTCCATCGAGTTTCTTCAATCCTATGCAGCATCTCTTTATACATCTTCCATATGAGGCTAAGGTCGGTGGTCCTGTTCAGTATAGGTGGATGTTTCATATAGAAAGAGCTTTAAAGAAGCTTAGAGCAATGGTGGGCAATAAGGCAAGAGTTGAAGGATGTATTGCGGAACAATTTAAACTTAAGGAGGTAGCACACTTCACAAGTTGTTACTTTGCAGAAGAACATAATGTATTTGCTCGAAAGAAAAGGTACCATGATGATGAACGAGAGATGCCTCCTTGTAGTGATCTTTCGATTTTTCAGACAAACGGCAAAGCCGTTGGTCCACCCAAGGCATATCACCTCAGTATGGAAGAACGGAAGTCTGCTTTACTGTACATGTTCACGAATATGCCTGAGGTGGAGAAATATTTTGTGTAAGACTTATTTTCTTAAACTGTTCATATGTGAATTAGTTTATGTTATCAAATATCTCATGTCACACAATAATATTTGACAGCGAGTTTGATGAACAAAACATGAGGTGTCTCGGTAGGCCAACAGCGAGAGACATAGACAAATTGCGACGCGATGGTATGCATGGGCGACCTAATTTCATTATGTGGCTTCGGGACCGTGTAAGTCTTAATTATGTGGGTACGAGAGCTAATTTCAGTTAACTAATATTACAGAATTTGCTAATGCTTTGTGGCATAATTGACAGTTTGGGGAGGAAATGAATTTGAATGATGACTTACGTCAGTTATCTATTGGAAGCGTAACTGCCAAAAGCTATGGACGTTACGACGTCAATGGATATCGCTTTCGTTCAAGCATTTTCGAATCAAGTCATCCTATGGCCGCCACTCAAAATAGTGGAGTCATTACTAGGGCAACCGACATGGAAGGACACGAAGCCTGCTATTACGGGAAAATCAAAAATATAATCGAGATTACATTTGCTGGAAATAAGCCTTTAGCGCTAGTTTTCTTTGAGTGCAAATGGTATGACCCGAAGTATTATAGGATCGAATTTGGGATGACACAGATCCAACCGGAAAAATTGCTTCAAGGACACGACACGTATATCCTTGCCCATCAAGCAGACCAAGTTTATTTCTCGACATATCCATGCAAAAAGTTGTCTAAATGGAGGGTTGTGTACAATGTAAATCCCCGCGAACGCCTATACACTCCTGGTGAGGACGAATATCAAATTGGTCACCTTGAGCAGGTTGATGAGGTGTTTCAAGAAGAAGAGTTGCCAACTAGTTTTCATATTGATCCTGCACCGGCATTAGATTCACTAGTTGCAGACGTTAACGACTTAACTTTTCCCGAGAGACGGAGAAGACAACCTGTTAGGAGAAAAGTTAAATGGCGACCACTGCATAGAAGAGAACAAATAGATCCTGATTTTGATGATATTTAACAAGTAAAGTTGTTTTGTTATTTCATTTGTTTCTATTTTAACTATTATGTCATTTTTGATGCACTAATGAATAATTTCTTATTTTTTATGCAGGATGCCGCCAAAATCAAAGAAGTCAGTGAAGGGGCTGTTCAAGGGCATGAGCCTTTTTCAGGGCAGTTCTTCTAGCAGCAGCAGACGTCGAGAGCTGTTAAGCGCGGTACATGGAGATGAGGTAACATATCTTGTACAAATAAATTTGTTTACATATTTACAAATAAATCTTGAGTTGTATATACCAGGATGAGCAGCACACTGAGGAGCAGCACAATGAGGCTGAGCAGCACATTGAGGAGGTGGAGCACAATGAGGAGGTGGAGCACGTGACATGGGACCAGGCCGCACAGCATCACCAGCCATGGGACTAGTGGGACCACCAGAGAGAGCAGCAACAGGCGTGGGACCAGTGGGGCCAACAGGGCGAACCGGCTGACAACCCGATGGATGATGGCTCGGGAGGCTCTTCAGCGACACGCACACGTCGCTCAAGAAAAAGCCATTCAGTAAAGCCTCGTCACGTGATAGAGCAAGAGGCTGATAGGACTTTAATCATGCCACATGGAGATCGGTGAGTGTAATATATTAACTTATCTCATATAACTATTATGTGTATTATTAATGTTTTTTGTGTAATGCAGGAATTGGGAGGACCTGTCCTTCGACGGCAAGGGACACCACACTCAGGTTAACCTTACGTTGGGTTCTCTTTGCCGCCTTCACTACCCTGGTATAGTGAAGGTGTCAAACGGTGATACCGAGGATGAGGTGCTCGTCAGTACCTGGGACGAGTACAAGTTTAAAAAGGAACGAAACCACACCGACAGACAGGGACTTGTGCGTAATGACTTTTGGGTATGAATTCTTTATTATTTTTGTTATGTTTCTTAATATTGTAAATCTATGACTTATACCATTGTATTTGTATTATTTATGTTGTAGCTTCGATATCGGTTGCCTGACGGAGAGGATTACATGGGGCACGCTGAACGTGTCTTCCAAAACAATGCAAAGAAGCTCGTGAAGGATGCCATATACTATGCGAGAATTCAGGCTACAAACCTGTATTTTCAAAAGCATCCAGAAGAAGCAGGCCCCTTGAGTAAAAAGGAAGGGTCCTCAAAGATATATTTGACTGAGGATCAATATCGTGAGGTTAGTATTCAATTTGTTTTACCCTTTATATTGATTGTTGTGATTGATATAATATGTAACATTGTGTGTGCAGGTGATGGTTCCATAGATGGCGCCCGTGCCTGATGCGTACTATGCTTGGTGTCGATATTGGGCTTCCGAAGGCTTCCAGAAAGCGTCAGCGCATCACAGACAATGTCGAGGAACCAATCCTAACCACAAGTTTGGCGGTGATGACATGATACGAAAAGCTAAAAGAATGGTAAGTTTGATCTAGCTATGTCGATGAGCAAATAGTACAATTTCTTATGAATGTTTTTTGTTTATACAGGAAGCTACGAGTGGCCAAAAGCCTAGTGACATTGAGGTCTACCAGGAGGGCCACAAAGGACCAGACCCGAACAACCCTGACCAGCTCTGCAGCCAGACAGCCACGGATCGCTTGGTGAGTTTTGGCCCAAAAGTACAAACGTTCAAAGTATAGAAATTCCTGCATTTGTAAGGTTGTGAATGATGTATAGGCGGCATATGGGGAGGAGATGGTTCGTCGCCATGGCCCTGACTTCGACTGGCGTCATGAACCGGTGGATCCCTCGGTGGTGTACGCAAGTGGTGGTGGCAAAGCGCATGGACGGTAAGCTCTAACTTATGAAATTATATGGTTGACACTAAATTGATTATGCAGTAATAACATTTTTTGAATCACTTATAGATACGCACTCTTCGACGGATTCATTGACTCGTCGTCGGTGAGATCTCAGAGGACGGGTTCGTCTTCCCGTAGCTCATGCTCTCGTCGACCGAACGAGCAGGAGTTAGAGATTATGAGGATGCGTGAAGAGATGAGACAACAGCGCGAATTTATGGAGGCTTGCAATGCCCATAACCAAGCGATGTATCAAGTGAGTACACATAATCCGAACTCTAAATTATTATATTTCAATACAACATCTTCAGTAGTAACACATATGTTAAACAGTTAATGCAGCAACAGGGCATGGCAACAAATTTTCCACCGCCACCACAATGGAGCCAATTTGCAAACACACCAGTTCCACCACCACAGTTCAACACCCCTCCGCCACATATACCTGCACCTGGAGATAGGGTACGTTTCATAACTCTCGATTAATTTATACACTTGTATACTTTTTGATATTTGTATTTAACGTGTTGATATTTGCTAACTTGCATAGGTTACGCCTGAAGCGGGTGGTAGTGGGTCTGATCTAGCAGGGACTGGATTTGTTGACTCGCTCTTCGCATTCCCTCCTCCTGGTGGTGGTGGCGGCAACGGTCAAAGCTCTAACCACCCAAGTGGTGGTTATCTCTAAACAATTGAACTCGTGCTCGTTATGTTTTTAACTCCTGGACGTTATGTTTGTGTAAACACTTGATCTTAACTCGTATCAGAAATGTTTGTGTATGTTATGTGACGGATTTAACCTATAATGCGTTTGTGATGTGTACGCTCATGTGGATGATATATATGTTTGTGATGTGTATGTTTTGTGATGTGTATGTTCATGTGGATGATATATATATTTTGTCATATGTTTGTCTGTGGAGAAATGTCTAATTTGGTGTTGTTGTTGCAGAATTATAGATTAACTCCCGTCGGCCCAGTTAATCCCCGTCGATTTAACCATAGCCGACGGGAATTAATAGTTAATTCCCGTCGGCCCAGTTAATCCCCGTCGGCTGACTGGGCCAACGTGAGTTAATTGTTAATTCCCGTCGGCTGACTGGGCCGACGTGAGTTAATTGTTAATTCCCGTCGGCTGGTAGGGCCGACGGGAATTAATTGATAACTCCCGTCGGCTGGTAGGGCCGACGGGAATTAATTGATAACTCCCGTCGGCCATTAACTAGCCGACGGGGATTAATTATTCCCGTCAGCCGCCGACGAGAATAACCGTATCCCCGACATCTAACGCCCGTCGGCTAACAACCGACGGGAATAAGCCTTAAACCGACGGGAATTACTTATTCCCGTCGGTTTAAGGCTTATTCCCGTCGGTTGTCGGCCGACGGGAATTAATTGATTTCCTGTAGTGTATGTTATTTCTGCAGTTGTCAGCGACTATGTTAAATAGTGCCTTGGACTCTGCAGGATATTCAAGAAGACAAGGGCCCTTCTGCAAAGTTTCCAGCGCGCGCGCGGGCGCACGCGCGTTTTCTCTGGACTTGGGCCGCGTGGGCTGGATTCAGCCCAGCACTGTTCCAACCTTTTCTTTTTCTATGAAGCTTTAGAAATCTATAGAAAATGGTAGAAAAATCCTAAAAATGTCAAACCAATTTTGTTAGATTCCTAATTTTCCATAGAATTTAATAAAAATAGTTTTATGATTTTTAGGACAAATAGGGAATTTTGGGGTATTTAAAATAGCTTAAAACATTGTTTTTGGATTTTTAGAAAATAGATAATCATTCCAAAAATGCCCAAACTTTTTTTATGTGAACTCAAAACATTATTTAGAAGCCTTGGGTAGAGTTTGGTTGGATTTGGACCTTGTTTGCTAATTAGAACCCACAACCCCCACCCTACCCTTTGAATTCCTTTACTAACTCCGAAAACCCTAGTTTCCCGGAGAACCGTGAAGGAAAATTGTATTCAAGAACCTTAGACAATAAATTCTTATTATCTTTGCACTCTCATGAGCATTTCATGGCATACATTCTTATATACATATATATGGTTATCTGTAGAAAACAAAGAAGAAATCGAAGTAACTGAAGAGAAGACATCACCACCACCTTCGACATCTCAGGCAGGAAACTGTTTCTACCTTGATATCTGCGGGTCCGAGCCTGACTCACCTATCAACGAAGGCAAGCCCCGGTGCATTTGCCACCTTCCTTGATGTTTTTTTAAATCTTTCTCACTTAATTGATGCATTAGGTGATAGGAGTTAAATGCTTAAACAATTCCTACATTACCTTCTTTGAATTTGATTACCTTCCTTGAAACCCTGTTTTTACAAAAGGTTTTATTATGCTTAGTATTGCTCTAGCAAAACAAAAGGTTTTGTTTTACAAAAGATGTTTGGCAAGTGGGAGGGATGTTTTTGAAAATAAAACTTGATGGTGGATCCATCATGGCCGTGATGGGTTCAACCTCGGAAAAGATGTACCTCTGCCAGGTACCAATTTTTGGGTTTAAATGCTTAAGCTGAGATCAGGCGGGTGACTTGCACGAGAAGGAGAGTCTCGGTGAACTGTCTCCGTCTGAGTCGATTAAGGACCGTCTCAATGTAGGCCTGCTGACCGACGACCCTTTAACTGGTCACATGCCTCGTCATGGGTAAGCCTTGCCTCGGGCAGACTAAGGCCAGAATAAGATAACACGGAATGGGCGTGGAGCGGTGGCGAGAGTAGCATGTACCCTCCATGGCAAGAGGCTGGACGGTGGTGTATCTGTGCTCTCGGTTCGCGTGAACCTGATCTGGTCTTAAGAACCCCGGTGGCGGGTTGACATATGCAAGGGTTAAGTGCTACATATGTCGTGTGATCGGAGATCCTCAGCTGAGTATAATCGATTCGGATCGCTGTACCTCCACGGTTATGGAGACTTGGCCACTGACCTATACGTAGAACTCCAGTAAAGTTGAAGGACTTGTTAAGAAATTGGCTAGTGCAGGTAAAGTGATTGAACTAGGTTAGAAAGAACTCTAGATGCAGGTAATTTTACCTAACCTGAAATAAAACTGGATTTTTAAGGATCCACTTTTAGTAAGCATTTATGCAAAACAGAGTCTTTGATCTTTGAGATAACTTACCTTGACTCCATTATAACCAGCATACCCTTGAGAGTATTTTCTTTAGTCGGGTAAGACTTGCTGAGTAATCCCATACTCAGGGTTTTATTCCCTATTGTTTTTAGGTGAGGAAGGAGCAAATTTTTGTTGCTTTTGTACCAAGGTTGTGTCAAATGAAGAAAAGCAAGAATGAAGCTGCAGGAGGACCTAGTCCTCCATAAAAACTTTTATGTAAGAACTTATCGGGAGGAGTTTTTACCTCCCTTGGTATTGTAATGATAAGTACTCTGCACTCGTGTTTATATGCTGGTCTGTAATAACTAACTTTATCTTACTTTCAAATACATGTAAGTTATGTAATCGCTTCCGCATTTCTGTATCTCCTATGTTCTGTAATGTCTGCATGACGGGTGAAACGCTCTTGGGAAAGGTAAGAAAAATACCGAACTTTTCAAGTAATTCAGAGGCATCTACAGGGTTGTCTGAGGTCCGTTGGACAAGGACAACTGTAGGTGGGCCTAATAACTTGGGAGGTTTCGTCACAGCTGGTATCGGAGCGAAGCCCTTCCCTGCAGATATTATGAGGCATCTTTAAAAGGATTTTCTAAAGACTTACCTAGAAAGATTTCTTCCATTCTTACCCCTTATATCTGAAGAATCTATATGAAAGACCAGATAGGAGGAGTGCAATGTATAGAAGGTATGAATCAACTAAGGTTGGTTCTGTAATTATACATGCATCATGCTAAGAACTATACTAATAAATTTCCCCCTTAGAGAAATGCCGCCACGCACGAGGAAAACCGCGCGCAAGTCAACTGGCCCAATTGGTGTACCCTGTCATCAACTCGCTCCCAGACATGAGGATAGTAGTAGTGGGAGTAACGATCCGATCGGGGATCTTGCAACCCAAGTAAATCAGCTTCAAGCAGAACTTCAACGCAGGACTAACATATGGGTCACGGATGGCGACAGAATAAATGAATTAAGAAGCCACATCCGCCGCCTGCAGGATCAGCTTGTTGATCGAGTTTTAGCGCTTGAGTGGGCGGTTCAGTCTCGTTCGCTTGCCTGGGCTAAGGAAGCAAAGGCTCGAGCCCGAGTCGAAGAACTGAGCTCAGCCATTGATAATCTGCAGGCATATTGCAATACCCTACATGAAGAAGTTCATGTACTGTATTCGCAATTGCACCCCAGCGTACCTGCAAATCCTGTCGGGACAGAAGCCGGACCTTCTCAAGAAGCTGGAGAAGCTTTTGGTGGTGAACTGGACCTTTTCAGGCCCCCTCCCTCCATGAAGTTGGTCGACGAATGGTCTCCTACGCCCGACAGTGAGGCTACTAAGAGTGATTGGAAGTAGGAATAGTATAGTTGTAGAGTTAGTAGTGTTATTGTATAATGGGTACTGTACTCCTGTTGTAAAAATTCGAGTCTGTAACATTACTCTTTTTAGTAATGTAAATTGGATGGTTTTTCCTTTGTCATATTATATTTGTTTCCAAATGTTTGTTGCCATAGATGTTGTCCAAGACCCGATCATAGGATGCAGCCGGAACCTCCAGTGGGAGGGAGTCCACCCCAAAATCCACCTCCAGTCCCTCCCACACTTGCCAAAGCTATCACCGCCTTGGTAAATGCAACAGCGGATAATACCCGTTTCCTACGGGAAATGGCGGGTCAGCAGTTTCAGCAACAAGGCGGACGGGGTTATCCGCAAGGGCCTCGTGAGACATCCTATTTAGACTTCTCTGAAATGCGTCCACCACTGTTTTTCAAAGCCAAAGACCCTTTAGAGGCAGACGAATGGATTCGTGTCATCGAGCAAAAGTTTGGACTTCTGCGATGTTCTGAAACCCAGAAGCCCTTGTTCGCAGTCCAGCAACTGCGCGGCCCTGCCAGCACTTGGTGGGGAAATTTTATGGTCGTTCAACCGGCCAATCATCAGATAACATGGGAAGAATTTAAGTTGGCCTTCCGCGAACATTACATACCAGAAGGTGTACTTCACATGAAACAAGAAGAATTTATGAAGCTGAAGCAAGGAGGGGATACTGTTAATCAGTATCTCAATAAATTCAATCATTTGTCACAGTATGCAATCGATCAAGTTAACACCGATCTGAAGAAGAAGAATTGTTTCTTGCGAGGACTGAATGATAGGATGCAAAGAAAAATGGCTACTTGCATTGACCTTACCTACGGAAGGGCTGTCAGCACAGCGTTGGCAGTTGAATCTAAATATGCAAGTTCTGGAAAGATCAAGGGGAGTGGCAGAAATAGGCCTACTCAGGGCCCTGAGAAGAGGTAACGGTTCGTTATCCGGCCTATTAATCATGGTCGTTCTTCAGCACGTCCACCCTCCTTCCCATTTAAACAGCCAGTATTCATCCGTCCCAATACTGCCCCTACAACAACAAGTCAGCGGGGTGCCCCTGGCACTCGATTCCCTGCTCTTCCCAGTTCATCGACAGGATGTTTCAATTGTGGAAAATCTGGGCATTTTATCGAGGATTTCCCTTATCCGAAGCAAAACAAGTCAAATAATCCACAAGGATCTGGGAATTCATCTCAAGCCAAGGGAAATACTATGGGCAAAAATACAAAGAAGACAGGACGCATATACTATATGCAAGTGGCCACTACACCGGATGGTGAACTGGTCATGATGGGTACGTTCCTTGTGGCCAATCATCCCACAATTATTCTCTTTGATTCTGGTGCTTCCCATACATTCATTAGTAAGAAATTTGTGGAGCAACATTGCATTTCTTACCATGAATCAAAAGAGGGGTTTAAAATTCAGTCACCTAGGGGACAAATTTTTACTAGAGAAGTGGCCTATCAAGTGCCCGTAACATTGGCCAGACGGGACTTTTCTACTAATATGATTGTTCTAAAAGGCCAAGACATAGATGTGATTTTGGGCATGAATTGGCTGGCCCGACATAAAGCAACCCTCAACACTGATCAGAGAACCATCAGGTTGAGTCATAATCAAGAAGAAATTCTCTTGTCTATCCCCATTCCAACCAAAATTACTGGCAGAGTTTATGAAGTCATTATACCGGAAGTCAAGGATATTCCGGTAGTATGCGAGTTCCCAGATGTCTTTCCAGAGGATTTGCCTGGATTTCGACCCGAGAGAGATGTAGAGTTTGTAATTGAATTGAAGCCCAATACGGCTGCCATTTCTCGAAGATCGTACCATATGCCTCCAATTGAGCTGGCAGAACTGAAGATTCAGTTACAAGATCTACTATCAAAAGGATTCATTCGGCCAAGCTCGTCACTATGGGGTTGTCCAGCCATATTCGTCAAAAAGAAGGATCAAACTTTACGGATGTGTGTGGATTATTGACCCCTGAATGAGGTCACTATCAAGAACAAGTGCCCTCTTCCACGAATTGACATTCTATTCGATCAATTGACTGGAGCGAGGGTATTCTCCAAGATTGATCTCAGATCAGGCTATCATCAGATCTGTATTCGGCCCGAGGATATACCAAAGACCGCATTCACTACGCGGTACGGATTATTTGAATACCTGGTAATGTCTTTTGGACTGACAAATGCTCCTGCCCACTTCACTTATCTGATGAACTCGGTATTCATGCCCGAGTTGGACAAATTTTTAGTGGTCTTCATAGATGATATTTTGATATATTCAAAGAATGAAGAGGAGCATGCTCAACATTTACGGGTCGTGTTAATGCGCTTGAGAGAACATCAATTATATGCCAAGTTCAGTAAATGCGCGTTTTGGCTGGAAGAAATTCAATTTCTGGGACATGTGTTATCTGCAAAGGGGATTGCGGTAGATCCCAGCAAAGTCAAGGACATTTTGGAGTGGAAACCCCCAACCACTGTTCACCAAGTCCAAAGTTTCCTTGGACTGGCTGGTTATTACCGCCGATTTATACCAGATTTTTCTAAACTTGTGAAGCCAATCACAAGTCTATTGAAGAATGAGACTAAATTCAATTGGTCTTTAAAGTGTAATGAAGCTTTTGAGAAATTGAAGACATTATTAACCACTGCTCCGGTATTGGCTCAACCGGATATTAACAAGCCATTTGATGTGTATTGTGACACATCTGGCAGTGGTCTCGGCTACGTATTAATGCAAGAAGGCCGAGTAATTGTGTATGCTTCAAGGCAGTTATGCCGACATGAGGAGCATTATCCTACTCATGATCTGGAGCTAGCTGCAGTGGTTCATGCTCTGAAGATATAGCATCATTATCTACTAGGAAATGTCTATCATATTTATACAGACCACAAAAGTTTGAAATATATCTTTACCCAGTCTAAACTCAACATGAGACAAAGGAGATGGCTTGAGCTTATTAAAGATTATGAACTGGAGATCCATTATCACCCAGGCAAGGCTAATGTAGTGGCAGATGCACTCAGTCGCAAGGCCTCCTGCCATTGCCTAACTATGGGGACTTCTGACATTACGTTGTGCCAGGAGATGGAGAATCTAAACCTGGGTATGATTCAACATGGGACTTCAAATCAATTGAAGCTTGAGTCAGTCATCCTGCAAAGGATAATCGACGCACAAAAGAATGATGAAGGCATGAAACATATTCGGGAAAAGATTGAAGCTGGCAAAGCCAATTGCTTCCGAAAGGATGATCAAGGTATTGTATGGTTCAATAACCGCATAGTTGTGCCAAAGAATGAAGAAGTCCGCCAGCAAATTCTGGATGAAGCACATCTTAGTCGCTATTCTATTCATCCTGGAAGCACTAAGATGTATCAAGATCTGAAACAACATTATTGGTGGACAAAGATGAAGATCGAGATTGCACGCTATTTGTCTAGATGTGACATCTGTAGACGTGTTAAGGCCATACACCTAAAAGCTGCCGGTCCATTACAGTCTCTACCAATACCAACATGGAAATGGGAAGATATAAGTATGGACTTTATTGTGGGATTGCCTAGGACCGCAAAAGGGTATGACTCTATCTGGGTTATTGTTGATCGGCTTACGAAAATTGCTCATTTTCTACCCGTCAAGACAGTGCACCTAGTTGCTGTTTACGCCCAATTGTATATTGCTCGTATTCTCAGTTTGCACGGGGTTTTGAAGACTATAGTGTCAGATCGTGGACCTCAATTCGTATCCAAATTCTGGGAAGAACTTCATAAATCCCTGGGTACTAAATTGCTCCACAGTTTAGCCTATCATCCTCAAACAAGTGGGCAGACTGAGAGGGTTAATCAAATACTTGAAGATATGCTACGGACATGTGTGCTGGACTTCTCACAGAAATGGGATGAATGTTTGCCATTAGCGGAATTCTCATATAATAATAGCTATCAAGAAAGCATCAAGATGGCACCCTTTGAAGCTTTATATGGACGACGATGTCGTACTCCGCTAAGTTGGTCTGAACCAGGTGAAAGGTACTTCTTCAGGCCTGACCTAGTAAAAGAAACCGAAGAAAAGGTTCAGAAAATAATTCATAATATGAAGAAAGCCCAAGCGCATCAAAGGGGTTATGCAGACAAACGACGAATGCCCTTATATTTTCTTGAGGGAGACTATGTCTACCTAAAGGTTTCACGAATGAAGGGCGTATCGCATTTTGGGGTCAAAGGGAAACTTGCACCACGATATATTGGTCCTTTCCTCATTCTTGAAAGATATGGACCAGTGGCATATCGACTTCAACTACCCGAAACTTTGTCTGCTGTACATAATGTGTTCCACGTGTCCCAATTGAAGAAGTGTCTTCGGGTACCAGATCGAACCGTCGAAGTGACAGATGTTGTCCTTGAACCAGACTAAACATATTCTGAACATCCCAGTCGAGTCTTGGATCAAAAGGACAGAATTACCCGGAGAAAAACTCTCAAGTTTTACAAGATACAGTGGAACCAACATTCCGAAGATGAGGCTACATGGGAAACTCAAGACTTTTTAGATAAGAATTTCCCAGGCTTTTTGGCCTCTTGTAATTTGTAAAGTGTACAACATTGTTGTAATAAAGGAGTGAGTCCCAAACCCACCCCTGCCTTGTACCAAAAATAAGGAAATAAAAATGTGAAGCATTTCCTTTTCCATTACGTACCCTAGGACTTTTAATCTCGGGACGAGATTCTTTTATGGGGGAAAGGATGTAACACCCCTGGTGTTACTGTTACTAAAACTTGAGCATGACATCATAAACATTGGCATTGCATATGTTTGACACACCTAGAGTGCATTCACTAGGTAAAAATTTCAAACAAGTTGTATTGTTCTAGTGTTTTGCAAATAGAACCCTGGAATAGGGGACTTAACCCTAAATGGGGTTTAAAGGGGTAAAACATGACCCAAATTGAGAAAACCCTAAGGTTTAAGTAAAACAATCATAAAATGTTACTAAAGATGGATCTACATTATATTCATACCCCTGAGAAACCAGAAACCCTAATTGAAACCTTGGAAAACCCTAAATTCAAACCCTAGGGGCCTATGTGCAAAAGTAGTGCACATTGGGACTAAAGTGTAAAAACTACTATGTTAAAGCATATAAAGTCATTTGGTTCACAAATGTGTGGATTTGTAAGATAAACCTTGGATTTTGGACTTATTTGCAAAATAAGACCTCAATTGAGTTCTATACTAAGTCTGAAATTCAGTGTTGAAGGCTCAACTTTGGAGCTTTGTATCTTTCAAATTCTAGGGTTTTTGCCCTAGGTCACTACATCAACTATGTAGACCTATCTAAGGAGAACAGTTTTGCTTAAGAGAGTAAGTTAGGTTGTTGTGAAAAATTTGGAGATAATCACCCTCAAAGTCAGGCTGTCATGTCATTTTAAGTCTGAATTTTCCAATAGCAGTGAGACTGGATGAACTTAGAGTTCGATTTTGGGTATGATCCTGTGATCTTTCGAGGATGCACCATGTAACAAAATTAAAGCTGGTTTATTAAGCTATAACTTTGGTACAGAGAGCTAGCTCGGTCACTACACCAAATCGGGAGTAAATCAGCGCTAAACCTGCTCTGTCAGGCGCTCTGCTGAAGCAGTGCCATGGTACAGTATCCGAAACAGATCAGACCGCCAATGCAGGGAGTTCTCGCCGCCTACGATACCTCCACCATGATTTGTGTCACCGGCATTTGGATTCGTGCACTGGGCTCGGGGATAACGCTCTGGGTAGAAAGATCGTCACCCCGTGTGCTGGACGCCACTCCAGTGACTCACCGTCGTATCTCCCCTTTTACTTTGCGGCTTCGGCAGATAGGTTCACCGACAATGGCCGACTGCTGGTCGTGTGCCACGTGCTCGAGTATCCCTGTCGCGTCGCCGTGACTCTTTATAGCCATAAAATCGTCGCCGGTGAGGTCGCCACGACGGTAGACACGAAGTCACTGAGCCAAGGTTCTTCTCTATCTCCGGTCGTCATCACTGCTCATCTGAATTACGCGCCACCACCTAAGCCCTCTATAAATTGAAGGCCGGGGCAGCTGCGCTACATCATCCCGAAACCAGAGCCTCCAATCCCACCCTCAATCGTTCACCAGAGCGCATGAATTTTGAATTCCCCCCAAATCGGTCCGCCGCACCGCGAAGAACAGCCCGCCCGTGGCTAGCCCACTCTGGTTTGTTCCTATCCAATTCAAGTGTTGTTTCCATGGCTCTGCACACTTGTGAAGCTCAGTGTGGTGCCCGTTCACTCAATTCAGCCCTGATTGAGCGGGAACACGAGCTTGTGGCTGCGGTTTCCGCCGTGCTCGTGGGCATACCATTCTCAGTGCGTTCATGTCAAATTGATGAATGTTCTGAAGTCATCTTTAGTCGGTTATGCTTCCCCGATCACTAGCCATAGTAGCCTTCGCCGGCCAGGGCCAGTCCGTGTGTCATCAGGGGCGAACGGCGAGTGCGCCATGGCTAAGGGTGTTCTTAGAGAAGGAATAGAAGTCTAGGGTTATTTCTGCAGTTGTCAGCGACTATGTTAAATAGTGCCTTGGACTCTGTCGGGATATTCAAGAAGACAAGGGCCCTTCTGCAAAGTTTCCAGCGCGCGCTCGGGCGCACGCGCGTTTTCTCTAGACTTGGGCCGCGTGGGCTGGATTCAGCCAAGCACTGTTCCAACCTTTTCTTTTTCTTTTTCTATGAAGCTTTAGAAATCTATAGAAAATGGTAGAAAAATCCTAAAAATGTCAAACCAATTTTGTTAGATTCCTAATTTTCCATAGAATTTAATAAAAATAGTTTTATGATTTTTAGGACAAATAGGGAATTTTGGGGTATTTAAAATAGCTTAAAACATTGGTTCTGGATTTTTAGAAAATAGATAATCATTCCAAAAATGCCCAAACTTTTTTTATATGAACTCAAAACATTATTTAGAAGCCTTGGGTAGAGTTTGGTTGGATTTGGACCTTGTTTGCTAATTAGAACCCACAACCCTACCCCTGCCCTTTGAATTCCTTTACTGACTCCTGAAACCCTAGTTTCCCGGAGAACCGTGAAGGAAAATTGTATTCAAGAACCTTAGATAATAAATTCTTATTATCTTTGCACTCTCATGAGCATTTCATGGCATACATGCTTATATACATATATATGGTTATCTGTAGAAAACGAAGAAGAAATCAAAGTAACTGAAGAGAAGACATCACCACCACGTTCGGAATCTCAGGCAGGAAACTATTTCTACCTTGATATCTGCGGGTCCGAGCCTGACTCACCTATCAACGAAGGCAAGCCCCGGTGCATTTGCCACCTTCCTTGATGTTTTTTTAAAATCCTTCTCACTTAATTGATGCATTAGGTGATAGGAGTTGAATGCTTAAACAATTCCTGCATTACCTTCCTTGAATTTGATTACCTTCCTTGAAACCCTATTTTTACAAAAGGTTTTATTATGCTTAGTATTTCTCTAGCAAAACAAAAGGTTTTGTTTTACAAAAGATGTTTGGCAAGTGGGAGGGATGTTTTTGAAAATAAAACTTGATGGTGGATCCATAATGGCCATGATGGGTTCAACCTCGGAAAAGATGTACCTCTGCTAGATACCAATTTTTGGGTTTAAATGCTTAAGTTGAGACTGGGCGGGTGACTTGCACGAGAAGGAGAGTCTCGGTGTACTGTCTCCGTCTGAGTCGATTAAGGACCGTCTCAATGTAGGCCTGCTGACCGAGGACCCTTTAACTGGTCACATGCCTCATCATGGGTAAGCCTTGCCTCGGGCAGACTAAGGCCAGAATAAGATAACACGGAATGGGTGTGGAGCGGTGGCGAGAGTAGCGTGTACCCTCCGTGGCAAGAGGCTGGACGGTGGTGTATCTGTGCTCTCGGTTCGCGTGAACCTGATCTGGTCTTAAGAACCCCGGTGGAGGGTTGACATATGCAAGGGTTAAGTGCTACATATGTCGTGTGATCGGAGATCCTCAGCTGAGTATAATCGATTCGGATCGCCGTACCTCTGTGATTATGGAGACTTGGCCACTGACCTATACGTAGAACTCCAGTAAAGATGAAGGACTTGTTAAGAAATTGGCTAGTGCAGGTAAAGTGATTGAACTAGGTTAGAAAGAACTCTAGATGCAGGTAATTTTACCTAACCTGAAATAAAAATGGATTTTTAAGGATCCACTTTTAGTAAGCATTTATGAAACACAGAGTCTTTGATCTTTGAGATACCTTACCTTGACTCCCTTATAACCAGCATACCCTTGAGAGTCTTTTCTTTAGTCGGGTAAGACTTGCTGAGCAATCCCATACTCAGGGTTTTATTCCCTATTGTTTTTAGGTGAGGAAGCAGCAAATTTTTGTTGCTTTTGTACCAAGGTGGTGTCAAATGAAGAAAAGCAAGAATGAAGCTACGGGAGGACCTAGTCCTCCATAAAAACTTTTATGTATGAACTTATCGGGAGGAGTTTTTACCTCCCTTGGTATTGTAATGATAAGTACTCTGCACTCGTGTTTATATGCTGGTCTATAATAACTAACTTTATCTTACTTTCAAATACATGTAAGTTATGTAATCGCTTCCGCATTTCTGTATCTCCAATGTTCTGTAATGTCTGCGTGATGGGTGAAACGCTCTTGGGAAAGGTAAGAAAAATACCGAACTTTTCAAGTAATTCAGGGGCATCTACAGGGTTTTCTAAGGTCCGTTGGACAAGGACAACTGTAGGTGGGCCTAATAACTTGGGAGGTTCCATCACAGGAGGAGTCACCCAAGCTTACAAGAAAGATCCTAAGACTCCAAGACTCCATTCTCACGCATTCGATTCTTTGAGATAGTGACTTGAGCTCCATTTGAGTTGAGAACTCCTCGAGTTGTGTTTTGAGCTCGAGTTGTGACTTGTGTGCGTGATTGTGCTCTCATTTTCAGTCTTGTGTGTGTTTCTCTCCCCTCCCTTACTTCCGTGCTTCTTTGTGATCATCAATTGTAAGGGCGAGAGGCTCCAAGTTGTGGAGATTCCTCGCAAACGGGAGAAAGTCTAAGAAAGAAGAACATCGTGGTATTCAAGTTTATCATTGGATCACTTGAAAGGGGTTGAGTGCAACCCTCGTCCATTGGGACGCCACAATGTGAAAGTAGGCAAGTGTTACTTGGCCGAACCACGGGATAAACTCGCGTGTCTCTTGTGATTTCTTTTCTGTGATTACTTGTGTGTTCGCAAGAGCTCGCTACTTAGCCATACTAACACTTAACCAAGTTTTGTGGCTATTTAGTTTTGAATTTTACAGGATCACCTATTCACCCCCCTCTAGGTGCTCTTAATTGGTATCAGAGCGGTTCTCTTCACATGAGGGACTAATCGCCTGATGAGATGGATCCTAAGGGAAAGGGGATGGTGATCAATGATAAAGAAAAGGGGTCCATCTTCAACGAGCCAAGGGACGACAAGCCCACTGACTCTGGCTTGAGTCACAAGAAGAAGGACATGAAGAAGAAGAGACGCATCAAGAAGATCATCTACTACGACAGCGATGAATCTTCTTCTTCACCAAGAGACGACGACGATGAGAAAAGGAAACCGGTTAATTCAAATTATTCATTTGATTATTCTCGTATTCCTTTTAATTCCAATGCTCATTTGCTTTCAATTCCTCTTGGTAAACCTCCACACTTTGATGGAGAGGACTACGCTTTTTAGAGTCACAAAATGTGAAGTCACTTATTTTCTCTCCATCCTAGTATATGGGAGATAGTTGAAAATGGAATGCAATTTGATAGTACGAATAACCCTGTATTTATTAATGAGCAAATTCATAAGAATGCACAGGCTACCACTGTTTTGCTAGCATCCTTATGCAGGGACGAGTACAACAAGGTGAGCGGCTTGGACAATGCCAAGCAAATCTAGGACACCCTCAAAATATCACATGAGGGAAACGACGTCAACATGATCACCAAAATGGAGTTGGTGGAATGCGAGCTGGGAAGGTTCACGATGATCAGGGGAGAGGAGCCAACACAAACATACAATAGGCTCAAGGCCCTGGTCAACAAGATTAGGAGCTATGGAAGCACAAGATGGATGAACCACGACATCGTCCGACTTTTGCTCAGGTCTTTTACTGTTATTGACCCTCATCTTGTGAACCCCATCCGTGAAAATCTCAGGTACACAAAGATGACGCCCGAGGAGATACTCGGAAAATTTGTGAGCAGACGCATGATGGTCAAGGAGGCAAGGTATGTTGATGATGCATTAAACGGCCCAATGCCCATCTACGAGCCGCAGCCCGTTGCGCTCAAGGCAACAAGCAGCAAGGAGGCGCTACCTAGCAAGGTGGCACAAGTAGAGGCTGCTGGGCTCAACGAGGATGAAATGGCGCTCATCATCAAGCGCTTCAAGACCGCTCTTAAAGGACGCAAGGAGTACCCCAACAAGAACAAAACAAGGGGAAAGTGCTCCTGCTTCAAGTGCGGTAAGACTGGCCACTTTATAGCAAATTGTCCTGATAATGCTAATGACCAGGAATAAGAAAAGAGCGTGAAGAGGGAGAAGAAGAAGGCCTACAAGAAGGCAAAGGGCGAGGCGAACCTTGGCAAAGAATGGGATTCAGACTGCTCTTCTTCTGAATCCGACGACGAAGGACTTGTTGCCTCAGCCTTCAACAAATCGTCACTCTTCCCCAACGAGCGCCACACTTGCCTCATGGCCAAGGAAAAGAAGGTAAGTGTTCAAGAAAACCCTAAGTATACTACTTCAAGCGATGATGATTCTAGTGATGATGAAGTAGATTATACTGATTTATTTAAGGGTTTAGATAGAGCAAAAGTAGATAAAATTCATGAGTTAATTGATGCTCTAAATGAAAAAGATAGGTTGCTAGAGAAGCAAGAGGACATTTTATATGAAGAACATGACAAATTTGTTAGTGTACAAAAGTCTCTTGCTCTAGAAATTCTATCCTCTGAGTTGTCTGGATGCCATGAAACTTTTTCTAGTCTAAAGAGCTTAAATGATGAATTAACTACTAAGCTAGAAGGAGTTAATAAATCTAGTTCTTGTATAGAGCATGTTGTCATTTGTAATAGGTGTAAGGATTTTGATGTTGATGCGTGTGTTGAACACCTTACTTCTATTACCAAATTAAATGGTGAAGTGGCAAGTCTTAATGCCGAACTTAAGACTTGCAAAAGTGACTTTGATAAATTAAAATTTGCTAGGGATGCCTACACTATTGGTAGACACCCCTCAATTAAGGATGGGCTTGGCTTTCGAAAGGAAGCCAAGAACTTAACAAGCCAAAGGGCTCCCATTCCCAACAAGGAGAAAGGGAAGGCCCCTATGGCTAGTAGCATTCAAAGGAATCATGCTTTCATTTATGATAGAAATTTTTCTAGGAATGCTCATTATAATAGGAGTTATGATGCTTATAATTCACATGCTATGATTGCTTCAAGCTCTACTTTTGTGCATGGTAGAAATATGCCTAGGAAAAATCATGTTTTGCATCATGTACCTAGGAAAATGCGTAATGAATCTGCTACTGTTTTCCATGCGTGCAACACTACTTTTGTACTCACATGTAAAAATAAAAAAGTGGTTGCTAGGAAGTTGGGGGTCAAATGCAAGGGAGACAAGACTTGCATTGGGGTCCCAAAGGCTATTGTAACTAACCTCGTAGGACCCATCAAAAGTTGGGTACCTAAAACCCAAGTGTAAATTGCCTTGCAGGTTTATGCATCTAGGGGCTCAAGCTGGATTATCGACAGCGGATGCACAAACCACATGACAGGGGAGAAGAAGATGTTCACCTCCTACGTCAAGAACAAGGATTCCTAGGACTCGATCATCTTTGGAGATGGGAACCAAGGAAAGGTTAAAGGACTAGGAAAAATAGCCATTTCATCCGAGCATTCCATATCCAATGTGTTCTTAGTTGAATCGCTCGGGTACAACTTATTGTCTGTCAATCAACTATGTAATATGGGTTATAATTGTCTATTTACCAATGTAGATGTGTCTGTCTTTAGAAGGAGTGATGGTTCATTAGCTTTTAAGGGTGTACTAGACGGCAAACTCTACTTAGTTGATTTTTCGAAAGAGGAGGCCAATCTAGATGCAAGCTTAATTGCTAAGACTAGCATGGGTTGGCTGTGGCATCGCCGTCTAGCACATGTTGGGATGAAGAACCTTCATAAACTTCTAAAGGGAGAACAAGTGTTAGGACTAACCAATGTATTTTTCGAAAAAGATAGACCTTGTGCATCTTGTCAAGCAGGTAAACAGGTGGGAAGCACTCATCACAGCAAGAATGTGATGACCACATCAAGACCTCTGGAGCTACTTCATATGGACCTCTTCGGACCCGTCGCCTACCTTAGCATCGGGGGAAGTAAGTATGGTCTAGTAATTGTTGATGATTTTTCCCACTTCACTTGGGTGTTCTTTTTGTAGGATAAATCAGAAACCCAAGGGACCCTCAAGCGCTTTCTAAGGAGGGCTCAAAACAAATTTGAGCTCAAGGTGAAAAGATAAGAAGCGACAACGGGTCTGAGTTCAAGAATCTGCAAGTGGAGGACTATCTTGAGGAGGAAGGCATCAAGCACGAGTTCTCCGCACCCTACACACCATAGCAAAACGGTGTGGTAGAGAGGAAGAACAGGACGCTTATCGACATGGCGAGGACAATGCTTGGAGAGTTCAAGATGCCTGAGCGGTTTTGGTCGGAAGCTGTGAACACAGCTTGCCACGCCATAAACCGGGTCTACCTTCATCGCCTCCTGAAGAAGACTTCGTATGAACTTCTTACCGGTAACAAACCCAACGTCTCATACTTTCGTGTATTTGGGAGCAAATGCTACATATTGGTGAAGAAAGGTAGACATTCCAAATTTGCTCCCAAAGCTGTAGAAGGGTCTTTACTAGGGTATGACTCAAATACAAGGGCGTATAGAGTCTTCAACAAATCATCGGGTTTGGTTGAAGTTTCTAGCAACGTTGTATTTGATGAAACTAATGGCTCTCCAAGAGAGCAAGTTGATCTTGATGATGTAGATGAAGATGATGTTCCAACGGCCGCAATACGCACGATGGCGATAGGTGATGTGCGACCACAGGAACAACAAGAGCAAGATCAGCCTTCTTCCTCAACAATGTGCACCCCCAACTCAAGATGATGAATAGGTTCCTCAAGAGGAGGCGTGTGATCAAGGGGGAGCACAAGAAGACCAAGTTATGGAGGAAGAAGCACCACGTGCCCCTCTAACTTAAGTCCGAGCGACGATTCAAAGGAATCATCCCGTCGACCAGATTCTGGGTGATATAAGCAAGGGAGTAACTACTTGCTCAAGATTAGATAACTTTTGTGAGCATTACTTGTTTCTCTCTTCTATTGAGCCTTTTAGGGTAGAAGAGGCCTTGCAAGATCTGGACTAGGTGTTGGCAATGCAGGAAGAGCTCAACAACTTCAAGAGGAATGAAGTTTGGAGCCTGGTGCCACGTCCCAAGCAAAATATTGTGGGAACCAAGTGGGTGTTCCGCAACAAACAGGACGAGCACGGGGTGGTGACAAGGAACAAGGCTCGACTTGTGGCAAAAGGTTATGCCCAAGTCGCAGGTTTGGATTTCGAGGAGACTTTTGCTCCTGTGGCTAGGCTAGAGTCTATTCGCATTCTATTAGCCTATGCCGCTCACCACTCTTTCAGGTTGTTCCAAATGGATGTGAAGAGCGCTTTCCTCAATGGGCCAATCAAGGAGGAGGTATACGTGGAACAGCCCCTTGGCTTTGAGGATGAAAGGTACCCCGACCATGTGTGTAAGCTCTCTAAGGCGCTCTATGGATTTAAGCAAGCCCCAAGAGCATGGTATGAATGCCTTAGAGATTTCTTAATTGCTAATGCTTTCAAGGTTGGGAAAGCTGATCCCACTCTTTTCACCAAGGCTTGTGTTGGTGATCTTTTTGTGTGCCAAATTTATGTCGATGACATAATATTTGGTTCTACTAACCAAAAGTCTCTTGAGGAGTTTAGCAGGGTGATGACTCAAAAGTTTGAGATGTCGATGATGGGCGAGTTGAACTACTTCCTTGGGTTCCAAGTGAAGCAACTCATGGACGACACCTTCATCTCACAAACAAAGTACACGCAAGACCTTCTCAAGCGGTTTGGGATGAAGGACGCCAAGCCCGCAAAGACACCAATGGGAACCGACAGACATGTTGACCTCAACAAAGGAGGTAAGTCCGTTGATCAAAAGGCATACCGGTCTATGATAGGGTCATTACTTTATTTATGTGCTAGTAGACCGGATATTATGCTTAGTGTATGCATGTGTGCTAGATATCAATCCGACCCCAAGGAATGTCACCTTGTGACCGTTAAGCGGATTCTTAGATATTTAGTTGCTACGCCTTGCTTCAGGATCTGGTATCCAAAGGGGTCTACCTTTGACTTAATTGGATATTCAGACTCTGATTATGCTGGATGCAAGGTTGATAGGAAGAGTACATCAGGGACGTGCCAATTCCTAGGAAGGTCCCTGGTGTCTTGAAGTTCAAAGAAACAAACTTTTGCTGCCCTATCCACCGCTGAGGCCGAGTATGTTGCCGCAGGACAGTGTTGCGCGCAACTACTTTGGATGAGGCAAACCCTCCGGGACTTTGGCTACAATCTGAGCAAAGTCCCACTCCTATGTGACAATGAGAGTGCAATCTGCATGGCAGATAATCCTGTTGAACACAGCCGCACTAAGCACAAAGACATCCGGCATCACTTTCTGAGGGACCACCAGCAAAAGGGAGATATTGAGGTGTTCCATATTAGCACCGAGAACCAGCTAGCCGATATCTTTACCAAGCCATTAGATGAGAAAACCTTTTGCAGGTTGCGTAGTGAGCTAAATGTCTTAGATTCGCATAACTTGGATTGGCTTATAGCATACATGTGTTTTATGCCTTTGATCAAGTTACTTTATGCATTTATGAGATTTGTTGTTTATTCATGGTGCTCAAATTGTGCAAGGGATCCCCAGACCTCACAAGTCCATGTGTGAATGATGCACATATTTAGGGGGAGAAGTGCTACAACCTGACCCTTTGAGGCTAATCCTTGTGTTTGAGTTACTTGATGTAGTCTCAAAGGTGCATTGAAAGGGAAATGTGAACTTGGACCATGCAAAGACTTCCATTGCACTCTGGTATTAGTGTACTCACCTCCAAGTTCATTTCTATGCTCTTATTGCCTTTTGCTCTTAATTGACAATTTTTGGTGAGGCAATGAGGTTAAAGGGCCAATAATGATCCCGTTTTGATGCTTAATGCCAAAGGGGGAGAAATTAAGGTCAAAGCAAATGGATCAGCTACCACTTGAGTATTTTGAAAACAATAGAGTTAGAACTTTTGATTTGTCAAAATACTCTTATTGTCAAAATTTGGTCTCTTGTGGGGAGAATTTATGATTATGGGAAAAAGGGGGAGTTTTTGGATCTTGATCAATTTCACTCTTGAAATATCTCTCTTTATGCCCAAACAAGTGAGTTTGACTTGGAGATAGGAAAATGAATTTGATTTGCAAAAACAAACCAAGTGGTGGCAAAGAATGATCAAAATATGCCAAATTTGAGTCAAAAACAATTTGGTCTTCAATTTGAATCGATGTTGTGTGTTTTGCATTGCTTTTGAATGTGTTGGCATGAATCACCAAAAAGGGGGAGATTGAAAGGGAAATGTGCCCTTGGGCCATTTCTATTATGTTTTGGTGATTAAGTGTCCAACACATACTAAGTGAATTGATTTTGTGCCAAACAAGCAAGAAGTGCAAATCAACACATGAGGTACGTTTCTAGACTTAGTACATTGATTTGGGTACTAATGTATTGTGTCTAAGTGCTAGAAACAGGAAAAAATAGATTGGAAAAGAGTTGGCTGTGTACAGCCAACTGCTGCTCGGTCTGGGTGCACCGGACTGTTCAGTGGTGCACCGGACAGTGTCCGGTGCGCCAGATGAGTCCAAGGTGAACCGGCCGCTCTCAGGACTCGACGGCGTCGTACGGCTATAATTCATCGGACTGTCCGATGGTGCACCGAACTGTCCGGTGAGTTTTCCACGGCGAAGTCGTCGCTCTCGGGAAAAGTTCAACGGCGTATGGCTAAAATTCACCAGACTGTCCGGTGAGCCAACGGTCGACTGCGCAACGGTCGGCAGCAAAATCGGCGGGCGACACGTGGCCCGCACCAACGGTCGGAAGGGGGCACCGGACTGTCTGGTGTGCACCGGACAGCTTCTGGTGCGCCAACCGACGCCGAGGTGCAATGGTCGTTTGCACCAGAAAAGGAAGGAGATCTGCACCGGACCGTCTACAGTGACTATCCGGTGTGCCACCCGATAAAAGGCAAGAATGGCCTTCCTTGTTGATCTCCAACGGCTCCTAGCTGCCTTGGGGCTATAAAAGGGACCCCTAGGCGCATGGAGGAGTCACCCAAGCTTACAAGAAAGATCGTAAGACTCCATTCTCACGCATTCGATTCTTTGAGATAGTGACTTGAGCTCCATTTGAGTTGAGAACTCCTTGAGTTGTGTTTTGAGCTCGAGTTGTGACTTGTGTGCATGATTGTGCTCTCGTTTTGAGTCTTGTCTGTGTTTCTCTCCCCTCCCTTACTTCCATGCTTCTTTGTGATCATCAATTGTAAGGGCGAGAGGCTCCAAGTTGTGGAGATTCCTCACAAACGGGAGAAAGTCCAAGAAAGAAGAACACTGTGGTATTCAAGTTGATCATTGGATCACTTGAAAGGGGTAGAGTGCAACCCTCGTCCATTGGGACGCCACAACGTGGAAGTAGGCAAGTGTTACTTGGCTAAACCACGGGATAAACTCGCGTGTCTCTTGTGATAGCTTTTCTGTGATTACTTGTGTGTTCGCAACAGCTCGCTACTTAGCCGTACTAACACTTAACCAAGTTTTGTGGCTATTTAGTGTTGAATTTTACATGATCACCTATTCACCCCCCTCTTGGTGCTCTCACAACCCAACTTAGCAATTCAAGCAGGGTCATCAACACCAGCATCAGCGTCAAAACCAGCAGCAACACTACCAGAGGCAGTTTCCTCAGCAGCAGCAACAATACCGTCAGAGCAACCAGCAAGGAGGACATCAATACCAGCGTCAGAGCAACCAGGCAACCCGTCTTCCTGCCCCAGCAACCAACCAGAACAATCAAGCAGCGTCAACTCAAGGAGGATGTCGTGCATGTTTCCATTGTGGTGAACAAGGCCATTGGGCGAATCACTGCCCAAAGAAAGCAGCTCAGCAGCAGCTAGCTCCCAATGCCCCATTTAGGCAGAATGCAATGCAGCAAGGAGGCAACGACCGTGGGAAACCTCGTGCCCAGTATGGAAAGGTGAACCACTTGGAGGCTGACACAGTCCAGGAGACTCCAGGAGTGGCACTAGGTACATTCCCAGTCGAGTACCATTCTGCAAATGTGTTATTTGATACTGGAGCAACACATTCTTTTATGACTGCATCATGGGTAGAATCACATAATATACAAGTAGCACCCATGTATCCACCTACGAGAGTTAGTTCAGTTGGTGAAAGGACCCAAACAGATAGATTTTTCCCTAGTGCAAGAGTCCAAATAAGGGGGATAGAGTTCCCCGCCGATTTGATAGTTATGGGTAACCAAGATACAACTATAGATGTCATCCTAAGGATGAACTGGTTAACCAAGTATCAAGCCAGTCTTAGTTGTGATAAGAGAATAGTGAAGTTAGTGTCCCCATCAAGAGAAGAAGTGTTAGTTGAGTTGATCTTGTCAGAACCAAAAAAAGGAAGTTGTACCAAATCACCGCCCATATTGAGGAGATTAAACCATCAGAGGCTATCAGTGTAGTATCAGATTTCCTCGATGTGTTTCCCGAAGAGTTACCAGATATGCCACCTAAAAGGAAGGTTGAATTCGCCATAGAGCTTATTCCAGGCACCGCCCCTATTTCCAAGAGAGCCTATCGAGTGTCCAGACCAGAGTTGGTGGAACTCAAGAAGCAAATTGATGAGTTGTTAGAGAAAGGCTACATCAGACCGAGTACTTCGCCTTGGGCAGCCCCAGTATTGTTTGTGGAAAAGAAGGATGGAACGAAGAGGATGTGCATTGATTACAGAGCTTTGAATGAAGTCACTGTCAAGAACAAGTACCCCCTGCCCAGAATTGAAGATTTATTTGATCAGTTGAGAGGAGCCAGTGTGTTCTCAAAGATAGATCTGAGGTCAGGCTACCATCAGCTCAGAATTCGACCTTCAGATATAGCAAAGACAGCAATTATCACCAAGTATAATGGACTGTATGAGTTCACGGTCATGTCATTCGGTTTGACGAATGCGCCAGCTTACTTCATGTACCTGATGAACAGTGTGTTCATGGACTACCTCGACAATTTCGTGGTGGTGTTCATTGATGATATCCTTGTATATTCCCAGAATGAGCAAGAGCATGAGGAGCCTTTGAGGAAGGTACTTCAGAGGCTACGAGATTGTCAGCTGTATGCCAAGCTTAACAAGTGCGAGTTCTGGATCAGCGAAGTTCTATTCTTGGGTCATATTATAAACCGAGAAGGATTGGTTGTAGATCTGAAGAAGGTAACAGCTATCTTAGACTGGAAAGCACCAAAAGATGTCCGAGGAATCAAGAGCTTCATCGGAATGGTCGGTTATTATCGGCGTTTTATTGAAGGTTTCTCCAAGATCGCCAGGCCAATGACAGCCTTGTTGGCAAAGAAGGTTGAGTTCAAGTGGACCCTAACATGCCATAAGTCCTTTGAGACATTAAAGGAGAAGTTGACAACGGCACCAGTACTGATTCTGCCAGATGTTCACCAGCCGTTCTCAGTATATTACGATGCTTCGTACACCAGATTGGGATGTGTGTTAATGCAGGAAGGGAGAGTAGTGGCATACTCGTCCCGACAGTTGAAGATTCATGAGAAGAATTATCCTACTCATGATCTGGAGTTAGCAGCCGTGGTTCATGCATTGAAGACCTGGAGGCACTATCTGTATGGGCACAAATGTGATATCTACACGGATCACAAGAGTCTCAAATATATATATTCACTCAGTCAGAGTTAAACATGAGGCGGCGAAGATGGCTAGAGTTGATCAAAGATTATGAGCTGGAGATTCATTACCACCCAGGCAAAGCAAATGTGGTTGCAGATGCTCTTAGTAGAAAAAGTCAAGTCAATATGTTGGCCGCTCACCTAATGCCATTTGAGCTAGCAAAGGAGTTTGACAGATTGAATCTCGAATTTCTGAACAACACTCAAGGAGTGACAATTGAGTTGGAACTCACTCTAGAGCAAGACATCAGGAAAGGTCAGAAGGACGATGAGAAAATCAATGAGATTCGGTAGCTGATCATAGATGGAAAAGGCAAGGATTTCCGCGAAGATGCAGAAGGAGTATTATGGTTTTTCAAGGATAGACTGTGTGTTCCCGACATCAAATCGATCTAGGAACTGATTCTCAAAGAAGCCCATGAGACAGCATACTCTATTAACCTTGGTAGTGAGAAGATGTACCAAGACCTGAAGAAAAGATTCTGGTGGTATGGTATGAAAAGAGAGATAGCAGAGTATGTGGCTGTGTGTGATAGTTGTCAGAGGATTAAAGCAGAACATCAGAGACCTACAGGTTTGTTGCAACCGTTGCAGATTCCTCAGTGGAAATGGGATGAGATCGGAATGGACATTATAGTTGGTTTGCCCCGCACTCGTACTGGTTATGACTCTATCTGGGTAGTAGTGGACCGTTTGACAAAGGCGGCCCATTTCATACCAGTCAAGACCACTTACAACAGTGCAGTGTTAGCCGAACTATACATGGCTCGAATTGTGTGCTTGCATGGCGTTTCGAAGAAGATAGTATCAGATAGAGGCACCCAGTCACCTCTCATTTTTTGCAGCAGTTACATGAAGCTTTGGGTACCCACTTGAAATTCAGCTCAGCTAATCACCCACAGACAGATGGTCAAACAGAGAGAACTAATCAGATTTTAGAGGATATGTTGAGGGCTTGTGCCTTACAAGACAAGATAGGTTAGGACAAGAGATTACCATATGCAGAATTCTCTTACAACAACAGCTACCAAGCCAGTCTGAAGATGTCACCGTTTGAAGCGCTTTATGGAAGGAATTGCAGAACTCCATTGCATTGGGACCAACCTGGTGAAAGATAGGTGTTCGGTCCAGATATTTTGCTTGAAGCCGAAGAAAACATCAGAATGGTCCGAGAGAATTTAAAGGCATCACAGTCCAGACAAAGAAGCTATGCTGACACCAGAAGAAGAGAACTCAGTTTTGAAGTGGGAGATTATGTCTATTTGAAGGTGTCACCCATCAGAGGAACCAAAAGGTTTGGAGTCAAAGGCAAGCTAGCACCTCGTTATATTGGACCATATCAGATTCAAGCCAGATGTGGAGAAGTGGCTTATCAACTTAGCTTACCAGAAAATCTGTCCGCTGTTCACGATGTGTTCCATGTGTCTCAATTGAAGAAATGCTTAAGAGTGCCAGAAGAGCAGTTGCCAGTAGAGGGTCTTGAAGTTCAAGAAGATCTGACTTATATTGAAAAGTCAACTCAAATTCTAGAGACAGCTGATCGGGTCACCCGGAGAAGCACCATCAGAATGTGCAAAGTCAAATGGGGCCACCACTCAGAAGAAGCAACCTGGGAAAGAGAAGATGAATTGAAAGCCAAGTACCCCGAGCTCTTTTCTAGCCAGCCCTGAATCCCGAGGGCGATACTCTTTTAAGGGGGATAGGTCTGTAACACCCTGATTTTGGGGGTATAAAATTTCTTTCTAATTATCACCCAAAATCAGGTGTTACTCTTCCTTTTCTCACTCTAGGTTTTCCCTCTCCCTAGATTATTTCTCCCTTTTTCCTTTTTGATTAGAAATAGATTAAGCTAGTGGAGGTTAATTATTTATTTTTGCCAAAACCTTTTGAGTCATGACATGTTGCATCATGCTGAGCTTAAAATATTCTTTAGAGTGTTGCACATGTTTAAATTTATTTGAATTTGAAACCTAGTTTGAATTTGGATTTGAAAACCCTATAGAAAAAAATGGAAAAGGAATTAGAAAATCTAGAGAAAAAGAAAAAGAGAAAGCAGCCCAGCCGGCCCAGCTAAGCCTAGTTAGGCCGCGCGCCCGCGCCACCTCACAGGCGGACCCCGCCTGTCAGCGGCAATTCTCCCTCGCGCACGCCCTCTCTCTCGCTCGCTGCCCAGTGGGGCTGGTCTATCGGCACCAGTTTCCTTTGCCCGCGCGTTCCCTCTCTCTCTCTATCTCGCGGGCCCGGATCGCCAGTCGTCGAGCCGTTGCCCCGAGCGTCCCTCTTTTCTCTCTCTGCGTCATAGGCCAGCCCTGTCAGCTCCGCCCTCTCCACGCGTCGCCGTGGACCGGCGCATGCGCACTCGCGCACGTCGCCGGGTTTCTCGGCCACGATGCTTGCCCACGCGCCCAACTCTCTTCTTATAGCCCCGCTAGTGCCCCGCGCACACCCCTCACCTCATTTCGTGCAGCTTCGCCCTCTCTCGCACTCTGCCCTTACCGCCAGCCGCCGCCGGAGACCCGCGCCCGCGTCCCTGGCCATCCAGCTCGTCGAAGACCACGCCAAGCCTCCCCGAGCTCCGCCCCAAGGTGAGACACCCGTCCCCGTGCCCAATTTCCCTTATTGCGCCCTGTGTTCGGCTAATTTCGCCTTCGCTGGTGCTCGGCCACGGAGCTCCGCCGTGCTCGCGCGGTGGCCAGCCGATTTAGCTTGGTCTAGTTCACCGGAATAGGTCTCTGTGTCACCCCTGTCTCTGCTGAAGCTAGCCCAAGCCTTAGCGCGCCTTAAGTCCCTTCCCCATGGTCGGAACGGCTCACCGGAGTTTCTCCGGCCCGCCTAAGACCTTCTCTCCACCGTTCTCCCCTCTCTGCCCGTGGATTCATGGCCTCTTCCCCACCATTGAGTTCGCTGTGGCGCCCTCTTCCCCTCTGCCCAACTCCAGCGACCCCAGAGCCACCCTAACTCGCGCCTGCCTCAATTCCGGTGACCTCACCGCCGTGGAGAGGAGCGACGCCGCCCGTAGCCATCTGTTTTCCCTCGGTCTGATTTCCCCACCGTCCGATTCAGATCGAACGGCCCGGACCGTGGGATACCGCTTCACGCACACGCGCCTGACACGCCCTGGCCCGCCTGTCAGTGCTACCCACAACCGCTCATCCTTCTCGGTCTGATTTCCTTCGTCCGATCTTGATCGAACGGCTCAGACCCCTTCGGACCTGCTCGGACCCCCTTGGACCCACTCGGACCCCCCTCCGTCCGATCTTGATCAAACGGCTCGGACCCCCTCGGACCCCTGCAGCAGCCTGTCAATGCCCAAGTCCTCTGGCGCTGGGCCCACTCGGTCAGCGTGCTCCCCCCCTCTGTCGCTGACACCCCCTGGCCCGCTTGTCAGTACTGGCCCGCCCACGTGCGCGTGCCCTCGGCCGTAGATCTAATCTCGGCCGTTTGTTTTGAATTTGACGGTTAGATTCACCCAATACCCCTTCGCGCGGTAGTTTTCTTAAAGAGACCCTCGGTTTATTGGAAATCAACACATTGTCCCTGGTTTTCGCGTGCGAACCCTTGTATTCTTGCAGATCGAACCCTGGACTTTTGAGTATTCACAGAATTAGCCCTAATTTCATATTTTGAATTCCCAAACTTGTTTATCTCATAACTTTTGCATATGAACTCCAAATTTAGTGATTCAAATTGCAAAAGGTTCATAGAATTATTCTCTGTTTAAATAAAATGGTTTCACTTGCTGTCTGCACATTCTAATTTTTATGATGGAATATGAGCTAATATAGATGTAGTTCTATTTATTTAATAAAATAAATAAAAGGAGAACCTTAGAGATTTAAACTTGTTTAAGCTTGTGAGATTAATAATATGTATTACATAAGTTCATCTCTGATCTAAATTTTAGGTCACCATAAAATAAATTGACCTATGATTATGCACTTGTAAATAACACTTAGGAAAATAATAATCTATTTTCAAATAAAGTTAATGTAAGCCATAGTTTAAGTTATACTCTGAATTCATTATCCCTTATGTAGTATTGTGTCTTTTTAAGATGTGTTCCTGTTGGGGACTTGCTCTCAAATACTATGAATTAAGAACAAGGCAACATAAAATGTTAAATATCGATGTCCTTCGTCCGCTGAAGCATTATTTCCCCAAGGATTCGATGAACTTCGGACGAAGGTTATAATAACAAAACTACGAAAGTATCACCTTCGTAATTTAATTCTCGAAGGTAATGCGGAATAACGCAGGACATAAAGCATTAAAGATAGTTAAATTGGAAATAAATGACATCATTTATTATGCTATATAAATCTTAAATGTTTAAACATAATATTTAAATACATTTATACCACTGCCTTGACAAATGATAATTTCCGGGTGATGCGATTGCAATTACAGGAATGCGTGAACAGTAAAGGAATACTGTTCACTATTTATAGGCACAGGACACAGCCTGTGAACAATTACAATCATACCCCTCATAAAAGTTTACAACATCGACTCAAACTCTTATGGACTAAAAGGTCATTCTATCTTTAAGTCGGTTTGTAATTCCGAAGCTTCATGAACGGCACCCTTCGGCATTACGTACAGACAGCTTCAACCGAAACTGTTTCTTCCTGCAGGACCTTCGGCGACGAAGCATGGTCCCAACAGCAGCCCCTTCGCGGTGCTAGATCGTTTTTCGTAACGAGCTTGATCCGTGAAAAAAGTCTCCTAGGCTTCAGGAAGCCGAAGGTCCGAAAAACACCTTCCCGAAGCTCGTTGTCGAGAAACGATACAGTTTCCGAGCGCGTAGCGGTCCCACCATGCAGGTTCACTATTTTGGTCTTTGCGGCCCACCGCGCAGCGGGTGCGAGCAACTGTTTGCCTGGTGTTAAAATCCTGACGATTCACCTTCTTACCTGCAGCACTATATAAACAGACAGGTAGGTGTGAAGTTACCACAGCATTCATTGCTATTGCACTGTTTTGCTGCCAAAAATTTTAACCATAGCCGAAGCTCGACTCTCGGATTCTGACGAAGCTCCAATTTGGTGTCTACTTCGTCAGAAGAAAAGCTTCGGGGGAAGAGGTTATTTAGTTCCCGAGAAATCTTTCAAGAAATTCAAAATTGAATGGCCAGATTGCGCTCTACTTCTAGAGTTGAGCGTGAGGGAGACGAAGTCGAAGGTGCAGAGACTGTTCCTATCTCCGAAGCAATGCAGCGATCCGGATTGGTGACCTCGGAAAGAATCCCTACTGCCGAAACAGAACAGGCTGCTGCCGAAACAGAACAAGCTGCTGCCGAAGCAGAACGAGGAGATATTGAGGAAGCTCATTCTGACGATGATTACCATATCGCAGTACCGAGCAAGCCTAGCCATTTGGACTTCGGGAAGTCGACTATCTCCAAGGCTGATTTCTCCAAAATGGTGAAGTCAGGCTATTTCAGAGAAAATGAGAAGAAGCTACTTCGCTTCGGGGGAGAGGAGACTACCCCGAAACCAGAAAAGGATGAAATAGTTATTTTCAAGAGTTTTTTAAAGGCTGGGTTGAGATTTCCTTTGAATAGAATGATTTCTGATGTGCTGCAAAAGTTTGGGATCTATTTTCACCAACTGACTCCTAACGCCATTGTCAGGCTTAGCGTTTATATCTGGGCTCTCCGAAGCCAGGCGGTGGAGCCGTTTGCTGACAGCTTCTGTCGAGTACATGAGCTGCATTACCAGACTAAGGCCAGAAAGGATGGGTTGCACGAAAATTTTGGTTGTTACAATTTTGCCTATTGGAAGACCACAAAATTTCCTGTGATTAGCTACCGAAGCAAATGGCCGGCAGGCTAGAAGTTAGAATGGTTTTATGTCAAAGTTAACGAAGACAGAGAGAAGCTAGTACAGAGCCCTCTTGAACTGATCTTCGGAGAAACAAGACCCAGTTGCAGAATGACAACTGAAGGTCCAACTTGGGCCGCACTGGCTGAATTCAAAATTATTGCAGAACATGTTGGCACTAGAGATTTAGTGCAGGAATTTCTAGCCTTCAGAGTATTTCCGACTATGAAGGAGTGGACTATGCCGAAGCTTAAAGGAGAAAAGAAAGAAGGGGAGCTTGTCCGACTACCCTATTATTATAAGTTTAAGAAATATTTTAAAGCACCCTGTCAAGAATGGCTCGATACAATTGAAGTAATGAGTAATGAAATCCTTGGAAATTACTCCAAAAAAGAGGACCAGCTGATGACAGCAGCCTTCGGCACTCGGCCGAAGCGAAGGCTGAACAGGGTGCTTGATGCCATAGGTTTTGAATATGCTGATTATGATCGCCTGGGCGGAGATGCTGGAGGCCCAAAGCGAAAAAGAGTTTCCAGCGCTGCTGACGAAGAGGTCGCCAAGATAATCAAAAAGAAAAGGGGAGATTCTGAAAAACTTAGCCCTGAAGAGTTGAATCCTGAGCCGAAGGTGGCCACTGCAGGAAAGAGGAAAACTGCATCTCCAGAACCAAGAACATTGGTTCAAGAAGAAGATACTCCTGCAACGCCTTCTGCTGTTGAAGTAGAAGAGATTATGAAGGTAATGACTGAACCCTTGCCTGTCAAGCTAAGTCCGCTGGCGTTGGAACTGACGAAGTTTTTTCAGAAGGACAAGGCAGCTTCGGCAGAAGAAGGTCCTGCACTGCCGAAAAAATGAAGGATTATTCAAATAGCAGATGTAATTCATGGGACACCGTTAGCGACACTGGCATCAAGAATTGCTATTGACCAGACTGCCGAAACTGCCAAAGCTAAAGGCGCCGTAGCCGAAACCACGAGAGCGAAAACCTTCGAAGCTGAAACTGGTGCAGCCGAAGCTGCCGGGGTTGAAACTGGGGCCATAGAAGATCTGAACCTGGACGAGACACTTGAAGTTATTGATAACATACTCTTAAAAATGACTGAGGAAGAACCTGCTGTGGCCGCGGCGAGCACAGGCACTAAAAAGGGGAAAAAACAAGCTGAAGACATTTTGGAGGGGGAAGATTTTGAATTTCAAGATTTACTTGGGCAAGAGCTGACAGACGCTGAAAAAGCAGAGCTTAAAAGATGTGCCATAGCTTGCGGATATAAGCCAGGGGCTACACTGTTTGGTGGGGTTAACGAAGGAAAACTGAGGTGCCTTCGAAACCGCAGCGAAGCTAAAATTGTTAAAACTCTCTGCAAAAACATTGGCTTGCCGAAGCTGGAAACGGACCTCTGCCGTTACCAACGGCACCATATCACCGGAAGTTTGCTTTATGCTAACTTCAAGGTAACAAATATTTTTGTTATTTTATTATTATTATTATCTTTTAGGTCGTTTTCTAACGAAGATCGTTTCGACAGAGCATACTTTTAAGTAAGGTTCTAAAAATGCAACAAGATCTCGAAGAAGAGAAGAACAAAGCCGCCATCCAAAATTTGGCTGAAAAGTTGAAAATTACGAAGCTGATTTGAAAAAGAAGGATTTCACCATCCAAGATCTTGAAATGATGGTCAAAGAGCATGAAGGTGCATTAGAAAAGAAAGATTTTGTTATTCAGACTATGGAGGGTTCTTTGGCTGAAGTCCAAACTGAGAATAACAGCTTAAAGAATGAATTGCTCCAACAGTCAGAAAAATTTGAGCAAGAAAAGAAATATCTCGAAGCAAGCCTGAAAACTGAGGTGGATAAAAATTCAAATTTGCAGAAATCCTTTAAAGAACTTCAAGAGAAATGCGTAAGCTTCGGCAGCCGATGCGTGCAACGGCTGAAGGATGTGTTTCATTCTGTCGGAGCCAGCTCTGCAAAATTTACACCTTCAGCTGATAATCTACCCAGCACGTTAGAATATATTGAAGGCGAGGTTGATGCCCTTGACGAAGTTATTGGTGGGCATGCCGACTTCTGCGCCCTGGTAGCTTCTCGGGGCACAGCCACCGCTTTTCTGAAGGCTGGCTGCATGCATGGAAATATTGTGAACAGACCAAACTTCAGCTTGTCAGCATCAGATCTGATAGATATCCCAAGCCTAGCCCGAAGCATTGGAAATAGATTCATGACCCAGATCTGGGTAGGTGGCGGGCGAAAAATGGCGGGTGACGAAGCTCGAAGTCATCTTAAGCCGGTAAGAAACTTATATTTGTTACTTTTACCTTCTCCTTGAAATTTGCACCTTTCTTATTCTGCTGTTTGATATACGCAGGATGACGAAGCTGGAGAATGACGAAGTTGAAGTTTGACGAAGCCTAGCCTGAAGCTTGATAGTTGTTTACAATATACTTTCCTGCAAAAATTCTGGAGAAACTTTTGTAATATAGTTATGGAACAACTTATGTAAATTTGTACATACCTTGTAATATATTTTGTTTCTGCTATCTGCGTACAATCTGCTTTGCTGTGGACGAAACTTCTCTTTTGAGCCGAAGGCGAAAAACACCTTCCCTTCTTTTCGTACACAACGAAGCATAAAAATTTTCCTTCGAGTTTTTCCTCATCGCCGAAGCATCTGTGTTTTTGTGCGGTATAATGATGATTCTATATATGTCTAAATGCATGTTTATGAATGCAAATGACATGATGAGATGCATTGTGCAAATGAATATCAAAATACATAATCATAGTCCTTCAGCGTTGACTTTTCGCTGTAAGCCTCCCTTAGGAGCTTCTTCGCCTTTTACTTTCAGCGGAATCGGCGCTTATTTTTCGTTGTAAGCCTCCCTTAGGAGCTTCTTCGCCTTTTACTTTCAGCGGAATCAGCGCTTATTTTTCGCTGTAAGCCCTGCATTCCCTTAGGAACGACTTTTGAGCTTCTCCCTGTTTCCTTTCCTTTTTCCTTTTGCATTTACATTTACATTTTTTGGGGGATATCACTCTCATAAAATTGAAATAAGGAAAATTACATGTTGTAGCCCCATTAAAAACCTTTCTCCCCCTTTGGAAAGGAAAAGGGTGCCACGAAAAAGAATATAAAAAATTACATCAAGCTAAACATAATATCGTCAAAGCTCATCCGCATTCCATGATCTAGGAATGTCGTTGTCGTCCATATCCTTCAATCTACAGGAACCGGGTCTTGACGAAGATACTACCAAAAAGGGGTCTTCCCACTTCAGCTGTAATTTGCCTGCTGTCTCAGGGTTGGCTACTCTTCGAAGTACCAAGTGTCCTGGTTCAATGTTCTTCAGCTTGACTTTTCTGTCATGCCATTTTATTGTTTCAGCTTGATATTTATTGATGTTTTCCACAGCTTGAAGTCTGATCCCTTCAATAGCATCTTTTTCTACAGAGCAATCAGCTTCGTCTTTGCCTTCTGCCGAAGCTACTATCCTTATTGATCCTGCTTTGGCCTCTTCTGGGGTTATTGCTTCGTCACCGAACAATAGTTTAAAGGGCGTAAAACCTGTTGACCTTGACATGGTTGTATTATGGCTCCATACCACTTTGATTAGCTCGTCAGGCCATTTTCCCCTGGGCTGATTGAAGATTGACTTCATTATTCCTGTCATTATGATCCCATTAGCTCTTTCGACAAGTCCATTTGACTCTGGGTGTCGAACTGATGCAAAATGGATCTTCGTGCCAATTTGATCACAAAATTCTCTGAAGGCTTCAGAATCAAACTGTGTCCCATTGTCCACAGTAATGGCCTTCGGTACTCCGAAGTGACAAACAATGTTCTGCCAGAAAAACTTTTGAATAGTAAATGAAGTTATTGTGGCTAAGGGCTTTGCCTCAATCCATTTGGAAAAATAATCCACTGCCACTACCACATATCTTAAGTTCCCCTGTGCTGGTGGTAATGGGCCTAGCAAATCAAGGCCCCACCTTTGCAACGGCCAAGTGGGTTGTATTAATTGAGTTAAAGACGAAGGTTGTTTTTGATCTCTTGCACATTTCTGACAACCTTCACACTTTTGGACTATATACGCTGCATCTGAAGCTGCCTTTGGCCAATAAAATCCTTGGCGAAAAACTTTCCCGAGCAAGGGCCTAGATCCAATGTGAGATCCACACAGGCCTGCATGTATTTCCTTCATTAATTCTATACCTTCGGATCTGGATAAACACTTGAGCAATGGGGAACAGACCCCATGCTTGTATAACTCCCCTTCTATTATGACATATGGTTGAGCTCTTGCTTCTATTCTCCTGTTATAAGCTTTGTCGTCTGAAAGAAAATTACCCTGAAGGAAAGAGACGATCTCAGTTCTCCAATCCTCGCTATAAACAGGGGATATATTAAGGATTGCTCTTTCAAGAAGCTCGACCGAAGGTGCTTTTATTGTTTCGAAAAATACTTCCGAAGGTATAGGCAGCCCCTGGCTGCTGTCTTGGACAATAGATCAGCGTATTCATTTTCTCCACGAGGAATATTTTTGACAGAGAAACCTTCGAAGGAAGCCTCAATCCTTCGGACTGTATCTAGATACTTTTCAAGCTTCGGGTCTCTTGCTTTATAGCTCTTGTCAACATGACCAGAAATAACTTGAGAATCAGTTTTAAGAATGGCCCTTCTGATTCCCATTGCCTTTAACTTCCGAAGACCCAAGAGCAGGGCTTCATATTCAGCGATATTATTTGTGCAACTAAAATCAAGTCTTGCCGCATAACAAGTTTTAACTTTGGAAGGTGAAACCAACACAGCAGCCGCTCCTGCTCCGAAGGTTCCCCAAGACCCATCGCAAAACACTGTCCATGCTTCGGCATCTTTATTTGTTTCTTCCTCCTGAGCCCCTGGCGTCCAGTCAGCAATGAAGTCTGCTAACGCCTGGGACTGAATCGAGGATCTATGAACATAATCAATACAAAATTCATTGAGCTCTGCAGCCCATTTTCCAATCCTTCCAGTAGCTTCTCGGTTTCTCATAATATCCTTCAGAGGTTGCGAAGAAGGAACAATTATGTTGTAAGCTTGAAAATAATGCCGAAGCTTTCTGGAGGCCATCAAAACAGCATACAGTACCTTCTCCAATTCTGTATAATTTTTCTTCGATAAACTAAGAACTTCGGATACAAAATATATTGGGGCCTGCCTCTTAACTTGGCCTTCAAGCTTCTCCTGGACAAGTGCTGCACTTACCGCTGAGTGCGAAGCTGCCACATATAATAACAAAGGAGCCCCTGGCGTTGGTGGAGTTAATGTTGTTAGATCTATCAAATATTGCTTCAACTCTTCGAAGGCTTTCTGCTGGATTGGTCCCCATTGAAAGACTTCGGCTAACTTCAGCACTTCGAAGAATGGTAAGTTTCTCTCTGCTAATCTGGATATGAATCTATTGAGAGATGCCAGCCTTCCCGTCAATCTTTGAGCCCCCTTTTTTGTACTTGGTGGTTCCATTCGAAGTATAGCTTCGATTTTGCTTGGATTAGCCTCAATTCCCTTTGTTGAAACTAGGCAACCAAGAAATTTCCCCTTCTTTACTCCGAAGACACATTTTTCTGGATTCAGCTTTAAACCAGCCTGTCTAAAATTAGCGAAGGTCTCCTGTAAATCAGCAATGTGGATATCTTGCTTCGTGCTTTTTACAATGATGTCATAAACATAAGTTAGTACATTCCTGCCTATCTGAGAATGGAGAACCTTCGCTGTCATTCTGCTGAAGCTTCCTCCAGCATTTTTAAGCCCCTCAGGCATCCGAAGGTAGCAATATGTCCCACTAGGGGTTATGAAGCTGGTTTTCGGTTCATCCTCCTTCTTCATCCAGATTTGATGATAGCCTGAATAGCAATCCAGCAAACTCATAAGCTCTGATGAAGCTACTGCATCGACTAAGGAATCTATCCTTGGCAATGGAAACTCGTCCTTCGGACAAGCCTTATTGAGGTCAGTAAAATCAATACACATTCTCCATTTACCATTGGCCTTCTTCACCATAACAGTGTTAGCCAACCATTCTGGGTATTTTACCTCTCTAATAACTCCGGCACTGATAAGTCTTTTCACTTCATTCCGAGCACCTTCGGCCTTGTCATCAGACATCTTCCGAAGCCTCTGCTTTCTGGGTCTGAAGGATGGATCGACATTGAGCGAATGCTCAATAACATCCCTGTTAACTCCACAAAGATCATTAGCTGACCAAGCAAAAACATCTTTATTGTTGAACAGAAACCTTATCAAGGTTTTTTCCTGCTCTTCAGACAATTGAGATCCCAATAGCACCTTCTGATCTGCTATATCCTCACATAAGAGCATGGGCTTCGGCTGGTCAGCTGAAGCAGCTTTTTCCCTTCTGAACTTGTATTGCTCACAGGCCTCAGCTCCATCTATGTTATGGATTGCCTTTGAATCTGTCCAATTTCCTTCGGCCCTTTTGGCAGCTTCCTGACTTCCATGAATAGCATTAGGCCCTTGGTCCGAAGGTATCTTCATGCAGAGGTAAGCTGGGTGAAGAATTGCTTCGAAGGCATTGAGAGTACCGCGACCAATGATAACATTGTAAGGATACTCCATGTCAACAATATCAAACACAATTTGCTCAGTCCTTGTGTTGTTAACAAATCTGAAGGTTACTGGCATGGTAATCTTCCCAAGTGCTACAATTTGCCGTCCTCCGAAGCCACAAAGAGGGTGTGTAGCATCATGGATCTTGTCTTCGGGCTCTTGCATTTATCTGAAAGCTTTAGCAAATATGATATCAGCTGCGCTGCCTGTGTCAACCAAAACATTATGGACCAGAAATCCTTTGATCACACAAGAGATAACCATAGCATCATTGTGTGGGTAATCCTTGAGTTGAAGATCCTCTTGGGAGAAGGTAATTGGAATGTGAGACCATCTTGACTTGATGAAGGGTCCTTGCACCCCAACATGCTGTACCCTTCTCTGTGCTTCCTTCTTCTGCTTCTTGTTGGCTGGCTCTGAGCATGAACCACCTGTTATCGGGAGTACCAGCTTCGGGGCCGAAGCAGCTCCAGCTTGATCGTTGAACGAAGCCATCAGCTCAAAAAAGTGGAAGTGAGTTGACCGGAGGTGGGCGCTAATGTTGGGGACTTGCTCTCAAATACTATGAATTAAGAACAAGGCAACGTAAAATGTTAAATATCGATGTCCTTCGTCCGCTGAAGCATTATTTCCCCAAGGATTCGATGAACTTCGGACGAAGGTTATAATAACAAAACTACGAAAGTATCACCTTCGTAATTTAATTCTCGAAGGTAATGCGGAATAACGCAGGACATAAAGCATTAAAGATAGTTAAATTGGAAATAAATGACATCATTTATTATGCTATATAAATCTTAAATGTTTAAACATAATATTTAAATACATTTATACCTCTGCCTTGACAAATGATAATTTCCGGGTGATGCGATTGCAATTACAGGAATGCGTGAACAGTAAAGGAATACTGTTCACTATTTATAGGCACAGGACACAGCCTGTGAACAATTACAATCATACCCCTCATAAAAGTTTACAACATTGACTCAAACTCTTATGGACTAAAAGGTCATTCTATCTTTAAGTCGGTTTGTAATTCCGAAGCTTCATGAACGGCACCCTTCGGCATTACGTACAGACAGCTTCAACCGAAACTGTTTCTTCCTGCAGGACCTTCGGCGACGAAGCATGGTCCCAACAGTTCCAATGTTTGTACATGTTTGGTGTGATGTTCATTTGTACTTTCCAAATGTATTGAATGCATGCTCGCTTTATTTAGACAACGAGCAGTCTGAAGTTCCTGAGTGTGTTGTTGGAGACCTCCCTAAGCAGCAACCTGGTGAAGGCAAGAGTCCTTTGACCTATTATGTCCTACTTACTTCCCGCATTACTTTATGAAACCTAAGGATTGACTAGTCTGTATTCACTTATCCTTGTTTACCTTTTGGGTTATCATGGTTAGCATGTTGCTATTGCCTTAACTTAATCAATGAACCTGATGTGAACACTTATGATAAAATACTGTTATCCTGAATATGTGGATGATCTTGTGATACCTTAGGGGACTCAGGCCTTTTTCCTGAGTACCTCTCCGTAAGGACCTGTTCATGGAGTGACCACCCGAGATAACAGTGCAACCATGAGGGTGGAATGGAACGCCCTTAGCTGATTAATTAGATGAACCTAGGGGTATAGTTGGCTTTGTCAGAGGGCCGTCAATGGGGGCCGGGGTGTAGTGCTCGCTCTTCCAAGGTTGGGGTGCAGAGGTTCATTCGATTTGGTTTTTGTTAGTCACCCACCTTGGGGAGGTGTATTGTGTTTGTACGACTGGCAAAACCTAACGAGCAGCTATGTACCAGGGGAGTCTTTGTAAAGGCTACATAGTGAAACCTTGCCGACTCACCATGGTAGTGTTTGAGGGTTTGATCGACCTGAGGCATAAAGGGATCACGACTTGTGGGTAAAGTGTACAACCTCTGCAGAGTGTTAAAAAACTGCTAAATCAGCCGAGCTCGTGGTTAAGAGTAGCCTTGGGATCCTCTTTGATTAGAAGAACTTTGGATACTTTTATGTTGATGATTAACTATGATGTTATAAAATCTGATCTTTGGTATTTCCTCTTTTGAGGAGGTGCTTTTGGGTAATAACTGGGTTTATTACTAAAAGTTGGCTCTACTAATAATATTAAATACTTGACTAACTTAAAAGCAACTGCTTGACCTCAACTCCACATACAGCTAGTCCACTTTAGCCAAACGGGACATTTGCTGAGTACGTTGATGTGTACTCACCCTTGCTTTACAAACCACCCCCACCCTAGGTTGTCCCCACTGTTCTCAGTGCTCAGGAGGTGATGCTAGCATCATGGAGGATTTCGAGGAGTTCCAAGAATACGACGAATTCTAGTTTACTTTAGTGGCAAACCCTGAGTCAGCTGCCTGTGTAGGCTTAGCATCGATGTTTCTTAATTCCGCACTTTGATAATTATGTTGAGCAATAGTTATGTATTAGACTCTATGAATGTCTTGGACATCTTGACATAATAAAGTACCTTTCCGCTATTTACTTCGAGCATTGTGTGATGATGTCCAATTATGTAATCGCTGTGTACGTGAGTTTCTGATCCTGGCACATACATGGTTCGCATCCAGTTTGCCTTCCAAAACCGGGTGTGACATTAGTTACATCAAGATGTCTGAGACACCCACAGAGTCTATTACATAAACATAGTGTTTAACAATAACATCAAAGTGTGGAGTAACGAAATGTAGAATGTAAGCCTACACAGGTAGCTGACTAGGGGTTTGCCACTAAAGTAAACTAGAACTCGTCGTAGTCCTGGAACTCCTCAAAGTCCTCCATGTTACTAGCTTCACTTCCTGAGCACTAACTACAATGGGGACAACCTGGGGTGGGGTGGTTTGTAAAGCAAGGGTAAGTACACATCAACGTACTCAACAAATGTCCCGTTTGGCTAAAGTGGACTAGCTCTATGTGGAGTTTAGGGTTTAGGAGTTGCTTTTAGTCGGTCAAGTTTTATTAATATAAGTAGAGCCAAATTTTAGAAATAACCCAGTTATTACCCAGAGGTACTCCCTCCAAGAGCAAATACCAGAGCTCAGAGTTATAAACAACATTATTAACCATCATCATAAAAGTAACCAAAGTTCTTCTAATCAGAGAGGATCCCAAGGCTACTCGTAACCATGAGCACGACTGATATACCAGTTTCTAACACTCTGCAGAGGTTGCACACTTTACCCACAAGCCATGATTCCCATTCTGCTTGGGGTTCTAGCCTCCCCATTGGTCACTACCAAGGTGACCTAGCAGGGTCTCACTACGTAGCCTTTACAAAGATTTCCCACAGGTCACAGCCGCCCGTTAGGTTTCTCCAGTTTGATAAACACAGTACATCTCCCCATAGGAAGGGTGACTAACAAAACCAAATCAAAGAACCTCTGCAACTAGCCTCGGCAGAGCAAGTACTATGCCCGGACCCCATGACGGCCCTACGGTGAAGCAAACTACTCCTCTAGTTCCTCTAATTAATCAGCTAAGGGCATCCCATTCCACCCTCATGGTTGCACTGTTATCCCGGGTTGTCACTCCCCAAACAGGTCCTTACGGGGAGGTACTCAGGAAATAGCCTGAGCCCCCTAAAGTAATCACAAGGACCCCATCGGAATAACATCATCGTATCATAAAAGATCACATCATGTTCATTGATTAAGTTAAGGCAATAGCATAAGCTAACCATGCTTAACCCAAAAAGGTAAACAAGGGTAAGGGAAATACAGACTAGTCAAACCTTAAGTTCCAAAAATGTAATGCAGGATAGTGAATTATAAAGTAAAGTAGGACCTGATAGGCCTAAGGACACTTGCCTTCACTACGTTGTTGCTCAGGGAGGTCTCCAACAACACACTCAAGAACCTCGAATTGCTCGTTGTCTAAGTAAAGCGAGCATACATTCAATACATTTGGAAAAGTATAAATGAACAACACATCAAACATGTACAAACATTGGCACACAACTCAAAAAGGTATAGTATTAAGTATAGGGGAATGATATCAAGTTATAAAATGGACTAATCTTAGGTGGAGGATTGATTACTCTCTAAGTGTTTGGAATATGGCTCAACAAAGTTTAAGAGGTAATTAAACAAGTAGAGACTAAATTATAAGATGAACTACTCTTATTTAGGAATTTGATTATCCTTTAAGTGTTATCCATAATTACATTCCTAATTCTATTTATGTCATTAAGACCTAAAGGTTAAGCCAAAAATAAATCCATGAGATGCATAACACTAATCTCATAAAATTGAATATACTTTACTCCTAGGATTCTCCTTTTACTTATCTCATTAAATAAATAAATCAACATATACTTTAATTCTATATTCTAAGTGTTAAAATTAAAGTATACAGATTGCAGTTGGTCATATTTTATTTGAACAGAGAATAATCTTGTGAGAATTTTGCAATTTGAACCACTAAATTTGGAGTTCATATGAAAAAGATATGAAATAAACAAGTTTTGAAGTTTGAAATATGAAATTAGGGCTAAATCTGTAATTAATTAAAAGTCCAGGGGGGCTATTCTAAAGAAACTAGGGACCTATGCGCTAATACAGAGGACGATGGGTTGATTTCCTAAAACCAGGGGGGTTCTTAAGCAAAACAACCACGCGGAGGGGTATCGACCTCCCTCAACCGTTGGATCAGAAACCGACGGCTGAGATTAGATCGCGTGAGCGCGCGCGGGGGCACGGGCGTGCAGGCGCAGCTGACAAGCGGGGCTAGGGCATAAGCGGGTCAGGGCGGGCTGACTGGCCAGGCCTAGGGGCAGCGATGCGGGTGAGGGGGAGAGGGGAGAGCGGCCGGATCCAGATCAGAGGGCTACGATCAGATCCGCTCGGGTTATGTCTAAACCGCCCGATCTCGGGTGGACGACCGAGATCTAATGGCAGGGAGCGGACTTGGGCGCGGTGGCGCTGCTCGGTCCCACGGCGAGAGTTTGCCGGAGACGAGCAGGCTAGCCATGGCGGGGCACTAGAGGCTCGGGAACTAACCTAGGCGCAATCAGGGAGGTCTGGCGAACTCGGCCATGGCCTACACACTGGCGCAGGGGCACCAAAGGGTGCGGACCACGGCAGGGCGGGCTAACGGCGGCGCTGGATTGCTCCGGCGAGTAATCGCGCGAGCTATAGAGCAAGGATGACCAAATTAAGGGCACGGGCAGGTCGCTTACCTCGAGTGCGAACTCTAGGACGCTTGGAGAACGACGGGAGTGCGGTGGAGCCTCGGGTCGACGGCGGTGGGACTTCGGCTGCGCAAAACTACTCCGGTGAGCGTGGACCGGACGAGACAGAGAGGGAGAGGGCACATCGAAGGGTGTCTCGAGTAGCTGACGGCAAGGCGAAGCTCACCGTGGCACTGGACGGGGCACGGGCGCAACGGCGGCCACAGAACAGGTGGTGGCCGTCAGCGGGCGGTGGCGGAGCTCTCGGTTCGCATGGGCAAAGCGAGCGAGAGGGCGAGGGAGCTGGGCGGAGGGCGCATATGAGAGAGGGGAGGTGGGCGAGCAGGGCGCAAGGCTCAAAAGGGGCGCAGACGTGGTCGGAGAACGCGCAGTTGTGGGCGCGTCCACGATGGGATATTGTGGGCGGAAGGTTAGAGAATGGCTGACAGGTGGGGACGGCGGGATAGAGAGAGAGGGAGCGGGCGTGGGCGCGAGCAACGCCGCCGACAAGCCTAGCCCATGGGGCAGCGAGAGAGAGGGGGGAGAGAGCTCGCTGGTTGGCACCGACAGGCGGGGCCTGCCTGTCAGGCACATGGGGAGCGCGGGCGCGGGCTGGGCTAACTGAGCCGGCTTGGGCTGAAATTGGTTGTTCCTTTTTCCTAGAATTTCTATTGCCTTTTCTATTTATTTTATCTAGGATTTTTAATTCAAATTCAAATCAAGTTTCAAATTCAAACCAAATCAAATATGTGCAACAATTCAAAGAATATTTAGGCTCAATATGATGCAACATTCCATGACTCATATGTTTTGGCAAAATAAATTAAATAATCCCTCACTAATACCACTAACTCTAATTAAAAGAGAAAGAGAGAGAGAAACTAGAGTGAGATAGAGAAGAGTAACACCTGAATTTGGATGATCATAAGAAAGAAATTTTATACCCCCAAATTCAGGGTGTTACAGACCTATCCCCCTTAAAAGAATCTCGCCCTCGACATTCAAGGCTGGCTAGCAAAGAGTTCAGGGTACTTGGCTCTCAAATCATCTTCTCTTTCCTAGGTTGCTTCTTCTTCTGAGTGATGGTCCCATTTGACTTTGCACATTCTGATGGTGTTCCTCTGAGTGACCTGATCTGCTATCTCTAGAATTTGCATTGGCTTCTCAATGTAAGTCAGATCTTCTTGAACTTCAAGATCCTCTGCTGGCAACTGCTCTTCTGGCACTCTCAAGCATTTCTTCAACTGAGACACATGGAACACATCGTGCACAGCTGACAGATTCTCTGGTAAGCTGAGTTGATAAGCCACTTCTCCACGTCTTGCCAGAATCTGATACGGCCCGATATAGCGAGGGGCTAGCTTGCCCTTGACTCCAAACCTTTTGGTTCCTCTGATGGGTGACACTTTCAAATAGACATAGTCATCCACTTCAAAACTGAGTTCCCTTCTTCTGGTGTCAGCATAGCTTCGCTGCCTAGACTGCGCTGCCTTCAGATTTTCCTGGACCATTCTGATATTCTCTTTAGCTTCAAGCAAAATCTCTGGACCGAATACCTGCCTTTCGCCGGGTTGATCCCAATGCAATGGAGTTCTGCAATTCCTCCCATAAAGTGCTTCGAATGGTGACATCTTCAGACTGGCTTGATAACTGTTGTTGTAGGAGAATTCTGCATACGGCAACCTCATGTCCCATCCTAACTTGTCTTGTAAAGCACAAGCTCTCAACATGTCCTCAAGAATCTGGTTGGTTCTCTCAGTCTGACCATCTGTCTACGGGTGATAAGCTGAACTGAACTTCAAGTGTGTACCTAAAGCTTCATGTAGTTGCTGCCAAAAATGAGAAGTAAACTGGGTGCCTCTGTCCGATATTATCTTCTTTCGAATACCATGCAAGCACACAGTCCGAGACATGTTGAAAGGGAATTAGGCCTACACCTAGTTCCTAAATAATTTTGGTGGTTGAATTGCCCAACACAAATAATTGGACTAACTAGTTTGCTCTAGTGTACAAGTTACACAGGTGCCAAAGGTTCACACTTAGCCAATAAAAAGACCAAGTATTGGGTTCAACAAAAGAGCAAAGGGGCAACCGAAGGCACCTCTGGTCTGGCGCACCGGACTGTCCGGTGTGCCACCAGACAGTGTCCGGTGCACCAGAGGACTCCAACTCAAACTCGTCACCTTCACGAAATTCCAGAGGCAACTCCTCTATAATTCACCAGACTGTCCGGTGTACACCGGACAGTGTCCGGTGCTCCAAGGAAGAGCGGCCTCAGGAACTCGCCAGCTTCGGGAAACTACAACGACTGCTCCACTATAATTCACCGGACATGTCCGGTGTACACCAGACTGTCCGGTGTAACTGCGGGGCAACGGCTACTTCGCGCCAACGGTCACCTGCAACAGCAATTAATGCGCGCCAGAGCGCGCAGAAGTCAGGCACGCGCGTAGTGGCGCACCTGACACTCTACAGTACATGTCCGGTGTGCCACCGGACATCCAGGCGGGCCCAGAAGTCAGAGCTCCAACGGTCAGAACCCAATGGCTTTGGTGACGTGGCTGGCGCACCGGACATGTCCGGTGTGCACCGGACAGTCCGGTGCACCATGCGACAGACAGCCCCACCAAACGGCTAGTTTGGTGGTTGGGGCTATAAATACCCCCAACCACCCACCATTCATTGCATCCAAGTTTTCCACTTCTCAACCACTTACAAGAGCTAGGCATTCAATTCTAGACACACCCAAAGTGATCAAATCCTCTCCAATTCCACACAAGGCTTTAGTGATTAGCGAGAGAGATTTGTCGTGTTCTTTTGAGCTCTTGCGCTTGGATTGCTTCTTTTCTTTCTCACTCATTCTTGTGATCAAAACACAATTGTAACCAAGGCAAGAGGCACCAATTGTGTGGTGGCCCTTGCGGGGGAGCTTTGTCCCGTTTGATTGAGAAGAAGAAGCTCACTCGGTCCGAGGGACCGTTTGAGAGAGGGTAAGGGTTGAAAGAGACCCGACCTTTGTGGCCTCCTCAACGGGGAGTAGGTTTGCAAGAACCGAACCTCGGTAAAACAAATCCACGTGTCTCACTCTTTTTTCGCTTGCGATTTGTTTTCCACCCTCTCTCACGGACTCTATTATATTTCTAACGCTAACCCGGCTTGTAGTTGTGATTATTTTTGAGAATTTCAGTTTCGCCCTATTCACCCCCCTCTAGGCGACTTTCAATTGGTATCAGAGCCCGGTGCTTCATTAGAGCCTAACCGCTCGAAGTGATGTCGGGAGATCACGCCAAGAAGGAGATGGAGACCGGCGACAAGCCCACTACGAGTCATGGGAGCACTTCATCGGAAGAGTCCCGCACCAAGAGGAAGGAGAAGAAGGACTCCTCCAAAGGGAAGAAGTCTCCTTCACACTCCAAAGGGAAGGAGAAGAAATCCTCTTCTCACCACAAAGAGAAGAAGGAGAAATCTTCTTCCCACAAGCCGCATCGGAGTGGGGACAAGAAGAAGAGGATGAGGAAGGTGGTCTACTACGAGACCGATTCTTCATCAACATCCACCTCCGGCTCCGACGCGGCATCCGTCACTTCTAAGCGCCAAGAGCGTAAGAAGTATAGTAAGATCCCCCTACGCTACCCTCACATTCCTAAACATACACCCTTACTTTCTGTCCCATTAGGCAAACCACCAACGTTTGATGGTGAAGATTATGCTATGTGGAGTGATTTAATGCGATTTCATCTAACCTCACTCCACAAAAGTATATGGGATTTTGTTGAGTTTGGTGTACAGGTACCAACCGTAGGGGATGAAGACTATGATGAGGACGAGGTGGCCCAAATCGAGCACTTCAACTCTCAAGCTACAACCATACTCCTCGCCTCTCTAAGTAAGGAGGAATACAACAAGGTGCAAGGGTTGAAGAATGCAAAGGAGATTTGGGACCTACTCAAGACCGCGCACGAAGGTGATGAACTCACCAAAATCACCAAGCGAGAAACGATCGAGGGGGAGCTCGGTCGCTTTCGTCTTCGCCAAGGGGAGGAGCCACAAGATATGTACAACCGGCTCAAGACCTTGGTGAACCAAGTGCGAAACCTCGGGAGCAAGAAATGGGATGACCACGAGGTGGTTAAGGTTATTTTAAGATCGCTTATTTTCCTTAACCCTACTCAAGTACAATTAATTCGTGGCAACCCAAGATATACACTAATGACTCCCGAGGAAGTTATCGGGAATTTTGTGAGCTTTGAATGTATGATCAAGGGCTCAAAGAAGATCAATGAGCTTGATGATCCCTCCACGTCCGAAGCACAACCGGTGGCATTTAAGGCGACGGAGGAGAAGAAGGAGGAGTCTACACCGAGTAGACAACCAATTGACGCCTCCAAGCTCGACAATGAGGAGATGGCTTTAATCATCAAAAGCTTTCGCCAAATCCTCATGCAACGGAAGGGGAAGGACTACAAACCCCGCTCCAAGAAAGTGTGCTACAAATGTGGTAAGCCCGGTCATTTTATTGCAAAATGTCCTATATCTAGTGACAGTGACAGGGGCGACGACAAGAAGGGAAAGAGGAGAGTAAAGAAGAGGTACTACAAGAAGAAGGGCGGTGATGCCCATGTTTGCCGGGAGTGGGACTCCGACGAGAGCTCCACCGAGTCCTCCTCCGACGAGGACGCCGCCAACATCGCCGTCACCAAGGGACTCCTCTTCCCAAACGTCGGCCACAAGTGCCTCATGGCAAAGGACGGCAAAAAGAAGAAGGTTAAATCTAAATCCTCCACTAGATATGAGTCTTCTAGTGATGAAAATGCTAGTGATGAGGAGGATAACTTACGTACCCTTTTTGCCAACCTTAACATGGAATAAAAGGAAAAATTAAATGAATTGATTAGTGCTATTCATGAAAAGGATGACCTTTTGGATTCCCAAGAGGATTTTCTAATTAAAGAAAACAAGAAACATGTTAAGGTTAAAAATGCTTATGCTCTAGAAATAGAAAAATGTCAAAAACTATCTAGTGAGCTAAGCACTTGCCATGACACTATTGCCAACCTTAGAAATGAAAATGCTAAATTAATTGCTAAGGTTGATTCAAATGTTTGTAATGTTTCAATTCCAAATCTTAGAAATGATAATGATGATTTACTTGCTAAGATTGAGGAATTGAATGTATCTCTTGCTAGCCTTAGAGTAGAAAATGAAAAATTGATTGCTAAGGCTAAAGATTTTGATGATTGCAATATTACAATTTCCAATCTTAGAGATAACAATGATATTTTGCGTGCTAAGATTGTTGAACTTAATTCTTGCAAACCGTCTGCATCTACCATTGAGCATGTCACTATTTGTACTAGATGTAGAGATATTGATGTTGATGCTATTCATGATCACATGGCCTTAATTAAACAACAAAATGATCATATAGCAAGATTAGATGCTAAAATTGCTGAGCATAACTTAGAAAATGAAAAGTTTAAATTTGCTAGAAGTATGCTCTATAATGGGAGACGCCCTGGCATCAAGGATGGCATTGGCTACCAAAGGGGAGACAATGTCAAACTTAGTGCCCCTCCTAAAAGATTGTCTAATTTTGTTAAGGGCAAGGCTCCCATGCCTCAGGATAACGAGGGTTACATTTTGTACCCTGCTGGTTATCCCGAGAGCAAAATTAGGAGAACTCATTCTAGGAAGTCTCACTCTGGCCCTAATCATGCTTTTATGTATAAGGGTGAGACATCTAGCTCTAGGCAACCAACCCGTGCCAAGTTGCCTAAGAAGAAAACTCTTAATGCATCAAATGATCATGACATTTCATTCAAAACTTTTGATGCATCATATGTGCTTACTAACAAATCCGGCAAGGTAGTTGCCAAGTTTGTTGGGGGCAAACACAAGGGATCAAAGACTTGTGTTTGGGTACCCAAAGTTCTTGTTTCTAATGCCAAAGGACCAAAAACCGTTTGGGTACCTAAAGTCAAGAACTAAAATTGTTTTGTAGGTTTATGCATCCGGGGGCTCAAGTTGGATCATCGATAGCGGGTGCACAAACCACATGACAGGGGAGAAGAAGATGTTCTCCTCATATGAGAAAAACCAAGATCTCCAACGAGCTATCACTTTCGGGGATGGAAATCAAGGTTTGGTCAAAGGATTGGGTAAAATTGCTATATCACCTGACCATACTATTTCCAATGTTTTTCTGGTAGATTCTTTAGATTACAATTTGCTTTCTGTGTCTCAATTATGTCAAATGGGCTACAACTGTCTCTTTACTGATGTAGGTGTCACTGTCTTTAGAAGAAGTGATGATTCAATAGCATTTAAGGGTGTGTTAGAGGGTCAGCTATACTTGGTAGATTTTGATAGAGCTGAACTCGACACATGCTTAATTGCTAAGACTAACATGGGTTGGCTCTGGCATCGCTGACTAGCCCACGTTGGGATGAAGAATCTTCATAAGCTTCTAAAGGGAGAGCACATTTTAGGATTAACCAATGTTCATTTTGAGAAAGACAGGGTTTGTAGTGCATGCCAAGCAGGAAAGCAAGTTGGCACTCATCATCCACACAAGAACATCATGACAAGTGACAGGCCACTGGAGCTCCTACACATGGATTTATTCGGCCCGATCGCTTACATAAGCATCGGCGGGAGTAAGTACTGTCTAGTTGTTGTGGATGATTATTCTCGCTTCACTTGGGTGTTCTTTTTGCAGGAAAAATCCCATACCCAAGAGACCTTAAAGGGATTCTTGAGACGGGCTCAAAATGAGTTCGGCTTAAGGATCAAGAAAATTAGAAGCGACAACGGGACGGAGTTCAAGAACTCACAAATTGAAGGCTTCCTTGAGGAGGAGGGCATCAAGCATGAGTTCTCTTCTCCTTACACCCCACAGCAAAATGGTGTAGTGGAGAGGAAGAATCGAACTCTATTGGACATGGCAAGGACCATGCTTGATGAATACAAGACACCGGACCGGTTTTGGGCCGAGGCGGTTAACATCGCTTGCTACGCCATCAACCGGTTATATCTGCACCGAATCCTCAAGAAGACATCATACGAACTCCTCACCGGTAAAAAGCCAAACATTTCATACTTTAGAGTCTTTGGTAGCAAATGCTTTATTCTTATTAAAAGAGGTAGAAAATCTAAATTTGCTCCTAAGACTGTAGAAGGCTTTTTACTAGGATATGACTCAAACACAAGGGCATATAGAGTCTTTAACAAGTCCTTAGGACTAGTTGAAGTTTCTTGTGACGTTGTGTTTCATGAGACTAACGGCTCTCAAGTAGAGCAAGTTGATCTTGATGAGATAGGTGAAGAACAGGCTCCGTGCATCGCGCTAAGGAACATGTCCATTGGGGATGTGTGTCCTAAGGAATCCGAAGAGCCTCCACATACACAAGATCAACCATCCTCCTCCACGCAAGCATCTCCACCAACCCAAAATGAGGGCGAGGCTCAAGTTGATAAAGAGGAAGAACAAAATAATGAGCCACCTCAAGATGACGGCAATGATCAAGGGGGAGATGCAAATAATGAAGACAAGGAGGATGAAGAACCAAGGCCGCCACACCCAAGAGTCCACCAAGCAATTCAACTAGATCACCCCGTCGACACCATCCTTGGTGACATTCATAAGGGGGTAACTACTCGATCTCGTGTTGCACATTTTTGTGAGCATTACTCTTTTGTTTCCTCTATTGAGCCACACAGGGTAGAGGAAACACTCCAAGATTCGGATTGGGTGATGGCGATGCAAGAGGAGCTCAACAACTTCACGAGGAACGAGGTATGGCATTTAGTTCCACGTCCTAATCAAAATGTTGTAGGAACCAAGTGGGTCTTCCGCAACAAGCAAGATGAGCATGGTGTGGTGACAAGGAACAAAGCTCGACTTGTGGCCAAGGGATACTCCCAAGTCGAAGGTTTGGATTTTAGTGAAACCTATGCACCCGTAGCTAGGCTTGAGTCAATTCGTATATTATTAGCCTATGCTACTTACCATGGCTTCAAGCTTTATCAAATGGACGTGAAGAGTGCCTTCCTCAATGGACCAAACAAGGAAGAGGTCTATGTTGAGCAACCTCCCGGCTTTGAAGACAGTGAGTATCCTAACCATGTCTATAGGCTCTCTAAGGCGCTTTATGGGCTCAAGCAAGCCCCAAGAGCATGGTATGAATGCCTTAGAGATTTCCTTATTGCAAATGGCTTCAAAGTCGGCAAGGCCGATCCTACTCTATTCACTAAAACTCTTGACAATGATTTGTTTGTATGCCAAATTTATGTTGATGATATTATATTTGGGTCTACTAACGAATCTACATGTGAAGAATTTAGTAGGATCATGACACAAAAATTCGAGATGTCTATGATGGGGGAGTTGAAGTATTTTCTAGGATTCCATGTCAAGCAACTCCAAGAGGGCACCTTCATTAGCCAAACAAAGTATACTCAAGACATTCTAACCAAGTTTGGAATGAAGGATGCCAAGCCCATCAAGACACCCATGGGAACTAATGGGCATCTCGGCCTCGACACGGGAGGTAAATCCGTCGATCAAAAGGTATATCGGTCGATGATAGGTTCATTGCTTTATTTATGTGCATCTCGACCGGACATTATGCTTTTCCGTATGCATGTGTGCAAGATTTCAAGCCGACCCTAAGGAATCACACCTTACGGCCGTAAAACGAATCTTGAGATATTTGGCTTATACTCCTAAGTTTGGGCTTTGGTACCCTCGGGGATACACATTTGATTTGATTGGTTATTCGGATGCCGATTGGGCAGGGTGTAAGATTAATAGAAAGAGCACATCGGGGACTTGCCAGTTCTTGGGAAGATCCTTGGTGTCTTGGGCTTCAAAGAAGCAAAATTCGGTCGCTCTTTCTACTGCCGAAGCCGAGTACATTGCCGCAGGCCATTGTTGCGCGCAATTGCTTTGGATGAGGCAAACCCTGCGGGACTATGGTTACAAATTAACTAAAGTTCCTCTTCTATGTGATAATGAGAGTGCAATCCGCATGGCGGATAATCCCGTTGAGCATAGCCGCACTAAACACATAGCCATTCGGTATCATTTTCTTAGGGATCACCAACAAAAGGGGGATATCGAGATTGCATACATTAACACTAAAGATCAATTAGCCGATATCTTTACCAAGCCTCTTGATGAACAAACTTTTACCAAACTTAGGCATGAGCTCAATATTCTTGATTCTAGGAATTTCTTTTGCTAATTTGCACACATAGCTTATAAGTATACCTTTGATCATGTCTCTTTTATATATGCTATGACTAATGTGTTTTCAAGTGTATTTCAAACCAAGTCATAGGTATATTGAAAGGGAATTGGAGTCTTCGGCGAAGACAAAGGCTTCCACTCCACTCTACTACTCATCTTTCGCCGTCGCTCCGTATGACTCTCCGTCTTTGGTATAATCTTCACTCATACATTTTATTTGCCAAAGGGGAGAAAGTAGTTGTCAAAGGGCTCTAATGATTCCGTTTTTGGCGATTCATGCCAAAGGGGGAGAAAATATGAGCCCAAAGCAAAAGGACCGCACCACCACCTAATTTTAAAATAGAGATTTTCATATTGGTAAATTTCAAATTAGTATCTTAGTGTGTTCAAAAGGGGGAGAAAGTTGTATTTCAAATGGATATATCAAAACCCTCTTGAACACTAAGAGGAGGATCTCATTTAGGGGGAGTTTTGTTTGGTCAAAGGAAAAGCATTTGAAACAAAGGGAGAAAATTTCAAATCTTGTAAATGCTTCTCAAAATCCTATTTATTTACCTTTGACTATTTGCAAAAGACTTTGAAAAAGATTTACAAAAAGAATTTGCAAAAAACAAAACATGTGGTGCAAGCGTGGTCCAAAATGTTAAAAATGAAGAAACAATCCATGCATATCTTGTAAGTATTTAGATTGGCTCAACTCCAAGCAACCTTTGCACTTACATTATGCAAACTAGTTCAATTATGCACTTCTATATTTGCTTTGGTTTGTGTTGGCATCAATCACCAAAAAGGGGGAGATTGAAAGGGAATTAGGCCTACACCTAGTTCCTAAATAATTTTGGTGGTTGAATTGCCCAACACAAATAATTGGACTAACTAGTTTGCTCTAGTGTACAAGTTATACAGGTGCCAAAGGTTCACACTTAGCCAATAAAAAGACCAAGTATTGGGTTCAACAAAAGAGCAAAGGGGCAACCGAAGGCACCTCTGGTCTGGCGCACCGGACTGTCCGGTGTGCCACCGGACAGTGTCCGGTGCACCAGAGGACTCCAACTCAAACTCGTCACCTTCGGGAAATTCCAGAGGCAACTCCGCTATAATTCACCGGACTGTCCGGTGTACACCGGACAGTGTCCGGTGCTCCAAGGAAGAGCGGCCTCAGGAACTCGCCAGCTTCGGGAAACTGCAACGACTGCTCCGCTATAATTCACCGGACATGTCCGGTGTACACCGGACTATCCGGTGTAACTGCGGGGCAACGGCTACTTCGCGCCAACGGTCACCTGCAACAGCAATTAATGCGCGCCAGAGCGCGCAGAAGTCAGGCACGCGCGTAGTGGCGCACCGGACACTCTACAGTACATGTCCGGTGCGCCACCGGACATCCAGGCGGGCCCAGAAGTCAGAGCTCCAACGGTCAGAACCCAACGGCTTTGGTGACGTGGCTGGCGCACCAGACATGTCCGGTGTGCACCGGACAGTCCGGTGCACCATGCGACAGACAGCCCCACCAAACGGCTAGTTTGGTGGTTGGGGCTATAAATACCCCCAACCACCCACCATTCATTGCATCCAAGTTTTCCACTTCTCAACCACTTACAAGAGCTAGGCATTCAATTCTAGACACACCCAAAGTGATCAAATCCTCTCCAATTCCACACAAGGCTTTAGTGATTAGCGAGAGAGATTTGTCGTGTTCTTTTGAGCTCTTGCGCTTGGATTGCTTCTTTTCTTTCTCACTCATTCTTGTGATCAAAACTCAATTGTAACCAAGGCAAGAGGCACCAATTGTGTGGTGGCCCTTGTGGGGGAGCTTTGTTCTCGTTTGATTGAGAAGAAGAAGCTCACTCGGTCTGAGGGACCGTTTGAGAGAGGGTAAGGGTTGAAAGAGACCCGGCCTTTGTGGCCTCCTCAACGGGGAGTAGGTTTGCAAGAACCGAACCTCGGTAAAACAAATCCACGTGTCTCACTCTTTATTCGCTTGTGATTTGTTTTCCACCCTCTCTCGCGGACTCTATTATATTTCTAACGCTAACCCGGCTTGTAGTTGTGATTATTTTTGAGAATTTCAGTTTCACCCTATTCACCGCCCCCCCCCTCTAGGCGACTTTCACATGTATAACTCCGCCAACACTGCACTGTTATAGGTGGTCTTGACTGGTATGAAATGGGACGCCTTTGTCAAACGGTCCACTACTACCTAGATGGTGTCATAACCAGCTCGAGTGCGGGGCAGACCAACTATAAAGTCCATCCCAATCTCATCCCATTTCCATTATGAAATCTGCAACGGCTACAACAAACCTGCGGGCCTCTGATGTTCGGCATTGATCCTCTGACAACTGTCACATCTGGCCACATACTCTGCTATCTCTCTTTTCATACCGTACCACAAGAATCTCTTCTTCAAGTCTTGGTACATTTTCTTGCTACCAGGGTGTATAGAATACGCTGTCTCATGAGCTTCGTTGAGAATCAGTTCCCGGATCAATGTGATGTCGGGAACGCACAGTCTATCTTTGAACCATACCACTCCTTCTGCATCTTCACGGAAATATGAACCATTCCCATCGATGATTAGCTACTGGATTTCGTTGATCTTCTCATCATCCTTCTGACCTTTCCTGATGTCTTGCTCTAGAGTGGGCTCTAGCTCAATTGCCACTCCTTGAGTGTTGTTCAGAAATCCAAGACTCAACCTGTCGAATTCCTTCGCTAGCTCAAACGGCATCGAGTGAGCGGCCAACATATTGACTTGACTCTTTCTACTAAGAGCATCTGCAACCACGTTTGCTTTGCCTAGGTGATAATGAATCTCTAGCTCATAGTCTTTGATCAATTCTAGCCATCTTCATTGCCTCATGTTTAACTCTGACTGAGTGAATATATACTTGAGGCTCTTGTGGTCCATGTAGATATCACACTTCTGCCCATAAAGATAATGTCTCTAGGTCTTCAATGCATGAACCACTGCTGCTAGCTCCAGATCATGAGTGGGATAGTTCTTCTCATGAACTTTCAATTGTCGGGATGAGTATGCCACTACTTCTCCTTCCTGCATTTACACACATCCCAGTCCGGTGTACGAAGCATCACAATATACCGAGAATGGCTTGTGAACATCTGGCAGAACCAACACTGGTGCTGTTGTCAACTTTTGCTTCAACATTTCAAATGATTCTTGGCATGCTGGGGTCCACTTGAACTCAACCTTCTTTGCTAGCAAGGCTGTCATTGGCCTGGCAATCTCGGAGAAACCTTCAATAAAACGCCGATAGTAATCGGCTATTCCAATGTAACTCTTGATTCCTCGGACATCTTTTGGTGCTTTCTAGTCCAGAATCGCTGCTATCTTCTTTGGATCCACAGCTAGTCCATCTCGGTTTATAATATGACCCAAGAATAGAATTTCGCTGATCCAGAACTCGTACTTGCTAAGCTTGGCATACAACTGGTAATCTCGTAGCCTCTGAAGTACCTTCCTCAAATGCTCTTCATGCTCTTGCTCATTCTGGGAATATACGAGAATATCATCAATGAACACCACTACGAACTTGTCGAGGTAGTCCATGAACACAATGTTCATCAGGTACATGAAGTATGCTGGCGCATTTGTCAATCCAAATGACATAACCATGAACTCATATAGTCCATACTTGGTGATGAATGTGGTCTTCGGTATGTCTGAAGGTCGGATTCTGAGCTAATGGTAACCTTACCTCAGATCTATCTTTGAGAACACACTGGCTCCTCTCAACTGATCAAATAGGTCTTCAATTCGAGGCAGAGGGTACTTGTTCTTGACAGTGACTTCATTCAAAGCTCTGTAATCAATGCACATCCTCTTCGTGACATCCTTCTTCTCCACAAATAACACTGGGGCTGCCCAAGGTGAGGTAATTGGTCTGATATAGCCTTTCTCCAACAACTCATCGATTTGCTTCTTGAGTTCCACCAACTCTGGTCCAGACACTCGATAAGCTCTCTTGGAAATAGGGGCGGTGCCTGGGATAAGCTCTATGGCAAATTCAACTTTCCTTTCAGGTGGCATGCCTGGTAACTCTTCAAGGAATACATCGGGGAATTCTGACACAATCCTAATTACCTCAATCGGATTGGACTCTTTGTCATCTACTGATAAATGGTGACAGGCTCCTTCTTCTAGTTCAGGTAAGTACAACTTAGTTACTACTTCCTTTCCAGATGGGGACACCAACTTAACTGTTCTCTTGTCACAACTGACAGTGGCTTGATTTCTGTGTAGCCAATTCATCCCTAGGATGACATCTAACCCTTGAGTTCCCATTACTACTAGGCTAGCAGGAAAGTCTATCCCCCTTATTTCAATCCTTAGATTCGGACAAATTCTATCGAACTGAACTTTTCCCCCAACTAAATTAACTCTCAAAGGCAGGATCATTGGTTCTGGGGATGTTATGTGATTCTACCCAAGATGTAGAAACAAAAGAATGTGTGGCACCAGTATCAAATAGTACTTTTGTTGGGTAGGATTCGATAGGAAACATACCTACTGCCACGTCATGAGCATCCTGGATTGCTTCAGCCTCTAGGTGGTTCACCTTTCCACGGTTGTAGGCCTGACCACGGACTCCTAGTGCTTGCTGTGGCGCTCCTTGTCTTGTTGGGGCATTGACTGCTGACGGCTGCTGAGCTGCTTTCTTTGGACAGTTCTTCGGCCAGTGATTCTGTTCTCCACAGTAGAAGCATGCACGACCTCCTACTTGAGCTGGGGCTGCTTGGCCATTCTGGTTGGTTGTTGGGGCAAGAAGACGAGCTGCCTGGTTGTTCTGATGTTGGTACTGATTTCCTCCAGACTAGGTGTTCTGACGGTACTGCTGCTGCTGTAGAGGAAACTGCCTCTAGTACTGGTGCTAGTGCCGACGTTGATGCTGGTGACCTTGCTTGAATTGCTGTGGTGAGTTGCCTGAGTAGCGGGGACGACTGCTACTCTCGGCCTGAGGTCCTTCAATCTTGCGCTTCTTATCCTCCATCTCCTTACACTTCCAATCATGATTGCTTTGTCTATCAAATGCTGGAAGGTGGGGAAGGTGTGGTTCATTAGCTGGTAGTGGAGGGGATCAACCAATCCTCTCAGAAAGTGGTACTGCCTCTTAGCATCCGTGTTCTGGGGCATAGCGTGATAGCTGCAAAAATTTATCCCTATATTCACTGAAGGACAGGGGACCTTGCATCAGGGCGAGAAACTCCTCCTTCCTCACTATCATCAGTCCCTCGGGAACATGGTAGCGATGGAAGTTATCCCTGAACTCCTCCCAAGTAATGGCTTCAGGGTTAGCATGGGTGGCGAGGTAAGACTCCCACCAAGACTGTGCTGCTCCCCTCAGCTGTCGGGGACCATACAACACCTTCTCACGATCATTGCACTGGGCAGTGTGCAACTCACGCTCCACGGTACGCAGCCAATCTTCCGCGTCCATGGGATCAGCAGAGTGAGCAAAGACAGGGGGATGGCCCCTCATGAACTCTGCCCGCTTGTCTCTGGGCACCTATGGCATCTAGACTTGCACTTGAGGCTGAGGCGGGGGTGGCTGCTGCTGCACCTGCTGCATTGCTGCTAAGGTCTATCCGATTGCCTGAACTGCCTAAGTTTGCATCATGAACATCTGCTCGACTGTCATCGGGGGTGGCGGTGGCAACTGCTGCTACTGCGCTGCATCCTCCTGAGGTGCCTGCTGTTCTGGTTGAGCATGCCTCACACCTCTGCGCCTCTTCTCAGACTTCTGTAGAAACCACACACATATCAGACGTGACTCTGCAGTCTTTCAGCATAAGAAAAGGTATACGGAAATCTTCATAGCACTAAACAAAGGATCATCTTCACTGACAACTTCTCAGATAAAGAGAAAAGTGGAAATAAATGGATTACCCAACTAAATAACTGACTTTATTAATAACTACACCAAGTTGTAGGGGATACCCACAGCTTGATGACAATCATTACAAAGATCCAACTTCATTACATATTCATCATGACAAGCATTTCAACATACGACAAGCAAACTAACTCGAACTAAGACTAACTAGACTAAGACACTGAAGTAAGCATTATTACAGACTCCAACTTTGTCGATCTATGGATCTAAATCTATCCGGGTCCTGTAGTTTGGGGTACCATAGTCGAAGCGACCACAGGGCGGTGAACAGTAAGGGTGCTGAATCCCTACAGGGGCGGGAGAACCACCATCAAGATAGTGGCGTGCCGCGCATTCAGCACGCAATTCCGCAACCTCCGCCCGAACCTTGCCCAACTTGTCAAGGGCGTGCTCCAGCTCTGTGTTGAGCACGACGGCCAGGTTGACCATGCTACTCAGCCTGGGCTTGCCTTCACCAACTGGCGAGACAATCACACCTCTAGCACTGCCGGTCGAACGGCGAGGGTAGTACTTCAGGTCAAGACCATCAGCTACCCCACTGAACAACGAGCAATACTGAGAAAGTGCCCGTCGTGCTGCATCTTGCATGGTTGCCTCGACAGTATCCCTCTCAGTGATAGAATAGTGCTCTAAGAAGGCCTCTACACCCCGGAGATCATCGTCTGGACGGCGCACCAAGCAAGTAGCCTCCCACTGGTCCAGGTATAACCCGTGATGATGCTGGTAGACTACACAATGGTACTCGATGGACCAAGTGTGTCGGTCGAAGGCCCAATGCAGCAAGGTATCGAGAGCGTCGTGGAAGTGACACCCGCGAGCAGCGTCACGAGTGATGGGTCTAGCGATCCATCCCTCCAGCTCCGGCTCCTCCGAGCGCTCTGTGTCGTGGCTCGAACTGCCACCGACATCGTCGTCGTCGTCTCCGTCTCCGTTAGGGTCACCTCCAGCAACTGGGATGCCCTGTGGTGGTGCAGGGGGCATCTCTAGTTGAGGTGCAGGGGAAGGTGGCCTATCAGACTCAACCTCCCGTTGAGGCGAGGGGCAAGAGTCCTGCTGCTCCTGCTCCTGCTCCTGCTCCTGGCGTCGGTGCTTCTGCTCCTCGTGCAGGCGATGATGCAGTCTCTCCAGATGACTGGACTGACCTAGCACCGTGCGACGCAGTGGACGCTCCGCCATGCGAGAAGGCAAAAAGGGGATCACAGACTTACATGCAGTGCACCTGATACGGGCCATCTACAAAAGACATCGTAAGCACAAGAGTAAGAGTAGAATTATGAGACCAGAAAGTAAACAGAAAAAAAGTGAGACAAAACTTTTGAGATAAGTAAATAACATAGAGTTGATCAAGATGACCAACTTTTGAAAAGACACTAAGGTCAAGTTAAGACTAGGGGTCTATACACTATACCACAACACCAAATTAGTGTCTAACGACCGTCGCTATAAATAGAGAATTAGCATCAAATCGTTAGTCGGTATACATTGCCACAGATGGTGAGTCGGCATATGTCTATATTCCAATGGAGTGTTAGTTGTTATATTTATATGTGAATAGTGTCGCTTTGTCAGTCGGCAATTCATACCTATAGCATCTCACTGTTAGTCGCTAAAAAAACTTGCTGGCCTAAATACCAGCCGCGCCGCTGAAGCCCAAAACCCTATCTCCCTTCCCATAATTCCAGCCGTCGTGCGCCACCAATCGCCGTCCATAGCCGCGCGCCCTAGCTGGCCAGCCGCAACCGCCGTCCCAGCCACGCGCGAGTAGACGAGCCTGAGTGTAACACCCCTAGTGCTACTGCCACTAAAACTTGAGCATGACATCATAAGCATTGGCATATCATGTGTTTGTTACACCTAGAGTGCATTCACTAGGCAAAAATTTCAAACAAGTTGTGTGAATATGACTGGTTGTGGGTAAAACCCGAGAATAGGGTACTTAACCCTAAACAGGCCTCATAAGAGTAACCAAAGTTTAACCAAGAGAAAACTTCAAAACTTAGTTGAAGTAATCATAAAATGTCACCATGGATGGACTTAAGTAGCATCCAAACCCTAGAAGCACCAAAAACCCTAAATAGACCCCTGGAAAACCCTAGATTGAAACCCTAAGGGGTTATATGCAAAATGTGCATATTTTGGACCTAAGTGCAAAAACCATTAAATTAGGGTACCTTAGGTCATATGGTTCACATATTTGGTGATTTGCAAATGAAACCCTAAGTTTTGGGCCTATTTGCAAAAAAAAACCACATTTGGGCTCCATGGGCTAAGTCTGAATTGCAGTGGTACAGGGCCAACTTTGAAGCCCAATATTTTCCAAATTATGAGGATTTTGCCCTATGTCAACTCATCAAGTTTGTAGAGCTATCATAGGAGAACAAGTTTGATTAAGTGACTAATCACTAGTGCTGAGTAGAAATTGGAGATAAATAAGGATGAAGATGTGCTGTCAGGAGTAAGTTGGGCAAATCTGAAAATTGGGTTCAGAAAGATATGGCCCCAATGAAATGCAGTCGATTTGAGAGCACCAAATCTGAAAATCTATACAGAATTGAACCATGAACCTTATAGTAAACTTAAAGACTGTTGTTTGGTGAACAAGTTTTATTAATGAAGATCACCCTGTTCTTAACAAGAATTAGGAGATCGAGAGGATGGAAGGTGGTCAGTTCAGGAAAACGCTGAAGATCAAAACTCTGTAAATGTCTGAAGAATGCGGGTAAAAGATCTGAGGCACTGTTGAATTGGATGTGCTCGAGTGATCTGGTGAAGGGGATTTGATCGTGAAGAGATAACTTCGGACGTGGCATCATCCCGCGAACCCAATCGTGCGTGGCTGGAGAAATCCCACCGGTGGTCGCCGTGGCTCGGTCACTTCCGCCGCGGTGTCACCCATGCCTTGTTTTCCCCTTACTCTGCCTCTTCTCTACGTGGTAGCCATGCATGAACAAAGCATTCCCCGGTCGTTGATCGTTAGCCGGACTGCCGTGGCTATAAATAGCGCCATGGACCACGGCGAGGTATTCACATCTCCACCAGTAAGCTCAGTTGAAGCCCAAATTCACGGAATCCTCTCCACCTCTCCCAAAATTGGTTGTGCATGGTGAAACCATAGCCCTTTACGACCGTGTAGCCCCAATCTCACCTCCCAATTCCACCCAGAACCGTCGTGACGCTGTTTTCCCCTTTTTCTATCACCGGCAAGCAAAAATCCTCCACGCCCCGTGGCCAGCTACCTCCAGGTCTGCTCCTACTCGTTTTAATCGTGTTTCAGCACCTATATACACTCGTGATACTCGTCGGCTCTGCCCTTCTTGCTTGGCGACGCTCAATCGCCTGGAACACATAAACTTGTGTTCGGTATTTCCTGCCACCGTGGTAAGACTAAGCCAGAGCCATAACCCCTCGATTAAAGCTCGTTCTAGGGTTGTCTCATGTCCGTGATACTTGCCCAGAAACTAAATTGGGCAGCCACCACCGATCTTGGCCGGTCCGTGCAGCAGAATCATCGACGGTGAGCGCGTCGTGGATTTGGACCTATTCGGAGAAGAAATAGAACTAGAGGGGCATTTATGTATAATGTCAGTGACCCTAGAAATGGTCCCAGGAACGCTTTCCAAATTATTTGAAATAGCGGGGGCCTTTTTGCAAATTCGGCACCGTGGGCGCGGACGCGTGCGAGTTCTCCCCGTCTACAGGCCGGCTGGGCTGAATTCAGCCCAACACTATTCATTGCTTTTTCCTTTTCTTTTTCTGCCAAGGTTAAAGAATTTCTAGAAAACTGTAGAAAAATGCTAAAAATACCAAACCAATTTTGCTAGACTCCTAATTTTCCATAGTATTTAATAAAAATAGTTTCATGATTTTTGGTCCAAATAGGAAATTATAGAGTATTTAAAATGGCCAAAACCCATGCTTCTAGAATTTTAGAGAGTAATTAGTAATCCCAAATGTGGCGGAACCATCCGAATTATTCCAACTTAAGTGCCCAAGTCCCACCTTAGAGGCTAGACCACACTTAAATAGGAATAAACCATCAGTCCCTCGGATCTAGTCCGATAAAAGCCACTTATCCAGGATCGAATACCACTAGCTCACACGAAGGTGAGGCACAGAGAAATACAATAAAACATATTACCACAAATTTAATAAGTATCATTAGTGATTACATTATCGGTGTTTCAGAAATGATAACCATAAATTTTAATGCAGCGGAAATAACTAATGGAGAAAACCGAGTAACATGGCGAAGCCTGGCCACACTACTCCTCCTGGTCCTCTCTTGCGGAAGCAGTAACCCACTCGACCGTCTATCCCGGTGGCAGGGATGGAGGCCAAGTCATACCAACAACCAAAACAAGGAGGTACCTGCAAAAATTATGCCACAAGCAAGGCTGAGTATACTAATACTCAGCTAGACTTACCCGGTGTGAGGAGTCTACTCCTCTACCTCTATACATGCAGCTGTTTGGCTGAGGGGTTTGGTTTGCCAAAAGCACTAGATGAGTCTAAAAACAAGTTTTAGCTTTTCAAGTTTTAGTATGATCCTTTTAAACTAGATGTGTACCTAGCTAATCATACATGGTGTCAAACATTTTACCAATCAACATCTTTTGCCAGTCACCTCATTTCCACTTATTACTCAATGTAGCAGCATGGATCAAGCAGTCTCATTAGCTGCGAGAAGCAGATGATTCGAATCGAGTTTTTAAAGCTTGCAAGGTAAACCAAAACATACGACGTGGCGAGGCACTCCGTCCCCACACATATCAACTGTCCCCATCGATTCCCCGTCAACAGATCAGGGCTCACCGTCTTGGCGTATAATGCCTCACTGACCCCGACTGCCGTCGTGCAGTGACCGCACTTGTACCCACCATAATCGGAATGGGAGACCACGTCTCAGGTTGCGTGAGGGGATATGTCTACTGCCAGGTTCACTCAGGTACTAGGCTTACCGATTTACCATATTTCTCGGCATATGTTTAGTACGTTCAAACGCTTGACTCACGGTACCACACCTTAATCCTTATTCTAATTTCCACCTCGTAGACAATCAATCCCCATGGATTGTTGTCCACAGACCAACATCATTATGCTATGAACGTGGATACAACCAATTCCTGACCTCGCGTGAGTGCTGGAAAAATCACTCGACTTCTACCAAGATCCCTAATTAGTAAGCAGCTACTCGACCTAGCATACTAGTATCCATCTCAAAAGGAATCCTGAGTTCATGCAACTAGGGTTCCAGGCAACTCCTACACTTTAATGCACAGTACAAGCCTACAAACATTAAGTGCAGTAAAATAATATATAGAACTGGTTATGCATAAAACCAGGGCTTGCCTTTAATTTAACACTTAGATAGTGTTTGCTGGGGGAGGTACTCGCTTGGCGAGCATCCACTGGTTAAGTCCATTCTTCAAGTCGTCCACCAACGACATCTTGTGGTTGGCACCACACCACTTGCATGAGCGTCATCTCTCGGTCCTAAATGAGATGCAAGATGCATATGTATGAATATAATGACAGTAGCACAAAAGTAGCACAAGATATACAAGGACGCAGTGGCAAACTAAACAATAAAATGGAAGACACCGTAACAATCACATGTTCGCTTTAGTTATCTACACATTATCAACGTTCAACCTTAACACCATTAAAAGATGGAAAATATTTTATGTATTTACACAACACCACTACGACACCACAAGTACGCGCATTTTATTTATTTAGACACGGCTTTTCATTAGTTTTCCTATTGATCGCGCAAAAGCATCATCGAGCACACAAGTTCAATAGAGGATATAGGCATCAATGTCTATGGAAACTCCTATATCACAATCAACTAGAGAAGAAACATATAAAACATGACACACATGCATTATTAAGCCTAGCCATGGCAAGTCTATATTAATTTAGTGCTAACCAACCATTTTTAGCCAAAAGGGTGAACTAACAATCAAATAAGCACTAGCAGAATTTTTGGACAGCAATACAGTAGTCACTTGTTTTAATCATAACTCTTTAATTATTAGTCCAAAAATATTAAACTAGGACTTTCTGGACAGTTTAGAAAGTGTTTTACAATTTTTGTTTTATCATCTCAATATGATTAGACTCTTAGCAAGGTCGAATTATGCAAACACAGCAGCTCTGTCTAGATTTGGACAGATTCAGACTTGCAGCTTCAAAAATTCACAACTAAAGATTCCGACATCCAAACAAAGTGATCCTAGACTTTCTGGAAAGCTAATTAAATGTTCTACAAATTATTTATAAACATCCCAAGGTGATTCAATATTTAACTAAGGATAAACATCACGAAAAGACTTTACTGTCCAGAACTGGACTGATTCAGTCTCCATATTTGAAACATTCATAACTTAAGCTTCAGACCACCAAAAAGAGTGATCTAAGACTTTTTGGAAAGCTCAGCAAAAGCACTACATAACTTTTATAATCACCAAGAATTGATTCAATGTTTAACTAAATCAAACAACACAGTTTTCAAAATCTGTTCTGACGGTGGACAGAACACAGCAACCAGTTTGTAAAATTCATAACTCTCAAACCGTCAGGCCTATGGTTATGAAATTTTAACACAATCAAGATCAGAAAAGCATATACAACTTTCTTATAACGACCATGAACAGATTGCAACATTAAATTGAGCAAACAATGCAGTTTCTGAAATCTCTACAGAATTTAGACAGATTCAGTTACTGAATTTGTGAACAGCATAACTCCTAAACTGTCAGACCTATGGCTGTCAAATTTTAACACCAGCAAGATAATAAAGTTATCTACCACTTTTCTATAGCACATATCTACAGAAAACACAATTTAGTTTATCAAACATACAGCACAACTAAAACAGTGCGTGCAGTCCAAAACAGCAATCAATAAATTTCAGCTTCTATATAATTCAAGAATTTCCTTGATCTAGAGACTTGAATTATTCTAACACTTTACCATTTGTTAGAGTTAACATAACCAAGGGAGAACTAACAAGTAGACTGTCATGTACGGGCGCAAGTATAAGCGCCGTCGTGACATCAGACGCGCAGCTGAGCGCGCTGCTCACGCTACACAGGATGGCGCCACCATTAGTGGCTGAGATTTCAAAATTCAAACAGCAGATTAGTTTCCATTTTTCCCCAAATCAATAGTTTCCTTTCTATTAGTTTCCCTTTTTACCCAAATCAATAGTTTCCCTTCTATGCCTAAAATATAGGAGCCATTAGTGGGGGCAATGGCCTATATAATGTAATCAGACTTGGAGGAATGGAAGGAAGCAATCAGCTATCACCAAACCTGCTCTCTCTCTCCCAACTCTCTCAAGCCACCGGCAGGGGCTCTCCCTCTCGGTGAAGGCCTGGAGCGCGACTACAATCTGCGTAGTCGCGGCCCGGTGCTGTTAGGTGCTGAGGCGCTTGACAACCTGGTATCACGGTCACGTCGATCCTCACCCACCCGCTCCACCCAGTCATCCACAGCAGCCGCCAGCCATTCTAGCCCACCACCATCACAACCTCCAACCGCCAAACCGTTGGCCATGGCAGAACCCACCATCAAGGACGTCATGGAGGCGCTGCAATCTCTCACCATGAAGATGTCCACCATGGAGGCCGAGATGGCGTCAATGAAGGAGAAAGCGTCCTCATCCGCGGCTGCAGATGGGGGCGTGTGCCGGGAGGGGCCCCGTGATCTCGATCGCCCCCCCAAATTCCAGAAATTGGATCTTCCTCGCTACGACGGCAAGGCCGACCCAATGCTCTTCATCAACAAGTGCGAATCGTACTTTCGCCAACAGCGTACCCTGGCGGAAGAACGCGTGTGGATGGCGTCTTACAACTTGGAGGATGTCGCCCAGCTGTGGTACATCCAACTTCAGGAGGACGAGGGCACACCTCCATGGGGGCGATTCAAGGAGCTGCTGAATCTTCGGTTCGGGCCACCCCTCCGAGCTGCACCTCTGTTTGAGCTGGCCGAGTGCCGCCGAACTGGGACAGTGGAGGACTACTCCAACAAATTTCAGGCCCTACTGCCCCGTGCAGGTCGACTAGCAGAGGCCCAGCGTGTTCAGCTCTACACGGGCGGTCTCCTACCTCCGATGAGCCACGTCGTCCGCATCCACAACCCGGAGACCCTCGCTGCTGCCATGAGTCTTGCCCGGCAGGTCGAGATGATGGGATTGGCGCAGCAGGCCCAGCCACCTGGCCGCAGCGTCTCCCGGGTCTGGCTGCCTCCAACGGGCGCGCAGGGTACTCGCCCACCGCTGCCTGCCCCACCGGCGGGTGCAACACCGCCGCCACCGGACCGCCAGCCCTTGAAACATCTGTCCCATGAGGAACAAGCTGAGCGGAGACGCCTCGGCCTTTGCTTCAATTGCAATGAGCCCTACAACCGGGGACACAACCGGGTCTGCCGCCGCATCTTCTTCATGGACAGCATTGAAATTGAGGGCGCCGACGACGACCAAACATCTCCTAATCAGGGGGAGGACGCCCCTGTGTTCTCTCTTCAAGCCATTGCCGGGGTGCCCATTAACAAGTCGCTGCATGTGCAGGCATCGTTGGGCGCTGCCACTGTCGTCGCGCTCCTTGATACGGGCTCCACGCACAACTTCATCGCCGAAGCCGCAGCTCGCCAAACTGGGCTGCCCATCCAGCCCCGCCCCCGCCTCACGGCAATGGTGGCAAATGGGGAGCGCGTCTCCTGCCCGGGCGTCATCCGGCACGCCCCGGTCATCATCAAGGGCGATCGGTTCTACGTCGACCTCTTCGTCATGCCGCTCGCCGGCTATGATTTGGTCTTGGGGACTCAATGGATGGTCACCCTAGGCCGGGTCACTTGGGACTTCATCGACCGCACCATCTCGTTCACCTACCAAGGTCGACCGGTGTGCTGGGCTGACGTCGCGGCAAGGCCACTGGCGCGGCTCACGGCAGTCTCGGCCACGGAGGGCCTCCTCGACGACCTGCTCCAAGCCTTCCACAGCGTCTTCGCCGAGCCTTCGGGTCTGCCCCCACAGCGGGCTCGGGACCACGCCATCATCCTCAAGCCAGGGGCTGCACCGGTAGCAGTAAGGCCCTACCGCTACCCCGCAGCACACAAGGATGAGCTTGAGAGACAGTGTGCTGCCATGATCGCTCAAGGTATCGTTCGTCGTAGCGATTCCGCTTTCTCCTCTCCAGTGCTGCTCGTCAAGAAGCAAGATGGGGCTTGGCGGTTTTGTGTCGACTACCGCGGCCTGAACGCCCTCACCGTCAAGGATTCTTTTCCCATCCCGGTCGTCGACGAACTACTCGACGAACTGCACGGCGCGCGCTATTTCACCAAGCTCGACTTACGCTCCGGCTACCACCAAGTCCGGATGCGGCCGGCTGATATCCACAAGACGGCGTTCCGTACCCACGACGGCATCTATGAGTTCTTGGTGATGCCGTTCGGGCTTTGCAACGCCCCGGCGACATTTCAAGCACTCATGAACGACGTTCTGCGACCGTTCCTCCGCCGGTTCGTTTTGGTCTTTTTTGATGATATTCTAATTTACAGCAGGACATGGGCAGATCACTTACGCCACATCCGCGCCGTTCTCGACGAGTTGCGCCGCCATGTCCTCTTCATCAAGTGGTCCAAGTGCTCTTTTGGCGCTTCCTCGGTGGCATACTTGGGCCATGTGATCTCGGCTCAGGGGGTGGCCATGGATCCGGCCAAGGTGTAGGCTATCCATGACTGGCCAATACCGCGCTCGGCGCGTGCCGTGCGCGGATTTTTGGGCCTCGCCGGATACTACCGCAAGTTCGTCCACGACTACGGCAAGATCGCGGCCCCCTCACCTCACTACTCAAGAAGGAGGGGTTCTCCTGGAACGACGATACCATGGCAGCCTTCCAGGCGCTCAAGGCTGCCGTGACGTCGGCCCCCGTGTTGGCCCTGCTGGACTTCTCCAAGAAGTTCATCGTCGAATGCGACGCGTCCACCCATGGGTTTGGGGCAGTCCTCCTCCAAGATCAGCATCCGATCGCCTATTTCAGCAGGCCAGTCGTGCCCCGCCACCGCTCCTTGGCAGCGTACGAGCGCGAGCTCATTGGGCTGGTCCAAGCCGTCCGACATTGGTGGCCGTACCTATGGGGACGTCCGTTCCTCGTTCGCACCGACCATTACAGCCTCAAGTTCCTTCTCGATCAGCGGCTCGCGACGATCCCACAACACCACTGGGTGGGCAAGCTCCTCGGGTTTGACTTCACCGTCGAGTACAAGTCGGGCACCGCCAACACCGTCGTCGATGCCCTGTCCCGGCGTGATACCTGCGAGGAGGGGGCAGTCTTGGCTCTCTCTGCACCTCGCTTCGACTTCATCGACCGTCTTCATCAAGCTCAACTTCAAGACCCAGCTCTCGTCGCCATCCGTGATGAGATTACCGCGGGGACCAGGGGGGCGCCGTGGTCCCTCCTGGACGACATGGTGGCTTACGCCGCCCGGCTGTACGTTCCCCCGGACTCGCTACTGCTGCCGGAATTGGTGGCGGCTGTACACGGGGACGGCCATGAAGGGGTACAGCGTACTCTACATCGACTACGCCGCGACTTCCACTTCCCCGCCATGCGCCGGGTGGTGCAAGACTTCGTCCGCGGCTGTGCAACCTGCCAGCACAACAAATCAGAGCATCTCCATCCGGCGGGACTGCTGCTGCCCCTGCCTATTCCACAGGCCGTGTGGACCGACATCGGCATGGACTTCATCGAAGCTTTGCCCCGGGTGGGGGGCAAGTCGGTGATCCTCACCGTGGTGGACCGTTTCAGCAAATATTGCCATTTCATTCCGCTGGCTCACCCCTACAGCGCCGAGTCTATGGCACAAGCGTTCTTCAAAGAGATTGTTCGCCTCCATGGGATGCCTCAATCCATGGTGTCGGACAGGGATTCCGTGTTCACTTCAACATTTTGGCGGGAGTTGATGAGGCTCTCAGGGGCCAAACTACATATGACGTCAGCCTTCCACCCACAGTCGGACGGCCAAATAGAGGCTTCCAACAAAATCATCGTCATGTACCTTCGGTGCTTCACAGGGGACCGGCCCAAGCAGTGGCTGCGTTGGCTGCCATGGGCGGAGTACATCTACAACACGGCGTACCAATCATCGCTCTGGGACACCCCCTTCAAGGTAGTGTATGGAAGGGACCCCCCATCTATCCGGTCCTATGAACCAGGAGAGACGCGGGTGGCTGCGGTGGCCAAGACCATGGCTGCTCGGGAGGAACTTCTCGCTGACGTCCGCACGCGGCTGGAACAAGCTCAAGCCATCCAGAAAAGGTTCTATGACAAGCTGCACCGGCCGGTCTCCTATGCCGTAGGCGACTGGGTGCTTCTACGCCTCCGACAGCGCGCTGCCTCTTCACTACCGCAGCGGTCCACGGGCAAGCTCAAACCACGGTTCATTGGGCCATATCGCATCACCGAGTGCATCAACGAGGTTGCTGTCCGCCTCGATTTGCCCCCACGTGCCAAGCTGCATGATGTCTTCCATGTCGGGCTTCTTAAGAAGTTCATAGGTGATCCACCAGCAAGGCCGCCACCGCTACCACCATTGCTTCATGGGGCTGTGACACCAGAGCCAGAACGTGCTGTCCGTTTCCGCCAGGCGCCTGGTGGTCGACAAGTGCTCATTCACTGGAAGGGACAATCGGCTGCGTCAGCAACTTGGGAGGATATGGCTGAGCTCCGCGACAAGTTTCCCCAATTTCAGCTCGAGGACGAGCTGGACGTCGAGGGGGGGAGAGATGTCATGTACGGGCGCAAGTATAAGCGCCGTCGTGACATCAGACGCGCAGCTGAGCGCGCTGCTCACGCTACACAGGATGGCGCCACCATTAGTGGCTGAGATTTCAAAATTCAAACAGCAGATAAGTTTCCATTTTTCCCCAAATCAATAGTTTCCTTTCTATTAGTTTCTCTTTTTACCCAAATCAATAGTTTCCCTTCTATGCCTAAAATATAGGAGCCATTAGTGGGGGCAATGGCCTATATAATGTAATCAGACTTGGAGGAATGGAAGGAAGCAATCAGCTATCACCAAACCTGCTCTCTCTCTCCCAACTCTCTCAAGCCACTGGCAGGGGCTCTCCCTCTCGGTGAAGGCCTGGAGCGCGACTACAATCTGCGTAGTCGCGGCCCGGCGCTGTTAGGTGCTGAGGCGCTTGACATAGACTTACTAAATTTTTATCCGTGTCATTTTGTACGCTAGAACCACCATACACAATTAACAAACACATCCACCACAATAATCAGACCCTGTACATATACATGTATCGATGCACCCTTCACACACTAATTTGCATTTTAGCTTAGACATCATATGAACACTACTACTTTTTACCCGCGACCGTAACCATACATATTTAGACTACAACAAGCAATTCACCGTGATTACGAGCTTAACCAAGTCATCTAACAATTCGGTTAACTAGAGCATCGACATAGCCGCTAAATAACATACACGTCAACTTGCCTATTATTGCCGCAATCCGAGACACAACATATATTACAACATTTTTATAAACACACAGATTCACAAATATATTCGCACCCCGACCAACTCATATGAATCGTAAACCACAAATCTCCAAATCGCAATCACCACGCATTTACTTCCCAAATCATGAACGCATACATGTTTATCCTACGAACCGAGTATTTCAATAATTATCCTAAAACAACTAACTCCATTACACTGAAGCGTCCCGATCCTTTGGGACTCAAATGTGAAACAATTACTAGTCCCAGGAGGCTAGTAAACACATTTCTTACTTCAAATCGTACAGAGTTTTAGAAAAATTTATTACAATACCGGGGTACATGCTCGAGAGAGCCAAATAGAGAAGCGCAGCAGGAAAAAAAATACACTAGCCCAAGCCACAGGCAGAACTGGGTGCAGACACAGCCCTCTTAATCAAGCATAGCAGAAAAGAAGTCCTCGGCTGCTGAAAAACATAAATAAATCTGGGTGAATACACTAGGTATTCCGCAAGCCCACCCCGCTCCCGTAGAAAGAAAGAGACCTATGATGTACATGCTCAATTTGGTGGAGTTGTAGTCACTCATTATTTTCTTAGAGAGAGACAGTTACTTGAAGGTTTTCCCATGGTATTATAAGTAACCAAAAACTCAACCACCACTGAGCTTCCCGCTCCAGTGGCCTTATTTTCTTTTTCCACACCCCTTTGATCACACCTTTCCCTTGGCAAGCAACTTAGAGAAAAAAAAAGAAAAACTCTAATTGCCATACCATACCAGACTCATCCATACCAGTGGACACGGACTATTCGAATAGGTTTTCAAACTCTGCGCAGAGGTGTACACTTTACCCACTAGTCCGGTTTCTGCGATCTCACCGTCGCGAGACCCGAATGCCGGATCTCTTTCCTTACTCGCGCGTCCTAACCTTAACGGTTATCCGGAAGGAGTCAGGCCACCACCATGCCCAAACCGGACAAAACTTTCCCCCTCCTTATCCTCCCGGTGCTCCCCAGCCTTCTTAACCCTGGGGTTGGACCGCACGAGTTCAGATTGAGTGACTGCCCACACAGTCTCGAGTGGTTGTACGATAAGGAGTACAGGTAGTGAAAAATGACAAGCCGGTCCTTATATGAGGGGACAATCCTTCTGCTCACGCCTAAACCAGCTGAGCCAACACCTTAGGCCCTCCCCTAAACCAGGGAGTCCCTGATCATCCCACTCCCAGGTGATGAGGGTGAGTACCCTTCATCGCATAATTTTTCAAAAGAGATTTTATTTGGAGAAACACATGGCCCTTCTTCCCCATCCACTTTACGTATCCAGAATGTGTATGTTAGTGCGGGCCATCTCTCACTCACAATGCAATATTCCCCATAATTCCCGGCCTAGGCAGTGGTAGAGAGAATAGGTAATTTATGCATCAAGGGAAGGATGGACTTGCCTTCGTCGAAGCTTTCTTGGCACAGAAGATCTACTTCCGGAAGTTCGGGCTCTGGCCCTTCTTCCGGGGCTACGGGTTCCGGATCAACGATCCCTGCTTCTTCTAGGAAAACAGGCAATAAAACAACACATCAACAGGGATTCACAAATTATACTGTGTCATTTTCTAACATCATTGTTGTATGAGATCTTTAGAAATTATTTGGATAATTTTTGGTGTATAAAATATTGAAGAATACTAATTAAATGGGAAAAAAAGGGGTGGAAAAGAAAAAGAGAAGGGAATCCCTCATATCTGGGCCGGGGGCATGAATTTTGGCCCACCCCGGGCGCGAGCGCGCGCTGAGGCGCTATCGGCCCAGTGGCGGCCCACGAGCGGGGAGAACGGCGCGGCCGGGGGGGGTGACGGCGTCGCAAAGGGCCCACTTGCCAGCGAGAGGGGGGGGAGAAGGAACGGCGTTACGGTTGACGCGGGGGGGGGGGGGGGGGTGAACCGGCCGTCCGCGGGGAGGACTCGGCCGCCGGTGGGCTCGGCGGCGGTTCGCCGCCGGTGGCCCGGTTCTTGGGCAATGTGCAGGCGCCTTAGCATGGGGAGGGGATGGCGGACCTAGAGGTGGGCTCAATTTGGTCAGAGGAGGTCGGGAGGGGGCTGCCCGCGGGGAGGTGGCGGAGCTTCGCGGCGGGGTTGCCGTCGGTGAGCTCTGGGCGAGCCATCGGGGTGGGGGAGCGGTGTATTGCGTTTGCGGCAAGGTGAGGAAGCTGCTAGGCTAACTCAATCGCTTGCTGGGCTAACAGAGAGGGAGAGAGAAGAGGGGGGGACTCACCGGAGAGGGGGAAGACGACGGCGCTTCGCGAATTGGGCTCGGGCGAGGGGAGGAGGGTAGTGGTCAAGGCTGGTGCGAGAAAGAAGGGGCTCGGGGCGAGCTTTTTATAGGCGCGCGGGGGCGAGGGGAGCGGTGGAGCTCCCTGACTCCGGCGAGCTTCCCGGTGCCGCCATAATGGCGCACAGCGCCGCCGAGGGGATGCTACGGCGGGGCGGTACTGGCGAGGACGCTGGACAAGGGGAGGAGGACGGAGCGGTGCCAAACTTTCCTGTGCGGCGAGGAGACGGCGGTGAAGAGACGGCGGTGAAGGACGGCGGTGAAGGGACGGCGGGGCGTCGTATGCGGGGGGGGACGACGAAGCGGCTGACCGGTGGGGCCGGTCTGCCAGTGAGAGGGCGGCGGAGTGCGGAGTGGGCTGGCGCGTGCGCGGAGGCAGGCCGGGAGTGGGCCGAGAGAGGAGGAGCGCGGGCGCGGGAGGGGGGGGAGTCGCGGGTTTGGGCCGAGAGTCGGCCCAGCAGGGGGAGGAGGAGGCTTTTCTCTTTTTCTTTTTACTTTCTAATTCCTATTTCCCATTTTGTATCTTTTTCTTTGGAACAAATTATTTTGTAAATACTCTAAGTGTTTAGAAAATAGAATCTAAGTGAGGTGCTTTTGTGATCAAACAAAATGTATGCATATGATGAAGGAAAATTTAGAGGAGGATTTTAGAATTAGAGGATGAAGGGAGGGGTAAAAGGTGGATTAGGGTTTCAAACCTAGATTAGGATTTTTGGGATGCTACAAACCTACCCCACTTAAAGGAATCTCGCCCTCGAGATTCAGACGGGGCTCGAGAAAAGGTAAGGGTATTCCTTCCTCAGAGAGTCCTCACTCTCCCAGGTGGCTTCCTCTTCTCCATCTCTGCTCCACTGAACCTTACAGAGCTTCACTTCTGAATTGCGGGTTCTTCTGACTGCTGAGTCGAGAATCTTCACTCGCTTTTCCTGGTACTGGAGATCTTTTTGAATCTGAATTGTTTCTGCCTCGATACGGGTTTCTGGTACTTTTAGACATTTGCGGAGTTGAGACACATGGAACACATTGTGAATATCTGACATGGATTCTGGTAGCTCAAGACGGTATGCCACAGGTCCTATTCGGGAAATGACAGGGTAAGGACCGATGAAACGGGGTGCTAGCTTTCCTTTTATCTGGAACCTTTTGACACCACGCATCGGGGAAACCTTGAGATAAACAAAATCTCCTTCCTCAAATCTGAGTTCCCTTCGCCTATTGTCTGCGTAACTCTTCTGTCGACTCTGAGCTTCAAGTAACCTTCCGCGGATCAAAGCAACTTTTTCTTCGGCTTCTTTAATAAAGTCGGGTCCTTCTAGTGTCCTTTCCCCTACATTGGACCACATTAGGGGAGTCTGGCATTTTCTTCCATACAGTGCTTCGAATGGTGACATTTTGATGCTGGCCTGATGGCTATTGTTGTATGAGAATTCGGCGTACGGCAAACTAGACTCCCAATCTCTGTCGAAGGCTAATACGCAGGCTCTGAGTAAATCTTCAAGGACCTTGTTGACTCTCTCTGTTTGACCATCTGACTGGGGGTGATAAGCAGTGCTGAAGTCTAGCTTGGTGCCCATTGCTTGCTGAAGGCCCTTCCAAAATTTTGAAGTGAACTGTGTTCCTCTATCTGATACTATCTTTCGTGGGATGCCATGTAGCCTGACTATTTCCTTAAGGTATAATCGGGCGAGGGCTGCTCCTCCAAAAGTGGTCTTTACTGGAATGAAATGAGCCACCTTGGTGAGACGATCGATGATTACCCATATGGAGTCATTTCCTCTTTGTGATCTGGGCAGTCCAGTGACGAAATCCATGCCTATTTCTTCCCACTTCCATTCGGGTATTGGGAGGGGTTGAAGCAGGCCTGCAGGCTTCTGATGTTCGGCCTTTGTTCGCTGGCAGGTGTCACATCGGGCCACATACTGTGCTATTTCCCTCTTCATCCCTTTCCACCAATATCTGGTCTTAAGGTCTAAGTACATCTTGGTGGTCCCTGGGTGGATAGAGTAAGCTGAGTTGTGGGCTTCATCGAGCAGGGTTTCTCGTATTTCTCCCATTGGCACGCACAGGCGATCCTTGAACCAGAGGGCTCCTTGATTATCTGTCCTGAGGTCCGGGAGTTGCTCCTTTCGTGCTCTTTCTATCAGCTTGGTTGTTTCCGCGTCCAGGCGTTGGGCCTTGCATATGAGATCTTCTAGATTTGGCTTGACTTCCAGGCTACCGTTGCCTCCCAGACATGCATTTAGCTGAGCTGATTCTTTCTTCCAATCTTCCAAAAAGTTTGCTCCTTTAACCCCGAAGGGTTTTCTGCTGAGGGCGTCTGCTACCACGTTGGCCTTTCCGGGGTGGTAGTGGATTTCGAGGTCGTAATCTTTGATCAGTTCGAGCCACCTTCTTTGACGGAGGTTGAGGTCCGGTTGCGTGAAGATGTACTTTAGACTCTTGTGATCAGTGAAGATGTGGCATTTGTTCCCAATCAGATAATGCCTCCATATTTTTAGAGCGTGCACTATGGCTGCCAATTCCAGATCGTGGGTAGGATAGTTCTGTTCGTGCGGCTTGAGTAATCGGGATGCATAAGCAATGACTTTCTCATTTTGCATTAAGACACACCCTAAGCCTTGCTTGGAAGCATCACAGAAGATGACAAAATCCTGGTGTATGTCTGGTAGGGTCAGGACTGGTGCAGTTGTAAGTTTCTCCTTGATGATTTGGAAACTTTCTTCACATTTGGGAGTCCATGCAAACTTATTGTCCTTTTTGAGAAGTTCCGTCATGGGCTTTGCTATGCTGGAGAATCCCTTGATAAAGCGGCGATAATACCCTGCCATTCCCAGAAAGCTTCGAACTTCACTGACGTTGGATGGTTGCTTCCAATTTGAAACAGCTTCTACCTTAGATGGGTCCACTTCTATCCCTTCAGTAGTCAAGATATGCCCTAGGAAGGCTATCTTTTCTAACCAGAACTCACACTTGCTGAGCTTAGCATAAAGTTGATGTGCTCTGAGTCTTCCGAGGACGGTTCGAAGGTGCTGCTCATGGTCCTTGCGACTCTTGGAATAGATGAGGATGTCGTCGATAAAAACCACGACAAACTTATCCAATTCTTCCATAAATACCTTATTCATGAGGTTCATGAAAAAGGCGGGTGCGTTGGTTAGTCCAAATGGCATCACTGTGAATTCATATTGCCCGTATCTGGTGACGAATGCAGTTTTCTGAATGTCTGCATCCTTAATCCTGAGTTGGTGATACCCTGACCTGAGGTCTATCTTGGAGAAGTATTTGGCTCCTTGCAGCTGGTCGAAGAGGTCATCGATCCGGGGAAGGGGGTACTTATTCTTGATTGTAACTTCGTTCAAGGATCGATAATCAATACACATCCTCATACTCCCATCCTTTTTGGTAACAAAAAGAACGGGTGCTCCCCAGGGAGACGAACTGGGACGGATGTACCCTTTTTGTTGTAGTTCTGAAATCTGAAGCTTCAATTCTGCCAACTCAGTGGGGGCCATGCGGTATGGTCTCTTTGCGATGGGTGCGGTGCCGGGAATGAGATCTATATAGAACTCTACTTCTCTTTCCGGTGGCATCCCGGGCAACTCTTCTGGGAATACATCTTCAAACTCCTTGATTACAGACATGCTTTCTACTACCAGACTAAATATCATTGGATCATTTGCGGGCGGTTGGGCTTGGCAGGAAACTACCTTTCCTTGGTGATCTATGAGAAGGACAGTCTTGCTTGCGCAGCTGATAACACCCTTGTGCTTAGCTAGCCAATCCATTCCTAGGATTACATCAATACCTTGGGATGGCAAGATGGTTAAGTCTGCCAGGAACACTACCCCACTTAAAAGAATTCTGACTTGGGAACACCTGAGTTTGCACAGGAGGTCTGATCCCGGGGTTCGGGTGACCAAAGGGATAGCTAAAGGTGTAGAGGGTATGCCATGCTTCTCCACAAACTTAGCGGCTATAAATTAATGGGATGCTCCTGAATCAAAAAGCACCGAAGCGGGAGTAAATTCAACGAGGAACTCACCGAGCACTACTCCCGGGGCCTGCTGGGCTTCCTGGGCGTCGACGTGGTTGACTCGGGCCCTGCCCTGGTACTGAGCCCTGCTCTGCTGGCTGCTGGGAGGAAGCGCCTTGGAGGTAGGTGCTGATGGAATCTTGGGGCCATTCACCGAGTTGGAGTAGGTTGGCCCGGGTGCCTTCAGCTGAGGGCAGTTGTTCTTGAAGTGCCTGGGGTCTCTGCAGTGCCAACAGGCGTTTACTGGCGGCTGGTTACTTGCAACAGAGGGTGCCTGAAAGGAGCTCTGGTTCTGCTGACTGTAGCGTGATGGAGTGGGTCCAGATTGTTTATCGAAGCCTGGACCCCTGGGTGGGAGCCCAAAGGGTCGAGCTCTCTGGTGACGCTCTTGCTGTTGAGCTCGAAGAACTTGGAATTTCCTCTTGATGTGCCCTTTTTCTTCCTCTTTTGCTCTTTCCACTTGAATAGCTTTGTTGGAAAGGTGAGAGAAGCTGTGGAAGTCCTGGCTGGCGAGGATGGTCTTAAGCTCGGGTCTTAACCCTCTCAGGAAACGGGCCATTTTCCTGGCCTCGGTGCTGACATCCTCAGGCGCGTAGCGGGCCAACTCTGTGAACTTGTGCACATACTCACTGACTGTTCGCCCACCTTGGGTTAGCTCCCGGAATTCATCCTCCTTGAGTTGAACTATCCCTTGGGGTACATGGTGCTCACAGAAAGCTGTTTCGAATTCTGCCCAGGTAGCATCTCTGACGGCTTCACTGAAAGTGTCCCACCATGCTAAAGCCATTCCTGAAAGCTGATGAGCTGCCAGATGAACACGCTGATTCTCAGGGCAAGCGATGGCTTCCAACTTCCTCTTGATCGTGCGAAGCCAGTCATCTGCATCGAGGGGATTGCTGGACCCTGCGAATGTGGGAGGCTTGAGTCTCAGGAATTCTCCCATCCTGTCCTGGGGCCTTCCACCACCTGGGCGCTGGTTCTCCAGACTTCGAGTGAGGACTTCAATGAGTCTGGTTTGATTGGCCAGGACTTGGGCTAGGTCTAGTGGTAGTTCTGGAGGTGCGGGGAGGTGGGTCCCATCCCCTTCTCCGCCGGCTCCTCCTTCTGCTCCTAAGGGAAAACCTGCTCCTATCCCGGAGGCGGTAGGCGTGGTTTTATCCGAAGCCATCTGCCATGGGAAGAGAGTCACTATTATGCACATGCCATTTTTTTAAACTGGTTATTTTATTCATTACATCAAGCCATTACATGACACAACGCCCTGCTATCATAAGTTCGTTACACACGAGTGCTATCTAGGGTACTCCCGCACTCCTTCTCTAATGTGTCCCCAAATTCCTTGAGAAGGTCATCAAGGCTAGCCAGGGACATCTCATCGGTGTCGGATAGGTTCCTTGGAGGGTTTTCTTCCTTCTGCTCAGTCTGGCATCCTTGGCTTTTGGTCTTCTTGCGGATTTTCTTTGCGGGGGCGAGCTTCTTCAGTTTCTTGTCGTAGTCCATCTTCAGTGTGCGGTAGGCCTCTCGGGTATTGGTTTCCTCACCTTCAGCTATTGCGAGGCTCTCTTGAAGGGACACTTTTTCTTCTGAGAGTTCCCTGACTTTCTGCTCCAGGCTTTCCACCCGGGAGGTTAGAGAGGTGCAGTGGAGGGTGAGGTCATCATATTGGTTATCAAGGGTATGAAGGTATCCAGCCATGTAGACAATGGTGGGATCATTCTCAGTAGGATCTCCTCCTGATAGGGCCTGAAGTCTTTTCCTCCAGGTGGGGGTATTCTTGTTGCTGGGTGGAAAGTAGCGAAGGGGGGTTTCAATGATTACTTTGTTGTAGTTTTGACATAGCTGACGGAGGGCTTTTCGGGCGACATTTTGGCAAGCATCTAGGAAATGGACTCCGGTAAAAGTGACTTGGAAGGAACGTTGGTTTGGATAGCTTTGGCTTTCCCCCAGGTAGACTGCCATAGAGCATCTTATCATCCCGCCCTCGAAATGTTCCGTCCAGACGTATTCCGGCTTTTTGCGGATTCCCATGCGGAGCGCACAGCTTCGCAAGAGGCGTGGGAACCCTTCCACTTCTGAGCAGTAGGATGTCTTAATGGCCAGAGAGTCTTCCATCTGGAATAGGAAAAGAAGGGTCTTGTTAAAACCGGGGAAGGGAAGAGAAAACTTTTCTTGAGGTAAGAGGTATTTTCTTTTTAAGGTAGGTTTTAGGGTCAGGGCTGCGACCTACGGCCAGTCCTATGGGCTCCGATACCACCTGAAGCGTCCCGATCCTTTGGGACTCAAATGTGAAACAATTACTAGTCCCAGGAGGCTAGTAAACACATTTCTTACTTCAAATCGTACAGAGTTTTAGAAAAATTTATTACAATACCGGGGTACATGCTCGAGAGAGCCAAATAGAGAAGCGCAGCAGGAAAAAAAATACACTAGCCCAAGCCACAGGCAGAACTGGGTGCAGACACAGCCCTCTTAATCAAGCATAGCAGAAAAGAAGTCCTCGGCTGCTGAAAACATAAATAAATCTGGGTGAATACACTTTGTATTCCGCAAGCCCACCCCGCTCCCGTAGAGAGAAAGAGACCTATGATGTACATGCTCAATTTGGTGGAGTTGTAGTCACTCATTATTTTCTTAGAGAGAGACAGTTACTTGAAGGTTTTCCCATGGTATTATAAGTAACCAAAAACTCAACCACCACTGAGCTTCCCGCTCCAGTGGCCTTATTTTCTTTTTCCACACCCCTTTGATCACACCTTTCCCTTGGCAAGCAACTTAGAGAAAAAAAAGAAAAACTCTAATTGCCATACCATACCAGACTCATCCATACCAGTGGACACGGACTATTCGAATAGGTTTTCAAACTCTGCGCAGAGGTGTACACTTTACCCACTAGTCCGGTTTCTGCGATCTCACCGTCGCGAGACCCGAATGCCGGATCTCTTTCCTTACTCGCGCGTCCTAACCTTAACGGTTATCCGGAAGGAGTCAGGCCACCACCATGCCCAAACCGGACAAAACTTTCCCCCTCCTTATCCTCCCGGTGCTCCCCAGCCTTCTTAACCCTGGGGTTGGACCGCACGAGTTCAGATTGAGTGACTGCCCACACAGTCTCGAGTGGTTGTACGATAAGGAGTACAGGTAGTGAAAAATGACAAGCCGATCCTTATATGAGGGGACAATCCTTCTGCTCACGCCTAAACCAGCTGAGCCAACACCTTAGGCCCTCCCCTAAACCAGGGAGTCCCTGATCATCCCACTCCCAGGTGATGAGGGTGAGTACCCTTCATCGCATAATTTTTCAAAAGAGATTTTATTTGGAGAAACACATGGCCCTTCTTCCCCATCCACTTTACGTATCCAGAATGTGTATGTTAGTGCGGGCCATCTCTCACTCACAATGCAATATTCCCCATAATTCCCGGCCTAGGCAGTGGTAGAGAGAATAGGTAATTTATGCATCAAGGGAAGGATGGACTTGCCTTCGTCGAAGCTTTCTTGGCACAGAAGATCTACTTCCGGAAGTTCGGGCTCTGGCCCTTCTTCCGGGGCTACGGGTTCCGGATCAACGATCCCTGCTTCTTCTAGGAAAACAGGCAATAAAACAACACATCAACAGGGATTCACAAATTATACTGTGTCATTTTCTAACATCATTGTTGTATGAGATCTTTAGAAATTATTTGGATAATTTTTGGTGTATAAAATATTGAAGAATACTAATTAAATGGGAAAAAAGGGGTGGAAAAGAAAAAGAGAAGGGAATCCCTCATATCTGGGCCGGGGGCATGAATTTTGGCCCACCCCGGGCGCGAGCGCGCGCTGAGGCGCTATCGGCCCAGCGGCGGCCCACGAGCGGGGAGAACGGCGCGGCCGGGGGGGGGGGGGTGACGGCGTCGCAAAGGGCCCACTTGCCAGCGAGAGGGGGGGAGAAGGAACGGCGTTACGGTTGACGGGGGGGGTGAACCGGCCGTCCGCGGGGAGGACTCGGCCGCCGGTGGGCTCGGCGGCGGTTCGCCGCCGGTGGCCCGGTTCTTGGGCAATGTGCAGGCGCCTTAGCATGGGGAGGGGATGGCGGACCTAGAGGTGGGCTCAATTTGGTCAGAGGAGGTCGGGAGGGGGCTGCCCGCGGGGAGGTGGCGGAGCTTCGCGGCGGGGTTGCCGTCGGTGAGCTCTGGGCGAGCCATCGGGGTGGGGGAGCGGTGTATTGCGTTTGCGGCAAGGTGAGGAAGCTGCTAGGCTAACTCAATCGCTTGCTGGGCTAACAGAGAGGGAGAGAGAAGAGGGGGGGGACTCACCGGAGAGGGGGAAGACGACGGCGCTTCGCGAATTGGGCTCGGGCGAGGGGAGGAGGGTAGTGGTCGAGGCTGGTGCGAGAAAGAAGGGGCTCGGGGCGAGCTTTTTATAGGCGCGCGGGGGCGAGGGGAGCGGTGGAGCTCCCTGACTCCGGCGAGCTTCCCGGTGCCGCCATAATGGCGCACAGCGCCGCCGAGGGGATGCTACGGCGGGGCGGTACTGGCGAGGACGCTGGACAAGGGGAGGAGGACGGAGCGGTGCCAAACTTTCCTGTGCGGCGAGGAGACGGCGGTGAAGAGACGGCGGTGAAGGACGGCGGTGAAGGGACGGCAGGGCGTCGTATGCGGGGGGGACGACGAAGCGGCTGACCGGTGGGGCCGGTCTGCCAGTGAGAGGGCGGCGGAGTGCGGAGTGGGCTGGCGCGTGCGCGGAGGCAGGCCGGGAGTGGGCCGAGAGAGGAGGAGCGCGGGCGCGGGAGGGGGGGGAGTCGCGGGTTTGGGCCGAGAGTCGGCCCAGCAGGGGGAGGAGGAGGCTTTTCTCTTTTTCTTTTTACTTTCTAATTCCTATTTCCCATTTTGTATCTTTTTCTTTGGAACAAATTATTTTGTAAATACTCTAAGTGTTTAGAAAATAGAATCTAAGTGAGGTGCTTTTGTGATCAAACAAAATGTATGCATATGATGAAGGAAAATTTAGGGGGGGATTTTAGAATTAGAGGATGAAGGGAGGGGTAAAAGGTGGATTAGGGTTTCAAACCTAGATTAGGATTTTTGGGATGCTACATACACCCTTGTATCACAAACCTACTTGACTTACTTGAAGTGTCTACTCGAAATCGTGAGCACAATCATACACTATATGCGAAGCCTAATTTAACGAGCGCATAATACGCATCATCACGACTCGACTTATGAATATAGAGAAGGCGACGACTACTTTGGCATGTCACCACCTCTCTATATAAGTCAAAACAATTTCTACTATCGACTAAGAGTTCTAAGTATTAAACACATTATTACTTTCCACGCGCAAATAAACCTCAACTTAACATCAGTGACACCGATGGGTTTTTACTAAACGCATCAGGCACACAACCCCGTCTCGCATGCAACCATATTGTCGCGTGAACTCGAGACTCTTCGGTTCAACTTAACGAAATCACTACTACAACGCATTTCGACATACACGTTTGACAACATCGTGCTTAGACAAACCCACACTTCCAGTCTACTTATCGCATCCAACCACACCACGTGACCACTGCATTCTTATAACCAATTTTAGCACAATTATTTATGCCAACACTTAGCGACTAGACGAGTGAAACACCAACTGATTATTCGTACATCCGCCTTTAAAACACTAATCATATGTGACATAATTTATATTTTCAACCCACTCTAGCCTACACCATGATGAATACATAAAATATATTTACATAGACTAACTCATTAGTCGACGGCGAAAACTACCAAGCATGCTTTACGCCTCATTAAATTTGCCGCACAAACACATTATTTTACGACGAAGCATTTTAACAATCAATTAATATATCGGCGAACTACCCTCGCGACACGTAAATGAACTATCGCAGTCACACATATTCAACACCAATATACACCATATCTATATGCATGCCATCAACCGAATCACATCAATAGTAAATTATAAATCCATCAACCTGTCATCTCGGATTCGAGTCACGCATGCGTCCATGGTTTAGGTGCTTCACTGAATCATGCATTGCATGAGACGCCGCGGCAACATCTAGCTGCGATTAACATCACTCAATGGTTCAAACATTTTTATCAAGCACTTGAGATCCAAAAACAATGGGATACTAGCGAGGGGCTCACCAAAGATTTTTTACGACGGCTCGCAAGCGCTGCGCAGATCGACGACGTGGCACAGGGCTATCTCAAACACCAACGCGACGGTGTGGGTCAGGACTACGCAGAACGAGTGAAGCACGCGGTGCGGAGGGGATCCGAGGCTGCTGTTTTTTTTTAACCGGCACTGCTGCACAGAAAACTTGGATGCCATGGTGGCTGACCGAGCAGGGGCTCCCTGCTGCTATGCGAAGAAGAAAATAGGGGGCGTCCATAGAGGTCGCAGGGGGCTCGGCCATGGGAGAGTGGTCAGCGCCATGGGAGGAGTACCGCTGCACTGCTCTTATCGTGGGAAAAAAATGAGCGATTGAGCAGGGGAATAGGGGCGCCGGTGATCTGCTGTTCTGTAAGAGCTGGAGCTTGGGAGAGGGAGAGCAGAGGTGCTGCGCGGGGAACAAGGGCGCCATGGCTGTGGCGTCGGGCTTCATCCCTGAGCAGGGGAGGGCGCTGCTTGGGCGCCAAGGCTGCTGGCCAAGCAGAGGCGTCGGGGCCTGGGCGAGCTCGGCCATGGAGCTCCTGCTGGAATTTCTGGGCTCCTGCTGGTTTGAGGAAGAAGAAGGGGAAAGGGTGAGGGGGAGCCGGCTGGAAAAATAGAGGCTAAGGCGAGCTCGGCTGCTCGCCATGGACAGCAGCGAGAGGGGGAAAGGGATGGGCGCCATGGGAGGGAGGAAGTCTGCTGCGCCAGGAACAGAGAAAGAAGAAGGTTGTGCGTGAGAGAAAAAGAAAGGGGAGAAGAGAGGGTGGCGGCTAGGGGGGGGTAGATGCAATTTTTCTAATTTGCACGGGGAGGCACTTCTATTTATAGACATGGGCTAGGGTTAGGGTTCTTTGGTGGGCCAAATGGGCTAGAATGGGCTTGGCCCAAAACACTAAACCGGGCCACGCTAATTTATTTCCATTTTATCTTATGGTGTTTTGATTAAACACGGATTATCGGATCGCTAATTGTTTCCTAGAATACAAATGCTCCTGCAGAATTCGTCTTGGGATACGACCGGCTTTCGGATTTATGATTTGAAAGAGACAAATTGCGACATTTAAAAATCGTCGCCGATGTTGATTTTTGAAATCGGATTAGACATAGAGGTATTAAACTGAGTCGAGTAAGATTTGATTAGAGGACGACATACTGAGTATTTCTTTTGAGAGTACGGATTCGGATTAAAATAGTCGAACATCGATCGAAGTTCGAGGAATTGGATTCGGGCACAGATCCACTAACAATAGTCGAGAGTTTTGATTAAATGAGCTTTAGACGAGATTTTATAAATCGAGAATGATTAACGAGTTGGTGTTCGTGCCGAGAAATAAAAGTTTTAACAGGCTCCAAATTTGGCCTTCTCTGAGACTGATTAACTTCTAATTCGGTGAGATGTGAATGAGAAATTTGGATAATCAGACACATACGCGAGCGAGAAATAGAAATTTTCACTGAGCATCCAAGATTAGGATAAATCTCTCGACATAACACGAAACTGACACCTGGGGTGTCACACCAAAATTCACCAAACTTTTTAGATAGACTTTAAATATTATTTAGAAGCCTTGTGTAAAGTTTGGTATGATTTGGACCATGTTTGATACTTAGAACCCAAAACCCTAGCCTCCCCTTCCCTGTGAACTTCACTATAGACTCCGAAAACCCTAGTTTCTCGGAGATCCATGAAGGAAAGTTATATTCAAGACATTAGATAATAAACTTTTATTATCTTTGCATCTTCATGAGCATTACATGAGCATTCATGATTATACATGGCTATGTATAGAAAACGAAGAAGAGATAGAGGTTGAAGAAGCCAGGACTACACCACCACCACCTGAAGAACCTCAGGCAGGAAACTGCTTTTACTTTGATATCTGTGGAGCAGAGCCTGATTCACCTATCACACAAGGCAAGCCCCGGTGCATTTGCCACCTCCTTGCTATTTTAAAATCTTTCTTACTTACTTGATGCATTAGGTGATAGGAGTTGTGTGCTAAACCAGTTGCTCCATTTCCTTCCTTGAAATTGATTACCTTAATCCCCTGATTTACAAAAAGGTTTTTCTTATGCTTAGCTTTGCTCTAGAAAAACAAAATGTTTTGTTTTCACAAAAGATGATGCTTCAAAGTGGGTGGGATGTTTTCAAAAACAAAATTTGATGGTGGATCCATCATGGCCATGATGGGTTCAACATCAAAAAAGATGTACCTCTGCCAGGTACCAAACTTTGGGTTTGAAATGATAAAGCTGAGACCGAGCGGGTGACTTGCACGAGAAGAGAGTCTCGGTGTAGTGTCTCCGTCTGAGTCGATTAAGGACCTTATCGATGTAGGCTTCCTGATCGAGGACCCTTTAACTAGTCACATGCCTCATCATGGGTAAGCTTTGCCTCGGGCAGACTAATACCAGAATAAGATAACACGCAATGGGAGTGGAGAGTTGGCGAGAGTAGCGTGTACCCTCCGTGGCAAGATGCTGGACGGTGGTGTATTTGTGCTCTCAGTTGGCGTGAACCTGATCTGGTCGTAAGAACCCCAGTGGCGAGTTGACATATGCAAGGGTTAAGTGCTACATATGTCGTGTGATTGGAGATCCTCAGCTGAGTATAATCAATTCTGATCGCCGTAACTTCACGGACATGAAGACTTGGTCATTGCCCTATACGTAGCATTCCAGTGAATAAGAGGGGTTGAAAAGAAATTGGCTAGTATAGGTCAAGTGATTGAATTAGGGTAGAAAGAACTCTAGATGCAGGTAACTGTACTAAACCTGACAAATAAAACTGGATTTTTAAGGATCCACTATTAGTAAGCATTTTTGCAAACAGAGTCTTGATTCTTGATTAAGCCTTACCTCGACCCCCCTCAAGCCAGCATATCCTTGAGTCTTTTATTTGGACGGGTAAGACTTGTGAAAGTACATTTTGTACTCAGGGCTTTGTCCCATGTTGTTTTAGGTGAAGAAGCAGCAAACTTTTGTTGCTTCTGTTCCAAGGTGGTTCCTAAAGAAGAAAATCAAGACTGAAGCTGCGGGAGGAAGGGTCCTCCATTAAGAAAAACTTTTTACTGTTTATCGGGAGGGTTTTTTGCCTCCCAGGTTATGTAATAATAATACTCATCACTCTTATATTTCGTTCTAGTCTGTAATAAACACTACTCTTTCTTACTTTAATATAAGGTAAGTTATAATAATTGCTTCCGCATTTTCGTACCTCCGATGTATTGTAATGTCTGCGTGATGGGTGAAACGCTCTTGGGCAAGGTAAGAAATTCGGATACCGAACTTGTCAAGTGATCAGGTGCACCTACAGGGTTGTCTGAGGTCCGTTGGACAAGGACAACTGTTGGTGGGCCTAATGACTTGGGAGGTTCTGTCACAATGAGCCTGTCCTCCTCGTCCATGGCGTCCTCAGGGGCCACCGCTAACCTCTGGGTACTGCTTGGTCTCGGCATCACGGGCTTTCTCCTGGCGGCGCGGCGACTGAGGCGTCCTACGTGCCCCGATCACGGCGCCTTCGTTGCCCGCCGCGAGCTCCTCCCGCCGCCCTAGCCTCCGCCGCCGCTGGCGCCCCACCCGCTCACCGGACTCTGCTTCGCCATCGCTGACGCATAAGCTCTAGCAACCACATATCCTTGTGTTTGGTTGATTATATGATTTAGCGTCGGATTTGGATCAGTGGAAGGCTTTTAGAGCTGCATGGATAGTAATTCGATAGATTGGATAATGCTAGGTTGTTATCGATATCAGGTCAATGTCGTGAGTGGTGGAATTTTTGTCTGGTATCACGGAGCTAGGGCGATACAAATTCATTTGACATGGTGCATTGGATGCTCATCATGACAAAGTATAGCATGCTTTTGCTCTTATCTATTTCAGCACAACATGATTGTGTGTTTTCTTTAGCTTGCTCTATGTGGCAAAGCGGATACGTTCTATCAGTTGATACTAAATTTCCTCACACTAGACAAATTCGTGCATGGCTTGCCTTTGCCAAAAAGGACAATGAATTACATAGAGCTTGTTTTATTATACCCCTGCTCGACACACCTCATCCCTCTCTGATTCCCCATTTGCTTCTATCTCCTCTTGTGCTCTCCTCTCTCCTCACACCTCATCTCTTCAAGCACCAATCTAGTGCTATTTATGCCAAATTTGAGATGCTAGAGATCTAATCTGGCTGGAACCAAATGGCAGCATACACGCCCCCTATCAATGCCACCACCACTCTTAACATGAAGAAGTTGTCCGTCATGGTTGCTGGGCTGCTGACCCTGTCCTGTTCGGCCGCTCCTGCTTCCTCATGGGTCAAGGAGTAGGTCAAGGGGAAGAGGAAGAGCATCCCTAGAGGTGATTGTGTCATCATCAAGTTGACACAAGCTTAGGTGCCATGTGCAGTAACAGCAGCCTGGCCAACAGGACCTCTACTCCATGGAGCACTTGCTGCGGCAATGCTTCGTTGCTTTTCTCAGAATGTTTCAATATCTTAAATTATTTGTTGCAAGGGTTTTCCTAATGTCAAACTCAGTCCTTGGGGGATAGACCACCCCGGGTATTAAAGAAGAAGAAATTTTCTTGCTGCAGGACCACGAAAACACCCTGAAGGCCCCATCCACATAGGTTATATGTCCAGGAGCGACCAGGATGTGGCTGCAGGTTACTTATATCTCTGCAGCTGCGTCAGTGGAAGAACAGGCCAACAGGGGTGAGGGTTGTTCTGTGTTTTTTAACCCAGCCTTGGAATTCTGCACGAGAGAAATAGTGATGGTGCAAGAGGTAGGTAGATGTGGAGGTAAAGGAATGCACAGAGATAGTCCCATTTCACTTGGATTAATTAGAAGTAGAGATGTTATTGCTTGTGGACTAAATTAAATGAACTGTGGATCAAAGGATAGGATAGATGGATGGTGGATGTTGTGTCCAGTGCCAGATCTGGATGTGGCATCTGGGCGCTACCAACGCCGATGGATGAGTTTTGTCTGTTGATGAGATTTGTAGCCTCCCCTCATCTGTGGGAAGGCTTGCCTCGGTTTACCTCTTCTCAGACCCTACTCATGTGGGAACCTCCGGCATTGGGTTTTCTATGGGAGTTGCAGTTATCTGCCATAAAATTATACAGGGCTTTACCTTGTAAACAGATGAGAACTTTGAGATATAAGATAATGTTATATCAGTTTCAACACAATACTTTGCATGCCAACCATCTCATCGTATCTGCAGTCGTATGGTGTATAAATGCTGCCAGTCATAAAGCAATGCTTGATAAGGTGTTCTAAACTTGTTTAAGGTATAATATAATTAGTCATTCCTCGTACAGCTTTTGGCCTCTTAGTTATGTAGTGACAGCCACCCGGTGAGTAAGTATCTGAACCAATGGTAATATTGCTTCTACTCGCATATTTAAGCAGTTATCAATTTCTTGAACTTTATTACCCTACCAGAAATTAATAATTAATACCTAGATTTGCCATCACTACTCCCTGAAAATGTTCGTGTAGTTAGTTTTTTAGGACGGCATTGTCATGCTATACCATAGATATGTATTATGGTAGAAAGTTTGTTGTTGTTTTGTGATACACAAGTAGTTTTAGATCTGTAGGTTGGTAATTGTTGCACGCACATCATGAGAGAACTTTAATAGATGCTTGCGCTACCTAGGTGTTAAATTTATTCTTTCCAATGTTGCATGAAATAGTTACATGTCATGATTTCTGCACTTGACCTGACAACTAGTAGATCAGTAGTACATCTGCAATGGTGTTTTTGTCATATTGCGTTATTTACCCTTGAGAACAAATATCCGCTTTGATGATTTGCAAAATGCAGTACAATTGTTATTGTCATGAATGAAAACATGAGCTATGTCAACATGAGCTATGTATGAATGCAGTACAATTGCTATGTATGAATGCAGTACAATTGTTATCTGATGTTGATGATAATTGGAAACTGCGAGTAATATATTTTTTAGGCTCATATAGCCGTAACGTTTGATTGTTAGTCGGTAAAAATACATATATCGCATCAGACAGTGTGTCGGTATAAGTTCTAACAGACTGTCCGTCGGGATAAATATGTTAGTCGGTATATCTTTTTAACGTCTAACCGCCCGTCGGTATAAACATGTTTGTCGCTATACGTTTATGTCGACGCCACTAACAGCGTCAGAAAGTGTTAGTCGGTATAACTCTATAGCGACTGATAGTACGTTGCTATAAAGGTTTATACCGACTGTAAGTAAGTCGTTATAGCTAGGTTGTGGTATAGTGATAGTCATTAGAGCGACCATTCTAGTCTAGGTTAGCAGACCTACAGTCAGCAAGGCTTTGATAACACTTATGTCACACCCAGTTTCAAAAGGTAAATCGAATGCGAACCATGTACGTGCCTGGATCAGATCTCATGTACACAGCGATTACAAAATTGGACATCATCACACAATGCTTCAATTAAATAGCGGAAAGGTACTTAGTTACATCAAGATGTCTGAGACATCCATAGAGTCTATTACATAAACATAGTGTTTAACAATAACATCAAAGTGTGGAGTAACGAAACGTAGAATGTAAGCCTACACAGGCAGCTGACTGGGGTTTGCCACTAAAGTAAACTAGAACTCGTCGTAGTCCTGGAACTCCTCAAAGTCCTCCATGTTACTAGCTTCACCTCCTAAGAACTGAGTACAATGGGGACAACCTGGGGTGGGGTGGTTTGTAAAGCAAGGGTGAGTACACATCAACGTACTCAGCAAATGTCCCGTTTGGCTAAAGTGGACTAGCTATATGTGGAGTTTAGGGTTTAGCAGTTGCTTTTAGTCGGTCAAGTTTTATTAATATAAATAGAGCCAGATTTTAGTAATAACCCAGTTATTACCCAGAGGTACTCCCACCAAGAGGAAATACCAGAACTCAGAGTTATAAACAACATTATTAACCATCATCATAAAAGTAACCAAAGTTCTTCTAATCAGAGAGGATCCCAAGGCTGCTCGTAACCGTGAGCATGGCTGATATACCAGTTTCTAACACTCTGCAGAGGTTGCACACTTTACCAATAAGCCGTGATTCCCATTCTGCCCAGGGTTCTAGCCTCCCCATTGATCTCTACCAAGGTGACCTAGCAGGGTCTCACTACGTAGCATTTACAAAGATTTCCCAAAGGTCATAGCCGCCCGTTAGGTTTCTCCAGTTTGATAAACACAGTACATCTCCCCAGAGGAAGGGTGACTAACAAAACCAAATCAAAGAACCTTTGCAACCAGCCTCAACGGAGCAAGTACTGTGCCCGGACCCCATTGACGGCCCTACGGCAAAGCCAACTACTCCTTTGGTTCCTCTAATTAATCAGCTAAGGGTGTCCCATTCCACCCTCATGGTTGCACTGTTATCCCGGGTTGTCACTCCCCAAACAGGTCCTTACGGAGAGGTACTCAGGAAACAGCATGAGCCCCCTAAAGTAATCACAAGGACCCCATCGAGATAGCATCATCGTATAATAAAAGATCACATCATGTTCATTGATTAAGTTAAGGCAATAGCATAAGCTGACCATGATTAACCTAAAAAGGTAAACAAGGGTAAGGGAAATACAGACTAGTCAAACTTTAAGTTTCAAAAATGTAATGCGGGACAGTGAATTATAAAGTAAAGTAAGACATGATAGGTCTAAGGACACTTGCCTTCACTAGGTACTTGCTCAGGGAGGTCTCCAACAACACACTCAGGAACCTTGAACCGCTCGTTGTCTAAGTAAAGCGAGCATACATTCAATTCATTTGGAAAAGTATAAATGAACAGCACATCAAACATGTACAAACATTGGCACACAACTCAAAAAGGTATAGTATTAAGTATAGGGGAATGATATCAAGTTATAAAATGGACTAATCTTAAGTGGAGGATTGATTACTCTCTAAGTGTTTGGAACATGGCTCAACAAAGGTTAAGAGGTAATTAAACAAGTAGAGACTAAATTATAAGATGAACTACTCTTATTTAGGAATTTGATTATCCTTTAAGTGTTATCCATAATTACGTTCCTAATTCTATTTATGTCATTAAGACCTAAAGGTTAAGCCAAAAATAAATCCATGAGATGCATAACACTAATCTCATAAAATTGAATATACTTTACTCCTAGGATTCTCCTTTTATTTATCTCATTAAATAAATAAATCAACATATACTTTAATTCTATATTCTAAGTGTAAAAATTAAAGTATAAAGATTAGAGTTGGTCATATTTTATTTGAACAGAGAATAATCTTGTGAGCATTTTGCAATTTGAATCACTAAATTTGGAGTTCATATGAAAAAGATATAAAATAAACAAGTTTTGAAGTTTGAAATATGAAATTAGGGCTAAATCTGTAATTAATTAAAAGTCCAGAGGGCTATTCTAAAGAAACCAAGGACCTATGCGCTAATACAGAGGACGGCAGGTTGATTTCCTAAAACCAGGGGTTCTTAAGCAAAACAACCACGCGAAGGGGTATCGGCCTCCCTCAACCGTTGGATCAGAAACCGACGGCTGAGATTATATCGCGCGAGCGTGCGTAGCGCGCGGGCGCGCAAGCACGGCTGACAAGCGGGGCAAGGGCATCATCGGGTCAGGGCAGGCTGACCGGTCGGGCCTCGGGGCAGAGACGCGGGTGAGGGGGAGAGGGGAGAGCGGCCGGATCCAGATCGGAGGGCTACGATCAGATCCGCTTGGGTTAAGTCTAAACCGCCCGATCTCGGGTGGATGGCCGAGATCTAATGGCAGGAGGGCGGACTTGGGCGCGGTGGCGCCGCTCGGTCCCGCTGTGAGAGTTCGCCGGAGACGAGCAGGCCAGCCACGTTGGGGCACTAGAGGCTCGGGGACTAACCTATGCGCAATCAGGGAGGTCTAGCGAACTCGACCATGGCCTACACGCTGGCGCAGGGGCACCAGAGGGCGCGGACCACAGCGGGGCGGGCTAACGGCGGCGTTGGATTGCTCCGGCGAACAATCGCGCGAGCTATAGTGCGGGGATGACCAAATTAAGGGCACGGGCAGGTCGCTTACCTCGAGTGCGAACTCCGGGACGCTTGGAGAACGGCGAGGGTGCGGTGGAGCCTCGGGTCGACGGCGGCGGGACTTCCGCTGCGCAAAACTGCTCCGGTGAGTGTGCACCGGACGAGACAGAGAGGGAGAGGGCACACCGAAGGGTGTCTCAAGTAGCTGACGACAAGGTGAAGCTCACCGTGGCACTGGACAGGGCACAGGCACAACTGCGGCCAAGGAACAGGCGGTGGCCGTTGGCGGGCGGTGGCGGAGCTCTAGTTTCGCGTGGGTAGAGCGAGCAAGAGGGCAAGGGAGCTGGGTAGAGGGCGCAAATGAGAGAGGGGAGGTGGGCGAGCAGGGCGCGGGGCTTAAAAGGGGCGCGGGGGCATGGACGTGGCCGGAGAACGCGTGGTCGTGGGTGCGTCCACGGCGGGAGATCGTGGGCGGAAGGTTAGAGACGGGCTAACAGGTGGGGACGGCGGGACAGAGAGAGAGGGAGCGGGTGTGGGCGCGAGCAACGGCGCCGACAAGCCTGGCCCACGGGGCAGCGAGAGAGAGGGGAGAGAGCGAGCTGGTTGGCGCCAACAGGCGGGGCCCGCCTGTCAGGCACAGGGGGCACGCGGGCGCGGGCGCGCGCGCGGGGGCTAGGCTTACTGGGCCGACGTGGGCTGAAATTGGTTTTTCCTTTTTCCTAGAATTTCTATTGCCTTTTCTATTTATTTTCTCTAGGGTTTTCAATTCAAATTCAAACCAAATCAAATATGTGCAACAATTCAAAGAATATTTAGGCTCAATATGATACAACATTCCATGACTCATATGTTTTGGGTAAAATAAATTAAATAATCCCTCACTAATACCACTAACTCTAATTAAAAGAGAAAGAGAGAGAGACAACTAGAGAGAGAGAAACTAGAGTGAGATAGAGAAGAGTAACACCTGAATTTGGATGATCATAAGAAAGAAATTTTATACCCCCAAATTCAGGGTGTTACATACAGGCGGTGGATTGGGCGTGTCTTCCTGACCACGGGAAGTACCCGCACCGTCATGCGCACGAGTCCTTGATGGCATCTGAGGTAAAGAACATTTGGGGAAAATATAACATGGCGATATACCACCATTTTACATTACCAAAATGTAATGATACAGACTCAAGTGTACAACATGACTTCATTACTTACTTTACATAAGTATAGTTCCTATACTATACTAGTCTAGTCTTTGTTATCTTTTGTTGCTTCACTATCTGTTGTAGGAGACCGTTCATCAGCCAGGTTCATAGAAGGAGGGGGCTTGAAAAAATCTAGTTCCCCATCAGGTCCTTCACCTGCTGTCCCTGATGGTCTGGCTCCCATGCCAACAGGGTTGGCAGGCATGTCTGGGTGTAGTCGACCATACAGTACATGTACTTCCTCATGTAGAGTATTACAATATACTTGCAGGTTATCAAGGGCCATGCTGAGCTCATCCACACGAGCTCGAGCTTTTGCTTCATGATGCCAAGCTATCGAGCGTGAGTTGATGGCCCAATCAACGGCCAAGTCTCGTTCGGAGAGCTCAAACCGCAAGCGGCCGACTTCGGCGGACAACTCAGCTATACGATGACTGTCTTCTGCCCACACCCTGTTTCGGTGATGTAACTCCGTCCGAAGCTGTTCCACTTGGGCCTCCAAGTCTCCGATTGGATCGTTGCTGCCGCTGCTGCTCTCTTCATGTCTTGGAGCCAACTGATGACGAGGCACGCCAATGGGTCCAGTGGACTTATGCGCGGTTTTCCTCATACGCGGCATATCTCCTTAAGGGGGGAAATTTATTAGTATAGTTTTAAAGTATGATGCATGCATAATTACGGAATCAGTCTTTGTTGACACCCAACCTCCTATACATTGCACTCTATTACCTAGTCTTACAAGATGAGTACTTCAGAAAGTAGTAAGATAAGAATGAAAGAAATTTTCTTAGATATGCCTTTGAAAATTCTTTTTGAAATGGTTCATAATATCTAAAGAGATGGGCTTCGCTCCGATACCAGCTGTGATAGAACCTTCCAAGTTATTAGGCCCACCTACAGTTGTCCTTGTCCAACAGACCTTGGACAACCCTGTAGATGCACATAATTTCTTGACAAGTTCGGTATCTGTATCATTTACCTTTCCCAAGAGCGTCTCACCCGTCACGCAGATATTACAACACATCGGAGGAACGAATAAGCGAAAACGAATTACAATAACTTAATGTACAATCATTAAAATATAGAAAGAGTGTTATTATTACATCACTAGGATATAAAAGTGCTTAAGTATTATTATTACAACCTTGGGAGGCAAAAACCCCTCCTGCATAAAAGCATATTGTTTTTAAAAGGAGGATAACTTCCTCCCGAGGCTTCACTCTTGAGATTCTTCTTTTGGCACCACCTTAGAGCAAAAGCAGCAAAAGTTTACTGCTTCCTCACCTACAACAACATGGTTTCGAAAACCCTGAGTACGAAGTGTACTTTCGCAAGTCTTACCCGTCAAAATAAAAGACTCTCAAGGATATGCTGGCTTGAGGGGGGTCGAGGTAAGGCTTAATCACGAATCAAGACTCTGTTTGCAAAAATGCTTACTAATAGTGGATCCTTAAAAATCCAGTTTTATTAGCAGGTTAAGTCATTACCGGAACCTAGAGTTCTTTCTACCCTAGTTCAAGCACTTGGCCTATACTAGCCATCTTTTATCATCCCTTTAAGTTTACCGGAATGCTACGTGTAAGTCAGTGACCAAGTCTTCATGTCCGAGAAGTAATGGCGATCCGAATCGATTAATACTCAGCTGAGGATCTCCAATCACATGACATATGTAGCACTTAACCCTTGCATATGTCAACTCGCCACCAGGGTTCTTAAGACCAGATCGGGTTCACGTCAACCGAGAGCACAGATACACCATCGTCCAGCCTCTTGCCGCGGAGGGTACACGCTACTCTCACCATCTCTCCACTCCCATTGCGTGTTGTCCTATTCTGGTATTAGTCTGCCCGAGGCAAAGCTTACCCATGATGAGGCATGTGACCAGTTAAAAGGTCCTCGATCATCAGGCCTACATCGACAAGGTCCTTAATCGACTCAAATGGAGACACTACACCGAGACTCTCTTCTCGTGCAAGTCCCCCGTCCAGTCTCAACTTTATCATTTCAGACCCCAAAGTTTGGTACCTAGTAGAGGTACATCTTTTCCGATGTTGAACCCATCATGGCCATGATGGATCCACCATCAAGTTTTATTTTTGAAAACATCCCAACCACTGTGAAACATCACCTTTTGTTAAAAACAAAACATTTGTTTTTCTAAAGCAGGACTAAGCATCAGAAAACATTTTCATAAAGCAGGTAATCAAGGGATGGTAAACAGTTCCAAGGAAGGAGATGCACCAATTGGTTTAGCACACAACTCCTATTACCTAATGCATCAAGCAAGTGATAAAGATTTAAAACAGCAAGGAGGTGGCAAATGCACCGGGGCTTGCCTTGTGTTGTAGGAGAGTCGGGTTCTGCTCCACAAATATCAAAATACAAGTAGTTCCCGGCAGGTGGGTCTTCAGGTGGTGGTGGTGTAGCTCCTTCTCCTTCAACCACTACTTCTTCCTCGTTCTCTATATATAACCATATATAACCATGAATGCTTATGTAATGCTTATGAAACTATAGTAATAGAAAAGGTTTATCAAGTTGTATCTTGAATACAACTTTCCTTCACGATACTCTAGGGAACTAGGGTTTTTGGAGTCAGTTCTCATTTCAGAGGGTAGACCCTACCTAGAAGACTAGGGTTTTAAGTTTAGGAACCAAAGAACGTCCAAAACAAGTCAAACTTCACTCATGGAATCTAATTTCTAAATTAGGCTCATCCTAAAAGTTTGGTGATTTTTGGAGTCTTCAAATAATTCCTAAAATTCCAAGAGACTAGGTTTTGGCTATTTTAAATACTTCATAATTCCTAGTTTGGACTAAAAATCTTGGAACCATTTTTATTAAATACTATAGAAATTTAGGAGTCCAACAAAATTGGTCTTACATTTTTAGCATTTTTCTAGAATTTTCTATGGATTTCCAAAGTCTGGTAGAAAAAGAAAAAGAGAAAAGGTCAACAGTACTGGGCTCAGTTCAAGCCCGAGCCAGCCCAATACCGGCAGAACGCGCCCCCGCGCGCCCGTGGCATTAGATTTGCATAGAGGACCCTGGTGATTTGAAAAAACCTTAAAGAGTTCACAGTATTGTTCCTCTGTGCCGCTAACAATGGAAAATAGACCCTTCCCCTTTCTATTCTTTACAACCCACGATCCCCGACGGTGGATGGCGACAGGCCGAGCTCTGGCGACCTCATACTGGCCATAATATGCAATATCTAGTCCTTCCCTTTGCTTGACACCGAATTCAACCCTGAATGACCATTTCCCCCCACTTAATTGCAAGGTTCGAGCTCTTAGTCACATTGCCCATGGTGACCGTGCGAGCAACGGATAAACCGAGACATTCCCGATGATCCTACGGCCTCTAACTCAATTGGATGGGTCGAGGAGCAACAAGGGTACATTAGGGTACTGAAACGAGGGAACAGAGGGTGTGAACGGACCTGTAGCACGCTGGCCACGGTGAGCTCACTCAGTACAGTGTTCTGGCCCGATTTGGGGGAAGTCTCAAATTGGGGCTCTCTGGTGGATAATCGGAGGCACGAGTGGGTGCGTTGGGTGCTTGATTACATAGCGGAGCCGATGGCACACTCAATTTATAGGATTCGAGGGCGGTGGCGTTCAATTTGAACAGATTGCGCTGGCGGTCGGAGAGGGAAGAAGCTACTGGCGCAAGCGATTCGTGGACTTTACCGTGGCAAGACCACCGGCAATGAACGGGTGGGCTAAGGCGACTCACTGCGACGTGGTTAAAGGGTTAGGGCGTGTCGCAATCACAGCAGGCGACGTATACCTCGACGACGGTCTCTTGGCCACGTCGCCGGCGCAAGTGGGCACCACATAGGATGGAACAGTGCTTCATGCTCATCCGCGGTGAAGATCTTCTCACCCCGAGGCATTATCTGGGCACTAGTGGGCACGAATCGCGTCACCGGCGTTAATCGCAGCGTAAGGTCACCGGCGGCGATATTCTCTACACCTGAAGATCTTTTGCTACTGTACCATGAGAAATCCAATTTAGAGCCTCTGTCCGACCAACTTGCAGGACCCATATCTCAGATTTCTATGCGAGAACTTGTTAATCTCTCTGTAACAAAGTTGTAGCCCTATAATCCAGCTACAATCTTGTCATAGCAACCCTAGTCAAATACTTACTGGATCATCTCCAAAAGAACTCTCAAAGTTTATTTCGAGTCACTGTCAGAAAAATTCAAAATCTGAGTTGAGTGACAGTCAGACTTAAGGGCTAATTATCTCCAATTTTTGTATGTGATCAAGGCTTAGTTACTTAAGCAAAGTTGCACTCCTATTATAGTTCTACAAGTTTGATGTGTTGACCCTAGACAAATTCCTTGTATTTTTAGAAATACAGAACTCCAAAGTCAGCCTTAGGCAACTGAGTTTAGACTTAGACACATGGATGTATGGGGTGACCTTTTTGGAAATAAGTCCAAACTTCATCATTTGGCTTGGAAATACTCAAATGTGAGAAACACATAGTTTGTGGTGTTGTATTCCTTTGGTATTTGCACTTGGGTCCAAAAGTGCACAAATTTTACACTTAGCCCCCAAGGGTTCCAATTTAGGGTTTTCCAGGGGTCTTTTTCAGGGTTTTAACACTTTAGGGTTTGGATGCCACTCAAGTCCTTCCAAGAGGATATCTTAGGATCATTCTCATATCTTTTGAGGTTTTCACATATTTGGGCTTCCCTTATATCCATAAGCCAGATTTAGGGTTAAGTACTTTACACTAGGGTTAACCACACCTCAAGTCATATCAGTACAACATTCTTGAAATTTTTACCTAGTGAATGCACTCAAGGTGTGACAAACACATGATATGCTAATGCTCATGATGTTATGCTCAAGTTTTAGTGACAGTAACACCAAGGGTGTTACACCAACGGTCGACTGTTACAGACCCCAACGGTCGGCTGACGTGGCAGGGCACTGGACAATGAACAGTGCCTGTCTGGTGTGCACCGGACTGTCCGGTGCGCCCGTCGACAGAAAGTTGTTGCTTTCTATCCAATGGCTATAATTGTAGTGGGGGCTATAAATACAACCCCAACCACCTCCATTCAGAACATCCAAGCCTTCCACTCTCAAACATTCAATACAAGAGCAAAGACTCAATTCCAAGACACATTCAAAGCTTCCAACCTCCTCAAGTGCCACAATTAAGACAAGTGATCATTAGTGATTAGTGACTTGAGAGAGTGTGATTCATGTTTCATTTGTTGCTCTTGTTGCTTGGCTTTTTAAATCATGCTTTCTTCATCTCCTTCTAAACTCTCTAAGTGACTTGTAAAGCTAGCAAGACACCTAAGTGTGTGGTGATCCTTGCGGGATCTTTGTGATCCTTGAGATTAAGAAGAAGGAATCAATCGGTCTAGGTGATCGATTGAGAGAGAGAAAGGGTTGAAAAAGACCCGGCCTCTGTGGCCTCCTCAACAGGGAGTAGGTTCATTGGAACCGAATCTCGGGAAACAAATCATTATGTTCATTTGTGTTGATCATCACCGTTCGATTTGATTCTTCCCCTCCCCTCTCTCTAAGTTCCCTTGCTCACTATCTTTTGAGTTAGCTCCCAAAGTCATGCGCATTGATTGAGCAACTCATAGCAAGAAGAACTCTCTTCGACACTCCACATTCATTACAATTTGTTTCTAATCCTAACCCCGGGTGAAGTTTGTGTTCAAAGTTTATAATTTATAGGTTTCGCCTATTCACCCCCCCCCCCCTCTAGGCAACTTTCACTATGCCCCTAGGCCCAGCCGGTGACCACAATTTTGGCCTTGCTGGTAACATTGTCGTCCTCCTCCTAGACCTGCAAGTAGGAGATCGGCTTCTTGTACATGTCATGAAAGGCTTATTTGTGATGCCTTTCAAATGTCGATGTCTGAAAGTCGCCTAGAGGGGGTGAATAGGCAAAACATGTAAATTATAAACTTTGAACAAGAACTTCACTCAAGGTTAGGATTAGAAATAAATTATAGTGAGTACGGAGTGCGGAAGAGAGTTCTTCTTGCTATGAGTTGCTCAATCAACGCGGATTTCTTTGGGAGCTAACTCAAAATATTATGAGCAACAGAACTTAGAGAGGGGAGAGGAAGAATCAAATCGTAAGGTGATGATCGACATAAATGAACACAACAATTTGTTTCCCGAGGTTCGGTTCTAATGAACCTACTCCCCGTTGAGGAGGCCACGGAGGCTGGGTATTTTCAATCCTTTCCCTCTCTCAAACGATCACTTAGACTAGTTGAGTGCTTCTTCTTAATCTCAAAGATCACTAAAACCCTGCAAGGACCACCACACATTTAGGTGTCTCTTGCTAGCTTTACAAGTCACTAAAGAGTTTAGAAGGAGGTGAAGAAAGCATGATTAAAAACCAAGTAACAAGAGCAACAAATGAAACACGAATCACACTCTCTCAAGTCACTAATTACTAATGACCACTTGTCTCAATTGTGGGACTTGGAGAGGTTTGGAAGCTTTGAATGTGTCTTAGAATGAATTCCTTGCTCTTGTATTGAATGTAAGTGAATGGAATGCTTGGATGTGTGAATGGAGGTGGTTGGGGTTGTATTTATAGCCACCAACCACTTTCTAGTCGTTGCTCCTTTTCTACCAACCGCGGACGGTCTACGCCCCTAGTCCGGACGGTCCGCCCCTGCACATCAACTGCTGAAATCGCAACGGTCAGCAGTAATGGCTATATCAACGGCTATAGTGCATTTAATGCGTCGTCGAATGTTAGATAAAGCAGTCACGGATGGTCCAGCCGTCTACCCCGGACGGTCCGCGAGGATGCTAAAAATGCATTTTACCGAACCCGTCACCTTCAGGGTTTTCTTGTTTTTCAACAGTCGGACGGTCCGCGCCCGAGGCCGGACGATCCATGCTTGGTCTCGGACGGTGCTCGCTTCTCCTTTGGATAGTCCGTAGTGTAAACGCTGTTTTTGCAGTGTTCCTGTCCGAGGCTCACCCTAGTGTCGTGGACGGTCCGCCGCGAGGGCCCGGACGGTCCGCGCATAGCTGAATTTTCAAAAAGCTTCTCCTATTCAGAATAATCTATGATATTCCGAGCAGTCGACTTAAAATTGATGTAGATGAACTTATGCGCCTGAGAAATAAACAACTTAGCCAAACTAGTTAGTCCATAAAATTTGTGATGGTTGTCAAGTACCAAAAATGATTATGGAAAATGATTATGGCCATTTTCCTTTGAATGTCCATGCCAACAACTCACCAATGGATTTGAAGTTTGCCATGATTACGCATCGTGAGTAGAGCAGAGCAGGCCTATGAAGACCAACTCTACGAGGGTTTTCTCTGGGAGAGAGAGTGAGTAGCACTTGTTCCGAACATCTCAGAACCTCTAGGTGTACTGGCTTACCGATTCACCCTGTTGTTGCCAAAGTGCGATGAGATCTAAGATGGTCATCTCACCAGTGCAGAGTAGAAGTGTGTGTGTGTGGAAGCGCCCTCCATCTGCTTCCATGAGGTTATGGAGCTTGGACCGAGGGAAGTGCACCAGCCAAATGTGGTCCTATATAGTGAAAGAGAAAACAACTAAACTTTCATATGTTTGACCAAAGTTGCTAGACCGAGCTGAGCTATGTGTCGACTTACGTGCTAGATAGTGCTTGTGCCATCGCTAACAATAAATTTCAAAAACTCTAGAACTTTAAACTTTGGCAGTGGTGGCATCCTATCGAACTCCTCCGGATATGGTTTGGCATAGACGATCATATTTCGCTTCTGTAGGATGCAGAAATGGTCATTCATGAAGTCCGTCAGGTGCTCTTGCATGCTAACGGTGTTGGTGCCTCCAAAAATGGGCCTTGACTGCTAAGAGCCAGACCATTGCCGAATTTTATCTGCCACTCGAGCAGCTCCTGCTTGTTAGCATTGCCCAGCTTGTCTAGGGTGGTATGTGTTGGCTGCTAAGGGGAGTGTTCCCTTCTCTTAACGGCCTGTAGCACAGTCTGCATACGAAGCATTTAGAATGTACGTCGAAGGATGACTATAGATGGACAAGGCCTCACGTGGCATGTCAGTGAGGTAGACGAGAAACATCCACCTTGGTGCCCTCAGGGGAACTAACCTGCATTGGCTCCATTGGCCAATTATTGAATTTCTTCTCACCCTGATATGACCCAAAAGTGGACACAAGGGCGGTGTAGTTATCAGCCAAAATTATTTAGCCACTCGCACGACAACTCCCTCCTAGGAGTTGAGTAGGACCTCTGGCTGCCTCACCATGGCATGCAGGATGATGTAGTTCATTTCTTGACAGAGTGGCAGTGCATTCCCCCAACGGTGTAGAGAGATTGACTTCCTTTAGCAGTGTCTTCGATTTCCCAGTAAATTTGACACCATCGGAATAGGTCCATGTGAAGTAGACGAGGAGATTGTTGATCATGTTTTTGAGGACCCGATTGTAACTGTTAGTCATTTGTTAAGTACAAATTTTTCTGTGGGAAACTAAAACAGGGCAACATAATTAAAGTAATATGGTTCTTCTCCCATTGATCCACTTATAATGATTCATCAAATTGAGGGAAGAAGATTAAATGAGCATAAATATGTGATGAAGCGGGATATGAGCACACAAATCATCCCATATATGCTTTGTTCATTTGCTATCTTGTCTTTCTTTACATATAATTATAAAGCTACCTTTGAAGTGATCGAAAGTCATTCAAAGATGCTTACTTACTGCGGCTGACCCGAGGATTAAAATACTAGTAACTTCCAAAAAAAGGTGTCCGCATGCATGAGTATTGTACCTCTAGTTATAGGGCAACACTACCTATAACTTCACATGAAATTACATTTATGTATTAAAGTCTACACACATATTCAACAAGATCGATCGAGGACAATATAGTATTTTTCCCTTAGAGGTGTACTACATACGTCACTCAAGCCTTCTTTCGTCTTCTTGTTCACTACTCCGACTACTTTATTCTGATGAAGCTATTGTCTCATCCCCTACGAAGGTATTTAAGATGTGTTTGGTTTGAGGTCACGGTGCCCTCGATTTTTTGGAACCACGTCATAAAAAATTGCTCCCGTGTTCACCTCGTTCTCGCGTGACTCTATTCAAACACTATAGAAAATATGGTCGCCATCTTCTATCCCTATTTATACGTCGAACCAAACACACCCTTAATCTGAAACTTATATTGTCAGTCCTACAACAGATTTTCTTTAGAAATAATCCAAAACTCTAAAGACCATCGGTTACAGGCGCTCCCCCAACCGTAACATTCCCGTATCTATTGACTGAAGTCTTCAGTCTTATCTGCTGGCTAGTTAAACTATGTATTTTTTAATTGTATTTGGTGAAGCTATGCCAAACCATGATTAAATGTCATAGAGTCATACAGGTAATTCTATCTCGATTCATCTTGTACTGCCAACGAGAGGAAAATCACCGCCAACTGCGGCAGGTGCGCCATCGAAGAACGGCATTGTCCTCTGCCGTAGCTGCAGCACCTCGGCATTTGCCGTCGTCACGTCAAACCCGTCCTCCGCCTCACCGTCCACTGGCAGGCCCTGCTTGAGCCGCCCGAGCTGGCGGGCGTGGAGCACTTGCTCCGCCACAACGGGCAGGCGCACCGCCTCGTACTCTGCCAGCGCGCGCGCAGGCGTCGGCTCCGAGTTCCAGTTCGCCAAGCACTGCCCGAGCGTGCACGCGTCCATGACCGACATGTTGGTGCTCCGCAGCCCGTGCGGAGTCGTCGGGTGCGCCGCGTCGCCGACCAGTACCACGCGGCCGCCCGTCCACGACAACCGCGGCAGCGGGTCTGCGTCGTAGATCACGTTTACGAACGGCGCCGCGGTCTCCCTGACCAGACGCGCCAGCTCGGGGCACCAGACGCGCTCCGCCTCGTTCCGCATTCGTCCCACCATGGCGTCAGTCGCCTCCATGGTCACCGAGTTCCCCTGAACATCGAGCATAATCATCAGTACCTCGTGCGAGGCTGCGAGCAGCGTCTAGCACGTCAACGACGCGGTGAGGGGACGGCCATTACCGCGAGCTCCGGTTCTGGACCGTTGATGTACCATAGCCAGTTGAGCCTGCTCCTGGGCAGCTCGTAGAGCACGGCGTGGGTCTTGTAAGCAAGGTCGAAGTAGAGGCAGTTGCCGAGCTCCGGGTAGGCTCTTCGGATGCTGGTCATGGTGTCAGAGCTCTCCTTCCCGCTGAAATCAAACACGCCTCGCCACGCGCAGTAACCGGAGTACCTGTCCCGATCACGGTGGCTCGCCGGGTAAGAAACGGGTCACTCTGGACCAAATCATCGAACCAAACGCGCAGGCAGCTGAACCTGAGCTTGAGGTCTGGCAAGAAGCTGCGACGGACAGACGACGTGGAGCCGTCCGCGGCGATGAGCAGGTCCCCCGTAGCCTCAACCGTCCCTCCCGTCCGCAGCACGCGGGCCGTCGCGACGACCCCGCGTGTGTCGTCCGGCGCCTCGAACGACAGGAACTGGTGCCCCCACAGCACGGTCACGGCGGGCGGCAGCTCCTCGTGCAGCCGCCGGTGCAGGTCGCCCCAGTGGGCTGCGCGGAATTTGAAGTCTTCGTCCCTCGCCAGCGTTCGCGCCGCCTTCGTCGCGCTGTCCGTGGCTATGTTCTGCGGCCTTAAACGGTCAACTCGCAACTTCCAATGGATCTCACCTCAACGCGAGCGCGGGCGATCCGGAGAGGACGGGGGAACTTACCAGATCGACGGCGAGCGGCAGCGTGACCGCGTCGATTCCCCACCCCGGGATCCAGCGCGAGATAATCTCCATAGACTGCGCGTCGAGGCCCAGTCCGGCGCCCGTGCCGCTCCCCGCCGCCGGCGCTGCCGCCTTCTCCAGCACAACCACCTCCCATCCCGCGCCAGCCACGGCGTGAGCGCACGCTAGCCCAGCAACACTCCCTCCCACCACAACAGCCACCTTCTTTCCCATCTAGCCAATTGCCCCACAAGGCCACAAGTCCACAACCATCCGCGTCGCTCTCCCGTTTCTATACGTACGGTCCCCCAAAAGATTCCACCTTGGCGCCTCCTACCCACAGGGCCACACGTCCCACGATGGCGACGGCGTGCCACCAGGCCATGCCGCTGCGCGACTGCAACGTACTGATCAGGACCCTGGCCAGGCGCGGCAGTTTCCCATGCGTCATGGCAGTTTACTACGATCTCCGCGCGCGGCCTCGTCGCAGACAGCTACACCTGCCCGTTCGTGCTCAGGGCAATCGGCGTGATGAAGCTGTCTGTCGAGAGGCGCAAGGTGCATGCGTGCGGCCGCGGTGGAGACCGGGTTTCGTTGGGATGCATACACCGTAAGTTTTCTGATGGAGATGTACAAGATGCTAGGCCGTGCGGATTTCGCAAGAAAGTTGTTCGACGAGATGGCGAAAAGATTCATGTGATGATTTTAGCGGATCTGTGTCCTAATTTAGCAATCCGAGAGCCTTAACAGAGAATGGGTTAAGCCTTCCTAATCTATGCACATAAACAAAGAGAGAGAGAGGCGTACCGTCTTCCTTTGATTAAGGACAAGGTTGGTGAGGTGTGTAGTGTCCTAGGATTCTTCTGAAACTTGTAGTGCTGATTTGGTGACCAAGTATCACAGGGGGATCGAAGGGGATTGAGGGGGAAATTAGTTCATTTTTCCCTCAATCCCCTTTCATCCCTCCGTGGTCCCCTTATCACCAAATCAACCCGTAGTGGTGGAGGTCGACCTTGGCGCGTTAGAGGAGGAGCGTGGTTGTCGACGTCTTGGTTCTCCTGTGGAAGAGGCTTGGATCCTGGGCCGTTGGGGTGTCGTTGTTGTCAGACACTATAGATCACAACTCTTCCTATCACTACGAAGCCTAGGCGATGGGGGCCTCTCTGGAATTGTGGATTAGGGTTTTGGTGCTAGTAGTTAGCATTGGCTAATCATGCCACCCCTTAATCCTTCTAAATGGTGATGTGTGACCGGGAGCTGCAACCATGGTTAGGGTGGCCCCCTCCGATCAAGGGCACGAGGTTAGGCAGAGTTAGTTAGGTTAAGCTCAATCTGGTCCCTATTGATCGACTATAGAGGACATATCCAACATTACCCCCTTTGTTTCTCTACATTTCTTATACTTAACTTTTCTGGATCCCGCCCTTCGACAAGTTTACACATCAAGACCAATGAGTAACAAAGACCGATTAAGTGTCGTCGCACTCATTGACCACAACATGCTCCCCTGCATCGAAATAAGATATATTTACTAGGTTGCTTTCTATAGCCCCTTTGATCCAAGATCACAGGCTCTACCTTAACCCCATGCCGACTACGTGTTGTCTAAACACATTGGATGGAAGGCCTTTTGTGAGTGGATCTACTAGCATCTGGGTTCTAATATGTTCAACTTTAATAGTGTGATCCTAGATCTTCTCCTTACCAACATAAAACTTAATGTCGATGAACTTGGCAGGGCCACTTGACTTGTTGTTATAGGAGTAGAATATTGTTGAGTCATTTTTGCAGTAAATTCCCAGTAGTCTCTCTATGCTATCAACCACTATTAATCCGAGTAAGAATTTCTTCATCCACATTGTCTGCCCAGTTGCCTCACACGTAGCTACAAACTTAACGTGTATTGTCGATGATGCAACTATTGTTTGTTTGCAGCTCTTCTAAGAAATAGCTCCCCCAGCAAGTGTAAATATATATCCCGAAGTGGAGTGAATCTTTACAACATGCCTAGTCAGCATCTGAGTAGCAAACTATATCTAGAGAACTAGATCTTCTATATGTTAGCAACCTTTAGTACCTTTGTGAAGCATCTAGGGCCTAAGTAGTGTTTTCGTAATTAATGGCAATTATATGTGGGCTAACAGTTTCTTGGAGAAATAAGAATGCAGGTTGGACCACTGAAAGATGAGCCATATTGAAAGTCTTGGCAACTTTGGCATTGATTGTGGAACTGCTCAAGGGAAATGTATTGGGTAGGGTTTTACTTTTGTCGGTCACAAGGTGATTAGAGAAGTAAATTGAATGGGTTAGTAGGCTTGCCAGTCGTACTATCAAGAGGGGTCAATGATGATTACTTGTGTGAAACTTAGTGCCTCATAGAGCATATAAATTTTGCATGTGCATGAAGACTAACAACACTTCTGAATTGCGAAAGAAAAATCTTTTCAAAAACGTATTTGAAAAGGGGCTAAGTGCCTGATGCGCGGATCGTCCGAGCCAGGAGGTCAGATCGTTCGCGAGATAACAGAGAGGATTGAAGACTTAGTGTTTTTCAGAGTGATCCGAAGTGATTGTACTATGAACCATATGGGCAAAGTGGTTGAACCATCTGACAATCCTGATTAGGAAGGGTCTTGTTCTGCACAGTTCCTGAGTTGTTGCACGGACAATTCGGGCTTAGGGTGCGGGTCGTCCACAAGTGTTCAGGTTGTTTGAGTAGGGACTATGTGTTCTAGGAGGTTTTGTATTGCAGACTGTTCGGGGTCTAGCCTCGGACCTGTTCCCAAGTCGCGGATCGTCCAGCCATGGTTGGAGGACCGTCCGCAGGTATTGAATCGAATTCTTGCATAGATCGGAGAGGGTACTGTAGCAAGGGACAGAGTTGTAGAGGTCACTATAGTGACTAGCAAACCGGTCGGCGGACCGTCCGCATGTCACTTTATCTAACACCTTTGGCACCATTTTGAATGGAAAGTAGCCATTATAGAAAGGGCAGACCGTCCGACCCTAGGGTGCCGACCGTCCGCGAGTGCGCAGAAACAGGAAATTTTGCCCAACGACTAATTTTGTTTGGAGGGGTATAATTAGAAGTGGTGCTTGTGTTCGACATTTCTCTTGGACATTCTTTGCACACATTGAGCACACTTAAGCCTCACAAATACTCACTCACAACCATTGTTTGGGATTGAATTCTAGTGTATGATTGAGTGATCCTAGTGTGTTGCATTATCCATGTGGTCTTGAGGCACTAGGTCTGATCCACGGGAGCAGGGGGCGTGAGGCCATGCAAAATGTTATAGAGGTGGCCGGAGTGGAGTTTGCCATCGGGCCTAGACCGAAGGTAGCAACGAACATCGTGCCCATCATCAAGATCGACAGAGGAGATAATGACGCAGAGGCATTGGAGTTCATCGGTGCCTGAGGCGAGAGGCACGGCACAAAGATGTTGTCCACGCCTAGTTGTAGGTCCCCTCGTACACTGACCTTCGGCTTGGGGCAGTGCGAGAGCAACATAGGGAACCGAGTGGCAAGGTCAACACCACCACACCAATCGTCGAACCAAAAAGCTGTGGACCACCCGTCCACAACATCGTAGGTCGTGATGGCTCTGTATAGAGGGAGCACGGAGCGGAGACGGCGCCAGTGGTCCCCATGCAAGTCGCCGGCAAGGGTAGTCAAGCAGACGTGCTCATGGACCCAATTTGTGGTACCTTTATTGCATCACTGGTGCTGATGATTTTTTCTCTCTCTCGAAGATTAGTTATATTAAGGAAGAGAGGGGTAAAGAACGCTGATTCTAACCCCACAAACTCATATCGAACCAGTTCCCAGATGTGATGAATATACCTAATGGACCACCTTCCTTTCTTAGTAGAAGGTCAAATTCTCAATTCCTATAACCAGTCCCAATCATGACAAATCTTATGATAGCAATATATGATGTTGGCCACTGTGTCAGCTCTTGAACATAAATGAACTTGCAGGTACTGAGGAATCGTGCAATTTAGCTGGAGAGTTGTAGGGCTTCTCAAATTAGGTTGTTCAATGTTGTGTGGTCTTCCTGTTTGATATTAGAATCTAGGAATTCAGATTGTGACCAACTTGCTTTCAAAACATGTCAATGCTCCTAGACTGTTTTGGCTCGCCTCTAGATCAGCAAGACAACTGTGGTGACGTTGTTTGCACAAGCTATATATATATATATATATATATATATATATATATATATATATATATATATATATATATATATATATATATAAGCCTGGCTTCCAAAAGCTAGAGGAAGCCAAGGCCAGGCGTGCCATCCGGTTGAGCCGGACTAGGTGTGGGCATCTATAAAAACACCCCAGGCCCCAAGGGATTAGGGTTTCGAGGCCTAGAGCGGCTGCAACCACGTGAGGTGCGAGTGGTGGCGAGCGGCTGCCGGACATCGACGATGGCTTCCTGCGGCGTCGTGAGGCGTGAACGGCGGTGAAAGTAGCCTAGAGGGGGGTCAATAGGCTACACCTGAAATTTTTCCATAAAACTTCGAGATAATGTTAAATTCAAGTTGCACTGGTGCAAACTGGTTCAACTGATTTTGTTTACAGCTGAACAAGTTTGAACCTGCTCAACTTAGGTTAGATAAACAGTTAAACAAGTGTGACAAAGTAATGAGAGATTTTTGCTTAAGACTTGCCCTAGAGAAAATCAACTTGAATAGGTGACAAATCGGTGTGAATTGGTTTCACACGATTTGCACACAATATAATCGAATATGAACTAACCAACAATTTAAAGCACTTATCAAGAACACACAAGAACACATGATTTAACCCGAGGTTTGGCAACCACTACAAAGGTGTCCTACTCCTCGTTGAGGAGCCCACAAAGGGCCGAGTCTTTTCGAACCCTAATCCTTCACAAGCCGACCACCAAGGTCAAGTCAATCTCTTCTCAAATTAGCTCAACGAGCGGGTGATACGAACTTCTTGGGGTCGTCCACAAATTTGGAGACTCCCAAGCAACCTCTATCCATCAAGGAACTCAAGGTTCCAAGAGTAACAAATCCGCACAAGATTCAAGTTTGCGATGAGCTCGAGAGATGAAGAGAAAGGGAGAATCAAGATGAAATCAACAGCGAGTTAGATCGACTTCACCTCACACCAAGGGTCCTTCAAACAATTGAAGGAGATGCGATTTTGGGTGTGAGAGGTGAATTGAATGCTCTTGTTTGAGGGTTGGTCAGCCAAGAATTCATGGAGAGGGCAGAAGTGAATGAAGAGAGAGAGTGTGAGGGGTATATAAAGGATCCCCCAAAAGCTAGCGACCATTGGGAAAAGTGGACTAAAAACCGGTTGAACCGGTTCTGAAACCGATTGAACCGGTTTCCACCAGGGGGTTTTTGGTTCACTGGCGGACTCAGCCGGAGACTAGACCGGCTCCAAAACCGGTTGAGCCAGGCCAAAATTCGGTTGAACCGGCTTTCCAAAAATTTGCGCACGACTTTTTCTGACAGGATTGACTGGCAGATCAGAAAGTGAGAGGGAACAGTGCAAAAACCGGTTGAACCGGTTTTAAGTCCGGTTGAACCGATTTTTGAAACTGTTGAACAGATTTTGAGAAAACTGAGGTGAACCAAGGAAAAAACTTAGTGGGGAGTGGAAGTGGTTTTTCCAAGAGCATTCATGATCTAGTAAAAATGTTTTCTTAGAGGATTTGAAAAAGTTTGGACTGAGCTCATCGCACATACTTACTCAACTTTTGCGGAACCCTCTTAATTGAACGACGATTCTTATGACTCAAGAATTGTAAAATGTAAATTGTCGTTGTTCCCAAGTACTTGAAGCAAGCTATATGATGTAGAATTTTAATCCATTGTGCTTTTCCATTTGCGTACATATATGATCTGTGCTTCTCCTGTCTGTAGATAACTGTATACATACTAGGAGCAAACTTGTTAGAATCTCTGTTTGTTTTGTCATTTAATCACCAAAACCCTCAGTTAGGGTTGATTGCACTTACAATCTCCCCCTTTTTGGTGATTGATGCCAAAACAAACTGGACTAGAGATAAAACAAAATGACTGGTGAGATTGTAAATACTTGTGTATGTGTGACTCCCCCTAAATATGTGCATGAGTTTTGTGATCTTCATATTGACTTGATATGTCAATTTTGCAACTTATTTGGAGAAAGAGAATAGCCAACACATTACACAATCATTGAGGGATGCAACAATATTATATGATGGAACTAGCATAAAATATGATGATGTAAAAATGACATTACTCTATCATTTTCATCATTGCATTGCATAAGATATGTGATAGAACTAGCTATTACAACAATGATCATCACAACATAATATTGTTTATGGCCCTAAGCCATCATCACAAGCATCATCACAAGCATAGGCGAATACTAGAGTTATTACAGACCATTGTTCATTACATAAATAAAAGCGTTTAGCCCCTCGGGGCTACCAAGCCACTATCAAGCCATCAATCCTTCTCCCCCTTTTTAGCAACGAGCACCAAAAATAGAAGGAGAGAAACAACCACATATCACCAGGAAGGGGATGGATCGAAGAACTGCGATGCCAGATTTGCTGCAAAGTTTTCTTCCCCAGGGTTAGCTAGGGAGGATAGCTACCAAAAGGATCCTAGGGAGGAGGATAGGATGAAGATGGACCCGGATCTCCCTGATGGGGAGGCGGGACATACTGCTTCCGGTCATCAAAAAATTCTTCATCTTCACCTTCTTCATCTTCAGTTGACATGAAAGGAACTCCATAGGTTTGCTGATGCCATTCATTAATCTCTGGCGGAGGAGGATGGAGGGGCACGTCAGGCGAGCAGGGAGCAAAAGGGATACCCATAGATGTGGCCTGACGACGGAGGTTGTCGTCAATCTCCCGCTGTCGCCTAGCCAGCTCATGAACATCAGAAGAGATATTCCTGCACATGGAGAAGAAAGCTGCGATCCCATGAGCCAATCTTGCTCCCATGCCGCGACCTCGACCACGACCACGTGGTGTGGGAGAGCCACGACCAGGAGAAGGACGAGAGGGACCAGCAGCAGCTTGCTCACGAGAGCTGGCAGGAGCCTTCCTCAACCGCCCTGCTGGATTATTTGGGTCAATCCAGAAAGGGGTATATGAGAGATGTCTTGTGCCCTTTTCATATCGAAATTGGGTCACCACTTCAATCATTTTCATGATGAAGGGGGCATGTAGACATCCCTTGAGAGTAAAGCAAGATGCATGAATAATCTCTTGCCAAATCATGTCAAAGACATTTAAGCTCTCAGTGCTATTTGGCTTCATGAAGGAAAGTAGGACTTTACTTTCTCCTAGGATGTGCATCTGATTTCCCCCTTTGGGGATGAGAGTCATCCTGCAAAGAGAGTTGATGTACCTGTAGTACATGTGCAGATTTGTTGATTTCCAATATTCATCAGTCTCAGAAATGTGTAGATCCTTGGATTCATCCCTGGTGGGAGGGCGAAAGTCATGGATCTTGATCTTGTCTCCAGAGATATTCTCATCAATAAATCCCAAAATGTGAGCAAATCTTCTATAGCTCACTTTGTACCAGCTTCCTTCAATGAAAAAATTTAGATAAGGAAAGTTGTATGGACTTTCCTCATCAGCATGCTTAATCCACAGAGTATGTAACACCCCTGGTGTTTATATTCTGCTCGACAACCAGTATGGATTTAAGCGCGGGATATCAGTATATTAAGTGAGCACTAAATTTTAATCATCTCGTAAAAGTTCGAGTTTGGTGCCATTTTCATTTCGATAATCTATGCACTTAAAAAGGGTTCATGAAGCTTTTGAATTATCGAATCTTCGTCGCTGGCAAATTTTGAACTCTTCGGATCACGCGCGTAAGTGAATGCGAGAATCAGAAAACTTCTGATTTTACGTAAAATTTGGAGCCCCACACTGTCCGAAAAGAGTGATGCGCCAGCTGATTAAGAGAATCGTTCCTCTCAGCATGTGATCGTTGGCGTCAGATCAAATGATCGATCACTGGTGAGGATCGTAAAAATTAGACAGAACTGAATAACAGTCTCTCTGTCTTAATCTGTTCCGTCTATCGCGAGTTCGATATCGTTTTTATTTATCCGGGCTCTTCCGAAATTTTCGTGTTATTCGGAACATAGTCATTCCAAAAATCGGTGCGTCCGGTGATTATTTAAAATTCATCGCTCGCGCGGATACGAATTTAGAAGCTCGACCCACTTTGATGATTTTATCCCGGGCAAAGTAATTTGAACTCGACGACTAAAATGTTCGAGGCAAAATAATCTGTACCGTCCGTTGTCTAAGAGAAATCATGCGCAAGGTTGATAATCAAATATTTGGGTTGTTAGCAGACGAAACTTATCTAGTTATAATTAAATCGAACTTGAACTAAATGAAACCAGAACAACGGTTAGCTGATTCGCTTTCATATTTAAAATCCAAAATAATTAGGGCCGATATTGAGTAGTCATAATTAATCTGTTTCCCTATCCAGACTACGGATAAAATTATCCGAATTCAACCGGATCTAATACAGTCTACAATATCGAAGCTGATCACATTTGGTTTGATCCGTGTGTTTCTCGCCCCAATATAAATTTTCAAATATAAATAACAGATAAAAATTCATCTGACTCTAGAAGTATAATGTTAAATCCTATACGTTTAAATTATTGTATCTCTATAACATTTTGATCCGATCCGTTCGCATCTCATCCAAGCCATAGCCTTAGAAATTGAATATACGTGTGCACTTTTGTAAAAAAAGGGGAAGAACAATTCTATTTTCTTCATTATCCATCGATTTGTATCTTCAAGTCTTATCCATCCACGCAGCCTTCTATCTTCTTCAGGCTGTTGCATCCTTATCCGTGCAGGCACAAGACGCTGGGATTTTTTTGTCTCACCATTGATCTTATCTCTAGCTCCATCCTCATCCCATCGCTCTTTTCTTCTGGCCGTTAAAGGTGTGCTCTGCTTTCAGTTCAGGGCATCAGACTCCATCTTCTGTCTTTCCTGCAAGCTCCATTTGTTCCCTGCGCGTCCAGCCGAGTCCCTTCTCTCCCTGCGCGCATTCCAGCTCGCCGAGCTCCCTCCAGCCTCCCTCGCCATGGCTGTCATGCCCTTGTTCCAGCTCACTCGGCCATCCTCCCTGCCCTCAGCCATGGCACCGGCCGTCCCTATTCCCTCCGGCAGCTCGCCTCCTCACGCTCGGCTCTCTGGTGGCTGGAGCTCGCCATGGGTGCTGGCCACTGCTGCCCTTCTCTGTTGCTCGCCCGGTCGCGACCTTGCCGAGCTCCGTCCCTGCTCCTCCAGCCACCGGATCACCATCGCTGCACGCGTGGTTTTGAAACTCTGCGCAGACTCGGCTCGCCCTTGCTCGTCGTCACTGCGGCGCGCTCACTTCTCGTTCTTTGGGCTTCGACGTGTTTGCGTTTGCCGTCGAATCCCACCCTCCCTAGCTCGGCACTCCTTACATAGCCGTCATCGCTCATATTCCTCCCTGCGCGTGTGAGCTCCACTGTTTGGTCCGTCGTCGTTCTCCTGCTCCTTACCGCGCTCGGCTGTTCGTCGTCGCCATCCAATCGCACGACGAGCTGACAGCCTCGGCACTCGTCTTTTGTCCGTGTTGTGTGCCCCACGTCCTATGTCCTCGCCGTCATGTCTGGGAGTTTGGCATGTTTCCTGCTCAGCCTTCATTGCTAGTGCGTCATCTTTCGTCTGTGGTCAAGCATCTGCTCCATCCCGGCACTCTGCGCTAGTGCTCGACAAAAAAACCAAACGAGTCATCATGCCACGAATGAAAATCGTCGCGCTGGCACGTCGATGTCGTCGATCGCCATCCTCGTCTACACTAAGTCCCAAGCCCTAAAGACACTCTTGTGCAGGCTACGCGTCACCAGCTCGACAAAAAGAAATCCCATGTGTATTTGGTCAAGAATAGAAATTGTGTGCATCGCTCGCCAGACGTGTGTGATCAAAGACGTCAACCGGAAACCGTCGTCGTGCTTCTGACTATCTCGTCGAATTAGTTAGGGTAAGCAAATTTGTTATTCGTGCTAGTGGATTGATGAATGGTGTGACTAGGTATATTAATCATGATAATTCTGTGGTGAGTCGGATTGCTAATTCGGTTATTAGTTCAATGAAGGGAACTGTAGGTATACTATTTATTAGGATGCCCAAGTCATCTACAGTGATTTGGTCGATGTCGTGTGGAGAAAGAGGTCGCAATAGGTCCCGGTGCTTGCGGGATTGTGTGTGTTAAAAATGTGATGTTTTATTAATATATGTGATCGATAATGTTGGAGTAGGATATGATCGATGATTTTCTTATCTAGTGATTGGTGTGATGTGGTATAATTTATAAAGCGAGGGATAAGTGTAGAATTTAATTAATTAGCTGATAAGTTGTGTTAGGCTAATCGTATTAAATGTGTATAGTTTGTTGTTTCATGATATTTGCGTTAGATTCAATTAATCTAGAGAAGCGTAATTATTACGCTTAGTCGTATATCAATAACTAGTGTTTCCATATAAAATTGTACAACGCCTTGCCGCTAGGTTTTCCATATAAAATTGTACAACGCCTCGCCGCTAGGTGTTTAATTCGCTATCGCGTAGCACTATTTAGGTTTGTAATATTCATGTCTATATGCATTCATGTGCAAAATGCATGTCATTCAGGTACGTGAATTAACTACGTGATGCGGAGAACCAGAACTGAGTCGACCACAAGATGGTGCTGATGGACAAACCTGAAGATGGATAATCTGACGAATGCCAAGGCTAAAGATGGACGTCAAGTGATCGACGTCTAACAACACTAACATAGTGTTATCCAGGCAAGCCCCGGTGCATGCAACCCCTTCCTTGTGTTTTTAAATAATTTTTACACACTTTAAGTCTAGCGAAATATGCATTAGGTTTATAGGAGTTGCTTGGAAACCCTTTGATGCATTGCCTACCTTGAAATCCATCCCTTTATAGATACTTCTGATGAAGTATCAAAATATGATTTACAAAAATGCTTAGCCTTGCCTAGAGGTAAATCTTGTGGATAGAGGTTGTCCTTTGCGTTAATGCCTAGCTCAGGGGTTATCTTGAGGATGGGTGGCTTCTGCCTGCAAGAATATTTTCATTAGGAGCAATGGTGGGATCTTACTGCAAAGTTCCCTATAATGCTCTTTTCATCCTAAGGAACACAAACAATCCTAAGGATGGAAGTACTTAAATCGGGACTTGGGCTAGGAACAGGTGATGTTCAACCCAGGTTGATTAAGGATTATACTGAATGTAGGCCTGCAAACCGAGGACCTTTTAACGGGTCACATGCCTCGTCATGGGTAAGCTTTGCCTCGGGCAGACTAATACCAGAATAAGATAACACGCAATGGGAGTGGAGAGATGGCGAGAGTAGCATGTACCCTCCGTGGCAAGAGGTTGGACGGTGGTGTATCTGTGCTCTCGGTTGGCGTGAACCTGATCTGGACTTAAGAACCCCGGTGGCGAGTTGACATATGCAAGGGTTAAGTGCTACATATGTCATGTGATTGGAGATCCCCAGCTGGGTATTAATCGATTCAGGATCGCCGTTACTTCTCGGATATGAAGACTTGGTCACTGACTTGCAATCTAAGTCATGGATGGAATCATAATGAGCAAAAATCATGTTGTATTGATTAATGTGATGGTGAAATTAGACTTGATGCAAACAAGGTCTATTAAGATTTAATCTGGCATTAAAATGTTGAAAGTAAGGACTCATTTTAGTAAGTTTTCTGCAAAGTATTAATGTTGATTCTTGCTAAAAGCCTTTCCTTGATTCCTAAATCCAGCATACCCTTGAGAGTCTTTTCTTTAGTCGGGTAAGTCTTGATAAGTACTTGTGTACTTAGGGTTTTACCCATTGTTGCTGCAGGTTACGAGTAACTTGATTGTGATTGGTGTTAAGCGCTGGTGGGCACGGCCTTCTTATAAGTCTAAGTAACTCTTCCATACTTCTTATTGAGGATGATCACTTGAGCTAGCATATATTTCAAAACTATAAATAATTTATAACAATTCAAAGTTATTTCTTTGAATCACTTTTGCAATCACTCCGATCATGTACATTGTAAAACTTGATGTAACATGTAAAATTTGGTAATAAGATTTCCGCTTCAAAATTGTTGGTGTGTGATTTGTGTTTACTTAATCCCGCGGTTCTGGTTGTAAGTTGTTTATCCGGTGTCCTTGGGCAATCGGACGGATCCTGTTAAGTTATCTGGTGCACATGCATAGTAGTCTGAGGTCTTTGAGACAAGGACAGGTACATGTGGGCCCAATAACTTGGGAGGTTCTGCCACAGAGTAGAATAAAACTGAGCAATGATTTCATCATTCCAATCATATTGGAATGTCATGATAGTCTTCATCCTCTTTTGCTCATAGGCCCTTAATGCCTGTGTCATCTCAGGATCTCCAATAGCTTTGCACCCACTCCAGTTGATAAAACGCTGATGGAGGATGGGCTGGTGCTTCTTTGGAAGGATAACTGAATTATAGAAATCGACATGAAGGAGAGTCTAGAAGCGATTACCATCAATCCTGGCATCACGAACACGGAAGGTAGGATTCTGAAATCGCATATCTTGAAGAAGGGTAGACCCTCTGCTGGCACTAAAATCAATAACCTCTTCGTTGGTGGAACAACAGGCCTGTGCTTTGTGAAGCACTAATCCTTGGATAATGGGGGCATGAGAAGGAGGTAGATTAACATCATCATCCTTTCCTCCTTTGTCATCACTTGTGGCCTCCCAGGCCTGTGGATTCGTCGGGAGACGAGACCGACTGGAGGGGTTCCGAGCCGTTCGTCTGTGAGCTCCATGAGACCTAGAGGCCTCACCACCTAGCATGACATTGCCAGATCCGCGCCCACGCTTGGATCTGGACCGAGGAGGAGTGTCTTCATGAATTTCTGGGGCATCGTCATCTGAATCGGATTCAACAACTGATGGATTTCTACGACAAACCATCCTTAAGATCAAACCAAAGATATATATATATATATATATATATATATATATATATATATATATATATATATATGGTGAGAGAGATATTTGATGTTCAAGGAGTTTAACGAACACGTTTGAGGAAAGACAAGTATAATATTGGGCATGCACTTCAACCGTTCATATTGAGCGGTTTAGCTACAATGAACAATACCAACCTATTTAACTCAAAACAATGTTCGAGACAATGATAACAATTAAGTGTGCCATACACCTAAACTACACAATCTCCTTGAAGAGATACTTAAGATAATCAAGAACTGTATGGATCGAGTAAAAAATAGGGAAGATGAAACAATACCTCGATCTGTGAAACAGTCCACGAAAATTTCGAAGAAGAGTAGAGAGATGGTGGAGGAGCCCGAGGGGATCGAATCTCCAACAATCTCCACGAAGTTTTGATAGTTTTTTGGAGGGATTTGAGTGTAGGATGTGAGAGAGGGAGAGAGAAATGAGGGCGTCAACGGCAGGAAGAAATGAGAGAGTGAAGATAGAAAGTAAAGAGGAGAGGAGAGAAAAGGGGGCGGCGACGGCTGGTCAAACTGACTAAAACCGGTTCAACCAGTCTAGAAACCGGTTCAACCAGTTTTCCTGCAGCGCGCACAGTAAATGCACAGAAAAAGATGTTTAACTGCACAGAAACTGACGCACTGACAGCGCAGACTGCGAGACTGACTGCGCAGATTGCGGAACAGACTGACTACGCAGAATCCGAAAATCGGTTCAACTGATTCTCACCAGAGAGAATCCGGTTGAGTGGCTTACTCAGCCAATTTACTCAACCAGTTTCCAGAGAGAGCCCGATAAGGCCTAGTATTCAAGCAATATTAAGGATATGAATATTTTAGGCAATAAAGGTAAGATTTCAAACTTCATATTGTTCACAAAACACCTTTATACCAATCAATCATGATTCAAATTTTATTTCTTAGGACACGTTTCGAGAATCAAAGATATTTAGTTCACTCCTAAGAAAGCAAAATCTAGTCTCGTCGAGGGGTTTTGTGAAGATATCGGCTAGTTGATTTTCTGTGTTTACATGACATAATTTGATATCTCCTTTTGCTTTGTGGTCCCTCAGAAAATGGTGTCTTATGTCTATATGTTTGGTTCTAGAGTGTTGCACAGGATTATTGGCTAGTTTAATGGTGCTCTCATTGTCACATAGAAGTGGAATTCTTTTAAACTCACAGCCAAAATCTCTCAAGGTTTGCTTCATCCATAGCAACTGAGCACAGCAGGCACCAACAGCTATGTATTCGGCCTCGGTAGTGGAAAGTGCAACATAGTTTTGTTTCTTAGAACTCCAAGACACCGGGGACCACCCAAGGAAATGGCAAGTCCCCGAGGTGCTTTTTCGATCTACTTTGCAACAGGCATAGTCTGAGTCAGAGTAGCCAAATAAATCGAAAAATGAGCCCTTGGGATACATGAGACCTAGATTTTGGGTGTGAACTAGATATCTTAAGATTCTCTTAACAGCCACTAGGTGACACTCTTTTGGGTTAGCTTGAAAACGGGCACACATGCACACACTAAGCATGATATCTGGTCTAGATGCACATAAATACAATAGAGATCCAATCATTGATCTATAAAGCTTTTGGTCTACGGTTTACCTTCTTCATTAAGGTCGAGATGTCCATTTGATGACATTGGTGTCTTGGCGTGCTTTGCCTTTTCCATGCCAAACTTCTTGAGCATGTCTTGTGTATACTTGGTTTGGCATAGAAAGGTTCCTTCCTTGAGTTGTTTTACTTGAAATCCCAAGAAGTATTTGAGCTCACCCATCATAGACATCTCAAATCTGTTCGTCATTACCTTACTAAATTCTTCACAAAATTTCACGTTAGTACTACCAAATATAATGTCATCGACATATATTTGGCATACAAATAATTCAATATCAACTTTGCGAGTAAATAAAGTAGAATCAGCTTTTCCTATCACAAAACCATTTTTAAGCAATAAATCTTTAAGACATTCATATCATGCTCTAGGAGCTTGTTTAAGCGCCTTGTGAAGAAGATAGACATGGTTTGGCTTCTTAGGATCTTCAAAGCCCGACGGTTGCTCCACATAGACCAACTCTTGAAGTGGTCCGTTTAGGAATGCACTTTTCACATCCATTTGATACAATTTGAAATCATGGTTAGTAGCATAGGCAATTAATATTCTTATGGACTCTAACCTTACTACTGGTGCATAGGTTTCTCCAAAGTCAAGTCCTTCCACTTGAGTGAAACCTTGAGCAACTAGTCGCGCTTTGTTCCTTGTGACCATGCCGTTTTCATCTTGCTTGTTGCGGAATACCAATTTAGTTCCAATGACGTTTTGCTTGGGTCTTGCTACTAAGGACCAGAATTCATTCCAAGTGAAGTTGTTTAACTCCTCTTGCATTGCGATTATCCAATCCGGATCACCTAGTGCTTCTTCAACCTTAAGTGGCTCAAGAGATGAGACAAACGAGTAAAATTCACAAAAATTTTCTAAACAAGATCGAGTTGTTACCCCTCTCCTGATGCTACCCAGGATGTTGTCCATAGGATGATCTCTTTGAATGCCATGGTGCACTCGAGGATGGGGCACCAGAGGATGCCTCTGAATTTGATCATCACTTTCATCTTGTTCAATGGCTTCTTCACTAGCAACTTCTTCTTGCTCATTTTCCATAATGGTTGGCATATCTTGCAGTAGAGGCACTTCTTCAAGGATTGGGTGACTTGAGGTTGATGGGTTTGCTTGGATGGAAGGATTTTCACCAACCACTTTAGCACCCCCATCAATGACCCTATTTGTCATCCAAATTCTCCCTTCATCATCGTCCTTTTCTTGTGGCTTTACTTCACCTATTGCAAGCTTTTTGATGGCTTCATTTGGTGGGATTTCATTTCATGCAACATCATTAGAAACATGCCCTTGTGAGCCATTAGATTCATCAAATGTCACATCTATTGCTATTTCAACAAGACTGGTGGTATTGTTGAAAACACGATATCCGTGTGCATTTGATGCATAACCAAGCAAAAACCCTTCGTCCACTCTAGGAGCAAACTTAGAGCTCTTGACTTTCTTATTAAGAATAAAACATTTGCAACCAAATACTCTAAAGTAATCAACTTTAGGTTTGTTACCGGTGAGAAGCTCATAGGTAGTCTTCTTATAAATCTTGTGAAGATAAAGACGGTTGATTGCATGACAGGTAGTGTTGACTGCTTCTGCCCAGAAGTTGTCAGGTGTCTTGTATTCATCCAACATGGTTCTGGCAGCTTCAACAAGTGTTTGATTCTTTCTTTCCACCACCCCATTTTGTTGTGGAGTGTAGGGAATTGAGAACTCATGTTTGATTCCTTCTTCACTTAAGAATTCTTCAACACTTGTATTCTTGAATTATGTCCCATTGTCACGTCTCACCTTTTTTATTTTTAACTCAAACTCATTTTGAGCTCTTCTCATGAACTTCTTCAATGTTTCTTGAGTTTCACCTTTATCACTCAAAAAGAAAACCCAGGTGAAACGAGAGAAAACATCAACAATAAATAAACCATACTTACTTCCACCAATACTAATATAGGCCACAGGTCCGAAGAGGTCCATATGAAGAAGCTCCAAAGGTCTCTTGGTTGTGACCACATTCTTTGATTGATGTGGAACGCCATGTTGCTTTCCTGCTTGACATGCGTTACATACCCTATCTTTCTCAAACACAACATTTGTTAGTCCAATAATGTGACTATCCTTTTAAAGTTTGACCAAGTTCCTCATGCCAACATGAGCTAGCCGACGATGTCAAAGCCAACCCTTGTCGGATTTTGCCACTAAACAAGTCTCAGGCGTCACCCTACTTGTTGTGAAATCAACAAGATAGAGTTTGCCCTTCAAGCGACCTGTAAAAGCAACAGAGGAATCCTCCCTTCTAAGGATCTTCACATCAACATCAGTAAATAGGCAGTTATATCTCATTCCACAAAGTTGTGAAACAGACATCAAGTTGTAGCTTAAGGAATCTACTAGCAGAACATTTGAAAGTGACTGGTGGTTAGAGATAGGAATTTTACCAATACCAATCACTTCACTCTTGCCACTATCTCCAAACACAATTCCTTGTGCTTCTTGAGTTAGTTGCAAGGAGTGAAACATGTCTTTCTCCCCGATCATGTTATTTGTACATCCGCTATCAAGCACCCAGCTTGACCCACCAGAGGAGTAGACCTACAAAACAAATTTAGGCTATGCTTTTAGGTACCCAAATTGAATTGGGTCCTACGGTGTTAGTTATAGCCTTGGGTACCCACACACTCCTTTTCATGACTTTTCTCTTAGTGTAGGCACCCACATATTTTACAACCAGTTTTCCTGAATCCCAAGTCAACATATAATCACATAGATAAGAATGAGAAATAGGAGCTTTAAATTTTTCTCCATTGGTGGAAACCGCTTCCTTCAACTTATCCTTTGTGGAACTCAAGTTTACCTTCACTTGAGTTGACTTGTCACTTGAGGAGTGAATCCTCCCCAAAGCATCATATAGAGTAGTTCCTTCTATGAACTTGGGGGATCTCCACCCCTTATGCTCTATACTAGGGTTTACCTTGTGTGAGTTGTACCCAAGCCCCTTTTTCCCATTGTTAGGCATCAAGGACTTGTACTTGGGTTCAACTTTCTTTAACCCATCATTGCTAGAGCACTTCTTCAATATTTTCTTGACTTTAACCTGTGATCTTTCCTTCCTTGCATGGTTAGTCAAGCAACAAGTAGCATGATATTTTACACAATGTTTACAAACGTTATCATTTGAGGAGCTAGCCTTAGATTCAACTTATAAAGATGAAGCATTGAAGTTCTTGCAATTTTCAAGTTGCACTTGAAGTTCTTGATTTTGAACTATTAAGCATGACAAGCTTGATTCAAGTGCATCCTTTTATTTGCAAGACTAACTATAGAGGTTTTTACACTAGTCATTTCTTTCTCATTATCCTCTATAGTTATTTTGGCTAAAGATATTTCCTTAGTCAACACTTCAAGCATCTCATCTTTATTGCATAGCAATTCTTGAAGCTCTAGGTTTCTCTCCTTTTCAAGGATGAGCAAGTCTTCTTAAGCATCAAGAGTTGCTTTTCTTTTATCTAGCTTCTCCATTAGTTTAGTGATCACATTGTATCCATTTAAACCAAATTCTTTAATCATCTTATTTTTCATGGCAAGTTGTTCTTCATCATCATTAATAAAGTCATCATTAAACAAATGTACCTTGTCTCCTTTTGCCATGAGGCAAGTAGGAGTGTAGGAGTCGTCGTGGAGGTTGGTGAAGAGTTGTGAGCTTGAAGTAGATTGGATGGTGTCACACCTGGTTTTCGGGGCACCAAGACCCGGGCGCAAACATAATCACCAGGTGTGCTAGGACCAAGTCTCACACATATGATGAATCATGGTACAGGATCAAATGTCACATCTTTACTATATAACATGAGTTCTATATAAAATAAATAAATAATTACATCATACAGAGATAGCGATCCAGCAACCCAAAGTTGACTGGGAGACGATGGCCTAGACCTCTCACGAACACATCACAACATCCTCCATGCGCCACATCCTGTGGTACCTGTTCTTGACCTATGGGGGGGGTGAGATAGCAAGAGTGAGCTCACATACGTTCATAGCTCAACAAGTTGTGGGGAATAATGTGCATGAACTCGCCAAAGGTGGGAGCTCACGTGTAGTGTAAGGCTTACCAAAGAGGATGGTTAGAGCTGAGCATTGCTTTTAAAGTTTGTCAAAATTTTATTAGCAATTACTAAGTATAAGTAAATACCAACCCAATTAAGTAGTAGAACAAAAGTAACAACATCACCTGCGATGCAATGCATATGACAAATTGAATTTAGTTCCATAAATTAATCATGTGAGGGTCCGAGCTGCTCATGACCGTGAGCACGGCTAGTATACCAGTTTTACACTCTATAGAGGTTGCGCATCTTTACCCACAAACCATGTTCCCCATCTGCCATGGGGTTGTATGGGCCCCATACACCTCTACCAAGAAAGCGAGGCAGGGTAACACTACGAAGCCTTTACAAAGTTCCACTAGCTTCAGAAAACCCGCTACAGTTTATAGGAAGCTCCAATGCAGGGATCCCTCGCCTGACCGCCATCGCAGCAAAATCAACCCAAGGACCTCCCTACACTGACCACTCCCCTACTGCCCTTGCCCCTTTCGGGTAAGGTAGTCTTCCACTAGCTTTCCTAATTAATCAGCCAAGGGCGTCCCATTAAACCCTTGTGGTAGCACTGTTTTCCCGGGTGGTCACTCCATGTTCCAATTAACATAATGATCTTATCATGAACAGTAAATAACAACTGATAATAAAAGTATGATAATGAATAAAGTATATCTCTACACCCAAAACCACATAAAGCAATAGCATGTACTACCCAGAATTCAGTGGTAAACAAGGTATAAAGATAGTCAAACTAGGGTAACCTATTGGGTCCCATCAAAATTAACCTATGCAGATCATTATGATTATCAGAACATGAGTGGGTAAAAAGAAGTGATCAAGGGCACAACTTGCCTGGCACTTGAGATTCCAGGTACCAACTTGCTCTTCAGATAACACGTGTCCTCACCGCTAAACATAGCAATACAGACAAACATGGTATAACCAAAATTAACATCACACCAAATATAAGAACAAAATACATATTAATAATCTATACATTAAAATAAGATCATAGGAACAGGAATCTTTAATTTTGGAGTTACGTATTTTAAGTTATGAATTTCTAAATTTAGTAAGCATCTAGAATAGATTAATCCGAATGCACAAATTTAATTCAAGTTTCATGGTTAAACAGTGTTACTAGTTGATAGAAAATATTAATACAAAATTATTGCAACTGGAATGACTCAATTTGGAGTAAAAATAAAATAAATATGAATTATACAAGTTTGTGGAATTATTTTTGATTTAAAAATCAATTTCTATAATTAATTTCCTATTTTTATTTCCTTTTGGACTGCGCATTAAATTCAGTATAGTAAAGGGGCCAACTTATAAAGATTCCCTAGACTCAGATTAACCCACTGATGGACGGCGGGTCAATTGAGCAGAAGCTCGGGGTCTCTTAAGTAAAATTCCCGAGCCAAAAGGGTATCAGCAGTTCCTATTCATCCGATCATGTACGGACGATCTAGATTAAAACCCCTCCACGCTGAACTGGTATGGCACATGGGCCGTTGGATCTGAGATCCATGCTCGAGATTTAACATATACGTGATCTAATCCTGAGCGTCCGACAGGGAATCGAACGGTGAGCGTTCCCCACCCCGGCTGAAACGTCACCGCTTCAATCTTGACCACATAGGGTAGATCGGACGGCCAGGGGGGTTTCTTCCCCATGACATTGCCCAGATGGCGGCGCGCGAGGACCATGGCAGCGATGCAATCCGGTGAACCGGCAGCCCAAGGCTATGGCACCCCAAATCGATCACAGACCGACGCTACCCGTATAGAGGATGAGCTGAGTTCACATAGTATATCCTCACCGATGAAGAAGGTAGGAGCAGGGCCAGCCATGGCGCAGGGCGGACCGGTGGCAGAGACTCTTCAACGGCAAGAAATTCCCAGTGCCCCATGGGCCCTTCCAGCAATCGATGTCATGGAAATACTCCACGTGGCCAGGTAACCCTCTATTGCCTCCCATTGATGGCCGAACATTAGTAGGACGCAGGGAGCACCGTAGCAGATCCATGGTGGTCGCACATTTTTCTCTGCTCACGGCGATGAAGTGGCACACGACTTGATGATCCGAGAGGATGAAGAAAGGGGTTGCAGCGCCAGGGGTTTTATATGCGCCAACCCCAAAGTCCGAGCAGGAGGGGGAACGACTCCGCAAGATCCCCGTAGGATCCAGCGGCGCGCGCGGAGTAGGAATCACGTTCAGTTTGAGGAAGAAGATTGAGCTGCCAAAGTGGGCCCACCCGACAGAGTCACTAGCACACATGGCCGGTTCGTGAGGCTGAACAGCGGTCCCTCTCGGCAGTGGTAGGCGCGCGCGGAGTCTGGCTGCAATTGCGCGGAGATCGTTTCTATCGCCCGCTACCTGCCTGTGGATGAGAGAATGAAGAAGCTGACAAGGGTTCCCATGCGCCAGCGTCACGGTGGAAAGAGAGAAGGGGAGGGAGAAAGTGGGCTGGCGTGCCCAGAGGTGTTGGGCCGGGACAGGTGAAATCGGCCCAAGATGAGGTTTCTGTTCTTTTTCTTTTTATTTTCTTTTTGTTTGCTTTTCAAATTCCAATTAGATTTTAATTTCAAACAAAGTTCTAGTTTGCACACCAAAAATATATTCCAACATGAATGCAAGGTTCATGTATTAAGTTTATTCATTTATTTGTCACCTTATTTATTTAGGCAATGTTTTCAATATGCAACACAAAATATTCATTCTACGAAAATATTTTATATGTTTAGTCCATTAGAGGTTTATTTCAAAGCTTCATTATTTATTACCTATTCTATTTTATGAGGAAATACCCTCTAGTATATAATTACTTTTACGAGAAAATACTCTTATTTAGATCTCAGGATTAGACATATGTATATATATATACATATATTTCTAAATTTATTTGTTATTTCCATTAATTGAATATGCACATAGAAAATAAAACTAGATAATCTCTAAGGGTTCCATAACCCCAAAACACTTTATATAAATATATGTATTTATTTATTTTATCATTTTTATACATATTTTAGGGCTTTACAAATCCTACCCCCTTAACAGAAATCTCGTCCTCGAGATTTGTAAGAAAAGGGATACAATAAGTTTGGTCTAGAATTTTAGTTTCTCATTTGGTTTTGGGAATCAAAGTTTTGTTTAAAGTTTTTTTAATATGGATATATATGTCTAGCCATTTATTATGTCAGATGAGGTACGGTTATGGCAAGTATAGGTTGTGACAAGGAAGAGTGTAATAAGGAAAGACTTCATCGAGAACTATGGATCTTGATTCCGCTGGTGATTCAACTTGATCTTTGAAGACTTGAGTTGATCCTTATCCTACGTGGGTGTCTTCTGTAATACCCTGAATTTGGGGTATAAAATTTATTTTCTAAATATCTATCAAATTCGGGTGTTACCTCCTTGTTCCTCTTTCTTTTTGCTCCTTTATTCATTTCTTCCCAAATAATAGGGTGTTACTTCAAATATAGGTGTCAATAAAACCCTAGAGAAGTTTTGGTTGTTGCATCCATGCCGAAGCATGTATTATTTTGTTTGTGGAGTGATTTCAAGGAGCATTCATTCAATTAGGAGTTTAAATTTAAGTAGTAGGAAGAAGAGAAAATAGGAAGAAATTAAAAAGGGAAAAAAACCCACTCCGGACCCCTCTCCTTTGGCCTTAGCCGGCCCCCTCCACTCATCTCACCTCGCAGCCCAGCTCTCGACCGGCCCACCTCGCCCCCTCCCTTTCCCCTAGCTGGCCCAGCCGCAGCCGCAACAATCAGCATAGCTCCGCGCCTCCCCCCCCCCCGCGGCCCACCCGTAGCGCAGCAGCGCGCGTGGCCCAGCAGCCGCGCCTTCCCTCGCGTGGCCCAGCGCTCCACCGCTTTCCCCACCTGGCCCGCTCGCACGCAGTGGCGCAGCTCGCGCGTGCAGGGGGCGCTCGCCCACGCCCAGGCCACTAGGCCTGCTCGGCCAGCGCTCCCATCTAGCCCAGCGCGCCCCCAGCCCTTTCCTCCATGCGCATGCAGCCGCCTCGTGCATGCAGTGCTCCCAGGCGCCGCCAGGAGCCCTATTCATCTTCTCCAACCTCTCCCTCCGCTTTGTATGCACGCAGAACTGCTCGCCCGGTAGCCCTCTTGCTTGTCTCGCCGTCGCACACCCATGGAGCCGCCGACCTCTAGCCGAACTGCCCCTCCCAGCCCGCGTGACAGCGCTGCCTAGCGCCCCCGTCCTCGTCGGCGTCCAAGCTCGCCTCACCGGAGTCATCGTTCGTCACCGTGGTGAGCTCGCGTCCATCCTCCCTTCTCCCCTTTCCCTTTCTCCTTCCCCGGCGTGGCTGGCGCTCGGCACGGTAGCGCGGCCTAGTCTATGCGCCCTCCCTCTTTTCCCCGACGCGGCCGCGGCACGCAGCGTGACCCGGCGTGCGGCTAGTCTCGCTGGCCCGGCATGGTCAGGCGTCGCAGCCATGCCGGTCAGCCAGCAGCGCGAGGCCGAGCCCACCGGGTCACCCGTCCCCTCCCTCGGCGCGACGGCCAGTGCCCTCACCGGGCGAGTCCGAGGTCGTGTCCCTGCGCGTGGCGACCAGCAGCCCCTGCTCTCCTGCTCATCGTTACCCTCCCCGTCCCTCGGCCAGCGTCCTGATCGGCTTCGGCGAACAACCAGCGAAACCGTCCCTGTGCTAAGCCTCGACGTCGCCGGTTCTGAGTGGTCATCCAACCCTTGTGCGCATCGTTCGTTGTTTGTCGTCTAGCCATACACGTATCCTCACTCGTCGAGTTGGACAGCACGCGTCTACCCCTACGCACGGCCCCCGCACGACGTGATTCGCTGAACCGCGCGCGCTGCAGCCCCAAACACATCCTCGTAGCTAGCGCGCACTCACTTTCGCATATGCGCGGCACGTCGTCGGGACTCCGACGACGTCCGTCTACCCCTCCGTCTACCCCCCTAGAACTCGTTCGTCTACCTCCCCTACGTGCGCGCATTCGCGCCGCTCGCCTCGCCGTTGCCCGCTCTGCGCGCGCTATGTCGCCGTGCTGTGCTTGCCGGGTGCCCTCGCTCGGTCGAGCGAGCTGTCGCGCGCCGTTGTAGCTGTCGCCCTCGTGCGCTATTTTTGCGCTGTCCACACGTTATTCAATTATTTTCGTTATAGTCGCTCGCGCTAACTGGTCCATTCTTGTTTAGTTGTCGGAATTATTTATAATGACAATTTAATTAGAACGGGTCTATAATTTTAACTCGTGCTTTTATAAATATAAATGTTAATTAACTTATTTAATACTAGTTTAAGTACTTTTGTTTAATTAATTGTTTGTTGTGTTCATAGTTGTGTTGTTCACGTGCGGCATCGTTTGCTCATCGTCAAGCTGTTCGCGCGACATCGTTCGCGTAGTCGCGTTGGCTCGTGTGTCGCGCACTGTCGTGCACATTGTTTTGCGTGTGTCGCGCGTGCCGTTCACACGCGTTGTCGCATGTCGTTCGCGCGTGTCGTGTGTGTTGCCTCGCATGTCGTTCGCGAGTGTCACGCGTGTCCATGCGTCGTTTGCACGCTGTCGTGCTGTTGCGCGCGTCGTAAATTCGTCTCGCTTAGACTCTCTCATTTTAATTAAATTACTTACTTAACAGGCAGTTGTTAGTATAGCGGATTAATTGAACTAAATGGTAGATATTATTTATATTTGATAATGTCGAATTAAAGGTGATAGTTAATATTTGTTTAGCCTAAACTCGTTAACTTCTCGACCGTAGCTTCAACTATCGCATTTCTTTTTCCTCGCGTGACTGTAGTAACACGCTCTATTTCGTTTTGTATATTTTATTATATTTTTATTTGAATGGTGTAATGTCCTTATGCATATACATATGTCTGTTTGTTTGTGCCTGTTGGTATTCGCTGTGTGACGCGAATAGAATGCGATCCGTTTTCGAGCTCGAGGAATTGAGGATCAAGCTTCGGCGACCATGTGATCGAGTTCTTTGAGTTCTACGAGATCGAAGACCCTGAGCATCTGTTTGGTGAAGGCAAGTGTCCTCTGACCCATTATGTCCCATTTACTTTATAATTCACTGTCCTCCATACTATGAACAACATAAGGACCTTTACTTTTGGTCGATGATGCTTCGATGTTGAGACTTACCTTGCTCATCACCCTTGACACCAAAATTTCCACCAAGTCATCATTGTATTCAATCTTGCCTTTTCCTCTATCTTCTTCAGCCTTTATTCTTGTTTCTTCTTCTTCGGCCTTTTTCTTTGCATCTTCCTCTTTCACTTTGAGGAAAATTTTCAACGCAATTTTCATGGCGAGGTCGAGGACCTTGGGGTCCACTTCCTCACCGGTGGAGGTGGTAGGGATCTCCTCGAGAAGAGAATCCACATGGTCCCTTTGCGTAGACATGATCGCAACCTCACACGGTTAAGCGTAAAATGAGGCACGAAGCTTTGATACCAATTGAAAGTAGCCTAGAGGGGGTGAATAGGCTACACCTGAAATTTTTCAATAAAACTTCGAGATAATGTTAAATTCAAGTTGCACTGGTGCAAACTAGTTCAGCAGATTTTGTTCACAGCTGAACAAGTTTGAACCAGCTCAACTTAGATTAGATAAACAGTTAAACAAGTGTGACAAAGTAATGAGAGATTTTTGCTTAAGACTTGCCCTAGAGAAAATCCACTCGAATAGGTAACAAATCGGTGTGAATTGGTTTCACACGATTTGCACACAATATAATCGAATATGAACTAACCAACAATTTAAAGAACTTATCAAGAACACACGATTTAACCCGAGGTTCGGCAACCACCACAAAGGTGTCCTACTCCTCGTTGAGGAGCCCACAAAGGGCTGGGTCTTTTCCAACCCTAATCCTCCACAAGCCGACCACCAAGGTCAAGGCAATCTCTTCTCAAATTAGCTCAACGAGCGGGTGATACAAACTTCTTGGGGTCATCCACAAATTTGGAGACTCCCAAGCAACCTCTATCCGTCAAGGAACTCAAGGTTCCAAGAGTAACAAATCCGCACAAGATTCAAGTTTGTGATGAGCTCGAGAGATGAAGAGAAAGGGAGAATTGAGATGAAATCAACAGCGAGTTAGATCGACTTCACCTCACACCAAGGGTCCTTCAAACAATTGAAGGAGATGCGATTTCGAGTGTGAGAGGTGAATTGAATGCTCTTGTTTGAGGGTTGGTCAGCCAAGAATCCGTGGAGAGGGCAGAAGTGAATGAAGAGAGAGTGTGTGAGGGGTATATAAAGGATCCCCAAAAACTGGTGGTCGTTGGGAAAAGTGGACTCAAAATCGGTTGATCCGGTTCTGAAAACCGGTTGAACCGGTTTCCACCAGGGGGTTTTCGGTTCACTGGCGGACTCAGCCGGAGACTGGACCGGCTCCAAAACCGGTTGACCAGGCCAAAATTCAGTTGAATCGGTTTTCCAAAAATCTGCACATGACTTTTTCTGACAGGACTGACTGGCAGATCAGAAAGTGACAGAGGGAACAATGCAAAAAACGGTTGAACCGGTTTTAAGTCCGGTTAAACCAATTTTTGAAACTGTTGAACAGATTTTGAGAAAACTGAGGTGAACCAAGGAAAAAACTTAGTGGGGAGTGGAAGTGGTTTTTCCAAGAGCATTCATGATCTAGTAAAAATGTTTTCCTAGAGGATTTGAAAAAGTTTGGACTGAGCTCATCGCACATACTTACTCAACTTTTGCGGATCCCTCTTAATTGAACGGCGATTCTTATGACTCAAGAATTGTAAAATGTAAATTGTCGTTGTTCCCAAGTACTTGAAGCACGCTATATGACGTAGAATTTTAATCCACTGTGCTTTTCCATTTGCGTACATATATGATCTGTGCTTCTCCTGTCTACAGAATAATTGTATACATACTAGGAGCAAACTTGTTAGAATCTCTATTTGTTTTGTCATTTAATCACCAAAACCCTTAGTTAGGGTTGATTGCACTTATAGGCGGCCCCAGGCGATGTCGACGAGTGGCGACCTGAGATGTGAGCATTGTGGTGGCCGTGACTGCCCTAGACGCGAGCGGCGGTGGCCGCGTCTGCCTGAGGCACGAGCGGTGGAGGCGACCGCAACCTCGCGAGGCGCAATCTGTGGCGGTGGCGATGACCTTCCAAGGCACGAGCGGTGATGGCTACGGTGACTATTCGTGGTGGCATCTGAAGACAACGATCTCCTCCGATGCGGCACATCGGAGGGTGTCCTTCTCTGATGACCACCTTTGACTCGATGGCCTCTGAGGCGTCCTTTGATTTGGCGGCCTCGGGATTGTCCTCCCGCGATGAACTATCTGATCCATGTTTATGCCATCGATGATTATGTATTATGTCTGCTACTTACACTAGTTATGCATTCCAGTGATGATTTTTTCGATGATGAATAGATTTTTATGTCTTCCATAAAACTATTATTAATTTCCATGGGGGAGGCTGTTAGTTGAACCCATATTAGGTTTTTTATCAATTATGTTACACGATGTATGTATTTATGCGACTTTGTATAAGAATTTATGCTCTACATGAATCATGTCATCCTATTAGTTTTGTATGCGTGAAGTGGAAACGAAAATGTCATCCAAAATTTGCACGCATGCAACAGAAACTCCCATGATCTGCCATAATTTTTAGATCTGCATAAAAATAGAAACCACATGCATTCGACTCCCATAATTTTTGGATCTACCATAAAAATAGGATGGTGAATACAACACACCTGAGTTATTAACCTCTCTCACATGGCTTGGTATTTACGCACATAACTGAGTGATTTTATGTTCAAAACTTAAGGTTTTTACGCTCGAATCTGGAGATGCGTCTACCATTGTACCACATGGCAGTTTTTATGCAGTGTTTCATATTGCATAAATACTAAGATCATGTAGCATAATTAGTATAAGTATAAATCATAAACTGGTTGTAATAAGCCTAGCTGCATGGTTGTTAGAGCGATCCGATATTTATGGAGGAAATGGAGCATCTAAAATAAGATTTAATTGTTTCCATGCATGGCAATCAATTTACTTTCATCGCACGTTACTGTCATATTAAATTTATGTGCATGCAGTAGGAAACAGATTTTTACATAGTGTACCAAATTGCATAAATTCCTATACCGTGTAGCATAATTAGTATCAACAAATATCATAAACTAGTTCTAACGAGACTAGTTGTGTGGTTGTTGGAGCGATCCTATATTTATGGACTTATCCATTTTTTGCGTACATGCAATGGAAACGAAAATGTCATCTAAAATTTGCGTACATGCAATGAAAACTCCCATGATTGTCATAATTTTTGGATCTGCCATAAAAATAGGATCTGCATGCATGCAACTGTGCATGTGCATGTGGTCTAGTGGCTGGATGTGGTTTATGCTATATCTATGAACTATTTACACTATTTTTGTGAACTATTTTCGTTATTTGCGCAAAAACAGAACCACGATTTATGGCTCGACCCATGCGGGAGGTTGGTTGTTGGACCGGATGTTTGACTGACGCACGTGGGGGAGATTGACCTGGTGCATGGGTGAGGGATGCACCGGATAGCCTGGCGTGGGTGTAAGTGGGCACGTGGGTGCAGTCCAGCCAGGTCAGGAGTGGTCGGCCAGGGCTTCCTCTAACATTTGGAAGCCCAGGGCTCCCAATGTACCCTCCCTATATATAGTTCAACCCTCGCAGCTCGTGCCTCGCGTGACCGTCGTTGCCACTGGAGCCACTTGTGCCTCACGTGGCCACCGTCGACGAGTGAGGGGCGCACGTGTCGCTCGCTAGCGCCTCACCGTGAAAGGGAAATAGACTTAATCATTTCCTATATCGATTTTGGTGGTTGACGTCCAACACAAACCACATGGACTAACTAGTTTGCCTAGATATCATTTATATCAGGTGCATAAGGTTCAACATAAACTAAGAAAGAATTCAAGTTGGGGACTCAAATTAATTTGGAGCAAGACTTGAGAGTGTGCTGAAAAATGGCGCACCGGACACTATCTAGAGTGCACCGGACACTGTCGGTGCACCAGGCCCAGGCGCAAACAAACTAGCCACTCTCGAGAATTCGCCAGGCGCGCTCCGCTATAATTCACTGGAATATCCGGTGAGCCAGCGGAGCAACGGCTAACTGGCGTCAACGGTCGACTGCAAAATGAACAGTGCACATGAACAGTAATGAACAGTGTGTGGCAGAGTCAGAACGTAGAAGTTAGAGGGCACCAGACTGTCCGGTGCAGCTACAGGACAACGGCTCCAACGGTCGACTAGCTCCAAACCCCAATGAGCGTGCTGACGTGGCGCACACTGGACAGTGAACAGTGACTGTCCGGTGCACCACCGGACTGTCTGGTGTGCCCATCGCCAGCAAGAACAAACAACAGCTATGGAAGTGGTTGGGGGCTATAAATACCCCCAACCACCTCATTCAAAGTCATCCAAGTATTCTAAACTCAACATTCAATACAAGAGCAAAAGACTACACTCCAAGACACATTCCAAAGATCAAATCCTCTCCAAGCCTCCAAATCAACTCAATTCCATTAGTGACTTGAGAGAGGGTGTTTTGTGTTCTTTTGTTGCTCTTGTCGCTTGGATTGCCTTCTTCCTTTCTCTTCCTAATTCCCAAGTGTTTTGTAAAGTTAAGCAAGAGACACCTAAGTGTGTGGTGGTCCTTGCGGGGCCTTAGTGACCTGTGTGATTAAGGAAAAGGCTCATCCGGTCTAAGTGACCGTTTGAGAGAGGGAAAGGGTTGAAATAGACCCGGCCTTTGTGGCCACCTCAACGGGGACTAGGTTCTTTGGAACCGAACCTCGTTAAAACAAATCACCATGTTCACTCGCTTTGATTCTCGCTTGATTTGTTTGCTCCCTTTCCTCTCTCTAAAGTTTCCTTGCTAATATTCATTTGAGTTTGCTCCCAAACGTCATCCGCATCATTTGAGCATCTCATGGCAAGATAAACAATCTTTCACACTCGAATTTATTTCTACCGCTAACCCCGGCCCTAGTGTGTGTTTAAGTTTATAAATTTCAGGTTTTGTCTATTCACCCCCCTTTAGGCGACTTTTAATTGGTATCAGAGCCAGTGCTTCATTAAGAGTCTAACAAACTCGAAGTGATGTCTGAAGATCACGCCAAGAGGGAGATCTTGACCGGCAATAAGCCCACGGGCTCGAGGAGGACTCTCTCAAGGGAGTCCGGCAACAAGTATAAGGAGGAATCCTCTTCCTCCATCAAGTCTCATAAGAGGGGTGACAAGAAGAAAAAGAAGATGAAGAAGGTGGTCTACTACGAGACCAACCCTTCAACACCCTCCACCTCCGGCACCGAGTCGTCCACTACTTCTAAGTGCCATGAGCGTAAGAAGTATAGTAAGATGCCCCTACGCTATCCCCGTATTTCCAAACGCGCTCCTCTACTTTTTGTTCCCTTAGGCAAACCACCATATTTTGATGGTGAAGATTATTGTATGTGGAGTGATAAAATGAGGCATCATCTAACCTCACTCCACGAAAGCATATGGGACATTGTTGAATTTGGAGCGCAGGCACCATAGGTGGGGGACGAGGACTATGACTCGGACGAGGCTGTCCAAATTAGGCATTTCAACTCCCAATCAACTTCTATACTCCTCACCTCCTTGTGTCGAGAGGAGTATAATAAGGTACAAGGGTTGAAAACGCCAAAGAAATTTGGGACGTCCTCAAAAAGCGCACGAAGGGGATGAGGTGACCAAGATCACCAAGCGGGAGACAATCGAGGGAGAGCTTGGTCGATTCGTCCTCAACAAAGGGGAAGAGCCACAAGCCATGTATAACCAGCTCAAGACAATGGTGAACCAAGTGCGCAACCTCGGGAGCACCAAGTGGGATGACCATAAGATGGTCAAGGTTATTCTTAGATCCCTCGTTTTTTTAATCCTACTCAAGTTCAATTAATACGTGGGGATCCTAGATACAACAGATGTCTCACGAGGAGGTGATTGGCAAGTTTGTGAGCTTTGAACTTATGATCAAAGACTCCAAACACATTGTCAACTTGGAGCAAGGCGCCACCTCCACACCCGAGGTGCAACCCGTTGCATTCAAAGCAACGGAAGAGAAGAAGGAGGAGTCTACACCATGTAGGCTTCCAATCGATGCCTCCAAGCTCGACAACAAGGAGATGGCTCTTATCATTAAGAGCTTTCAACAAATCCTCAAGCAAAGGAGGGGGAAGGACTACAAGCCCCGCTCTAAAAGGGTGTGTTATCGGTGTGGTAAGTCTGGTCACTTTATAGCTAAATGACCATATACTAGTGAAAGTGATAGGGACGAAGACAAGAAAGGGAAGAAGAAGATGGAGAAAAATAAGTACTACAAGAAGAAGGGTGGCAAGGCGCACATGGTGCGGGAATGGGACTCCGACGAGAGCTCCACCGACAAGGACGCTGCCAACATCGCCATCAACAAAGGCCTCCTCTTCCCCAACGTCGACCACAAGTGTCTCATGGCTAAGGACGGCAAGAAGAAGAAGGTACATCCTAGAAGTACCCCCAAATATACTGCATCTGATGATAAGGGTAGTTCTAGTGATAATAAAGATGATTTAGTTTCTCTGTTTGCGAACCTTACCATGGACCAAAAGAAGAAATTAAATGAATTAATAGAAACCATTAACGAGAAGGATGATCTCTTGGAATGCCAAGAGGACTTGCTCGTTAAGGAAAATAAAAAATTTGTTAAGTTGAAAAATGCTTATACTCTAGAGGTAGAAAAATGTGAAAACTTAACTAAGGAGCTTAGCATATGCAATGATTCAATTTCTTGTCTTAGAATTGAGAATGAAAATTTAGTTTCTAAGATTGAAAAATTGAATGTTTGCAATGATTTAATTATCTGTCTTAGAGATGAGAATGCTAGACTAAATACTGAGATAGAGAAATTGAATGTTTGCAAACCCTCTACATCCATTGTTGAGCATATTACCATTTGCACTAGATGTAGAGATGTAAATGTTGAAGCTATTAATGATCACCTTGCTATGATTAAACAACAAAATGATCACATAGCTAATTTAACTGCTAAAATTGCCGAGCATAAACTTGAAAATAAAAATTTTAAATTTGCTAGAAGCATGCTCTATAATGGGAAACGCCCAGGCATTAAGGATGGCATTGATTTCCATCAAGGAAGCCAAAGCAATATCAAGCTTAATGCCCCCAAGAAATTGTCTAATTTTGTTAAGGGTAAGGCTCCCATGGTTCAGGATAGAGAGGGCTATATTTTATATCCTACAAACTATCCTGAGCATAAAATTAGGAAAATTCATGCTAGGAAACCTCATACTATTTCCCATCATGCTTTTATGTATAAAAATGAGGCCTCCAGTTCTAGGCATACCACTCATGTCAAAATTGAAAGTCGCCTAGAGGGGGGTGAATAGGCAAAACCTGAAATTTATAACTTTAAACACACACTAAGGCCGAGGTTAGCGTTAGATTAAATTGGAGTTCAAAAGATAATTCTCCTTGCTTGGAGTTGCTCAATCAATGCGGATAACGTTTGGGAGCAAACTCAAATCAATGTGAGCAAGAGAACTATTAGAGAGGGAAAAATAAATCAAGTGAAGATCGACAAGTGGACACAGTGATTTGTTTTACCGAGGTTCGGTTCCAAAGAATCTAGTCCCCATTGAGGAGGCCACAAAGGCCAGGTCTATTTCAACCCTTTCCCTCCCTCAAACGGTCGCTTAGACTGAGTGAGCCTTCTCCTTAATTAATTGGGTCACTAAGACCCCGCAAGGACCACCACACACTTAGGTGTCTCTTGCAAGCTTTACAAGCACATAGAAAAAGAATGAGGAAGGAAGAAAGGCAATCCAAGTGACAAGAGCAACAAAAGAACACAAATGATCCTCTCACAAGCCCTTAAGCAATAGAGTTGATTTTGGGAACTTGGAGTGGATTGATTGCTTTGATTGTCTTCGAGTGTTGGACTTTGCTCTTGCAATGAATGAACACTTCAAAATGCTTGGATGGCTTTGAATGAGATGGTTGGGGGGTATTTATATCCCCCAGCCACTTCCATAGCCGTTGGCTGAGTCTGCTGGCGAAGGGCACACCGGACAGTCTGGTAGCGCACTGGACAATCACTGTTCACTGTCCAGTACGCGCCACGTCAGTGCGCCCGTGGGGGTTTGGAGCTGTTGATTGTTGGAACTCTTTATCTTTTGCTACACCGGATAGTCCGGTGACCTCTGACTTCAGCGCTTTTACTTCTGCGCGGCACTGTTCATCACTGTTCATCTGTCCATTCGACCGTTGGCGCGCAGGGAGCTGTTGCTCCGCTGACTCACCGGACAGTCCGTTGCACACCGGACAGTCTGGTGCACACCGAACAGTCTGGTGAATTATAGCGGAGCGCACCCAACGAATTCCCGAGAGTGGCTAGTTTGATTATGTACATGCCATTTTTCAGCACACTCTCATGTCTTGCTCCAATTTTTGTTTGTGTCCCTAACTGAATTTCTTTCTTGGTTCGCGTTGAACCTTATGCACCTAAGATAAATAATATCTAGACAAACTAGTTAGTCCATGTGGTTTTTGTTGGACGTCAACCACCAAATTCGATTATAGGAAATGATTAAGTCTATTTCCCTTTCAAAAATGCCGAAGAAGAAAATTCCTAATGCATCAAATGAGCATAACATTTCATTTAAGACTTTTGATGCTTCTTATGTGCTTACTAACAAATCAGGCAAAGTAGTTTCCAAATATGTTGGGGGCAAACACAGGAGTCCAAAGACTTGTGTTTGGGTACCTAATGTGCTTGTTTCTAATGTCAAAGGACCCAAGACCGTTTGGGTACCTAAGAACAAGGCCTAAATTTGTTTTGTAGGTTTATGCATCAGGTGGATCAAGTTGGATAATCGATAGTGGGTGCACAAACCACATGACAGGGGAGAAAAGGATGTTCTCCTCATACGAGAAAAATGAAGATCCCCAACGAACTATTACATTCGGGGATGGAAATCAAGGTTTGGTCAAAGCTTTAGGTAAAATTGCTATATCTCCTGACCATTCCATTTCTAATGTTTTTCTTGTAGATTCTTTAGATTACAATTTGCTTTCTATTTTTCAATATGTAAAATGGGCTACAACTGTCTTTTTATTGATATAGGTGTCGTTGTCTTTAGAAGAAGTGATGATTCAATAGCATTTAAGGGAGTGTTAGATGGTCAGCTATATTTAGTTGGTTTTAATGATAACAAAGCTGAACTAAACACTTGCTTAATTGCTAAGACTAACATGGGTTGGCTCTGGCATTGCTGACTTCCTCATGTTGGAATGAAGAATCTCCACAAGCTTCTAAAGGGAGAACACATTTTAGGACTAACCAATGTTTATTTTGAGAAAGACAGGATTTGTAGCGCATGTCAAGCAGGGAAGCAAGTTGGAGTTCATCATCCATACAAGAACATCATGATGACTGACAGGCCACTTGAGCTGCTCCACATAGACCTATTCGGCCCGATCGCTTACATAAGCATCGGCAGGAGTAAGTACTGTCTAGTTATTGTGGATGATTATTCTCGCTTCATTTGGGTATTCTTTTTGCGGGAAAAATCTCAAACCCAAGAGACTTTAAAGAGATTCTTGAGACGGGCTCAAAATGAGTTCGGATTGAGAATCAAAAAGATTAGAAGCGACAATGGAACGGAGTTCAAGAATTCACAAATTGAAGGGTTTCTTCAGGAAGAGGGCATCAAGCATGAGTTCTCTTCTCCCTACACAACTCAACAAAATGGTGTAGTGGAGAGGAAGAATAGAACTCTATTGGACATGGCAAGAACCATGCTTGATGATTACAAGACACCGGACCGGTTTTGGGTGGAGGCGATTAACACCGCCTGCTACTCCATCAACCGGTTATATCCTCACTGAATCCTCAAGAAAACATCGTATGAACTCCTCACTGGTAAAAAGCCCAATGTTTCTTATTTTAGAGTCTTTGGGAGCAAATGCTTTATTCTTATTAAGAGAGGTAGAAGTTCTAAATTTGCTCCTAAAGCAGTAGAAGGCTTTTTACTCGGTTATGACTCAAACACAAGGGCATATAGAGTCTTCAACAAGTCCACTGGATTAGTTGAAGTTTCTTGTGACATTGTGTTTGATGAGACTAATGGCTCCCAAGTGGAGCAAGTTGATCTTGATGAACTAGATGACGAAGAGGCTCCATGCGTCGCACTAAGGAACATGTCCATTGGGGATGTATGTCCTAAGGAATCCAAAGAGCCTCCACAAACACAAGATCAACCATCATCCTCCATATAAGCATCTCCACCAACTCAAGATGAGGATCAGGCTCAAGAAGATCAAGATCAAGACAATGAGCCATCTCAAGAGGAGGACATTGATCAAGGGGGAGATGAAGATAATGATGACAAGGAAGATGATCAAGAAATTAGGGATCAAAGACCACCTCACACAAGAGTCCACCAAGCAATTCAAAGAGATCACCCTGTCAACTCCATTCTTGGTGACATTCACAAGGGGGTAACCACTAGATCTTGAGTTGCTCATTTCTGTGAACATTACTCTTTTGTGTCCTCTATTGAGCCATACAGGGTGGAGGATGCACTAAGAGATCCGGATTGGGTGGTGGCAATGCAAGAGGAGCTCAACAACTTCACGAGGAATGAGGTATGGCATTTAGTTCCATGTCCTAACCAAAATGTTGTAGGTACCAAATGGGTATTCCGCAACAAGCAAAATGAGTATGGTGTGGTGACAAGGAACAAAGCCTGACTTGTAGCCAAAGGGTATTCACAAGTCGAAGGTTTGGATTTTGATGAAACCTATGCACCCATAGCTAGGCTTGAGTCAATTCGAATATTACTTGCCTATGCTACTTACCATGGCTTTAAGCTTTATCAAATAGATGTGAAAAGTGCCTTCCTCAATGGCCTTATCAAGGAAGAGGTCTATGTTGAGCAACCTCCCGGCTTTGAAGATAGTGGGTATCCTAACCATGTCTATAAGCTCTCAAAGGCGCTTTATGGGCTCAAGCAAGCCCCAAGAGCATGGTATGAATGTCTACGAGACTTTCTTATCACTAATGGCTTCAAAGTTAGAAAAGCCGATCCTACTCTCTTTACTAAAACAATTGCAAAAGACTTGTTTATATGCCAAATTTATGTTGATGATATTATATTTAGGTCTACTACCAAGTCATCTTGTGAAGAGTTTAGTAGGATTATGATACAAAAATTCGAGATGTCTATGATGGGGGAGTTGAAGTATTTCCTTGGATTTCAAATCAAGCAACTCCAAGAGGGCACCTTCATCAGCCAAACTAAGTACATTCAAGACATACTTAAGAAGTTTGGAATGAAGAATGGCAAACCCATCAAGACACCCATGGGAACTAATAGGCATTTCGACCTCGACACGGGAGGTAAATCCATAGATCAAAAGGTATACCAATCGATGATAGGTTCTTTACTCTACTTATGTGCATCTCGACCGGACATTATGCTTTCTGTATGCATGTGCGCAAGGTTCCAGGCAAATCCCAAGGAAGTTTACCTTAGGGCCATGAAAAGAATCATGAGATATTTAGTTTACACTCCTAAGTTTGGGCTTTGGTACCCCTAAGGGATCTACATTTGATTTAATTGGATATTTTGATGCCGATTATGCAGGGTGTAAAATTAATAGAAAGAGCACATCGGGGACTTGTTAGTTTCTGGGAAGATCCCTGGTGTCTTGGGCATCAAAGAAACAAAACTTTGTAGCTCTTTCCACCACCAAAGTCGAGTACATTGTCGCAGGCCATTGTTGTGCACAATTACTTTGGATGAGGCAAACCCTTAGGGACTATGGCTACAAATTGAGCTAAGTCCCTCTCCTATGTGATAATGAGAGTGCAATCCGCATGCGGATAATCCCGTTGAGCACAGCCGCACTAAGCACATAGACATTCGGTATCACTTTCTGAGAGATCACCAACAAAAGGGGGATATCAAATTTGCTTATGTCAATACCCACAACCAATTAGCCGATATCTTTACCAAGCCACTAGATGAGAAGACCTTTAACGAACTTAGGAATGAGCTAAATATACTTGATTCTCGGAACTTTGATTGAAACATTACACACATTGCTCATATATATATATATATACTTTTGATCATGTCTCTTTCATTTGGTACAAATGCGTATTTCCTATTCTCCATGTGCCAAGGCTAAGACTAATGTGTTTTCAACTATATCTCCATGATTAGTCTTAGATTGAAAGGAAAATAGAGTTTTCGACAAAGACAAGGCTTCCACTCCAAACTCTAACGGTATCATTTACCCTTTGCTGTTACTCATGCAACTCTCAATTGGTATAACACTTCACTTACATTTACTTTACCAATGTGGGAGAAAGTATTAAAGGGCTCTCAAGTTCTTTGTTTTTGGCGATTAATGCCAAAGGGGGAGGAAGTATTAAGCCCAAAGCAAAGGACCGCACCACCATTTTTTAAAAAATTAGTGTATATTTCAAATTGGATTTTTCAAAAGGAAGTATTTTTCAATTGGTATTTTAAGTAGCCTCTTAATGAATTTTCAATTGGTATCTCATTTGGCTTCAAAATTTCAAATAAGGATAGAGATTTCAATTGGTATAAGTTCATTTGGCATCTATTTCAAAAACCCTCTTGAAAACTAAGGGGGGAATTGGTTCAGGGGGAGCTTTCATTTAGTCAAAGGAAAAGCATTTGAAACAGGGGGAGGAATTTCAAATCTTAAAAATTCCTCTTACAATCATATTCTTATACCTTTGACTACTTGCAAAAGATTTTGAAAAAGATTTTCCCAAAAGATTTGCAAAAACAAACAAGTGGTGCAAATGTGGTCCAAAATGTTAAATAAGAGAAAAGCAATCCATTCATTTTTAGGCATATGCATAAAGTCTTTCATTGGTTTAATTCTAAGTAACCTATGCACATCTATCTAAATTGCAAACTAGTTACATTTCTACACTTCAGATTTGCTTTGGTTAGTGTTGGCATCAATTACCAAAAAGGGGGAGATTGAAAGGGAAATAGACTTAATCATTTCCTATAATCGATTTTGGTGGTTGACGTCCAACACAAATCACATGGACTAACTAGTTTGCCTAGATATCATTTATATCAGGTGCATAAGGTTCAACATAAACCAAGAAAGAATTCAAATTGGGGACTCAAATTAATTTGGAGCAAGACTTGAGAGTGTGACGGAACCTCCCAAGTTATTAGGCCCACCTACAATTGTTCTTGCCCAACGGACTTTGAACAACCCTGTAGATGCACATAATCACTCGACAAGTTCGGTATCTGTATCCCCAATCCTCGCCCAAGAGCGCTTCACCCGTTATGCAGATATTACATCACATTGGAGGAAAGAATAGCGGAAGCAATTACAATAAATTAATTTACATTTATTTAAATATAGAGAAAGAGTATTATAGTTATACAAAACTAGGGTATATGAGTGCATAAGTATTATTACAGACTTTGGGAGGCAAAACCCCCTCCCGCACCAAAGTATATTATTTTTCAAGAGGGAGGCCGACATCCCCCCATCACCACTTCATTGTTGAGGTTCTTCCTTGGGCACCACCTTAGAACAAAAACAACAAAAGTCTGTTGTTTCCTCCCCTATAACAACATAGGTTCGAAAACCTTGAGTACGAAGTGTACTTTCGCAAGTCTTACCCGTCAAAAGAAAAGACTCTCAAGGATATGCTGGCTTGAGGGAGTCAAGGTAAGGCTGATCAAGTATCAAAGACCCTGTTTGCAGAAATGCTTACTAAAAGTGGATCCTTAAAAATCCAGTTTTATTAGCATGTTAAGTTATTACCTATAACTAGAGTTCCTTCTACCCTAGTTCAAGCACTTGACCTGTACTAGCAGTCTTTTATCAACCCTTAAGTTTACTGGAATGCTACGTGTAAGTCAGTGACCAAGTCTTCATGTCCGAGAAGTAACGGCGATCCGAATCGATTAATACCCTGCTGGGGATCTCCAATCACACGGCATATGTAGCACTTAACCCTTGCATATGTCAACTTGCCACTGGGTTTCTTAAGACCAGACCGGGTTCACGCCAACCGAGAGTACAGATACACCACCATCCAGCCTCTTGCCACGGAGGGTACACGCTACTCTTGCCATCTCTCCACTCCCATTGTGTGTTGGCCTTTCTGATATTAGTCTACCCAAGGCAAAGCTTACCCATGATGAGGCATGTGACCAGTTAAAAGGTCCTCGATCATCAGGCTCACATCGGTACGGTCCTTAATCGACTCAGACGGAGACACTACACCGAGACTCTCTTCTCGTGCAAGTCACCTGCCCGGTCTCAGCTTTATCATTTAAGACCCAAAGTTTGGTACCTGGCAGAGGTACATCTTATCCGACGTTGAACCCATCATGGCCATGATGGATCCACCATCAAGTTTTAGTTTTGAAAACGTCCCGTCCACTGTGAAGCATCACCTTTTGTTTTAAAACAAAACATTTGTTTTTCTAAAGCAGCACTAAGCATCAGAAAACCTTTTGATAAAACATGTAAACAAGGAATGGTAAACAGTTTCAAGGAAGGAAATGCAGCAATTGGTTTAGCACACAACTCCTATCACCTAATGCATCATATAAGGTGATAAAGATTTTAAAATAGCAAGGAGGTGGCAAATGCACCGGGGCTTGCCTTGTGTTGTGGGGGAGTCGGGCTCTGTCCCACAGATATCAAAATAAAAACAGTTCCCGACAGGTGGATTTTCAGCTGATGGTGTAGTCTCCTCTTCTTCAACAGTTATTTCTTCCTCGTTTTCTATACATAACCATATATAACCATGAATGCTCATGTGATGCTTATGAAAATGCAATGATAGTAGAGATACATCAAGTTGTATCATGAATACAACTTTCCTTCACGGTTTATCAGGGAAACTAGGGTTTCCTGAGTCAGTATCTCATTTTCCCTAAGGCAATTATTCCCTAGAAAGCTAGGGTTTTGGGTTTGGGAATCAAATAATGTCCAAAACATGTCAAACTTCACTCAAGGGTTTTAAGTACCATATTAGGCTTACCTAAAAAAGTTTTGTGACTTTTGGAGTTACCAAGTATTTTCTAAAATTCCAAAAGTATAGGTCTAAGCACCTATATTTGTTAAATAATTCCTGGTTAGGACTTAAAATCTTGGAACAATTATTATTAAATACTATAGAAATTTAGGAGTCCAGTAAAATTTGTCTCATATTTTTATCATTTTTCTAGAATTTTCTACGAATTTCCTTAGTCTGGCAGAAAAAGAAAAAGAAAAACAAGGAATAGTATCGGGCTAAAACCAGCTCAATACGGCCCAAGCTCAGGCCAAAGCGCATCCGCGCGCGCCCGCATTGCCAGGTTTGCACAAAGGACCCTAGCTATTTGAAAAACCCATAAAGAGTCCTTATCACTATTTCTCTGTGTCACTGACATTTGCAGTTAGACTCCTCCCTTTCTATTTCTTCACAACGCCAGGTCCACGACGGTGGACGGTGACGAGCCGATCTCCGATGAGCCTGTACTGGCCGGGACACGTAAAGACCGGACCCCTAGCTCGGCTGACACCTAATTCCACCCTTGGTGACACTAACCCCTCAACTAATTGCACGATTTGAGCTTGAAGTCTCTCTGTCCACGGTGATGGCGCAAACTGAGGACAATTAGTCCAATTGGTTGGGCCGATAAGCATCCATAGCACACAAGGGTGCTAAAACAAGAGCAAGGAGGGCGTGAACGAACCTGCAGAGAGCTGGCCATGGCGAACTCACTCACGGCGGCGTGGAAACCCAATTTGGGGGAAGAGAGAAATTGGGAGGCTATGGTGGCTAATCGGAGGCAAGGGCGAGTGCTCTGGCTTCGTGACGACCTTGTGGAGCTAGCGGCACCATCAATTTATAGTGCCCGAGGGCGGTGGCTCCGGATTTTGAAGGAGAAGGCTGGCGGCCGGAGAGAGGTGAGTCACTAGCGGCTCAATCGTGGTGCCCGCCGGTGCAACGGTTCTAAAATGGCAAGCCTAGACGTGCCACGGTTACTACTATGCGGTAAAGAGCTACGACATGGCATAATTGAGGTCGCCGGAGTACCATGGTTACACCGGCGGTCCGGCCAAATCGCATGGCTACAGGCGCAATTGATAAGCTTCACCCCGTGACCAAATCCACTCCCCCACGAGATCTTTTTACTTCACCGTTGATATCCATTGCGCGCCTAGCACGAATCACGGCGACCGGCACGAATCTGGGCGCAAGGTCACCGGTGGCGAGGGGGATGAATCTGAAGATCTTTTGCGCACTGTACCATGGCCAACATCTTCAGTTGTTTTGACAGCGTGATTTGTGGAGCCTTGTTCTCCATTTTCTATGTAACAACTTAGTAATCTTCCTGTAACGAAGTTATTGTCCTATAATCCAGCTTTAATCTTGCTATAGCAACCATGCTCAAACACTCACTGGATCATACTCAAAATAGCTCCCAAACATGGTCCTGGTTCACTGTCAGTCTAATTTCAGAGCTATACTCGACTGACAGACCAACTTCAGGTCTATTTTTCTCCCACTTCTATGTAGTGCTAGGACTTACTCACTTAATCAAATTTGTTCTCTTTACATATTGATCTGGAGCAAAATCCTCAAGAATTTTGAGATATAGAGCTCCAAAGTTGATCCCATTCAACTGAATTCAGACTTAAGCACATAGAGTTCATGAGGTACTTTTTGCAAATAAGTCCAAATCCCACTATTTAACTTGCAAATTCACAAATGTGAAACACACATGATTTGTGGTGTCCTATCACTTTGGTATTTGCACTTTGGTCCAAAAGTGCACCAAATTTACATCTACCCCCCTAGGGTTTCAATTAGGGTTTCTAGGGTTTGTTTTTAGGGTTTTAGGCACAATAGGGTTTTTGTGCCACAAAAGTCCATCAACTTTGATATCTTGTGAACATTTCTAATGTCTCTTGAGATTTTTTTACTCATTTTGGCTTCACTTTCATCTTTAAGCCCTAATTTAGGGTTAAGTGTCCTACCCTAGGGTTAACCACACATCAAGTCATATCATCACAACTTGTTTGAAATTTTACCTAGTGAATGCATTCTAGGTGTGACAAGCAATATGAAATGTCAATGCACATGATGTGATGCTCAAGTTTTGGTGCCAGTAACACCAGGGGTGTTACACCCTTCCCCCATAAAAGAATCTCGTCCCGAGATTTAAGGTCCTAGGGCAAGTAATGGAAAAGGAAACACGTCACATCTTTATTTCCTTATTTGTCTTACAGGGCAGGGGTGGTATGGGGGTTTATTTCTCCTTTACAATCAATGTACATATCTTACAAGTTACATGAAGCTAAGAACCTAGGAAAATGCTTTTCCAAGAAGTCTTGCGACTCCCAGGTAGCTTCATCTTCCGTATGCTGGTTCCATTGTACTTTATAGAATTTAAGAGTCCTTTTTCGGGTAATCCTGTCCTTTTGGTCCAAAATTCGAATGGGATGTTTTGAATATGTTAAGTCTGGTTCCAAGGTAACATCCACCACCTCAATGGTTCGATCAGGAACCCGAAGGCACTTCTTTAATTGAGATACATGGAACATATTGTGTACTGCAGATAATGTTTCTGGCAGTTGAAGTCGGTATGCCACTTGTCCGTATCGTTCAAGAATAAGAAACGGGCCAATATACCGAGGTGCCAGCTTCCCTTTTATCCCAAAACGGTTCACACCCTTCATTGGTGACACCTTCAAGTAGACATGATCATTAACTTGAAAGACCAAAGGCTGACGTCGTTTATCCGCATAATTCTTTTGTCGACCTTGTGCCTCTTTCAAGTTGTGTATGATTCGTTGGACTTCTTCCGTCTCTTTAACCATGTTAGGCCTGAAAAACCACCTTTCTCTAGGTTCTGACCAATTTAAGGGTGTCCGACACCGTCGCCCATACAATGCTTCAAATGGTACCATCTTAATACTTTCTTGATAACTATTGTTATATGAAAACTCTGCCAATGGTAAACATTCATCCCATTTTTGTGGGAACTCCAGGACACATGCCCGCAACATGTCTTCGAGTATTTGATTCACTCTCTCAGTCTGTCCACTTGTTTGAGGATGATAGGCCGAACTATGGAGCAGCTTAGTACCTAGAGATTTGTAAAGTTCTTCCCAGAATTTGGATACAAATTGTGGTCCGCGGTCTGAAACTATGGTCTTTGGAATTCCATGCAAACTGAGAATACGGGCAATATATATCTGGGCATAGGTGAGGACCGGATAGGATGTCTTGACCGGTAGAAAATGGGTTATTTTTGTAAGTCGATCAATTATAACCCAGATAGAGTCAAAACCTTTAGCCATCCTGGGTAATCCCACAATGAAGTCCATGCTAATGTCCTCCCATTTCCAAGTTGGGATGGGCAAAAATTGCAGTGGACTAGCAGTCTTCATATGTATTGCTTTGACACGTCTACAGGTGTCACTTCTCGCTACATAGCATGCAATCTCAATCTTCATTTTTGTCCACCAATAGTGTTGCTTTAAATCTTGATACATCTTAGTACTTCTGGAATGAATGGAATATCGACTAAGATGAGCTTCATCCAAAATTTGCTGGCGGACTCCCGCATCCTTAGGCACAACTATGCGATCATTAAACCATACTATCCCTTGATCATCCTTTCTAAAACAATTAGCTTTGTCGGCTTCTATTTTCTCATGAATATGCTTCATACCCTTGTCACTTCTTTGAGCATCAATGATTTTTTGCAGAAGAACTGACTCAAGCTTTAATTGGGTCAAAGTTCCATGTTGTATCATTCCCAGGTTTAACTTCTCCATTTCTTGACATAATGTGATGTTAGGGGTCCTCACTGTAAGACAATGGCAGGAAGCCTTGCAACTCAATGCATCTGCCACCACATTGGCCTTTCCTGGGTGATAATGGATTTCTAAATCATAATCCTTAATCAGCTCAAGCCATCTTCTCTGCTTCATGTTCAGTTCTAACTGGGTAAAAATATATTTCAGATTTTTATAATCTGTATATAAATGGCAGATATTTCCCAACAGATAATGACGCTATATCTTGAGGGCATGAACAACTGCAGCTAATTCCAAGTCATGGGTTGGATAGTGCTCCTCATGCTACCGTAACTATCTTGAAGCATATGATATGACTCGGCCCTCCTGCATTAGGACACAACCAAGCTCACTGCCTGATGTGTCACAATACACATCAAAAGGCTTCTCTATATCCGGTTGAGCCAATACCGGAGCAGTAGTCAATAATACCTTCAGTTGCTCGAAGGCTTCATTGCACTTTGAGGACCAGCCAAATTTTGTATCATTCTTCAACAAACTTGTGATTGGTTTCACAATCTTGGAGAAATCCGGAATAAATCTGTGGTAATAGCCAGCCAGCCCAAGGAAACTTCAAACTTGATGTATTGTAGTTGGTGGTTTCCACTCTAGAATATCCTTGACTTTGCTGGGGTCAACCGCAATTCCTTTTGCAGATAATATATGTCTCAAAAATTGGTTTTCCTCCAAACAAAACGCGCATTTGCTGAATTTAGCATATAATTGGTGTTCCCTTAAGCGCGTTAACACGATCTGTAAATGTTTAGCATGCTCCTCTTCATTCTTGGAATAGATCAAGATATCGTCAATAAAGAACACCACAAACCTATCCAACTCCGGCATAAACACCGAGTTCATTAGATACGTGATGTGGGCTGGAGCATTGGTCAATCCGAAAGACATAACCAAATATTCGAATAATCCATACCGCGTAGTGAATGCGGTCTTGGGTATATCTTCGGGTCAAATATGGATCTGGTGGTAACCTGATCTGAGGTCAATTTTGGAGAATACCCGAGCTCCAGTAAGTTGATCGAATAGAATATCGATCTGGGGAAGAGGGTACTTGTTCTTAATAGTGACCTCATTAAGGGGTCTATAGTCCACACATATTCGTAATGTTTGATCCTTCTTCTTAACGAAAATTACGGGACATCCCCAAGGTGATGAGCTTAGCCTAATGAATCCCTTCTCAAGCAAGTCTTGTAATTGAATCTTGAGTTCTGCCAATTCATTTGGAGGCATTCGATATGACCTTCTAGAAATAGGAGCTGTACCTGGCTTCAGTTCAATCACAAACTCTACATCCCTTTCTGGAGGTAATCCAGCCAGATCTTCAGGAAAGACATCCGGGAATTCACATACTACCGGAATATCCTGAATTTCTGTTACGATAGCTTCATAGACCCGTCCTAATGGTTTGGCTGGAACAGCTACAAGGATGGACAAGAGAATCTCTTCATGGCCATGGCTCAACTTGATGGTCCTTAAATCAGTATTGAGGATAGCTTTATGCTGGGCTAACCAATTCATGCCCAGAATTACATCTATGTCTTGGCCTTTTAAAACAATCATGTTGGTGGGAAATTCCCATTCAGCCAATGTTACTGGCACATGGAAGGCTACTTCCTTAGTAAATATTTGTCCCCCAGGTGAATGGATAATAAATCCTTCCCGTGATTCAATGCAAGAAATGCAATGCTTTTCCACGAAATTCTTGCTTATGAAAGTATGTGAAGCACCAGAATCAAAGAGAATAACTGCTGGGTGGTTGGCAACAAGGAACATACCCATCATTACTGGCTCGCCCTCTGGTGTGTGTTGCCACTTGAGTATAATATATATGTCCTGTTTTCTTGACATTTTTGCCCGTTGAAGTACTAGCCATGTTCCCCTTTCCTTGATTGGAGCTCCCAGAGTTCTGCTGATTGTTGAATTTATTCTGCTTTGGGTATGGGTAGTCCTTTATAAAGTGTCCGGACTTTCCACAGTTAAAGCATCCAGTGGAAGAACTAGGAAGAGCGGGGAAACGAGTACCAGGGGCACTCGGCTAATTTGTAGAAGTGGGGGCAGTGGTAGGACGAAGGAAACAGGCTATTTGAACGGATAGGAAGGTGGACGAGGTGAAGAATGATTCTGATTAAAAGGTTGGATTACCAACTTGGTTCGCTTCTCAGGTCCCTGATTAGACCTGTCACCTCCAAATCCCTTTGATTTTCCATGGCCTGTGTTCTTGGCTTCTACGACCAATGCCGTGCTGACAGCTCTGCTGTAAGTAAGATCTAGGCATGGGCCATTTTCCTCTAAAGCCTGTCGTTGAGTCCCATCATAAAACAATTCTTTTTCTTCAAATTGGTATTTACTTGGTCGATGACATATTGGGATAGATGATTGAATTTGTTGAGATACTGCATGATAGTATCTGTGGCGGAACTGCCCGAATTATTCCAACTTAAGTGCCTAAGTCCCGCCTTAGAGGCTAGACCACACTTAAATGGGAATAACCCGTCAATCCCTCGGATCTAGTCCGACGAGGCCACTGACAGGATCAAGTACCACAGTCTCACTCGATGGTGAGTCACAGAGCAAATACAATAAAGCATAAAACCATACATTAAAGAGTATTAAACTTATTACATCATCATCGGAGTTTTAACAAAAGTAGTCATCATTGTTCGAAGTGCAGCGGAATAAAACTAACGATAAATAAACAGAGAGATGGGGAAGCCTATCCCATCACTCCTCATGCTCCTCCTCAACCGAGGCAGGTGGGTGGAACCGCCCGAATTATTCCAACTTAAGTGCCTGAGTCCCGCCTTAGAGGCTAGACCACACTTAAATGGGAATAACCCGTCAATCCCTCGGATCTAGTCCGACGAGGCCACTGATAGGATCAAGTACCACAGTCCCACTCGATGGTGAGTCACAGAGCAAATACAATAAAGCATAAAACCATACATTAAAGGGTGTTAAACTTATTACATCATCACCGGAGTTTTAACAAAAGTAGTCATCATTGTTCGAAGTGCAGCGGAATAAAACTAACGATAAATAAAAAGAGAGATGGGGAAGCCCGTCCCATCACTCCTCATGCTCCTCCTCTGCCGAGGTGGGGTCCCACTCGACAGTCCAACTCGGTGGCAAGATGGACGGCCAAGTCACTCCAGCAACCATGTCCTCCAAAGAACCTGTAAAATTATGCCACAAGCAAGGTTGAGTATACTAATACTCAGCTAGACTTACCCGGTGTGAGGGGTCTACCCCTCTACCTCTAGACATGCAGCTGTTTGTCTGTGGTTTTGGTTGCTAAAAGCACTAGCTGAGTTTATAAATCAAGTTTTAGCTTTGTCAAGTTTTAGTGTGACTCTCTTAAGACTAGAGGTGTACTATCTACTCAATCATGGTAGCAAGCAATTTAGCAATCAACATCTTTGTCACATCATCACATTTCCACTTGTTACTCAATGCAGTACAATGGATCAAGCAGTCTCATTAGCTGCGAGAAGCAGACGATTCGAATCGAGTTTTTAAACCTTGCAAGGTAAACCTAAACACACGACGTGGCGAGGCACTCCGTCCCCACACACATCAACCGTCCCCATCGATTCCCTGGCAACAGATCAGGGCTCACCGCCTTGGCGTACAATGCCTCACTGACCTCGACTGCCGTCGTGCAGTGACCGCACTTGTATCCACCATAACCGGAATGGGAGACCACGTCTCAGGTCGCGTGAGGGGCAAAGTCTGCGGGCAGGTTCAATCAGGTACTAGGCTTACCGATTTACCATATTTCTCGGCATATGTTTAGTACATTCAAACGCTTGACACAGGTATCCGCACGTTAATCCTTATTCCAATTTCATCTCATAGACCGCGCATCCCCATGGATCCGTGTCCACAGACCAATCATCAGTATGATATGAAAGTGGGTACAACCAATTCCTGACCTCACACGAGTGCTAGAAAAATCACTCGACTTCTACCGAGATCCCTAATTAGCAGGCAGCTACTCGACCTAGCATACTAGTATCCATCTCAAAAAGGATTCCTGAGTTCATGCAACTAGGGTTTCACTCAACTCCTACACTTAAGTGCACAATACAAGCCTACAAACAATAAGTGTAGTAAAATAACATATAGAACAGGTTATGCATAAACCGAGGCTTGCCTTCCAAAGCTGTGGCAAGCAGATCCTCTGGTGCAGGCTCTGGTGCTGGGTCCGGGGCTACCTCCTGAGCAACTCCTTGCTCCGGCACGAGGATGTACTCTCCGTCGGCGAGGTTGCAATCTATAGAATGCAATGAATAAGAATATGTATGCCATGATTATGTAGGATTTAACAAATATTATTCTGAGTGAAGGAAAAACTAAGTTAGTTAGTAACTTATGTTTTTCTGGTCATACGTGGCTCTTTAGTGGTTTATGCTTATCACTCTAGGTTTGGGTTTGTTAGGGATAAGCATCGTGGATTTGTGACTTGGATTTCCCTTAGATGTTTTAGTAGACTTTTTAAGGGATTTTGCTGGTTGGGTTAAAATGACATTACTCTCATTGTTAATTTCCTCTTTCTTTTTCTATTTATGAATTCTAGGGTGGGTTTGAACTACAACAGTGGTTTAACCTATTCCAAAAATTTTGTAAAAATTATAGTGGGTTACTATTGGTCACTATAGTCTGTTCTATGAATTTGAGGTCCAGAACAAAAAGAGCATGCTTTGGACAAAAATAACAAAAGTTGGGCAAAGGGGGGTCACTTTGCACTACAACCCTTAACTAGGGGTGGGTTCTGTCCTAAGGATCATTTTTGTTGGTATCTAACAGTAGCCATATGCTTCTGTGCCAAAAATCACAGAAGGTTAATTGGTGGTTATTTAGTTGTGATTTTCTAAAGTTTTATGCCAAAAAGGTGCTTATAACTAACTTGTCATTTGAAAAATATCAAACAACAGATTTCATATTTTTCCTATGTTCATAATAACAACCCATTAGTTATCCCAAGGTTTGGGGTGTTTTCTCCTTAAGGTTATTTTTCTAGGGTTTTTCTAAGTTTTCCTTGTTTTCTTAAATTAAAAGGTATCCCAATTATTTTATACTAAACCAGGGTATAATAAATTTTTCTAGTGAACTATATAACTTAGGCATGCTAGGAAAAATATAGTTGCCCTCTGGTTTTCATTTTTAAACCCTTTTCTTAATTTTCCTAAGTTTGAGCATAAACAAGCTTTAGTGAATAAATCCTCCTTAATCTTGTATACTGTGGTGTTTATTAATTTTAAACAGGATAACCACTAGGTTAGGGTCTCCACTATTTTTATCAACCCTGGTCTAACAATATTTCTATTTTTTCCTTTATTAATGAACTTTGGGCAGTTTTCTTATTTAATTCAAAACTCTGTAAAACATTACAGGAACTGTGGGGTTTATGATTTTTGCCAGATAGTTTATATTTCACAAAGTCCAGCAAAATTGGTTTGACCAATTTCGGATGATTATTCTTCAAGTTATGCATTTATTAAGTTCTCTGCAATATTTAAAGAAAAATAAATTCGAAAATGGAAAAGAATACAGGTTTGCGCTGAGGCCCCTGGGTTTTCTCTCCCTCTTCTCTCACAAAACAGTCCTCGGTCTACTATTGGCATGGGTCACTGACATTGCACAAAACCCCCTGGACCTAGCCGAAATCTAACCCGCGCTCCCTGGCCGGCTTAAACAGTACCCGCGGTATAGATTACGGCGGCGAGGCTTACCGGCGGCAGTAGAGCTCCGGCGGGGTGGTCAGTGACGTCAGGGAGGTCACGACAGTCACGCCGGTGTGAGGGTCGACGTCGGAGGTGGTCAGAGCTACCCTGGCCACGAGCACAGGAGGCGGGGGTCGTCGGTGGCTCCTGTTCCGGCCAAACCACGACGGTATAGTTCAATTAAAGTGCACGAGGAGCTCCACGGGGTGACGTAGAGGCCATGCGCTCAACGAATTGGGAAATGGTGCAGGGGCTTACCCGGTCCACCTGCGCCGGCGGGGTTTTGAACTCCCGCGAGCACGATTGCGCTATTCCGGTGGCGCGGGTCCTCGGTTCAAGTTCGTGCAAGCTTCATGACCTCCCAGGGGAGCTATCCGAGGGCTTGGATTGAACGGAGGAGGGTGGGAAAGGGGTTGGCCACGGTGGTTGCCCTCGGGCGGCTCTGGCGGGTCGCGGGGAGGTCGCCGGAGCTATGGGCGAGCTCGGGGGAGTTAGGCGTGGTACGGAGGAGGCAACGGGGAAGACAACCGGGCTCTGGGACGGGCTTTATAGTCGTGGCGCGGGCGTGGTCACGGGCGGCCGCGGGCGCGCGGGGGTTCGCGCACGGGCGTGCTCTGAGCGTGCCCCCGAGTGTCAGCCCGCGTCGAACACGTGGGAGCTCGCTTCTGCCGTGGTTCAACGACGGATTTGAGCACCTTAGCGTGCATATCTTGGCAAAACCACTGTGTACGGTCTCTTCCCTGCTCCATATCCTACCTTTTTGCTGTGAGTTCCAAGCCAAGATATGGTCGGGGTAGGGAGATAGAGGGGTGAGAAGTTGCCTATGTCATAGCTGTCCAAACCGGGACAAAAGCTATGCCAAGTCGTGTCAAACGACTTAGGGTAGGGGTCAACTTTCTCCAGGGCATTTTAGAGGTAATTTGGCGCCACTTTGTCAATTGGGTCGAAATGTTTTGAAGTTTGAATGAGGGTGAACATGTGTGATCTTTGGCCAAGGGTTGGTTTTGAACTTAGAAAAATCCTGATTTTTCTTTTGTGCTCAACCCTTGGGTGAACCTTTTGGGGCTTTTCTGAATTCTTTTTGAGGTCACTTTCTTACTATTAATTGTAGGGTATTAAGGGTACTACAACTTTTATAAATGGCCCAAGTCAAGATTATGGGGTTTTCATAACTTTTTGGTCACCCTTACTCATAGTGCTTCTCTTGTCCAAAGGGGGTTTGAATTAGGGTTTGGGTAAAACTCCCCATTATGTGTGCAAGATAAGTTAGGGTATGGTATCTAAGATGGGTTGCACATGCTTAGGACCTTGAGTCCCAAGTTTGGGGGGCTTTGCTCTATTGCAACCACATGTGATGATGGGTTTGGCTTGTGTAGTCTTAAGTGAAAACCCTAAGTAACACCTGAGGTGTTACAGCCCTCCCCCCTTAAAGTAATCTTGTCCCGAGGTTTTAGGGAGAGCCCTTTGGAGGGGTGTCAAGAAGGTGTGCTGGTGTGTGGTTTCTGCTTTTATTTAAGTTTCTCCAGTTAACTGCTCTTCGAATGTCATCCTCTTTGCAACTTCAGAAGGAAGTCCTTTTTGAGTCAAAACCACAACTTAGACTACCCTTAACATCTAAGTTTTTCTTATATTTTTATTCAAAGGGCAGGTGGGGGTGGGGTTTTGGGTTACGTACCAACTCTTTTGGGCAGAAAATCGGGGAAACGAGAGCGTAGAAAATCCTCAGTCTCCCATGTAGCTTCTTCTACAGAATGGTGACTCCACTGAACCTTATACATTCGGATCGACCTTGCCCGCGTTGACCTCACTTTCTGATCCAATACCTTGACGGGGTACTCTTGATAGGACAAGTCTGGTTCTATCTCAATGTCTGGCTCAGGTTGCACTTCAGTGGGTAGGCGGACACATTTCTGCAGCTGAGATACATGGAACACATCATGAACAGCTGACATGTTGGGTGGCAACTTCAATTGATATGCTACAGGTCCACAAGTCTCCTTGATCTCGTAGGGTCCAATGTAGCGAGGAGCTAATTTGCCCTTGATTCCAAATCTCTGGACACCTTTGGTGGGTGACACCTTAAGATAAACATGCTCTCCCACTTCAAACTACAGACGTTTCTGCCTCTTATCATGATAGCTCTTTTGCCTGGCCTGAGCAGCTTCTAGGTTCTTTGTAATAACTCTGACCTTTTCCTCTGCTTCAAGCACCAAGTCTAGCCCAAATATTTCCCTCTCACCTGCTTGAGACCAATTGAGCGGTGTCCTACACCTTCTCCCATATAAGGCCTCAAAAGGTGCCATCTTCAAACTGGACTGATAGCTGTTATTATAAGAGAACTCGGCCAAGGAAAGACACTTGTCCCAATTTCTACCACAGTGTAGCACACATGCCCTCAACATGTCTTCCAAAATCTGATTTACCCTTTTTGTCTGGCCATCTGTTTGAGGATGGTATGCTAAGCTTCTTATTACATGGGTCCCAAGTGATTCCTGTAATTGCTCCAAAAATCGTGCCACGAACAGTGCTCCTCTGTCAGATATAATGGTCTTCGGAATGCCATGCAAACGCACTATTTGATCCACATAGATTTCTGCATACTTCTCTGTCTTGTGGGCGGTGTGTACCGGCAGGAAATGAGCTGTCTTGGTCAATCTGTCCACAATGACCCAAATGGAATCATGGTGCCGAGAGGTATTGGGCAATCCTACGATAAAATCCATACAAATGTCCTCCCATTTCCAAGATGGTATGGGAAGGGGTTGCAAAGGGCCTGCTACCTTCAAAAGACTGGCCTTGATCCTCTGGCAGGTGTCACATTCTGATATATACTTCGCAATTTCCTTCTTCATTCTAGTCCACCAATATAAGGATCTGAGGTCATGATACATCTTATTACTGCCCGGGTGCATGGAGAATTTTGAAAGGTGAGCTTCATCCAATATCTTCTTTCTGAGCTTAGGGTCCTTGGGAACAACCAATCGATCTCCAAACCATAGGATTCCTTTGCTGTCCTGCCTGAAGCATTTGTATTTTTCTGCCTTCTGCTTGATCATCTCCTTGATAACCTGAACGCCCTTGTCTTCAATCTGTGCCCTGACTATTTGCTCTTGTAATGTGGGCTCCACCAAGATGTAATTTAAAGCACCAGAAGAAACAACTTCCATGTTCAGTTTGCACAACTCATCACACAGGGTGGTGACTCTTGCATCCATGCTCATACAATTGCACTGGGCCTTTCTGCTCAAGGCATCCGCCACAACATTGGCTTTGCCAGGATGGTAATGCACCTCCAAATCATAGTCCTTGATTAGCTCTAACCATCTACTCTGCCTCATATTAAGATCTGCTTGAGTGAAAATGTATTTGAGGCTCTTATGGTCAGTGTAAATGTTAAAGTGAGCTCCCATAAGGTAATGTCTCCATATCTTAAGAGCATGAACCACAGCTGCTAACTCTAGATCATGGGTAGGGTAGTTCTGCTCATGGGGTCTAAGTGCTCGGGAGGCATAAGCAATTACTCTGTTGTCTTGCATTAAGACACATCCCAAACTAGTACCAGAAGCATCGCAATACACTTCAAAGGGCTTGGTGTTATTAGGTTGAGCTAACACTGGTGCTGTTGTCAAATGTTGCCTTAGGGTATGAAAGGTATCCTCACACTTCTGGCTCCAATCATACTTGACTCCCTTCTTCAATAGTTCGGTCATTGGCTTGGCAATTCTGGAGAAATCCGGTATGAATCGTCGATAATACCATGCCAATCCCAGAAAACTCTGAATTTGTCTCACTGTGGTAGGAGGTTTCCAATCCATTACTTTTTGTACCTTCTCAGGATCAACTGATATCCCATCCTAAGAAATTGTGTGACCCAAGAATTTAATTTCCTTCAGCCAGAATTCACATTTAGACAACTTAGCATACAAACGATGATCATGCAGTCGCTGAAGTACGGTATGTAAATGCTTAGTGTGCTCGGCTTCATTCTTGGAATAGACCAGAATATCATCAATGAAAACCACGACAAATTTGTCCAGCTCTGGCATGAATACTGAGTTCATCAGGTACATGAAATAAGCCGGGGCATTGGTCAGTCCAAAAGACATCACCAAAAATTCATAGAGCCCATATCTGGTAGAGAAAGCAGTCTTTGGAATATCACTGGCACGGATCTTGATCTGATGGTAGCCCGAGCGAAGGTCTATCTTGGAGAATACCTTGGCTCCCACCAACTGATCAAACAAAACATCAATGCGGGGCAGCGGGTATTTGTTCTTGATGGTCACCGCATTGGGAGGGCGGTAATCAACACACATTCTCAAACTCTCATCCTTTTTCTTCACAAATAGGGCCGGACATCCCCATGGTGAAGTACTTAGGCGAATGAACCCCTTGTCCAACAACTCTTGCAGTTGCTTCTTCAATTCTGCCAATTCTGCAGGAGGCATCCTATAAGGTCTCTTGGATATGGGAGCAGTCCCAAGCTACAATTCAATCGCGAACTCTATATCTCTATCAGGTGGCATCCCTGGCAATTCATCTGGAAAAACATCTAGGTAGTCACAGACTACGGGAATCTTCTCAACAGGTGACTCTATCATGGTGAAGGCACAGGAACGGGTACATCCCTGGTTGGGTAGGTATAACGTGATCTCGCCATCCAGTGGGGAGTGGATCTCTATGGCACTGGCTGTGACATCAATCACCGCGTGGTGTCTCGATAACCAATCAGTCCCCAGGATGATATCCACACTATCCAATCCCATTATCAAGAGAGTGGTCTTAAATATGAAACTACCCAACTTAATTGGTACGTGTCTATTGATCTGATAGGTGGCAACCCTGCCTCCGGGTGTAGAAATTGTGATACCCCCATTAGTGTGGTGAAAAGGTAACTGACACTTGGCGCTAAATTTGGTACTGATAAAACTGTGTGATGCACCAGAATCAAAAAGAATAATTGCGGGGTAATTCAAAACTGAAAAGATACCGGTCAAGACGGGTGCTCCCTCTGGAATATCAACCATGGTGGTGAAGTTCAGCCTGCCCTGCCTCAATTGCACTTTCTGCCTCTTGCCTTGATTTTGATTGGCATTCTGCCCCTGCCTCTGCTGGTTTCTGGGGCAATTCTTGGCATAATGCCCAGTGTTACCACAAGTGAAACACCTGTTGTCATTGGCCTGGCGGTATTGCGGCTGCTGTTGATTGTTCCTCTGAGCTAGAAACTGGGTGCGGTGGGGTACCTGCTGCTGCTGTGGTCAGATCACCCAACGTCCTTGCTGCTGCTGAGGTCCTCTGTTCTGAGTGTCAGACACGATCCTGAAGCACTGTGACTGAGCTGAGGGTCCTGCCACAGGGGTCTTCCTCTTCTTTTCTGCCTGACGAGCTGTGATACAGTCCTCCTAGGAAATGGCCATGTTGACTAACTCATTATAGCTATTGGCCCTGACTATGTTGAGACGGTCACAGAGCTTAGTGCTGAGCCCCCTCCTGAACCTGTCCCTCTTCTTCTCATCGGTGTCTGCATGATATCCCGCATACTGGCACAGGTCATTGAAGGCCTGAGCATACTATAACACTGTCCGGTTCCCTTGAGTGAGTGCCAAAAACTCGTTGAGCTTACGGTCCATAATGCCAGCTGGAATATGGTGTCCCCTGAAAGCTGCCTTGAACTCTCTCCAATCCACTTCATGTTCATCTGGTTGCATAGCAAGGTAGTGGTCCCACCATGTCCGCGCGGGTCCGCGAAGCTGCTGGGTGGCGAACCTGACCATAGTCACTTCGGAACAAACTCCATTGAGTAGTGGGAATTTGGATTCCACTACCCTCAGCCATACATCAGCATCAAGTGGGTCCTCTGCCCTGGTGAACAACGGTGGCTGAGTACTGAGGAACTCCTGGTAAGTAGCTATGGCCGGGTGACGCTGATGGTCACCACCACCGTAGTGCTGAGGTGGCAGCTGACGCTGAGCTAGCTGTCTCAAGATCTCGTTCTGCTGAGCCATCAGCTCCTGCAGAGTAGGCGGTGGTGGCGATGGTGGAGGAATGCGCTCATTCTGTCCACGATGCGCTCTTCCTGCCATCTGAAAAATCATGTATATTCTTAATATCACATTTTGGAGGTTCAAGGTTCAATTGTGGCGAAAGAGTCAATTGAGCAAAACCAATATATATTGCATAATCATAAAAGATTCCACATCGTCCATACTTTTCCCCTTAAATTAAGACTGACAGCATTCACCAACCATGCTTCCAAAAGAGTTTATCACGATTACATCAATAGCCCAAAAGACTCAACTCTATCTAGCCTAGTACCCAAGGGGCGCAAAAGCTAAGCTAGCTTCGAGGAGTCCGATCATTACCGACTTCTAACTCTACCCCAGCGACCTAGTGAGCAAATGAGGCAACACTCGACTCGGGGGAAGGGGGTCTCCCTGAGCCAGCAGTGTCCAAGCTGGAGGCAGGCTCCTCTCCTCCCTCGATGTGGACATCCTTGTTGGCCCCCATGTCTTGGATCTCCTGGTGGTGCATATCCAGATGCTTGTTAGCCTCAGCAAGCTGCTGCTGGGTGTTGATTAACTGATCCTCGAGAACCTCGATGGTGTTCTCCCTTGTTCCCACTAGTTCCTCGAGTTCGTGAATTTCATCTGACAACTGCTCCACCTGTAAGTCCTTTTCCACCATCTCAGTGGATAAGTCAACCACAAGCTCCTCTCGGTTATCCAAGGTGATCTTAGTTGCCTCCAATAACGCCATCAGATGGGACATTGCCTCACCACGCATCACTTACAGACGATACAGGGCATTCATGCACCGCACCGTCAAGTGAGCAGTCTGGCCTGGGTAGATAGCCCAGATATCCTTGGCATGTTCTACTCGGTCCTTCCACATCGGGTCGTCCTCCTTCTCGGCGGGGAACAAGCCAATGGGGTGAGTGGACAACTCCAAGGGGTGGAATCCGCAGAAAGTGGTCAATCTGTGAAGAGCAATCGCCTCGACCGTATCCTCAGCCCGGTATCCAAAGGACTCAGAGTCCAGCGAACGCCAGCCTGGCTGTAGGGGATGAGGCTCCAGGGTCATCCTCACCCTACAGCAGGGCACTCGGTGCTTCTCGAACTGCTGCACCGCGTACTAAGGAGGCGTCGTGTAACCGGCCCCTTGAAGTACCTCCCACAAAATACGGGGAAAGCCCTCTCGTGCAAGCCCATCAGTGTGGGACAGTGCACTCCCTTCGTCCGAGGATCCGTGGGAAGTCATCTGTGTACAGTTAAGCGTAAGTAAAAGAAAAGAAAACATTATAAAAGAAAAGGAAACACAACTCAGCCTCTCTCTCTAACTACAACAATGACACTGGGGTACTTAGTTGGTAATCACTTTGTATTAAAGTCCTTACCCAATTATCCATTAGTTTAATTAAGAATGCATGCATGCTCGTCCTGAACGACCTCACATCAACGTAAAGGGAATAGGGAAGAACTCCCATCCCTTAAAGTAGCCTATAGGGCTTAATCACTTAGCCACCTAACTACCCTTCTATCATCCTAAGGCTTTCGTCCTAGGTCTATCCTGATCGTCCTACGATCTATCCAACATTTGTTTCTATCAAGTTTTACTTTGGAAAAGGATGATATTAATAGTTTATTGATTCCTCTGTGGTGGTACAAGCTCCGATACCAGCTGTGGCGGAACCGCCCGAATTATTCCAACTTAAGTGCCTGAGTCCCGCCTTAGAGGCTAGACCACACTTAAATGAGAATAACCCGTCAATCCCTCGGATCTAGTCCAACGAGGCCACTGATAGGATCAAGTACCACAATCCCACTCGATGGTGAGTCACAGAGCAAATATAATAAAGCATAAAACCATACATTAAAGGGTGTTAAACTTATTACATCATCACCAGAGTTTTAACAAAAGTAGTCATCATTGTTCGAAGTGCAGCGGAATAAAACTAACGATAAATAAACAGAGAGATGGAGAAGCCCGTCCCATCACTCCTCATGCTCCTCCTCTGCCGAGGTGGGGTCCCACTCGACAGTCCAACCCGGTGGCAAGATGGACGGCCAAGTCACTCCAGCAACCATGTCCTCCAAAGAACCTGTAAAATTATGCCACAAGCAAGGCTGAGTATACTAATACTCAGCTAGACTTACCCGGTGTGAGGGGTCTACCCCTCTTCCTCTAGACATGCAGCTGTTTGGCTATGGTTTTGGTTGCTAAAAGCACTAGCTGAGTTTATAAATCAAGTTTTAGCTTTGTCAAGTTTTAGTGTGACTCTCTTAAGACTAGAGGTGTACTATCTACTCATTCATGGTAGCAAGCAATTTAGCAATCAACATCTTTGTCACATCATCACATTTCCACTTATTACTCAATGCAGTATAATGGATCAAGCAGTCTCATTAGCTGCGAGAAGCAGACGATTCGAATTGAGTTTTTAAACCTTGCAAGGTAAACCTAAACACAAGACGTGGCGAGGCACTCCGTCCCCACACACATCAACTATCCCCATCGATTCCCTGGCAACACATCAGGGCTCACCGCCTTGGCGTACAATGCCTCACTGACCCCGACTGCCGTCGTGCAGTGACCGCACTTGTACCCACCATAATCGGAATGGGAGACCACGTCTCAGGTCGCGTGAGGGGCAAAGTCTGCGGGTAGGTTCAATCAGGTACTAGGCTTACCGATTTACCATATTTCTCGGCATATGTTCAGTACATTCAAACGCTTGACACAGGTATCCGCACGTTAATCCTTATTCCAATTTCTTCTCGTAGACCACGCATCCCCATGGATCCGTGTCCACAGACCAATCATCAGTATGATATGAAAGTGGGTACAACCAATTCCTGACCTCGCGCGAGTGCTAGAAAAATCACTCGACTTCTACTGAGATCCCTAATTAGCAAGCAGCTACTCGACCTAGCATACTAGTATCCATCTCAAAAAGGATTCCTGAGTTCATGCAACTAGGGTTTCACTCAACTCCTACACTTAAGTGCACAATACAAGCCTACAAACAATAAGTGTAGTAAAATAACATATAGAACAGGTTATGCATAAACCGGGGCTTGCCTTCCAAAGCTGTGGCAGGCAGATCCTCTGGTGCAGGCTCTGGTGCTGGGTTCGGGGCTACCTCCTGAGCAACTCCTTGCTCCGGCACAAGGATGTACTCTCCGTCGGCGAGGTTGCAATCTATAGAATGCAATGAATAAGAATATGTATGCCATGATTATGCAGGATTTAACAAATATTATTCTGAGTGAAGGAAAAACTAAGTTAGTTAGTAACTTAGGTTTTTCTGGTCATACGTGGCTCTTTAGTTGTTTATGCTTATCACTCTAGGTTTGGGTTTGTTAGGGATAAGCATCGTGGATTTGTGACTTGGATTTCCCTTAGATGTTTTAGTAGACTTTTTAAGGGATTTTGCTGGTTGGGTTAAAATGACATTACTCTCATTGTTAATTTCCTCTTTCTTTTTCTATTTATGAATTCTAGGGTGGGTTTGAACTACAACAGTGGTTTAACCTATTCCAAAAATTTTGTAAAAATTACAGTGGGTTACTATTGGTCACTATAGTCTGTTCTATGAATTTGACGTCCAGAATAAAAAGAGCATGCTTTGGACAAAAATAACAAAAGTTGGGCAAAGGGGGGTCACTTTGCACTACAACCCTTAACTAGGGGTGGGTTCTGTCCTAAGGGTCATTTTTGTTGGTATCTAACAGTAGTCATATGCTTCTGTGCCAAAAATCACAGAAGGTTAATTGGTGGTTATTTAGTTGAGATTTTCTAAAGTTTTATGCCAAAAAGGTGCTTATAACTAACTTGTCATTTGAAAAATATCAAACAACAGATTTCATATTTTTCCTATGTTCATAATAACAACCCATTAGTTATCCCAAGGTTTGGGGTGTTTTCTCCTTAAGGTTGTTTTTCTAGGGTTTTTCTAAGTTTTCCTTGTTTTCTTAAATTAAAAGGTATCCCAATTATTTTATACTAAACCAGGGTATAATAAATTTTTCTAGTGAACTATATAACTTAGGCATGCTAGGAAAAATATAGTTGCCCTCTGGTTTTCATTTTTAAACCCTTTTCTTAATTTTCCTAAGTTTGAGCATAAACAAGCTTTAGTGAATAAATCCTCCTTAATCTTGTATACTGGGGTGTTTATTAATTTTAAACAGGATAACCACTAGGTTAGGGTCTCCACTATTTTTATCAACCCTGGTCTAACAATATTTCTATTTTTTTCCTTTATTAATGAACTTTGGGCAGTTTTCTTATTTAATTCAAAACTCTGTAAAACATTACAGGAACTGTGGGGTTTATGATTTTTGCCTGATAGTTTATATTTCACAAAGTCCAGCAAAATTGGTTTGACCAATTTCGGATGATTATTCTTCAAGTTATGCATTTATTAAGTTCTCTGCAATATTTAAAGAAAAATAAATTCGAAAATGGAAAAGAATACAGGTTTGCGCTGAGGCCCCTGGGTTTTCTCTCCCTCTTCTCTCACAAAACAGTCCTCGGTCTACTATTAGCATGGGTCACTGACATTGCACAAAACCCCCTGGACGTAGCCGAAATCTAACCCGCGCTCCCTGGCCGGCTTAAACAGTACCCGCGGTACAGATTATGGCGGCGAGGCTTACCGGCGGCAGTAGAGCTCCGGCGGGGTGGTCAGTGACGTCGGGGAGGTCACGATGGTCACGCCGGTGTGTGGGTCGGCGTCGGAGGTGGTCGGAGCTACCCTAGCCACGAGCACAGGTGGCGGGGGTCATCGACGGCTCCTGTTCCGGCCAAACCTCGACGGTATAGTTCAATTAAAGTGCACGAGGAGCTCCATGGGTGACGTAGAGGCCATGCGCGCAACGAATTGGGAAATGGTGCAGGGGCTTACCCGGTCCACGTGCGCCGGTAGGGTTTTGAACTCCGGCGAGCACGATTGCGCTATTCCGGTGGCGCGGGTCCTCGGTTCAAGTTCGTGCAAGCTTCACGGCCTCCCAGGGGAGCTATCCGAGGGCTTGGATCGAACGGAGGAGGGCGGGAAAGGGGTTGGCCATGGTGGTTGCCCTCGGGCGGCTCTGGCGGGTCGTGGGGAGGTCGCCGGAGCTATGGGCGAGCTCGGGGGAGTTAGGCGTGGTATGGAGGAGGCAACGGGGAAGACAACCGGGCTCTGGGACGGGCTTTATAGCCGTGGCGCGGGCGTGGTCACGGGCGGCCGCAGGCGCACGGGGGTTCGCGCACGGGCGTGCTCTGAGCGCGCCCCCGAGTGTCAGCCCGCGTCGAACACGTTGGAGCTCGCTTCTGCCATGGTTCAACGCCGGATTTGAGCACCTTAGCATGCGTATCTTGGCAAAACCACTGTGTACGATCTCTTCCCTGCTCCATATCCTACCTTTTTGCTGTGAGTTCCAAGCCAAGATATGGTCGGGGTAGGGAGATAGAGGGGTGAGAAGTTGCCTATGTCATAGCTGTCCAAACCGGGACAAAAGCTATGCCAAGTCGTGTCAAATGACTTAGGGTAGGGGTCAACTTTCTCCAGGGCATTTTAGAGGTAATTTGGCGCCACTTTGTCAATTGGGTCGAAATGTTTTGAAGTTTGAATGAGGGTGAACATGTGTGATCTTTGGCCAAGGGTTGGTTTTGAACATAGAAAAATCCTGATTTTTCTTTTGTGCTCAACCCTTGGGTGAACCTTTTGGGGCTTTTCTGAATTCTTTTTGGGGTCACTTTCTTACTATTAATTGTAGGGTATTAAGGGTACTACAACTTTTATAAATGGCCCAAGTCTAGATTATGGGGTTTTCATAACTTTTTGGTCACCTTTACTCATAGTGCTTCTCTTGTCCAAAGGGGGTTTGAATTAGGGTTTGGGTAAAACTCCCCATTATGTGTGCAAGATAAGTTAGGGTATGGTATCTAAGATGGGTTGCACATGCTTAGGACCTTGAGTCCCATGTTTGGGGGGGTTTTGCTCTATTTCAACCACATGTGATGATGGGCTTGGCTTGTGTAGTCTTAAGTGAAAACCCTAAGTAACACCTGAGGTGTTACAGCAGGGTCCCACTCGACTGTCCAACCCGGTGGCAAGGTGGACGGCCAAGTCACTCCAGCAACCATGTCCTCTAGAGAACCTGTAAAAATTATGCCACAAGCAAGGCTGAGTATACTAATACTCAGCTAGACTTACCCGGTGTGAGGAGTCTACTCCTCTACCTCTAGACATGCAGCTGTTTGGCTGTGGGTTCGGTTGCCAAAAGCACTAGCTGAGTTTATAAATCAAGTTTTAGCTTTGTCAAATGTTAGTGTGACTCTCTTAAGACTAGATGTGTACTATCTACTCATTCATAGTAGCAAGCAAAATTTAGAAATCAACATCTTTTGTCACATCATCACATTTCCACTTGTTACTCAATGCAGTACAATGGATCAAGCAGTCTCATTAGCTGCGAGAAGCAGACGATTCGAATCGAGTTTTTATCCTTGCAAGGTAAACCTAAACACACGATGTGGCGAGGCACTCCGTCCCCACACACATCAACCGTCTCCATCGATTCCCCGTCAGCAGAGAGGGGCTCACCGCCTTGGCATACAATGCCTCATTGACCCCGACTGCCGTCGTGCAGTGACCACACTTGTACCCACCATAACCGGAAAGGGAGACCACGTCTCAGGTCGCATGAGGAGGGCAATCTACTGTCAGGTTCAATCAGGTACTAGGCTTACCGATTTACCATATTTCTCGGCATATGTTTAGTACGTTCAAACGCTTGACACAGGTATCCACACGTTAAATCCTTATTCCAATTTCATCTCATAGACATCGCAACCCCCCATGGGTCCGAGTCCATAGACCCTTATCATTCTGTTATCAAAGTGGATACAATCAATTTTCCTGACCTCGTGCGAGTGCTAGAAAAATCACTCGACTTCTACCGAGATCCCTATTTAGCAAAGCAGCTACTCGACCTAGCATACTAGTATCCATTTCAACAAGGGTTCCTGAGTTCATGTAACTAGGGTTTCAACCAACTCCTACACTTAAGTGCACAATACAAGCCTACAAATATTAAGTGTAGTAAAATATCATATAGAACAGGTTATGCATAAAACCGGGGCTTGCCTTCCAAAGCTGGGGTAGGCAGATCCTCTGGGGCAGGCTCTGGTGCTGGATCCGAGGCTACCTCCTGAGTGACTCCTTGCTCCGGCACGAGGACGTACTCTCCGTCGGCGAGGTTGCTATCTATCGAATGCAATGAATAAGAATATGTATGCCATGATTATGCAGGATTTAATAATCATTATGCTAAGTGAAGAAAAACTAAGTTAATTAGTAATTTAGTGTTTCCCGGTTATACGTGGCTCTTAGTGGTTTATGCTTACCAATTTAGGTTTAGGTTTTACCTAAGGATAAGCACAGTGGATTGAAACTTGGATTTCCCTTAGATGTTTTAGTAGGTATTTAAGGGGTTTTGCTGGTTAGGTTAGGGTAACAGTAATCTCCACTATTAATTTCTCTTTTTCATTTTCTATTTATGAATTCTAGTGTGGGTTGAACTACAACAGTGGTTTAACTTCTCCCAAAAATTCTATAAAAATTACAGTGGGTTACTAGTTGTTACTGTAATTTGTCCTATAAATTTGAGGTGGTTATTGATTCAGATACTACTTGTGCAAAATTAACAAGGATATGTTTTGAAAGGGCACTTTACACTATAGCTATGATTTAATTGAGGTTTCTGTACCAAATTTTATTTTTGTCCAGACACACAGGTGATATTAGGCCTTTGTGTTAAAAATCACAGGAAAAGGTATACTGGATATTTAGTTGTGAATTTCTAAAGTTTTATGCCAAAAAGGTGCTTGTAACTAACTTGTTATTTGAAAAATATCAAACAACAGATTTCATATTTTTCCTATGTTCATAATAACAAAACATTAGTTATCCCAAGGTTTGGGGTGTTTTCTCCTTGCGGTTATTTTTCTAGGGTTTTTTTAAATTTTCCTTGTTTCCGTAAAATAAAAGGTATCTCATTTATTTTGTACTAAACAAGGATATAATAAATTTTTCTAGTGAACTAACAAAAATGTGGGTGCTCCCTGGTTCTTTATTTAAACCACCTTTAATATTTTCTCTAACTTTAGGCTAAAAAAAGGATTTAACTGGTAAATTCTATCTCAACTTGGTGTACTGAGGGGTTTATTATTTTTGTACATGTTAGGAAGTGATCAAGTACTTCTCTTAATTTTCTTAACCCCAGTCAAATAGTGCAACTATTTTTTCTTATTTCTTTTATCTTTTGACCAGATAACCATTTAAATCAAAACCTTAAAGTTTTCTGTAACACTTAGGGGTTTTATATTTTTCCTAAGTAGTTTACTTTATTTAGGATCTCGTAAAATTGGTTTGAATCGATTTGGGTGAACCAAACTGAAGTTATGAATTTTCCAAGTTCTGTTTGGATTTAAATCAGAATTTTTAAAAGGTTTCCTAGAAAACTACTTTGCACCGAAGACCCTCGGTTCCTCCTAAATTAATCCATTCATTTCTACCCCTGTGCTACTATTCCCCTGAGTCACTGACAGCGCACAAAACCCCCTGGCCTTTCTTTCTTCTTCCCCGAGGTCCTTCCCCTAATGTAAACAGTACCCACGGGAAAGAAAAGGGCGGCGCGGCTTACCGGCGGTGAGAGAGGGCCGGCGAGGGGCGGGGTTGGCTTCGGGAGGTTCTGGCGGTCACAGCGAGGTACGGCTCGACGGCGGTGGTGGCCGGAATCGGACGGACCACGTGCGCAGGCGGGTGATCTCGTCGGCGGCGGGTGTTCCGGCTGAACCACGGCGATCTAGTTCAAGTAAATGGCACGATGAGCTCCACGGGATGACGTAGAGGCTATGTGCACAAGGAATCGAAGAATGGGGCAGAGATTTACCCGGTCTACGTTCACTGGCGGTCGGGTGAAGTCCGGCGACCGTGGACTGGCTTCTCCGGCGAGGCAAAGTCCGATTCCTTGCTTGGGGAGCTTCACCGAGGCATGCACGGTCTCTTCCGAGGGTCGGGCGTGGCTGGGAAAAGCTCTACTGGCCGGTCTACAGTGGCTTGGGATCGGGTGGCCGCGGGCACGCCGTTTGAAGGGCAACGCTGATGGTTTCTGGCTCCGGTGAGGTCGAGCGTGTGCGGAGGAGTACGGTCGACGCCTGAGGGGGCTTTATAGGCGCGGGCGCGAGCAGGGGACACGGGCACGGCTCAGCGCGGCGCGGGGCGCGCGGGCGTGCTCTGGCACGCTCAGAGCGCGTCGAACACGTGGAAGTGTTCTTCTGCCCATGTTCAACAGCTCGCCGAGATTGCAAGCGTGCGAATCGTGGCAAAAATCTGGCGCAGGCCTCCTCCTGGCACCTAGGGCTATCTCTTATGTGTGTGTTCCCATGGCAGATATGCCCTAGGTAGGGAGATATGCGGATGCCAAATCTGGCTTGTCCCACTGCCCACCTCGCGACAAAAGCCATGCCAAATCATGTCAAACGTCTAGGGATCGGTTTCAACTTTTTCCAGTGGGTGCCTTAGTGGTATGCCACATTTTTGGTATACAACTTAGGTGGTTTTGGTGCCATCTACTAAGTGAACATGGTGGATCTTTAGATTAGGTGTAAAATGTGACTTAGAGAGAATTAGAGAGCTCTAGCTCTCTCTCCACTTAAGGAATGGATTTGGGGTTCTTTAAGGGGTCTTTTTGCAATGTTTCCTCTCTGTATTTTGTAGATTAACATGTTACTTAAACTTTGGCCAAAGGTTAAATCAAGATTTGCACATTTTCTTAACCTTCCCCCCCCCCTTCAACCAGGGTTTTAGGAGTTAAGGGCTCAAGAAGGGTCTAGGGTTTACTCCTCTCTTGCCCAAGGTGATAATTGCACAAAGGCTTGGGTAATGCTTTTGGTCATTAACATTCTTGGTTCAAACATGGTCCCCAAGGTTTTATGCTCTTCTCTTCAAGTTTCTTCCACATGTGATCACAGTCAATAGTGCATAGATGTGCCATGGCCAGGGTAACACCTGGGGTGTTACAGTCCTCCCCCCTTAAAGGAATCTCGTCCCGAGATTTTAGGTAGAGTCCTCTGGAGGGGTGCCATGAAGGCGTGTTGGTGCGTTGTTCCTTCTTTTATTCAAGTTTCTCTAGTTAACTGCTCTTTGAATGTCATTCTCTTTGCGACTTCAAAAGGAAGTCCCTTTTAAGTCATTTCCACAACTTATACTATCCTTATCATTTAAGTTTTTCTTATATTTGAATTCAAAGGGCAGGTGGGGGTGGGGTTTTGGATTACGTACCGACTTCTTTGGGCAGAAAGTCGGGGAAGCGAGAACGTAGAAAATCCTTAGTCTCCCACGTAGCTTCTTCTACTGAATGGTGACTCCACTGCACCTTATACATTCTGATCGATTTGGCCCGCGTTGATCTCTCCTTTTGATCCAGCACTTTGACAGGGTGTTCCTGATAAGATAAGTCTGGTTCTATCTCAATTTCTGGTTCAGGTAATACTTCAGTGGGTAAGCGGACACACTTCTGTAGCTGAGATACATGGAACACACTGTGAACTGCTGACATGTGGGGTGGCAAGTCCAACTCATAGGCTATGGGTCCGCAAGTGGCTTTGATCTCATAGGGTCCAATGTAGCGAGGAGCTAACTTGCCCTTGATTCCAAATCTCTGGACACCTTTGGTGGGTGACACCTTAAGATAAACATGATCTCCCACTTCAAACTGTAGAGGCTTCCTTCTCTTGTCATGATAGCTCTTTTGCCTGGCCTGAGCAGCTTCTAGGTTCTTCGTAATAACTCTGACCTTTCCCTCTGCTTCAAGCACCAAGTCCGGTCCAAATATTTCCCTCTCTCCCGCTTGAGACCAATTAAGCGGTGTCCTGCACCTTCTCCCATACAAGGCTTCAAAAGGTGCCATTTTAGACTGGACTGGTAGCTGTTATTGTAGGAGAACTCTGCCAAAGAAAGACACTTGTGCCAGTTTTTACCATAGTGTAGCACACAGGCTCGCAACATGTCTTCGAGGATTTGATTTACTCTTTCTGTCTGGCCATCTGTCTGCGGATGATATGCGGAGCTTCTTATTGCATGGGTCCCAAGTGATTCTTGGAGCTGCTCCCAAAAGCGTGCACAAACAATGCTCCTCTGTCAGATACAATGGTCTTCGGAATGCCATGCAAACGCACTATTTGATCAATATAGATTTCTGCATATTTCTCGGTCTTGTGGGTGGTGTGTACCGGCAGGAAATGAGCTGTCTTGGTCAATCTGTCCACAATGACCCAAATAGAATCATGGTGCCGGGAGGTATTGGGCAATCCCACGATAAAATCCATGCAAATATCCTCCCACTTCCAAGATGGTATGGGAAGGGGTTGCAAAGTGCCTGCTACCTTCAGATGGCTGGCCTTGACTCTCTGGCAGGTGTCACACTCAGAGATATACTTAGCAATTTCCCTCTTCATTCTGGTACACCAGTATAAGGATCTGAGATCATGATACATCTTATTGCTGCCCGGGTGCACGGAGAATTTTGAAAGGTGAGCTTCATCCAATATCTTCTTTCTGAGCTCAGGGTCCTTGGGAACAACCAATCGATCACCGAACCATAGGATTCCTTTGCTGTCCTGCCGGAAGCATTTGTATTTTTCTGCTTTCTGCTTGATCATTTCCTTGATAACCTAAACACCCCTGTCTTCAATCTGTGCCCTAACTATTTGCTCTTGTAATGTGGGCTCCACCGAGATATAATTTAAAGCACCTGAAGAAACAACTTCTAGGTTCAGCTTGCACAACTCATCACACAGGGTGGTGACCTTTGCATCCATGTTCATACAATGGCACTGGGCTTTTCTGCTTAGGGCATCTGCCACAACATTTGCTTTGCCAGGATGGTAATGCACCTCCAAATCATAGTCCTTGATTAACTCTAACCATCTTCTCTGCCTCATATTAAGATCTGCCTGAGTGAAAATGTATTTGAGACTCTTATGATCAGTGTAAATGTTACAGTGAGCTCCCATCAAGTAATGTCTCCATATCTTGAGAGCATAAACCACAGCTGCTAACTCCAGATCATGTGTAGGGTAGTTCTGCTCATGGGGTCTAAGTGCTCGGGAGGCATAAGCAATTACTATGTTATCTTGCATTAAGACACATCCCAATCCAGTACCGGAAGCATCGCAATACACTTCAAAGGGCTTGGTGTTATCAGGTTGAGCTAGCACTGGTGCTGTTGTCAAATGTTGCCTTATGGTATGAAAGGCATCCTCACACTTCTAGCTCCAATCATACTTGACTCCCTTCTTCAATAGTTCGTTCATTGGTTTGGCAATTCTGGAGAAATCCAGAATGAATCGTCGATAATATCCTGCCAATCCCAGAAAACTTCGAATCTGTCTCACTGTGGTAGGAGGTTTCAAATCCATTACTTCTTGTACCTTCTCAGGATCAACTGATATCCCATCCTGAGAAATTGTGTGACCCAAGAATTTAATTTCCCTCAGCCAGAATTCACATTTAGACAACTTAGCATACAAACGATGATCACGCAGTCGTTGAAACACGATGTGCAGATGCTCAATATGCTCGTCTTCATTCTTGGAATAGACCAGGATATCATCAATGAAAACCACTACAAATTTGTCCAGCTCTGGCATGAATACTGAGTTCATCAGATACATGAAATAAGCTGGGGCATTGGTCAGCCCAAAAGACATCACCAAGAATTCATAGAGCCCATATCTGGTAGAAAAAGCTGTCTTGGGAATATCACTGGCACGGATCTTGATCTGATGGTAGCCCGAGCGAAGGTCTATCTTGGAGAACACCTTGGCTCCCACCAACTGATCAAACAAAACATCAATGCGGGGCAGCGGGTATTTGTTCTTGATGGTCACCGCATTGAGAGGGCGGTAATCGACACACATTCTCAGACTTTCATCCTTCTTCTTTACAAACAAGGTTGGGCATCCCCAAGGTGAAGTACTTGGGCGAATGAACCCCTTGTCCAATAACTCTTGTAGTTGCTTCTTCAATTCTGCCAATTCTGCTGGAGGCATCCTATAGGGTCTCTTGGATATGGGGGCAGTTCCGGGTTGCAATTAAATGGCAAACTCTATGTCTCTATCGGGTGGCATCCCTGGCAACTCATCCGGAAAAACATCTGGGTAGTCACAGACCATAGGGATTCTTTCAACCGGTGACTCTATCATAGTGAAAGCACAAGAACGGGTACAACCCTGATCAGGCAAATATAAAGTAGTCTCGCCATATGCAGGGGAGTGAATCTCAATGGCCCTTGCTGCAATATCCAATACTGCCTGATGCCTAGATAACCAATCAGTTCCCAATATGATGTCCACGCTATTCAATCCTAAGATGAGAAGGGTGGTTCTAATCACCAGACTACCCAATTTTATAGGCACTTGCCTGTTGATTTGATAGGTGGCAACCCTGCCTCCTAGTGTTGAAATTGTAATACCCCCATTGGTGTGGTGAAAAGGTAATTGGCACTTGGCACTAAATTTGGCACTGATAAAACTGTGTGATGCACCAGAATCAAAAAGAATAATAGCAGGATAATTCAAAACTGAAAAGATACCAGTCATGACAAGTGCTCCCTCGGGAATGTCAGCCATGGTGGTGAAGTTCAATCTGCCTTGCCTCACTTGCACCTTCTGTCTCTTGCCTTGATTCTGGTTGGCATTCTGTCCCTGCCTCTGCTGGTTTCTAGGGCAGTTCTTGGCATAATGTCCGGTGTTACCACAAGTGAAACACCTGTTGTCATTGGCCTAGCGGTATTGCTGCTGCTGTTGATTGTTCCTCTAAGCTGGAAACTGGGTGCGATTGGGTGTCTGCTGCTGTTGCTGCTGTGGTCAGATCACCCATCATCCTTGTTGCTGTTATGGCCCCCTGTTCTGAGTGTCAGACACAATCCTGAAGCGTTGTGGCTGAGCTGAAGGTCCTGCCACAGTGGTCTTCCTCTTCTTCTCTGCCTGACGAGCTGTGGTACAATCCTCCTGGGAAATGGCTATGTTGACTAACTCGTTATAGCTATTGGCCCTGACTGTGTTGAGACGGTCACGGAGCTTAGTGCTGAGCCCCCTCCTGAACCTGTCCCTCTTCTTCTCGTCCGTGTCTGCATGATACCCGGCATACAGGCACAGGTCATTAAAGGCCTGAGCATACTGTAACACTGTCCGGTTTCCTTGAGTGAGTGCCAGAAACTCGTTGAGCTTTCGGTCCATAATGCCTGCTGGTATATGGTGCCCCCTGAAAGCTGCCTTAAACTCTCTCCAATCCACTTCATGGTCAACTGGTTGCATAGCAAGGTAGTGGTCCCACCATGTCCGCGCAGGTCCGCGAAGCTACTGGGTGGCGAACCTGACCTTAGTCACTTCTGAACAAACTCCATTGAGTAGCAGGAATTTGGATTCCACTACCCTCAGCCATACATCAGCATCAAGTGAGTCCTCTGCCCTGGTGAACAATGGTGGATGAGTACTGAGGAACTCCTGGTAAGTAGCTGCGGCCGGGTGATGCTGATGGTCACCACCACCATAGTGCTGAGGTGGCGGCTGACGCTGAGCTAGCTGTCTCAAGATCTCGTTCTGCTGAGCCATCAGCTCCTGCAGAGTAGGAGGTGGTGGCGGTGGTGGAGGAATGCGCTCATTCTGTCCACGACGCGCTCTTCCCGCCATCTGGAAAAATCATATATATATATATATTCTCAATATCACATTTTTAAGGTTCAAGGGTCAATCATGGTGAAAGAGTCAAAAGGGTGAAACCAATTTATATTGCATAATCATAAAAGATTTCCACATTGCCCCTACTTTCCTCTTAAATTAAGACTAACAGCATTCACCAACCATGCTTCCAAAAGAGTTTATCACGATTACATCAATACCCAAAAAGACTCAACTCTATCTAGCCTAGTACCCCAAGGGTGCAAAAGCTAAGCTAGCTTCGAGGAGTCCTGTCCTCACAGACTTCTAACTCTATTCTTGCGACCTAGTGAGCAAACGAGGCAACACTCGACTCGAGGGAAGGTGGTCTCCCTGAGCCAGCAGTGTCCAAGCTGGAGGCAGGTTCCTCTCCTCCCTCGATGTCGACATCCTCGTTGGCCTCCAGGTCTTGGAGCTCCTGGTGGTGCATATCCAGGTGCTGATTAGCCTCTGCAAGCTGCTGCTGGGTGTTGATCAACTGATCCTCGAGGACCTCGATGGTGTTCTCCCTCGTTCCCACCAGCTCCTCGAGTTCGTGAATCTCATCTAACAACTGCTCCACTTGTAGATCTTTTTCTACCATCTCAGTGGACAAGTCAACCACAAGCTCCTCTCTATTATCCAAAGTGATCTTAGTAGCCTCCAGTAGTGCCATCAGATGAGACATGGCCTCTCCTCGCATCACCTGCAGACGATACAGGGCATTCATGCACCGCACCGTCAAGTGAGTAGTCTGGCCTGGGTAGATAGCCCAAATATCCTTGGCATGCTCCACTCGATCCTTCCACATTGGGTCGTCCTCCCTTTCTGCGGGGAACAAACCAATGGGGTGAGTGGACAGCTCCAAGGGGTGGAATCCACAAAAGGTGGTCAGCCCGTGAAGAGCAACCGCCTCGATAGTATCCTCAGCCCGGTATCCAAAAGACTCAGAGTCCAGCGAACGCCAGCCTGGCTGCAGGGGATGAGGCTCCAGGGTCATCCTCACCCTACAGCGGGGCACTCGGTGCTTCTCGAATAACTGCACCGCATACTGCGGAGGCATCATGTAACCAGCTCCCTGAAGTACCTCCCACAAGATGCGGGGAAAACCCTCTCAAGCCAGACCGTCAGTGTGGGACTATGCATTCCCTTCGTCTGAGGATCCGTGAGAAGTCATCTGTGTACGGTTAAGTGTAAGTAAAAAAAAGAATTATAAAAAGAAAAAGGGATCACAACTCAGCCTCTCTATAATTATGACAATGGGACTGGGGTACTTAGTTTGCCATAAATTTGTATCAAAGTTCTTACCCAATTATCCATTAGTTTAATTAAGGATGCATGCATGCTCGTCCTGAACGTCCTCACATCAACTTAGAGGGAATAGGGAGGAACTCCCATCCCGGAAAGTAGCCGGTAAGGCTTACTCATATAGCCACCTAGCTACCCCTCTATTATTCTAAGGCTTCACGTCCTAGGTCTATCCTTATCGTCCTGACGATCTATCCAACGCTTGTTTCTAACCAGTTTTACTTTGAAAAAAAAGGATGGTATTTATAGTTTATTGATTCCTCTGTGGTGGTACAAGCTCCGATACCAGCTGTGGCGGAACTGCCCGAATTATTCCAACTTAAGTGCCTAAGTCCCGCCTTAGAGGCTAGACCACACTTAAATGGGAATAACCTGCCAATCCCTCGGATCTAGTCCGATGAGGCCACTGACAGGATCAAGTACCACAGTCTCACTCGATGGTGAGTCACAGAGCAAATACAATAAAGCATAAAACCATAAATTAAAGAGTATTAAACTTATTACATCATCATCGGAGTTTTAACAAAAGTAGTCATCATTGTTCGAAGTGCAGCGGAATAAAACTAACGATAAATAAATAGAGAGATGGGGAAGCCTATCCCATCACTCCTCATGCTCCTCCTCAACCGAGGCAGGGTCCCACTCGACTGTCCAACCCGGTGGCAAGGTGGACGGCCAAGTCACTCCAGCAACCATGTCCTCCACAGAACCTGTAAAAATTATGCCACAAGCAAGGCTGAGTATACTAATACTCAGCTAGACTTACCCGGTGTGAGGAGTCTACTCCTCTACCTCTAGACATGCATCTGTTTGGCTGTGGGTTCGGTTGCCAAAAGCACTAGCTGAGTTTATAAATCAAGTTTTAGCTTTGTCAAATTTTAGTGTGAGTCTCTTAAGACTAGATGTGTACTATCTACTCATTCATGGTAGCAAGCAAAATTTAGAAATCAACATCTTTTGTCACATCATCACATTTCCACTTGTTACTCAATGCAGTACAATGGATCAAGCAGTCTCATTAGCTGCGAGAAGCAGACAATTCGAATCGAGTTTTTATCCTTGCAAGGTAAACCTAAACACACGACGTGGCGAGGCACTCCGTCCCCACACACATCAACCGTCCCTATCGATTCCCCGTCAGCAGAGAGGGGCTCACCGCCTTGGCGTACAATGCCTCACTGACCCCGACTGCCGTCGTGAAGTGACCGCACTTGTACCCACCATAACTGGAATGGGAGACCACGTCTCAGGTAGCGTGAGGAGGGCAATCTACTGCCAGGTTCAATCAGGTACTAGGCTTACCGATTTACCATATTTCTCGGCATATGTTTAGTACGTTCAAACGCTTGACACAGGTATCCGCACGTTAAATCCTTATTCCAATTTCATCTCGTAGACATCGCAACCCCCCATGGGTCCGAGTCCATAGACCCTTATCATCCTGTTATCAAGGTGGATACAATCAATTTTCCTGACCTCGCGCGAGTGCTAGAAAAATCACTCGACTTCTACCAAGATCCCTATTTAGCAAAGCAGCTACTCGACCTAGCATACTAGTATCCATTTCAACAAGGGTTCCTGAGTTCATGCAACTAGGGTTTCAACCAACTCCTACACTTAAGTGCACAATACAAGCCTACAAACATTAAGTGTAGTAAAATATCATATAGAACAGGTTATGCATAAAACCGGGGCTTGCCTTCCAAAGCTGGGGCAGGTAGATCCTCTAGGGCAGGCTCTGGTGCTGGATCCGGGGCTACCTCCTGAGTGACTCCTTGCTCAGGCATGAGGACGTACTCTCCGTCGGCGAGGTTGCAATCTATCGAATGCAATGAATAAGAATATGTATGCCATGATTATGCAGGATTTAATAATCATTATGCTAAGTGAAGAAAAACTAAGTTAGTTAGTAATTTAGGGTTTCCTGGTTGTACGTGGCTCTTAGTGGTTTATGCTTACCCATTTAGGTTTAGGTTTTACCTAAGGATAAGCACAGTGGATTGAAACTTGGATTTCCCTTAGATGTTTTAGTAGCTATTTAAGGGGTTTTGCTGGTTGGGTTAGGGTAACAGTAATCTCCACTATTAATTTCCCTTTTTCATTTTCTATTTATGAATTCTAGTGTGAGTTGAACTACAACAGTGGTTTAACTTCTTCCAAAAATTCTATAAAAATTACAGTGGGTTACTAGTTGTTACTGTAATTTGTCCTATAAATTTGAGGTGGTTATTGATTCAGATACTACTTGTGCAAAATTAACAAGGATAAGTTTTGAAAGGGCACTTTACACTATAGCTATGATTTAATTGAGGTTTCTGTACCAAATTTTATTTTTGTCCAGACACATAGGTGATATTAGGCCTTTGTGTTAAAAATCACAGAAAAAGGTATACTGGATATTTAGTTGTGAATTTCTAAAGTTTTATGCCAAAAAGGTGCTTATAACTAACTTGTTATTTGAAAAATATCAAACAACAGATTTCATATTTTTCCTATGTTCATAATAACAAAACATTAGTTATCCCAAGGTTTGGGGTGTTTTCTCTTTGGGGTTATTTTTCTAGGGTTTTTCTAAGTTTTCCTTGTTTCCCTAAAATAAAAGGTATCTCATTTATTTTGTACTAAACAAGGGTATAATAAATTTTTCTAGTGAACTATACTGAATAAGTGAACTAACAAAAATGTGGGTGCTCCCTGGTTCTTTATTTAAACCACCTTTAATATTTTCTCTAACTTTAGGCTAAAAAAAGGATTTAACTGGTAAATTCTATCTCAACTTAGTTTACTGAAGGGTTTATTATTTTTGTATATGTTAGGAAGTGATCAAGTACTTCTCTTAATTTTCTTAACCCCAGTCAAATAGTGCAACTATTTTTCCTTATTTCTTTTAGCTTTTGACCAGATAACCATTTAAATCAAAACCTTAAAGTTTTCTGTAACACTTAGGGGTTTTATATTTTTCCTAAGTAGTTTACTTTATTTAGGATCTGGTAAAATTGGTTTGACTCGATTTGGGTGAACCAAACTGAAGTTATGAATTTTCCAAGTTCTGTTTGGATTTAAATCAGAATTTTTAAAAGGTTTCCTGGAAAACTACTTTGCACCGGAGACCCTGGGTTCCTCCTAAATCAATCCATTCATTTCTACCCATGTGCTACTATTCCCCTGAGTCACTAACAGCGCACAAAACCCCCTGGCCTTTCTTTCTTCTTCCCTGAGGTCCTTCCCCTAATGTAAACAGTACCCGCAGGAAAGAAAAGGGCAGCGCGGCTTACCGGCGGTGAGAGAGGGCCGGCGAGGGGCGGGGTTGGCTTCGAGAGGTTCTGGCGATCACAGCGAGGTACGGCTCGACGGCGGTGGTGGCCAGAATCAGCCGGACCACATGCGCAGGCAGGTGATCTCATCGGCGGCGGGTGTTCCGGCTGAACCACGGCGATCTAGTTCAATTAAATGGCACGATGAGCTCCACGGGATGACGTAGAGGCTATGTGCACAAGGAATCGAAGAATGGGGCAGAGATTTACCCGGTCTACGTTCACCGGCGGTCGGGTGAAGTCCAGCGACCGTGGACTGGCTTCTCCGGTGAGGCAAAGTCTGATTCCTTGCTCGGGGAGCTTCACCGAGGCATGCACGGTCTCTTCCGAGGGTCGGGCGTGGCTGGGAAGGGATCTGTTGGCCAGTCTACGGTGGTGGGGGATCGGGTCGCCGCGGGCACGCCGTTTGCAGGGCAACGCCGGTGGTTTCTGGCTCCGGTGAGGTCGAGCGTGCGTGAAGGACTACAGTCGACGCCTGAGGGGGCTTTATAGGCGCGGGCGCGAGCAGGGGACACGGGCACGGCTCAGCGCGGCGCGGAGCGCGCAGGGTCGGGCACGGGCATGCTCTGGCGCGCTCAGAGCTCGTCGAACACGTGGAAGTGTTCTTCTGCCCGTGTTCAATAGCTCGCCGAGATCGCAAGCTTGCGAATCTTGGCAAAAATCCGGCGCAGGCCTCCTCCTGGCACCTAGGGCTATCTCTTATGTGTGAGTCCCCATGGCAGATATGCCCTAGGTAGGGAGATATGCGGACGCCAAATCTGGCTTGTCCCACTGCCCAACTCGCGACAAAAGCCATGCCAAATCATGTCAAACGTCTAGGGCTCGGTTTCAACTTTTTCCAGTGGGTGCCACATTTTTGGTATACAACTTAGGTGGTATGCCACATTTTTGGTATACAACTTAGGTGGTTTTGGTGCCATCTACTAAGTGAACATGGTGGATCTTTAGATTAGGTGTAAAATGTGACTTAGAGAGAATTAGAGAGCTCTAGCTCTCTCTCCACTTAAGGAACGGATTTGGGGTTCTTTAAGGGGTCTTTTTGCAATGTTTCCTCTCTGTATTTTGTAGATTAACATGTTACTTAAACTTTGGCCAAAGGTTAAATCATGATTTGCACAGTTGCTTAACCTTCCCCCCCCCCTTCAACCAGGGTTTTAGGAGTTAAGGGCTCAAGAAGGGTCTAGGGTTTACTCCTCTCTTGCCCAAGGTGATAATTGCATAAAGGCTTGGGTAATGCTTTTAGTCATTAACATTCTTGGTTCAAACATGGTCCCCAAGGTTTTATGCTCTTCTCTTCAAGTTTCTTCCACATGTGATCACAGTCAATAGTGCATAGATGTGCCATGGCCATAGTAACACCTGGGGTGTTACAGTATCTCCCCCTTGCTTTAACCGGATAAATTCTTCTTGCTTCATATGGAGCACTCCTTCTGGAACATAGTGCTCACAGAAGGCCAGCTTAAATTCTTCCCAGGTGATCTGATGTCCAGCCAATTGAACTGCTACAAAATTTGCCCACCATGTACTGGCAGGCCTCTCAGTTGTTGGGCAGCAAACAACGGCTTCTGTGTCTCTATGCAACGGACTAGTCCAAACTTCTGCTCCATTACTCTTATCCACTCATCAGCTACAAGAGGGTCTTCTGCTTTAACAAAGAGCGGGGGACGTGTCTAAGAGAATTCCAGATACGAGGTTTCACGTGGTCCTTGTGAAGGAATTCTCCTGCCATGCTGCTAGAACTGATTACCCACCATATCGCGCAAGTGATAGCACCTAGAGGGGGGGTGAATAGGTGATCCTGTAACACTTGAAACTTAAGCCACAAAAACTTGGTTAAGTGTTAGCACAATAATCGCCAAGTGGCTAGAGAGGAGTCTTCAACAAAACACAATAACCACAAAGATATCAATCACAGAGATGGCACGGTGGTTATCCCGTGGTTCGGCCAAGACCAACGCTTGCCTACTCCACGTTGTGGCGTCCCAACGGACGAGGGTTGCAATCAACCCCTCTCAAGCGGTCCAAAGACCCACTTGAATACCACGGTGTTTTGCTTGCTTTTCTTAATCCCGTTCGCGAGGAATCTCCACAACTTGGAGCCTCTCGCCCTTACACTTGAAGTTCACAAAGAAGCACGGAGTAAGGGAGGGATTAGCAACTCACACAAGACACAAAGATCACAGCAAATACGCACACACAAGACCCAGACTTAAGCTCAAAAGACTAGCACACTAGAACGGAGCTCAAATCACTAGAATGTCGAACAAGTGCGCAAGAATGGAGTGTGAGTGATCAAGAGTGCTCAAGGAATGCTTGGTGTACTCCTCCATGCGCCTAGGGGTCCCTTTTATAGCCCCAAGGCCGCTAGGAACCGTTGAGAGCAATCCTGGAAGGCAGATCTTGCCTTCTGTCGACTGGCGCACCGGACAGTCCGGTGCAGATATCCTTCCTTATTTGGTGAAGCCGACCGTTGGAGTCTGAGAGCCGTTGGCGCACCGGACACTATCCGGTGCACACCGAACAGTCCGGTGCACCAATGTGACCGTTGGCTCGGCCACACGTCACGTGCGGAATCCTCGGTCGACCGTTGTCCCGGCTGACTGTTGACTCACCGGACAGTCTGGTGCACCACCGGACAGACCGGTGAATTTTAGCCGTACGCCGTTAATCATCTCCCGAGAGCGACGAGTTCGCCTGTGAACGGCTCACCGGACAGTCTGGTGCACCACCGGACAGACCGGTGAATTATAGTCGTACACCACCGTCGAAGTCCCGAGAGCAGCCTGTTCGCCAGAGCCAGCCTGGCGCACCGGACACTGTCCGGTGCACCACCGGACACTGTCCGGTGCACTCAGACTGAGCAAACTTTGGCTGAACAAAGCCATCTCATTTCCAATTAAATTTCTCCTGTTTCCAGCACTTAGACACAATACATTAGTCCATAAAACAATGTACTAAGTCTAGAAACATACCTTTTGACATGATTTGCACTTTGTCCACCACTTTGCATAGATTAGCACAAAAGCACTTGTGTTGGCACTTAATCACCAAAATACTTAGAAATGGCCCAAGGACACATTTCCCTTTCAATCTCCCCCTTTTTGGTGATTTATGCCAACACAACATAAAGTGACTAGAACAAGTGCAATATCAATGCAAATGAAAACTCAAAGTTGTTTTGAATCAAATTTGACATATATGGATCACTCTTTGCCACCACTTGGTTTGTTTTTGCAAATCAAACTCAATTTCCTATCTCTAAGTCAAATCCACTTGTAGAGACATAAAGAGAGGTATTCCAAAAGAAATTGATCAAGGATTTCAAAAACTCCCCCTTTTTCCCATAATCAACACTTCTCCCCACAAGAGGCCAACTTTTGACATAAGAGACAAGAGTTTTGACAAACCAAAAGCTCTATTCTACTATTTTCAAAATTTCTCAAGTGGTAGCTGATCCATTTATTGCTTTGGCCTTTATTTTCTCCCCCTTTGGCATCAAGCACCAAAACGGGATCAATCTTGGCCCTTAAACCCCATTGCCTCACCAAAATCTTCAAATAAGAACACAAAGGCAATAAGAGTACGTGAGATGAACTTGGAATAAGTTACCCTCTCATCGGAGTGCAGTGGAAGTCTTTCATGGTCCAAGTCCACCTTTTCCCTTTCAAACCTCCTTTGAGACTAAATCAAGCAAACTCAAGCAAACGGTTAGTCTCAAAGGGTCAAGTTGTAACACAACTCCCCCTAAATATGTGCATCACTTGCAAAAGGACTTGTGAGGTCCGGGGAGTGATTGTACAACTTGAGCACCACAGTAAGCAACAAAAATGCATAAGGAACATGATCAAAGGCATAAATACATGTATGCTATGAATCAATCCAAGTTCCGCGAATCTAGGACATTTAGCTCACTACGCAGCCTGCAAAAGGTCTTCTCATCTAGAGGCTTGGTAAAGATATCGGCTAGCTAGTTTTCGGTGCTAACATAAAACACTTCGATATCTCCCTTTTGCTGGTGGTCTCTCAAAAATTGATGCAGGATGTCAATGTGCTTTGTGCGGCTGTGCTCAACAGGATTTTCCGCTATTCGGATAGCACTCTCATTATCACATAGGAGTGGGACTTTGCTCAGATTGTAGCCAAAGTCCCGAAGGGTTTGCCTCATCCAGAGTAGTTGCGCGCAACACTGTCCTGCGGCAACATACTCGGCCTCAGCGGTGGATAGGGCAACGGAAGTTTGTTTCTTAGAGTTCCACGACACCAGGGACCTTCCTAAGAATTGGCACGTCCCTGATGTACTCTTCCTATCGACCTTACATCCAGCATAGTCGGAATCTGAGTATCCAATCAAGTCAAAGTTAGACCCCTTTGGGTACCAGATCCCGAAGCAAGGCGTAGCGACTAAATATCTAAGAATTCGCTTCATGGCCACTAAGTGACACTCCTTTGGATCGGATTGAAATCTAGCACACATGCATACTCTTATGATGTGTATGCTCTCACTCTTATTATTATGGTACACGTTCTTTCTGTCAAAGATTACTGAGTATAACTAACCATTCTTTCTATTGACAGAAACTTCAAAACAAACTACTCTCACAAAACTTGTAGGGTTGTCATCAATCACCAAAAAGGGGGAGATTGAAAGCATCTAGGCCCCTGGTTGGTTTTAGTGATTAATGACAACGTAATATTATATGTGACTAACGTGTGTTTTGCAGAGACAAATGGTAAGTTAGGTCGCATGACAGGTAGAAGTACTACAACAGTGAAAACAATCCCGGAGATAAGAACTCGAAGCGACGGCTAAAACGACGAAACAAAAGGTGAAGGTCTACGGAGTCCGAGTGTCAAGGAGATGTGGACACTCGCATTTTAGTTAGGTCTTTTATTCTCTTTTAGCCGTACTATAAAGAGGGGTTGTCGATGAGTAGTTTGACCAAGAGAGTTCTAGTGTAGTGTTGGTGCACAATCACACTCATACACAGTGCTAGGTGTCACTCTAGAACTCACACTCAAGTTAGAACGAAAACCGATTTGAAAATCAGCTGAAAAACAAGAGTTAGTGTTTCTGGTGTTGGGGCACCGGACTGTCCGGTGTGCACCGGACTGTCCGGTGCACCCTCTGCCAGGTGGGGCCAGGCTGGTCCGCGGCAGAGGCTTTCCCGTCCGCAGAAACCCGAGAGCGCAGCTTTCAGAGTTGAATTTTAGTGGCACACCGGACACCGCACCGGACTGTCCGGTGTGCACCGGACAGTGAACTGTTCACTGTCCGGTGCGCCATGAGTCCAACGGCTATCTGTCAGAACTAGCCGTTGGAAACGACCGTTGGCGCACCGGTGGCGCACCGGACTGTCCGGTGCGCCATCGCGCAGTGAAATGCCTGTAACGGCTAGTTGGTGGGTGAGGGCTATTTATACCCCCTCCACCCACCATATTCAATGACTTGCACTCCACATTTATTCCAGCACATTTATAGAGCTTTGCAAGCACCAAAAGCCTAGTGAGGAGATTAGAGAATCATAATCCGCGTTTGTTCCTCATTAGCGCTAGTGAGAGCCACCTAGAGCACACACCACTTGCATTAGGCTTCTCTTGGTCAAGCGAAAGTCTACGGCTTGTTACTCTTGGTGATCGGCATCACCTAGACGGCTTGGTGGCGTTGGGAGCTCGGTGATCACCGTGAAGATCTTGTTGGTGACCCGACTCAAGTTTGTAAGCGGTCTCGAGGGATCCACCGCACCGGAGTGGCAAAGGATCATCTCGTAGTGAGCACTTGGTTCTTGCGAGGACCAAGGGGGAGCGATACCCTTGCGCGGGTGCTCCAACGAGGACTAGTGGAGAGTGCCGACTCTTCGATACCTCGGGAAAAATTGGAGGAGTCTTCTAAACTTTGCTTTACATTCCGCACTTAATTCAAGCACTTTACATTGTGTATTTGTTTAGCAAGTATTTGAAGTATTATCTTAGCTTTGTTGCATTTCTAGTATTATATTCTTAGTGCTAGTTGTTGGGGTGAAGTTGGGCTCTTGCTTATCTCTTGCTTAGGTTTTAATTAGTGTTGATTTTTAGAAAAGCCCAATTCACCCCCCCTCTTGGGCATCGTGATCCTTTCAATTGGTATCAGAGCCTTGTTGCTCATAGATTAGCTTAACCGCTAGAGTTACGATGTCCGGTGGGGATGGACCTCCTCCCGTTTTTGATGGTGACGATTTTCCTTATTGGAAAATTCGTATGGAAGCATACTTAGAGGCTATAGACATTGGTGTCTATAAAGCCGCCACACAAGGGTTCCCCGAACCTAGAGATCCCACAAATCTTGTAGGTGATGAGTTCAATTATGAGAAATGGAATGCTAAGGCCAAAAACACCCTTTTTAGAGGCCTTTGCAAAGATGTGTTCAATAGAGTAAGAAATCATAAAAATGCTCATGATTTGTGGATGGACATTTGTGCTCTACACGAAGGAACTAGAAGTGAACGTGAGGAAAGATATCACATAGCCATGCGAAAGTTAAATTCTTTTGAAATGCTTACTAATGAAAATGCAAATGCTATGTACTCACGACTTAATATTCTTGTAGAGGAAGTTAATGGATTGGGGCTTACTCAAATCTCACAACCGGATGTTGTGAGGAAGATTCTCAGTGTCCTCCCAATAGACAAATATGGACACATTGTCACTGTGCTACATCAAATGGATCTTTCAGTTACCACACCTACACAAATTTTGGGAAAGATCAATGCCCATGAAATGTACATGCACATCAATGACAAATAAGAATCATCTTCCAAGAAAAAGGATTTGGCTCTCAAAGCAAATCATGAAAGAAAAGGAAAAGCAAAAATACAAGTTGAGGAAGAATCCTCAAGTGATGATGACCTTGATGCAAACATTGCCTTGATGGTAAGGAAGACCACCAAGATGTTGAAGAAGCTAAATAGAGAAGGCATCAAATTTGATTCAAGAAAGAAGAAGTTCTTTTCCAACAAAAGAAAGCCCATTTCTGAGATGGACTGCTACAACTGTGGTGAGCTTGGTCATCTTGCTCATCAATGCAACAAGCCCAAGAAGAACAAGTTCAAGGGCAAGAAAGAAGATGACAGCGATGATGAAAAGAAGGAAAAGAAATTCTTCAAAAGGAAGGATGGAAAGCAAAAGAAGTTTCGCAAGAAGAAGAATGGAAAGGCATATATTGTTGGCGACTGGCTCACCGACATCGAATCATCAAGTGGGTCTTCTTCAAGTGAAGAAGAAAATGATGAAAAAGTTGCCGCCATCGCCGGGGACTTCTCTTCACCACCACCATCGCCATCATCCACTTATCACCTATGCCTCATGGCTAGGGGTGAACGGAAGGTACAAAATGATATTAATATTGCTGATGATAGTGATAGTGATAGTGATGAAGAATTTGCTTCACCTTCATATGATGAGTTAGCTGACTTACTTAAAGAATATACTCAAATCATTAGAAAGTCAAAAGCTAAATGTGATAGGCTGAAAAATGAAAATGAATCTTTAAATGCCAAGTATGACATAGTTATAAAGGCTAGTGATGAAATAAAAGAAGAAAATAAAACTATGTCATCAACTGTAAATGAGCTCACAAACTCCCTAAAAGATGCTAAAGAAAAATATGACAAATTAAATAAAGCTAATAGGGAGTTGCAAAATAGACTAGTAAAGATCGAGGAAGACTATACTCAAATTAAATTTGATCATGACAACCTTCTTGTTGAAAATGAACTTTTATCTTGCAAAACACATGAGGCTATTAACCCTGTTGTTAAGCTTGATGTAGCAACCTCATGTGATGATTTGACTCAAGAAGAGCAAACTAGTCTACATGCTGAATTGACTGAAAAAGTTGAAGTCCTGACTTTAGACAACCAAAAATTGAAGAATTACTTGACTGATGACTAGAGGAAAAGTTGCTATTGAGAACAATGATTTCAACAATGAGTTGGTAGTGGATAATCAAAGGCTTAAGAATGAGGTCAAGAAACTAAAAAGTGAAAATGAACATCTTGCAACAAGTGTGCAAAAGTTCAACAAGGGTCAATACCTCCAAAATGAGCTGCTTATGAACACTGTTATGAAAAATAACAAGAGTGGTATTGGATACAATGCTTTTGTGCAAAAGAAAGCTACCACTCAATACAAGCCAAAGCAGACTCACAAGCCTATCAAATGCTTTGAGTGTGGAAATGAAGGTCACTTTGCCCACAACTGCAAAGCCAAACCACCAACTCCCTTGCCTAAGCACTCAAGACCATTTGCTTTCAATGCTCACTATGTTCTAAGAAAGGTTGCAAATGGAAAGGTTAAGGTTACATTCCTAGGTCCACCAAACAAGAATAGACCTAGACAAATCTGGGTGGCAAAGTCCTTAATTGAGAGAGTCACTGGTCCTATGCAATATAGGGCCCTCAAAACTCAAGCTTGAATTGTCTATGAATGTAGGTGAACTACAAGACCGGTGGGAGTCATTGGGTTATTGACAGTGGATGCACACAACATATGACAGGCAACCCACGGATGTTCACCTCACTAGATGAAAATGTTGATGGACAAGATAAAATCACATTTGGAGACAATTCAAAAGGAAAAGTGCAAGGACTTGGCAAGGTGGCAATCTCAAATGATTTATCAATATCAAATGTTCTCTTAGTTGCACCTTTGAGCTTCAATTTATTATCAGTGGGTCAACTCTGTGATCTTGGACTTCAATGCTTATTCACTCCAACAGAGGTTATTGTAACAAAGATGGATGATGAATCAATGGTATTCAAGGGATTTAGATACAACAACCTCTACTTAGTGGATTTCACTTCAGAAGATGCAGACTTAAGAACTTGCCTCTTCACCAAAGCTTCTCTTGGATGGCTTTGGCATAGGAGGCTTGCACATGTTGGGATGAGCACACTCAAGAAGGTATTAAAGAAAGATATGGTTAGAGGATTAAAGGATGTGGTGTTTGAAAAAGACAAGCCATGCAGTGCATGTCAAGCTGGAAAGCAAGTTGCTAATACACATCCCAATAAAGCTTTCATGTCAACATCAAGGCCACTGGAACTACTTCATATGGATTTGTTTGGACCTACAAATTATGTTAGTGCCGGTGGCAACCTCTACTGTCTAGTGATTGTTGATGACTTCTCAAGATACACTTGGGTGTTCTTTCTCCATGACAAATCTGAAGTTGCATCTATATTCAAGAAGTTTGCCAAGAAAGCACAAAATGAATTTGATTGCAAGATTAAGAAAATTAGAAGTGACAATGGCAAAGAATTTGACAACACCAACATTCATGAGTACTGTGATGAAATTGGGATCAAGCATGAAGTATCTGCCACATACACACCTCAACAAAATGGAGTTGTTGAAAGGAAAAACAGGACCTTGATCACTCTTGCAAGAACAATGATTGATGAGTATAACACACCGGAGAGGTTTTGGGCCGAAGCTGTCAACACTGCTTGTTATGCATCAAACAGGCTATTTCCTCACCGGCTACTTGAGAAGACTCCTTATGAACTGCTAAATGGGAAAAAGCCAGACGTCTCCTTCTTCCGGGTGTTTGGGTGCAAATGCTACATCTACAAGAAACGCCATCACCTAGGGAAGTTTCAAAGACGTTGTGATATTGGTTTTCTTTTGGGTTATTCATTAAAGTCCAAAGCATATCGAGTATTCAACCATGCCACTGGTATGGTAGAAGAAACATATGATGTGGAATTTGATGAGACTAATGGCTCCCAAGGAGCACTTGAAAATCTTGATGATGTAGGTGATGAGCCACTAAGGGAAGCAATGAAGAACATGCCTATTGGAGCTATCAAACCAAAAGAAGATGAAGAAGAAGTGCAAATCATTGACAGGCCTTCTTCATCAAATGTACCACAAGATGATGAAAAAGATGAGAGGCATGCAAATGAAGATACATTTATCTCTCATGAACAAGCAAGGGTACAAGCCGAAGATGTTGATGCTCCAGGATCTTCTTCCCAAGTGGTTAACAGGAGAAACTCATCACTACTTCAAGCTCATCCTCAAAACCAAATCATCGGGAGTCCTTCACAAGGGGTTATTACTCGATCACATAGACATGCTTCTTTTATTGAACATCACTCTTTTGTTTCTTGTGTTGAGCCTACTTGTATAGATGAGGCGCTACAGGATCCGGACTGGGTGAATGCCATGCATGAAGAACTTAACAACTTCACCCGTAACGAAGTTTGGACCCTGGAGAAGCCTCCACAAGATGCAAGAATCATTGGAACAAAGTGGGTGTTCAGAAACAAACAAGATGATCAAGGTGTAATTGTAAGAAACAAGGCAAGACTTGTCGCGAAGGGATTCTCTCAAGTTGAAGGCTTAGATTTTGGAGAGACCTTTGCACCGGTTGCTCGACTGGAAGCCATCCGTATCCTACTTGCATATGCATCATGCTATGATATAAAACTTTATCAAATGGATGTAAAAAGTGCATTTTTAAATGGCTTCATAAATGAACTTGTATATGTTGAGCAACCGCCTGGATTTGAAGACCCTAGATATCCTAACCATGCTTATAGGTTGTCCAAGGCGCTATATGGACTAAAGCAGGCTCCAAGGGCTTGGTATGAGCGCCTTCGCAACTTCCTCATCGAAAAGGGCTTCAAGATCGGGACCGTCGACACAACTCTCTTCACAAAGAAACATAACGGTGATATTTTCATTTGTCAAGTATATGTTGATGATATAATCTTTGGCTCGACAAATGACTATCATTGCAAGGAATTTGGTGAGTTGATGTCGAAGGAGTTTGAGATGTCAATGACTGGTGAGCTAACGTACTTCCTCGGCTTTCAAGTCAAGCAAATGAAAGATGGTAACTTTCTCTCACAAGAGAAGTATACCAAAGACTTGTTGAAAAGGTTCAACATGGAGAAGTGCAAACCAATCAAGACCCCCATGCCTACAAATGGACATCTCGACTTAGATGAGGGAGGTAACCCGGTTAATCAAACTCTCTACCGTTCTATGATTGGTAGTTTATTATACCTTACCGCATCTAGGCCCGATATTATGTTTAGTGTCTGCATGTGTGCTAGATTTCAATCTAATCCTAAGAAAGCTCATCTTCGCGCTGTTAAGAGAATTCTTAGGTATCTCAGGCACACCACAAGCGTTGGTCTGTGGTATCCCAAAGGAGCTACTTTTGATTTAATTGGCTATTCTGATTCGGATTATGTCGGTTGCAAAATTGATAGGAAAAGTACTTCTGGGGGATGCCATCTGCTTGGCAGATCACTAGTTTCATGGACATCCAAAAAGCAAAACAGTGTTGCCTTGTCAACTGCCGAAGCGGAATACATTGCCGCGGGTGCTTGTTGCACACAGATTTTATACATGAAACAAACCCTTCTAGACTATGGCATAGTTCTAGATAAGGTACCTTTGTTGTGTGACAATGAGAGTGCTGTTAAAATTGCTAATAATCCTGTTCAACACTCTCGCACCAAGCATATTGATATCCGTCATCACTTCCTTAGAGATCATGTTGCTAAAGGAGATATCATTTTAGAAGGAGTGAGGTCGGAAGATCAATTAGCGGATATTTTCACTAAGCCACTTGATAAGACCCGCTTTTGCATGTTGAGGAATGAACTAAATATTCTTGATCTCAGAAATTTTATGTAAAATATCAAATGGTGTTGTCAAGCCTGTATTGCATGTTTAAATTCCTTGTATTGCATCTAGGGCTTGTCTAACCTAGTTAAGATAACCGCCAACAAAGCGAGTGAAAAAGCTTAACTCGGGTCAAACTTGACAAGTCTTAGTTTTTAAGCTTTTAGCACTTGAATTCTTACTTTTTTTTGCAATTATTGGTTCTTGAAATATGCATGAGGTACTGCACTTAGGGGGAGTATTCAAAACTCAAATCTCTTATAAAAACCCCTTAGTGTAAACCAAAATGCAAATTTCACCATTTGCCTATTTTTCTCTAAAAATTATCTAGCCTATGGCAAAATATTTTGAAAAGTATATGAGGGTGCCAATACCTGTCCCAACAAGTGTTATTTTGTGTGATTATAAGTTGGGATTTGGTTTGGTTGGGAGTTAGATAGAAATTAAAAATTTTCCAAACTCTCCTCTGTCTGGGCTCACCGGACAGTCCGGTGTGCACCGGACACTGCACTGTGCAATGTCCGGTGCACCGGCAGCCGCGCGCTATAAATCAGATTTCCTGTGCGCTGTCCGGTGCGCCCATCTCACGTTTTAAAAAAAGGCCTCCAGCCCGAGACCGAGCCAGAGGCTCATTTCTCCAGCCCGCAACCTTCTCTCTGTCTCTCTGGCGTCTCCCTCTCCTCCGCCGGCGACCTTCCCCCCACCGGCGGCCATCATCTCCGACTGTGCTCCGGCGACACCGTGCCCCTCTCCTTCCCCCCTCAGGTGGGCAGCTCTGGCTCCCTCTCCCTCCTCTCTATTTCTTTTGAGCAGAGCCCCTCCATTCCACCCCTTTTCCACCTTTTGTGAAATTCTCCAATTCCTGTGAATCCCAGTGACTCCAATTGGTGGAATGTGTTCTTTTGTGTGCCTTGAACACTCCTGCAGGTTATTAGCTCCTTCGGGAGGGTTTTCCAACCTCAAATGGCCGTTTCACCAAAACCCTAGCTCCCCGCACGCCACATGCTCGGTGAAATGTCCAAACCAGCCAAAAATGCTCCAATTGAACCCAAATTTTTCAGGCACCTTCACAACACTTCCAGTAACCTACTTGCCAAATTTCACGCCAATCCGAGATTCCAGGCTTAAATTTCACTCAATTCCTCATTTCGAGCGATCGTTTCCGAGCCGAGTGCCCTAATCCCTTTTTCTTCGCCTAAATTCAAACCAAGCACACACTTCACTCATATTCACCTACATAAACCTACTCGTGAAGTATCGACTCAATTCCATATCGTTTTGTGCCTCAATTCAAATTCCAAACATCCTATGACACTATTTATCCTTCGAACGTCGTTTTCACGTCGTTTGACTTCTCGATCGTCTCGTCTCGTGTTTTCTGTGCCATATCTCTCTGTGTATGTATTAATTCACATTTCATATGCTTATGACTATGTGACTAATGCGTGCTCACCTCTTCTGTCATTTCAGTGACCTTGTTTGACCGTGTGCCGTCTCCCGTCCTGCCTGGATCGTCACCTCTCGTGTGAGCTTTCCAGGTAGTCATCTCATTCCTTGCTCAATCTATCGGTGATTTTTGCTCTGTGCTTAGTCTCTCTATCTCATTTGCAGACATTAGTTCAGGATGCCGCGCACGAAGAATGTGTCGGCGCCAGGGGGAGGCGATGATGAGGATCCTCGTCGCCCCTTCAGGCAGGTCAAGGGCAAGACTGTTTACTTGGAGCAGCGGGAAGGCCGCAAGAAGCGGCATACGGACAGAGCAGCCCGTGCAGCGGCAGCAGCTGCAGCAGCCGCTACGCAGGCCGAGCTTGGAGATCAGCCGCAGACTCCGTCAGATCAGATCGCATATCGTGTTCGTCGTCTCGCCTCCCGGCGCTCTTCCACTCACACCACCTCTGCTTCCACTCCGCCACCCACTCTGCCTGCTCCCGTCACTCCTGTTGCGCCATCCACCACCACAGCCATACCCACTACCTCCACCACGCCAGCTTCCACTGCTCCTCCTCCTCCCGCTCCCGCTTCAGCTCCTCCTGTCCCTCCACCTCGATTCCGGGAGCGCGATGAGACTGAGGTTCAACCACTTGTTGCGGATCCTCGACTGTTTGACCTTCAGTGTGCTACAGCGGCACGGGTACGTAGGTTCAGATACGTACCCGTGGAGTCTTGGCTACCTGCTCAGAGAGACCCTGCAGCAGGTGACCTTTTCAGCACACGTACTCAGGAGTCGTTTTTCAGAGCTCAGATGTCTGCTCAGATAGCTCTGCGAGTGCACCGGCTTTTGGATCTTCCAGCCTTTCTGCTTGCAGCCGGTGCTGACTCTGCGGCACACCTCACCTATCTGCCTGGCCTTCAGACCCTTTTGACTACCAGCGGCAGGTATGTTGAGGAGTGGGTACGAGTCTTCTACGCCTCTGTTTGGATTGACCCGGATCATCACTGGATGAGGTTTCGCTTTGAGCGCGAGGATGTCACTATTACTGCCAGTCAGATCCGCTAGCTTTTTGGATTTCCCGAGTCGACGACTCGTCTTCACAGCCTTTGCTACGGCACTTCTGACCCTCCTCGTCGCCCTCACGGCGGTGTGGCTCCGGGTACAGCTCACATCGCGGCTCTGTTCCGCCCGCCCTTCACAGATGGGTCGCGATGTTCACCAGCAGATTTTACTACCGCAGCAAAGTACTTATATGAGCTTATCAGACGGACTCTTCTGCCGAGGATGGGATACTGGGAGGCTACCACTCATATTCAGCTTTGGCTCCTTGGTGCCCTGGTCTCCCACTCTGAGTTTGACGTTGTGGACTTCCTGATTTGTGAGATCGAGGACACCGTTTTGGATGGCATTCGTGCTCGTCGGCAGTTGCCCTATGCTCACTACTTGTGCCACATCTTTGCGCAGCTGATTCAGCCCCCTCGATTTCAGAGCATCCTTGAGGCCTCACGCCTCGTTTTTGGATCCTACCATCCTGCGCCTGAGATTCCTGTGCCAGCTTCTGCTACTGTTTTTGACTCTCAGGACGAGGATGCAGCTCTTCGACAGTTTGACACTCAGGGTACAGCAGCTGATGATGATGATGATGATGATGATTTTGGGGTTCCTCCTCCGCCTCCTATGCCTCCACGCTCACATGATCATGAGGCTGGGAGTTCTAGTGCTGCCCCTGCTCCTCCTCAGGCTATGGACCCTGCTCTTGCTTCGATTCTCCAGACTCTCACTCAGCAGCAGGCTCACATGGCAGCCCAGCAGGCTCACATGGCAGCCGAGCAGGCTCACCTGGCAGCCGAGCAGGCCCGGTTATCCGAGAGGATGCTCTCGATGTTTCAGAACATGCAGGACAGGCAGGATGCGTTTCAGCAGCAGCTTCTTCAGGATCGGGCTGAGAGTAGGGCATTCATGGCTCTCATGCTATAGCAGTCTGGTGTCTCAGTTCCTCCGGTTCTGTCTGCTCCACCTCCTCCGCTTCTCGCTCCTGTGGTGCCATCAATTTTGTCAGGACCCCCTGTTGGTACCTCTCCGCTCCGGCCGGTCACTTTGGCGTTCACCTCTCTGGCTCTCAGCTCTGTCTGCCCGCAGCCACCTGTGCCACCAGTATCTGCTGTTACCACTACCGCTGTGGCAGTATCTGTCTCCGCTTCTGTTCCGGTAGCTCCTGCAGCGCGGCCTCCGTCCGAGTCAGTACCAGCTCCAGCTTCTACCACAGATCCTGGATCCAAGACTGACTCTGACCCTCCGCCAGCGTTCGCTCTGCTGCCTCGACCGCGATCGGATGCGCCCCCGCCGCCTCCTCCTACTTCAGATGTTTAGGTTCAGGACCCTTTTGGTGTTTGACGCCAAAGGGGGAGAGATATGAGTTGTGAGAGTTAGGGGGAGTTAGAGAGTTAGTAGAGAGTCATGTTGATGTAATATATGTGCTTGCTACTCTCTGTACTAGCTTGATGTTTTTGGCTCACAAACTCGTCATATACTCTCGTTGCTTGATTGACTGTGTGTATTATGTTTTCACCTTATATTTTATCACCAGTCTTCTAGTTCTTGTTTCATTGATTTAACTTCACTTTTATATGAACAAGAATCTTATGATGTGTATGCGCTCACTCTTATTATTATGGTACACGTTCTTTCTGTCAAAGATTACTGAGTATAACTAACCATTCTTTCTATTGACAGAAACTTCAAAACAAACTACTCTCACAAAACTTGTAGGGTTGTCATCAATCACCAAAAAGGGGGAGATTGAAAGCATCTAGGCCCCTGGTTGGTTTTAGTGATTAATGACAACGTAATATTATATGTGACTAACGTGTGTTTTGTAGAGACAAATGGTAAGTTAGGTCGCATGACAGGTAGAAGTACTACAACGGTGAAAACAATCCCGGAGATAAGAACTCGAAGCGACGGCTAAAACGACGAAACAAAAGGTGAAGGTCTACGGAGTCCGAGTGTCAAGGAGATGTGGACACTCGCATTTTAGTTAGGTCTTTTATTCTCTTTTAGCCGTACTATAAAGAGGGGTTGTCGATGAGTAGTTTGACCAAGAGAGTTCTAGTGTAGTGTTGGTGCACAATCACACTCATACACAGTGCTAGGTGTCACTCTAGAACTCACACTCAAGTTAGAACGAAAACCGATTTGAAAATCAGCTGAAAAACAAGAGTTAGTGTTTCTGGTGTTGGGGCACCGGACTGTCCGGTGTGCACCGGACTGTCCGGTGCACCCTCTGCCAGGTGGGGCCAGGCTGGTCCGCGGCAGAGGCTTTCCCGTCCGCAGAAACCCGAGAGCGCAGCTTTCAGAGTTGAATTTTAGTGGCACACCGGACACCGCACCGGACTGTCCGGTGTGCACCGGACAGTGAACTGTTCACTGTCCGGTGCGCCATGAGTCCAACGGCTATCTGTCAGAACTAGCCGTTGGAAACGACCGTTGGCGCACCGGTGGCGCACCGTTGGCGCACCGGACTGTCCGGTGCGCCATCGCGCAGTGAAATGCCTGTAACGGCTAGTTGGTGGGTGAGGGCTATTTATACCCCCTCCACCCACCATATTCAATGACTTGCACTCCACATTTATTCCAGCACATTTATAGAGCTTTGCAAGCACCAAAAGCCTAGTGAGGAGATTAGAGAATCATAATCCGCGTTTGTTCCTCATTAGCGCTAGTGAGAGCCACCTATAGAGCACACACCACTTGCATTAGGCTTCTCTTGGTCAAGCGAAAGTCCACGGCTTGTTACTCTTGGTGATCGGCATCACCTAGACGGCTTGGTGGCGTTGGGAGCTCGGTGATCACCGTGAAGATCTTGTTGGTGACCCGACTCAAGTTTGTAAGCGGTCTCGAGGGATCCACCGCGCCGGAGTGGCAAAGGATCATCTCGTAGTGAGCACTTGGTTCTTGCGAGGACCAAGGGGGAGCGATACCCTTGCGCGGGTGCTCCAACGAGGACTAGTGGAGAGTGCCGACTCTTCGATACCTCGGGAAAAATTGGAGGAGTCTTCTAAACTTTGCTTTACATTCCGCACTTAATTCAAGCACTTTACATTGTGTATTTGTTTAGCAAGTATTTGAAGTATTATCTTAGCTTTGTTGCATTTCTAGTATTATATTCTTAGTGCTAGTTGTTGGGGTGAAGTTGGACTCTTGCTTATCTCTTGCTTAGGTTTTAATTAGTGTTGATTTTTAGAAAAGCCCAATTCACCCCCCCTCTTGGGCATCGTGATCCTTTCAGAAGCGCTTGAGGGTCCCTTGGGTTTCAGATTTATCCTGCAAAAAGAATACCCAAGTGAAGCGGGAAAAATCATCAACTATAACAAGACCATACTTACTTCCTCCTATGCTTAGATAGGCGACGGGTCCGAAGAGGTCCATATGAAGCATCTCCAAGGGTCTTGATGTGGTCATCACATTTTTGGTGTGATGAGAACCTCCCACCTGTTTCCTGCTTGACAAGCTGCACAAGGTCTATCTTTTTCGAAATGCACATTGGTTAGACCTATCACGTGTTCTCCCTTTAGAAGCTTGTGAAGGTTCTTCATCCCCACATGTGCTAAGCGGCGATGCCACAGCCAGCCCATGCAAGTCTTAGCAATTAAGCATGCATCTAGACCGGCCTCTTCTTTTGCAAAGTCAACCAAATAAAGTTTGTCGTCTAGTACACCCTTAAAAGCTAGTGAAGCATCACAACTTCTAAAGACAGACACATCTACATTTGTGAATAGACAATTATATCCCATATTGCATAATTGACTAACAGATAACAAATTATATCCAAGCGACTCAACTAAAAAACACATTAGAAATAGAGTGCTCGGATGATATAGCAATTTTACCTAACCCTTTTACCTTGCCTTGGTTCCCATCACCGAATATTATTGAATCTTGGGGATCCTTGTTCTTGACGTAGGAAGAGAACATCCTCTTTTCCCCCGTCATGTGATTTGTGCATCCGCTGTCGATAATCCAGCTTGTACCCCCGGATGCATAAACCTGCAAGGCAAATTTAGGCTTGGGTCTTAGGTACCCAACTCTTGTTGGGTCCTACAAGGTTAGTTACAATTGTCTTAGGGACCCAAATGCAAGTTTTATCTCCCTTACATTTGGCCCCTAACTTCCTAGCAATCACCTTCTTATTCTTTCTATAAATGGCAAAAGAAGCATTGCAAGCATGATATATTGTAGAAGGTTCATTAACTTTCCTAGGAACATTAACAACATTTCTCCTAGGCATATTATGAACAACATTTCTCCTACCAACATTTCTATCATGCACATAGGAAGAGCTAGAAGCAAGCATGGCATGAGAATCAAAAGCATCATAAGCATTCCAACTCCTATAAGTATTTCTAGATTGTCTCCTATCATGGTACATAAAAGCATGATTCTTTTGCACACTACTAGCCATAGGGGCCTTCCCTTTCTCCTTGGCGGAGATGGGAGCCTTATGGCTTGTTAAGTTCTTGGCTTCCCTCTTGAAGCCAAGACCATCCTTAATTGAGGGGTGTCTACCAATTGTATAGGCATCCCTTGCAAATTTTAGTTTGTCAAATTCACTCTTGCTAGTCTTAAGTTGAGCATTAAGACTAGCTATTTCATCATTTAGTTTAGAAATGCACTCTAGGTGTTCATTACAAGTATCAACATTAAGATCTTTACACCTAGTGCAAACAAGAGTTAGATTTGCTAGCTACTTCTAGTTTAGCATTTAAATCATCATTAACATCTTTTAAAGTAGAAATGGTTTCATGACAAGTAGATAGTTCATAAGAAAGCATTTCATTTCTTTTAACTTCTAAAGCATAAGATTTTTGTGCCTCTACAAATTTATCATGTTCTTCATACAACAAATCCTCTTGCTTTTTTCTAAAAGTCTATCCTTTTCATTCAAGGCATCAATCAATTCATTGATTTTATCAATTTTATTTCTATCCAATCCCTTGAACAAGCTAGAGTAATCTATTTCCTCATCGCTAGACTCATCATCACTAGAAGAATCATAAGTAGTACTGTCTCGAGTACATACCTTCTTCTCCTTCGCCATGAGGCATGTGTGACGCTCGTTGGGGAAGAGGGATGACTTGTTGAAGGCGGTGGCGGCAAGTCCTTCATTGTCGGAGTCAGAGGAGGAGCAATCCGATTCCCACTCCTTTCCGATATGTGCCTCACCCTTGGCCTTCTTGTAATTGTTCTTCTTCTCTCCCTTGTTCCCTTTTTCCTGGTCACTTTCATTATCGGGACAGTTAGCAATGAAATGACCAATCTTACCACATTTGAAGCATGAGCGCTTCCCCTTGGCCTTGGTCTTGCTTGGCTGTCCCTTGCAACCCTTTAGCGCCGTCTTGAAGCGCTTGATGATGAGGGCCATCTCTTCATCATTGAGCCCGGCCGCCTCAACTTGCGCCACTTTGCTAGGTAGCGCCTCCTTGCTCCTCGTTGCCTTGAGAGCAATGGGTTGAGGCTCATGGATTGGACCGTTCAATGCATCGTCCACGTATCTCGCCTCCTTGATCATCATTCGCCCGCTTACGAACTTCCCAAGGACTTCTTCGGGCAACATCTTGGTGTACCTGGGATTCTCACGAATATTATTCACCAAATGTGGATCAAGAACAGTAAAGGACCTTAGCATTAGTCGGACGACGTCGTGGTCCGTCCATCGCGTGCTTCCGTAGCTCCTTATTTTGTTGATAAGGGTCTTGAGCCGGTTGTATGTTTGGGTTGGCTCCTCGCCCCTTATCATCGCAAATCTTCTGAGCTCGCCTTCTACCAACTCCATCTTGGTGAGCAAGGTGACGTCATTCCCCTCATGACAGATCTTGAGGGTGTCCTAGATTTGCTTGGCATTGTCCAAGCCACTCACCTTATGGTACTCGTCCCTGCACAAGGAGGCCAACAACACAGTAGTAGCTTGTGCATTTCTATGAATCTATTCATTAATAAAAATAGGACTATCTGAGCTATCAAATTTCATTCCATTCTCAACAATCTCCCATATGCTTGGATGGAGAGAGAACAGGTGACTACGCATTTTGTGGCTCCAAAATCCGTAGTCCTCCCCATCAAAGTGTGGAGGCTTGCCGAGAGGAATGGAGAGCAAATGTGAATTTGAACTTTGAGGAATACGAGAATAATCGAAAGAAAAATTCGAATTAACCGTCTTTTGTTTCTCGTAGTCGTAGTCATCCTTTTGGGAAGAAGTGGACTCATCGCTGTCGTCATAGTAGACGATCTCCTTGATGCGTCTCGTCTTCTTCTTCTTCTCATCTTTACGTTTGTGGCCCGAGCCTGAGTCGTTAGGCTTGTCATTCTTCGACTCGTTGATGAAGGACTCCTTCTCTTTATCGTTGATTACGATCCCCTTCCCCTTAGGATCCATCTCTTCGGGCGATTAGTCCCTTTGTGAAGAGAACGGCTCTGATACCAATTGATAGCACCTAGAGGGGGGTGAATAGGTGATCCTGTAACACTTGAAACTTAAGCCACAAAAACTTGGTTAAGTGTTAGCACAATAATCTCCAAGTGGCTAGAGAGGAGTCTTCAACAAAACACAATAACCACAAAAATATCAATCACAGAGATGGCACGGTGGTTATCCCGTGGTTCGGCCAAGACCAACGCTTGCCTACTCCACGTTGTGGCGTCCCAACAGACGAGGGTTGCAATCAACCCCTCTCAAGCGGTCCAAAGACCCACTTGAATACCATGGTGTTTTGCTTGCTTTTCTTAATCCCGTTCGCGAGGAATCTCCACAACTTGGAGCCTCTCGCCCTTACACTTGAAGTTCACAAAGAAGCACGGAGTAAGGGAGGGATTAGCAACTCACACAAGACACAAAGATCACAGCAAATACGCACACACAAGACCCAGACTTAAGCTCAAAAGACTAGCACACTAGAACAGAGCTCAAATCACTAGAATGTCGAACAAGTGCACAAGAATGGAGTGTGAGTGATCAAGAGTGCTCAAGGAATGCTTGGTGTACTCCTCCATGTGCCTAGGGTCCCTTTTATAGCCCCAAGGCCGCTAGGAGCCGTTGAGAGCAATCCTGGAAGGCAGATCTTGCCTTCTGTCGACTAGCGCACCGGACAGTCCGGTGCACCACCGGACATTGTCCGGTGCAGATATCCTTCCTTATTTGGTGAAGCCGACCGTTGGAGTCTGAGAGCCGTTGGCGCACCGGACACTATCCGGTGCACACCGGACAGTCCGGTGCACCAATGTGACCGTTGGCTCGGCCACGCGTCACGCGCGGAATCCTCGGCCGACCGTTGTCCCGGCTGACTGTTGACTCACCGGACAGTCCGGTGCACCACCAGACAGACCGGTGAATTTTAGCCGTACACCGTTAATCATCTCCCGAGAGCGACGAGTTCGCCTGTGAACGGCTCACCGGACAGTCCGGTGCACCACCGGACAGACCGATGAATTATAGCCGTACACCGCCGTCGAAGTCCCGAGAGCAGCCTGTTCGCCAGAGCCAGCCTGCACCACCGGACACTGTCCGGTGCACCACCGGACAGTCCGGTGCACTCAGACTGAGCAAACTTTGGCTGAACAAAGCCATCTCATTTCCAATTAAATTTCTCCTGTTTCCAGCACTTAGACACAATACATTAGTCCATAAAATAATGTACTAAGTCTAGAAACATACCTTTTGACATGATTTGCACTTTGTCCACCACTTTGCATAGATTATCACAAAAGCACTTGTGTTGGCACTTAATCACCAAAATACTTAGAAATGGCCCAAGGGCACATTTCCCTTTCAGCAAGAAGCGGGTATTATCTGCAGTAGCATTGACCAAGGCAGCGATAGCCTCAGCCAGTGTCGGTGGTACAGGCGGCGGGTTGGGAGTATCTTCCCGACCATGAGAAGTCCCCGCACCGTCATGCGTGCGAGTCCGTGATGGCATCTGCGGCAAAGGAACATTTGAAAAATATAACATGCCAACACATACCATCATATTACATTACCAAAATGTAATTATACAGACTCCAGCATACAACTTGACTTCAGTACTTATTTTACATAAGTATTACATCTAAACTATACTATTCTAGTCTTCGTCATCCTTTGCTGCTCCATTTCCTACCGCAGGAGACCATTTGTTAGCAAGGTTCATGGAAGGAGGAGGCTTAAAAAGGTCCAACTCCTCATCCAGTCCTTTGTTTGTTGTTCCTGACGGTCCGGTTTCCATTGCAGCAGCGTCGGGAGGCACGTCCGGGTGCAGTCGAGCATATAGTACATGTACTTCCTCACGTAAAGTATTGCAGTATACTTGCAGACTGTCGAGGGCCGCACTAAGCTCAGTCACATGAGCTCGAGCTTTTGCTTCACGGTCCCAAGCAACCGAACATGAGTTGATGGCCCAATCAACCGCCAAATCCCATTCAGAAAACTCGTCTTGCAAGCGTCTGACGTCAGCTGACAATTCAGCTATGCGCTGACTGTCCTATGCCTACACCCTATTTCGGTGACGTAGCTCCGTCCGAAGCTATTCCACTTTGGCTTCCAAGTCTCTGATTGGATCGTTGCTGCCGCTACTGCTTCCTTCATGTCTGGGGGCTAACTGATGACGAGGCACGCCAAAAGGTCCAGTGGACTTGCACGCAGTTTTCCTCGTACGTGCCATATCTCCATAAGAGGGGAAGATTTATTAGTATAATATTTAAACATGATGCATGCATAACCCAATAATTACGGAATCAACCTTCGTTGATCCCCAACTTCCTATATATTGCACTCTATTGCCTGGTCTTATAAGATGAGAGCTTCCAGAAAGTGGCAAGGTAAGAATGAAAGAATATTTCTAGATAAGTATTTGAAAATTCTTTTTTAAGTGCTTCATAATATCTGAAGAGATGGGCTTCGCTCCAATACCAGCTGTGACGGAACCTCCCAAGTTATTAGGCCCACCTACAGTTGTTCTTGTCCAACGGACTTTGAACAACCCTGTAGATGCACATAATCACTCGACAAGTTCGGTATCTGTATCCTCAATCCTCGCCCAAGAGCGCTTCACCCGTCACGTAGATATTACATCACATTGGAGGAAAGAATAGTGGAAGCAATTACAATAACTTAATTTACATTTATTTAAATATAGAGAAAGAGTATTATAGTTATTACAAAACCAGGGTATATGAGTGCATAAGTATTATTACAGACTTTGGGAGGCAAAAACCCCTCCCGCACCAAAGTATATTGTTTTTCAAGAGGGAGGCCAACATCCTCCTCTCACCACTTCACTGTTGAGGTTCTTCCTTGGGCACCACCTTAGAATAAAAACAAAAAAGTATGCTATCTCCTCACCTACAACAACATGGGTTCGAAAACCCTAAATACGAATTGTACTTTTGCAAGTCTTACCCACCAAAAGAAAAGACTCTCAAGGATATGCTGGCTTGAGGGAGTCAAGGTAAGGCTGATCAAGTATCAAAGACCTTGTTTATAGAAATGCTTACTAAAAGTGGATCCTTAAAAATCCAGTTGTATTAGCATGTTAAGTTATTACCTGTAACTAGAGTTCCTTCTACCCTAGTTTAAGCACTTGACCTATACTAGCAGTCTTTTATCAACCCTTAAGTTTACTGGAATGCTACGTGTAAGTCAGTGACCAAGTCTTCATGTCCGAGAAGTAACGACGATCCGAATCGATTAATACCCAGCTGGGGATCTCCAATCACACGACATATGTAGCACTTAACCCTTGCATATGTCAACTCGCCATTGGGTTCCTTAAGACCAGACCGGGTTCACGCCAACCGAGAGTACAGATACACCAACATCCAGCCTCTTGCCACTGAGGGTACACGCTACTCTCGCCATCTCTCCACTCCCATTGCGTGTTGGCCTTTCTGGTATTAGTCTGCCCGAGACAAAGCTTACCCATGATAAGGTATGTGACCAGTTAAAAGGTCCTCGATCATCAGGCCCACATCGGTACGTTCTTTAATCGACTCAGACAGAGACACTACACCGAGACTCTCTTCTCGTGCAAGTCACCCGCCCGGTCTCAGCTTTATCATTTAACACCCAAAGTTTGGTACCTGGTAGAGGTACATCTTATCCGACGTTGAACCCATCATGGCCATGATGGATCCACCATCAAGTTTTAGTTTTGAAAACATCCCATCCACTGTGAAGCATCACCTTTTGTTTTAAAACAAAACATTTGTTTTTCTAAAGCAGCACTAAGCATCAGAAAACCTTTTGATAAAACAGGTAAACAAGGAATGGTAAACAGTTTCAAGGAAGGAAATGCATCAATTGGTTTAGCACACAACTCTTGTCACCTAATGCATCATATAAGGTGATAAAGATTTTAAAATAGCAAGGAGGTGGCAAATGCACCGGGGCTTGCCTTGTGTTGTAGGGGAGTCGGGCTCTGTCCCACAGATATCAAAATAAAAACAGTTCCGGGTAGGTGGATTTTCAGTTGATGGTGTAGTCTCCTCTTCTTCAACAGTTATTTCTTCCTCGTTTTCTATACATAACCATATATAACCATGAATGCTCATGTGATGCTTATGAAAATGCAATGATAGTAGAGATACATCAAGTTGTATCATGAATACAACTTTCCTTCACGGTTTATCAGGGAAACTAGGGTTTCTTGAGTCAATATCTCATTTTCCCTAAGGCAATTATTCCCTAGAAGGCTAGGGTTTTGGGTTTGGGAATCAAACAATGTCCAAAACATGTCAAACTTCACTCAAGGGTTCTAAGTACCATATTAGGATTACCTAAAAAGTTTTGTGATTTTTGGAGTTACCAAGTATTTTCTAAAATTCCAAAAGTATAGGTTTAAGCACCTATATTTGTTAAATAATTCCTGGTTAGGACTTTAAATCTTGGAACAATTTTTATTAAATACTACAGAAATTTAGGAGTCCAGTAAAATTTTTCTCATATTTTTATCATTTTTCTAGAATTTTCTACAAATTTCCTTAGTCTGGCAGAAAAAGAAAAAGAGAAAGAAGGAATAGTATCGGGCTGAAACAAGCCCAATACGGCCCACGCTCAGGCGAAAGCGCGTCCGCGCGCGTCGGCGTTGCTAGGTTTGCACAGAGGACCCTGGCTATTTGAAAAACCCATAAAGAGTCCTTAGCACTATTTCTCTGTGTCCCTGACATTCGCAGTTAGACTCCTCCCTTTCTATTTCTTCACAACGCCAGGTCCACGATGGTGGACGGCGACGAGCCGATCTCTGACGAGCCTGTACTGGCTGGGACACGTAAAGACCGGACCCCTAGCTCGGCTGACACCTAATTCCACCCTTGGTGACACTAACCCCTCAACTAATTGCACGATTTGAGCTTGAAGTCTCTCTGTCCACGGTGATGGCGCAAACTGAGGACAATCCAAGGTGTTCCCGATGATCTAACGTGGTCTAGTCCAATTGGCTGGGTCGATAAGCATCCATAGCACACAAGGGTGCTGAAACAAGAGCGAGGAGGGCGTGAACAGACCTGCAGAGAACTGGCCACGACGAACTCACTCACGGCGGCGCGGAAATCCAATTTGGGGGAAGAGAGAAATTGGGAGGCTATGGTGGCTAATCGGAGGCAAGGGCGAGTGCTCTGGCTTTGTGACGACCTTGCGGAGCTAGCGGCACCATCAATTTATAGTGCCCGAGGGCGGTGGCTCCAAATTTTGAAGGAGAAGGCTGGTGGCCGGAGAGAGAGGTGAGTCACTAGCGGCTCAGTCGTGGCGCCCGCCGGTGCAACGGTTCTAAAATGGCAAGCCTAGGCGTGCAACGGTTACTACTACGCGGTAAAGAGCTACGGCGTGGCATAATTGAGGTCGCCGGAGTACCACGGCGACACCGGCGGTCCGGCCACGTCGCATGGCTACAGGCATAGTTAATAAGCTTCACCCAGCGACCAAATCCACTCCCCCGCGAGATCTTTTTACTTCCCCGTTGATATCCACTGCGCGCCTAGCACAAATCACGGCGACCGACGCGAATCCGGGCGCAAGGTCACCGGCAGCGAGGGGGATGAATCTAAAGATCTTTTGCACACTGTACCATGGCCAACATCTTCAGTTGTTCTGACAGCATGATTTGTGGAGCCTTGTTCTCCATTTTCTATGTAACAACTTAGTAATCTTCCTGTAACAAAGTTATTGTCCAATAATCCAGCTTTAATCTTGATATAGCAACCATGCTCAAACACTCACTGGATCATACTCAAAATAGCTCCCAAACTTGGTCCTGGTTCACTGTCAGTCTAATTTCAGAGCTATACTCAACTGACAGACCAACTTCAGGTCTATTTTTCTCCCACTTCTATGTAGTGCTAGGACTTACTCACTTAATCAAATTTGTTCTCTTTACATAGCTCTACAAGTTTGCTACATTGATCTGGAGCAAAATCCTCAAGAATTTTGAGATATAGAGCTCCAAAGTTGATCCCATTCAACTGAATTCAGACTTAAGCACATAGAGTTCATGAGGTACTTTTTGCAAATAAGTCCAAATTCCACTATTTAACTTGCAAATTCACAAATGTGAAACACACATGATTTGTGGTGTCCTATCACTTTGGTATTTGCACTTTAGTCCAAAAGTGCATCAAATTTACGTCTACCCCCTAGGGTTTCAATTAGGGTTTCTAGGGTTTGTTTTTAGGGTTTTAGGCACAATAGGGTTTTTGTGCCACAAAAGTCTATCAACTTTGATATCTTGTGAACATTTCTAATGTCTCTTGAGATTTTTTACTCATTTTGGCTTCACTTTCATCTTTAAGCCCTAATTCAGGGTTAAGTATCCTACCCTAGGGTTAACCACACATCAAGTCATATCATCACAACTTGTTTGAAATTTTACCTAGTGAATGCATTCTAGGTGTGACAAGCAATATGAAATGTCAATGTGCATGATGTGATGCTCAAGTTTTAGTGCCAGTAACACCAGGGGTGTTACAGAGAGTGTGCTAAAAATGGCGCACCGGACACTGTCTAATGCACTAGGCCGAGGCGCAAACAAACTAGCCACTCTCGGGAATTCGCCAGGCGCGCTCCGCTATAATTCACCGAACTGTCCGGTGTGCACCGGACTGTCCGGTGAGCCAGCGGAGCAACAGCTAACTAACGACAACGGTCGATTGCAAAATGAATAGTGCACGTGAACAGTAATGAACAATGCGTGACAGAGTTAGAACGCAGAAGTCAGAGGGCACCAGACATGTCCGGTGTGGCATCGGACTGTCCGATGCAGCTACAGGACAACGGCTCCAACGGTCGACCAGCTCCAAACCCCAACGGGCGTGCTGACATGGCGTACACTGGACAGTGAACTGTGACCGTCCGGTGCACCACCGGACTGTCCGGTGTACACATCGCCAGCAGAACAGCCAACAGCTATGGAAGTGGTTGGGGGCTATAAATATCCCCAACCACCTCGTTCAAAGCCATCCAAGTATTCTAAACTCAACATTCAATACAAGAGCAAAAGACTACACTCCAAGACACATTCCAAAGATCAAATCCTCTCCAAGCCTCCAAATCAACTCAATTCCATTAGTGACTTGAGAGAGGGTGTTTTGTGTTCTTTTGTTGCTCTTGTCGCTTGGATTGTCTTCTTCCTTTCTCTTCTTAATTCCTAAGTGCTTTGTAAAGCTAAGCAAGAGACACCTAAGTGTGTGGTGGTCCTTGCGGGGTCTTAGTGACCCGTGTGATTAAGGAAAAGGCTCATTCGGTCTAAGTGACTGTTTGAGAGAGGGAAAGGGTTGAAATAGACCCGACCTTTGTGGCCTCCTCAACAGGGGCTAGGTTCTTTGGAACCGAACCTCGGTAAAACCAATCACCGTGTTCACTCGCTTTGATTCTCGCTTGATTTGTTTGCTCCCTTTCCTCTCTCTAAAGTTTCCTTTCTAATATTGATTTGAGTTTGCTCCTAAACGTCATCCGCTTCAGTTGAGCAACTCATGGCAAGAGAAACAATCTTTCGCACTCGAATTTATTTCTAACGCTAACCCCGGCCCTAGTGTGTGTTTAAGTTCATAAATTTCAGGTTTCGCCTATTTACCGCCCCTCTAGGTGACTTTCACACCGAGACAGGGCCCGACGCTCGCGCCTATGGGACCGTCGTCGATGCTCGTGCGTCAGGATGGGGGCGTCAAAAAATGAACTGTAGCAGTCTATGACTCATTATCTAGACGTCTAGGGCTGGTTGGGTTGGACTGCGTAGCCTAGTGTCTGACCTGGGCTTCCTCTAGTTATTGGAAGCTTAGGGCTTTAGATATATAAACTATATATATAGTTTGTATATTTGGAGCCCTGGGCTTCTAATAACTCGAGGAAGCCCTAGCTCAATGGTGCCATTCGGTTCATCCACACCAGGTTCGGGCGGCTATAAAACACCCACAGGCCGCCAGGGATTAGGTTTTAGCGAGGGTGGTGGTTCCCTTGGCGAGCAAGAGGTGGCGGCGGTTTTCTCGGGCTGCGAGCGGTGGCGATCCTAGAGGCCGGCGGCGGTGGCGCCCCGAGGGCGATCGGTGGCAGCGCTGGCCTAGGATCAAGCGTTGGTGACGCCCTAAAGCGGACGAGCGACGGCGGTGCATCCTAGGCCCGGGGGCGACGGCAGTTGCGCAAGGCGCGGTAGGTTTCGACAGCGGTGCTGGTGGCCCTGAGGGAGCGAGGCGGCAACAGATCTGAGAGGCACGCACGCGGCGGCGAATCCTAGAGGCACGCGTGCGACGTCAACTCCTCAGAGGCACATGCCCCGAAGTGGCGCCCGCTGGCGTCCCACCTCCGGCGACGATACCAACCTTCCCTAGGCACAAGCGACGATGACAGAGTTCCCTAGGCACGAGCGGTGGTAGATCGACGGCCCTGTTTTTACATATTTATGCCAACATAAATAGGTTTTTATGATACATTGTCAGTTCATGTCTCTCCTTCCATCTTTTATATGTTTATGATATTTCTATTCACATTTTATATAAACGTTTGTTGATTTTTTCGTAGTGTACCGCAATGCATAAATAACTTCCACGGTAGCATAATTAGTATCAGAATATCTCTACTATATTAAAGCAACAGTTTCAACGGTCGTCCCACGTCAATATTTTTTTTAAAAAAAACCCTACATTTCTTTAGAATCAACCCGCACTCTTATAATCTCTTCTCTATCTCTACTACTATAATAGGAGAGTTTATGTAAAAAATAAGATGAAATTATGTATAAGTGAGTGTTTGAACCTTGGTTGTTGGCTCTACATTCACACCCACCTAATCAATAGAAAACATATATTTTGTGCTTTATTAAAACAAAATTTATCCTATGCTATATATAAAAACCGTAGCAATACACGGGCATATGACTAGTATATCATAAACTAGTTCTAACGAGCCTAACTGTATAGACGAAATACAACATTAAAAATCAGATTTTTGTTTCCATGCATGTCAATATATTTCCTTTCAACTCATATTTTTGTCATACTAAATTTGTGCGCATACAACAGAAAACAGATTTTGTACACAGTGTACCGTAGTGCATAAAATACTTTCGTCGTGTACTATAATTAGCCTCAGTATATATCATAAACTAGTTCTAACGAGTCTAGATGTATGACTGTTGAAGAGATTCTATAATTATGGAGGAAATTAAGCATCTAAATTAGATTTTTTTTGTTTCCATGCATGTTAATTCATTTCCTCTCAACGCCCATTCTTGTCATCCTAAATTTATACACATGTATTCGGAAACTGATTTCTTACGCAGCATACCATATTGTATAAATATCTACACAGTTTAACATAATTAGTATTAGTATATATCATAAAATGCTTCTAACGAGTCTAGCTATATGACTGATATAGAGATCCTATAGGAATAGAGCATTCAAATTTGTTTTTTTATGCAGCAATTAACGGATATCTTATTAATTTTTCACGTATGCAAATGGAAACAAACTGCGTGTATTCAAGGTATAAGACGCATGCGAGAGAGGGGCAGCGGCAAGCTGGTCCGGTGGTGCGACCGTGTGAGAGAGTGGCTGAGGCTTTATGTATCTTATTGGAAACTCAAGACTCTCAATATGTTCACCCTATATATAGAGACAGAGAGATTCAATTTTGGCTGATAACATTGAAAAACTTTTGCAAGTCTGCAGCCACGCAAGTTCATCTTAGTATTTATTTGGATTCGATTTATTTAGCATAATTGGAGTTTCCAGTTTGCTGGAACTGATAAAGCTGGCAAACACACGGTGCGGCCATGGTTGGTTTCCATCGGCTTCCAGGCTTTCTTCGTATTGATTATACCCTGCAGTTATCTAAATTTTATGCTTCTGTTTGTATATAATCCCGCGTCCTTCCTTTGAAATAGCAGATACAACAAACATCTTATGGTCAACCAGAGGATTAAGCAATGGGTTAAGTTTCGGGAGTTGTTTCAGATAAAAAATACTCTAATAAACTACTAAGGCGTTTGTGCTGGATTGGTGGGTCGAAACGATTACTAACCAGATTGCTTCTCTAATTTATATAAACTTTGATTAGCTGGAACGATTCTAGGTACAATCCCACACAAACGAACAAGACCTAAACCAAATCAACAGTTGTGTTAAGCTTTCCTTGTAGTCTATTTGCTTTTATTACCTCGTTATAAAAGTTCGTTATCCATTTTTCACAATCTGGTCGCAAATACAGACCATGCCGTGGAAACCCTACGACATCGGCGTGTAAGATCATATGAAAGAGAGAATACAGAAACATCATCATCCCTCGCAAACCCTGCTCCATTGCTGTGAGATTGCACTCCAGCGTGATGTTAATGAATTGATTGAATACAACCTAGAAAACACCAGAAGGTTTCTTCTACACCCCCTTTTCATAGTACACTGGAACATTGGATGCATGCATCTGAACCAACAAGAACTATTATACAGGCATTTCCGAGTATTTTACAGCGATCGCTAACAGATTGATTGTTCATGATCCAAATACGCATCCCGTTTCCTCTTCGTTCCTGGAGAAAGCTAATCTAATCCCCTACTGAACCCTACCAAGTTAGCTACAGCATGTGAATGGTTGTTAAAGTGGTCACCTCGTCAGCAGTAGAACATCACCCTTTTCACCTTCTCCTTCACAGCAGGCAGGGGCTTCACCAAGCCTCCGTTCGTGCCATTGGAGCTCTTCGACGTCTGGTTCTCCGACATCTCTGGTTCCATGTAGAACCGAGCCCGGAATGCTGCCAGGTGTGCGTAGTATGCAGGAGGGACTGTTAAGAAGCAAAAGATACAGCATCACAGGTCGAAGTTGCTTCCTGAACAGGTGATCAGGCTAAAGAGTCGATGACAATTGTGGAGCTGGGAAAACGTTTGTCTGTAAAGCACAGAAGGACATACCAACAGAAACCGAGCGTGTGCACCGGGCATAACTGCATCAATAACATGTATATCAAGCTAAGAAAATTCTCAAAAAAAAAATTAAAAAAGTGCAAAGGACAAATATAAAATATACAAAGAAGTGCATTACGTGTAGCAAAGGTTGTTTGTCAGTGTTTGCATTTCGTCTGCTGTGAAATTGTTCTCATCCCAGAGGACATGGTAGTGAGCGGGCCTACTTGTTCCCTGCCAGACTCACACGTCAGTCATTTCAGTACAGTACGGAGAATCTGGCTATATTCCCATGCTACTGATCCAAGTACCATGGCTGTACAATCACATGATTAAAAGGTTGACCATAGGATCAGTTTTTCTTTTATTATTATTATTCTTTTAGCATATACGGTGTTCACTAGGTGCAGCGATAGCTTGTGCATATGACCAACTAAAATGACAGGTTCAGTACGGTAGAATATTCCAACTAAAATGTAATGTCAGGATTCCACAAATATCAGTCTACCACATCACTCTTACCTGGATCCCAGCATGACTACAGAGGTAGAAATCAAACTCTGTTGGGTGGCATATCTTAGAATCAACAACAGTTCCTGTTTCAATCAACTTGTGAGCAGTCATAGAAACATGGGGAAGTACTTCAATGTAATGCAATTTAAACAAAAGAAAAATCTGTCTGTGCCTCAAAAGAGTAGCTAATTTCTTAGGATCTTAAAATTAGACACGATATTTTTCACTCCAAAACACAATACTACCTCCGTTCACAAATATATAACGCCGTTGACCTTTTTTTCAAAACTTTGACCACTCGTCTTATTCAAAATATTTATTTGAAAATGTAAAATTTTAAGTCACGCTTAAACAACCGTATGTGATAAAACAAATCATAACAAAATAAACGATAACTCAAGATTTCTTAAAATAAAACGAGTTGTCAAAGTTTCAAAAAAAATCAACGCCGTCGCATATTTATGATGGATGGAGTACATTTTAGTTCAAGTACCAATAAATTTTGGTATATGTCAGTTGAAATAGTGTGGCCATAGATACACATCCTAAAGCTTTAGAGGCCATAGATACACTACCTGGCAAAATATTTCCACTCTTGTCCATGCTACTTCTGTCTTTGTGATTGTTTGTAAATAGTCTCGTATGATGACGTTTTTGAACCACCACAAATGTTACAGGAGGCTGGTAATTTGGTTCTAGGGATGCGCATGCCTGAAAGTAAGCACTAGTTAGTGAACTCTATGAAGGGGCTTAGAAGAATTAGAAAAAAAAAAACATTAAATGCACCCAACCTTACGGATGGCATCTAACTCGTAAAGGAGAACTTGATAGAACTGGCCTTCACTAACACCGTCCCTGGAAGAGAAATTCAATAAATTTAACATACGCATAATTTAGATTTGCAAGGAAAAGAATAGTTTAGTTACAATATACGTAACTAGCAATGAATACCTCCACTCTCATACATCGCTAACCTGTATCTAACGTATTTAGAAAAGATTCACATGGCAATAATAGGCATCAGATATGTTTTTATTATTGTCATCTACAAGCTACAGGGGTGATGGTTAACATGTGCACAAACATACCTGTAGAATATTATTCTCAATGGCTTCTGCCCAGTGGCCTTCCTGAAGGATATTAACAGCTCCCTGCACGACAAAACATCACAGAAAATAAGTTCAAATCAACCAATATTTTTAATATATTAAATTATGCAGGATATCACATTGCTCATAGATAAAAACCTGATCATGCCGCCTGTTACAGTGCCTCTCTGAGGATCGTGCCATGTTTTGTAAAGGTCCTGAATGAGCTCTTGCCGGTGTGCCTGAGCACAAACCAATCCAGCATACTTTGTAACTTCTGGCCAATCTTGAGAAGCAACAACCTATCAGCAGCGTATGAGTGAGATAAGTCCAAAACCAAGACAAAGATGTGCATATCTTGATGAATATGACATGTTGATGCAGAAATGGAAAGTAGTAATGAGCCTTACGGCAGCGATTGATGGACTTGAGTCCTCCCCAGTTTCAGGGTGTGTTACATCTGCACCAAATATAATAGTTGGGATGTCACTGACCAAAGGAATGCTCCAGCTTATTGCGTCCAGGAGCACAGTGTTTCTTCCTCCCATCTGAATTTAATGGTATCATTAGTCAATATCGAGCCATTTCTCTTATAAAGTTGCAGTTCAGAACTGTATTTGATGTATAAACAAGGTGGTAAGTACCTTAACATTAATTTTCAGTGAGACATTTGCCAAGTACTGTTTGCTGATCTTAAAAACATGCTTGGTTAAGCAACATTGTGATATCAATCCCAAATCAGTTTCACAAATACGTTTGATGTCACCTACAAATATAAAGTTATATCGCTTTCAACATGTATAAAGTTATATCTGAGAAAATATGTAAGAGTTTAAGAAGTAACTATATATGCAAAGCAATTATCAGATAACACTCACCATATAACGGGCCATTGTTGTCGGGGAGTATAGCCAGAAGAAGTTCAAGTTCTTTACCCTTGAGTTTGTTCAGTGCAATATTATACACACTTTTAAGTGCCTTCACTACTTGATCTGGTCTAGCTGAATATATTGGCATCACGGGCTCACTGTTAAATTCCTGTAATATTCAGGAGGTCAAATTAAAAGAAGCTTACAGTTTCAATTTAAACAAGTATTTGTCTTGTGCACAAACATGAGCAGAGGAGGGGTACGTACCATGCCCGAAATTTGACACATTTGTGCCAATTCCTGGCAAAATCCCCGAGCTGTAGCTTCTGGAACACTCCTTGAGAAGTTTATACATGCCCAGTGGCTCACCTTGCATCCGTTTATCACTTTCTGTAAAATGAGTTTGTTTTAGGCACAAAAGTAGTGCAATCAAATATAGTAATTACACACAAGCTGGAATCTTACCTTGTTTACCATGTTCCACTGACCAACCTGTGGTAAGCACTCTTTCTCTTTTCCAGTGTCATGATACTTCAGCTGAATTCACAAAAGTTATTCAGTACATCAACAATGAGCTACTAGCGTCATAAATACTAGTGTAAGGTGCTCCCAAAAGGAAAAATGAATAACAGTGACATGAGATTATCCTCACCCAAGGTGCAGGAAGGACTCGGGCTTCAACATAGGTTAGCTTCTCACTAATATTGATCCCAAATTCCTTCGCATATGGATCTTGCTCATATCCATTTTGATGAACTGTCTGAAAATAAAGAATAATCTAAGCCATTTTGACAAAAGTTTTGATTAATTAAAACCATTTACTTATAAAAGTGAAAACCCTAGCTGTATTATTGTCTGTCTATTCAAGGTCCATTGCATGGAAAGCTTGGACCACTGGAAAATAAATGCAGTACTCGATAGGACAATGAACAGATATAATGCATGTCTTGCAATGTTCGGTTTAGTTCATGGAGAACAAAAAAAAACTAGAAAGCTAGAACATTTAGCTCCGCATAAAATATATGTAAGATTAGTTAAAGAGAGATGATTCAGTTTACTTAGAATAAAACCCTAGTACATCTAGCACAGCATACAGAAGGGTGTGTGTTCAAAAGTTACTCTTTAATATTAGGGTTACAACAAAAAAATTATCAACCTGTAGAATATCCATCTCTTGTTCTCGAGGCCTTTGGCATGTAACCTTTAGCAACGATGTGATCTGTTTTTCATTCAACCTCTTTGTGTATCTCTGGCCTTCAACGATCTTGCAGGCCTGGTAAAAAAAAACTCAATATTACAACATTGCATTATTAGAGTCTAACATTAACTAGAAACGTAAAGATAATTGACAGGCAACATAAATTTGTGATTAGCATCTATACTGACCTCCATTGGTAAATAGTTCGCCTTCTTTTGGTTTCCAACCTGAAGGCAAGGAAGATGAGGATGCTGAATGGTGAAACCATACATTTCCTTGAAGTACTCCACGACAGATTTCATATTCATTTGTTCATCAATTGGGAAACTGTGAAAATTAGATAAAAATCAGGCTAAGGTGATTTAACAACCCTTGATCATCACATACTTTTAATTGTGGAACGTATTCACTGCTAAGGTGACTTAGATAAATAAACATAAACACGAGTATAACCGCCTTTTGTTTAAACAGATGGCCATTTCTTTTTATGTTCGTCAAATCAGGCTACACCATGTATCGAAAGAGAGATGACAATAACAGTACTTTAGGAACTAGTAAAAATCATTCAGAATCTAAACATACATCAGTTCATGAGTTGGCTGTGTTGTGAGCCCAGATATGCGATACTTGCGCCTTACATTCCCCCGGTGCGTGACCTCAACTTTTACGCCCCGTAATGCCTTCTTGATCTGCTTGGCATAATAAGCGAATAATTACTGATTAGAGACCCGATGGCAAGTGTTAGATATCGCTGCACTACTATAGGCTAGATTCCATGCACGCCCGACCACAGTAATGTTACCTTGATTCGGTTAGCATCGGCCAATGGCCTTGATATGGCATCCTTTCCTAATATCTGGGCCACGAACTCGATCACCGGCAGGGGTTCAATAAACGCCGTGGACGACATGTCTGCCGTCAACATGGCCATGTAAGCGGCAGCCACAGGACAAAAAAGAAAGGAATCACATGCATGAGGGCAAGAAATATTCCCCAGCCCGCACAGCTCACCGATGTTGAGTGACAATCCCATCTGGGTCGGCCGGATGCTCTGGTAGAACCCACACCATGACTGCAGGCCGTCGCCGAGCCGCTGCGGCTTCCTGATGTCCGGCGAGTAGAAGGACCGCCCTATGGACACGTACCTGACCAACGGGGAAGAAGCGCCAGCATTAGCTTCCTGGAATCCAAGAACGCAGAGGGGCAATGTGCGGCGACCTCATCAATGCAGGAGACGATGGAATAAATACCTCTGGTTGGCGAGCTCGCGGAGCACGATGTCGAGTACCTGTAGGGCCTCCTGCGGCGCGTCCGCCTGCCGTCCGGCGATGAACTGCCTGAGGTGGTGGAGGTCGGCGCGCGCGGCGAACTTGATGGCGACCCTGTACTCCCTCTCCCTGGAGGGACGCAATTCTCGCGAATCAGTACGGCATGCCATTAAGGCAGCAGACGTACGAGGAGGCGGCCCAAGTGGCGCAAGAAACAAATGCAGGCAACGTACCGAGGCGGGACGCCGGTGCCGTCGTCCTCATCGGTGAGCCGCACGACGAACTCGCGAGCGTCGAACGGGAGGGTCCCGGCGGTGTAGAGATTCTTGCGGCCGTCGTAGGCCGGGAGCCGCATCCCCAGGTCGGACGCGCGGTAGAGGCGGACCAGCTCAGCCATTATGGCCCGGTTCACGGCCCGCGAGCTCACCTCCGGCGTGATCTTCACCTACAAAAAACCCACCCGGAGAAAGCAAAAGACGTTGCGTTTCGATCTCAATTGCGCTAGCGCTCACAGCCAGCGAAGGCGAAATGAGCGGCGAGCCCACTTACATCATACTGGATGAGGTCCTTGTCCGGGAGCTCGGCGAGGAAGTGGTTGGCCTTGACGACGCAGCGCGCGCCCACGGTCCCGAATCCCGGGCGGCGGCAGAACGACAGCCCCTTGCTCGGCACGGGCGGGCCAATGACCGTGCGCGGCGGAGGCGGCAGCGCTAGCGCGACGCGAGGCTCACCAGGTGGTGCCTTGGCACGGCCGCGCCCGCCGCGGCGCCTCCCGCCGCCTCCTCCTCCTCCGCACCTCTTGCCTCCCTCCGGCAGCACGGCCGCCGGCGCCGCCGGTTCCGCCTTGGGCTGCGTCACGCTGCTCTGCAGCGGTTGCTTCCTTCGCTCCGCGTGGCCGCCCTTGGCTGCCCCCTGATGGTGCCGCTCATGCGGCGGCGGCGGCGGCGGTGGCGGCGGCGCCATGTCCAGGACCTCGAGCATGTGACCACTGGAGACGGCCGACGTCGAGGTCGCTCGTTACCCGACAAGGCGGCGGCGGCGGCAGCTCGCCTGCGCGGAAGCCTTATAACGTGATCAGTGGAGCAGCAGCTAGGCGGCAAAGGCGAACGCAGAAGCCGAGCGGAACGAGAGCAACGAGCCAAGAAGCCCGCCGCACTGTGGACGGACGCGAGGCGCGGTAAAAATAGAAAATGAAAAGGGTGCTCTTGCCTTGCGTCCTCCTACACGGCTACACCGGACCGGAGTACTACACCTCTCAAAATCGCGAAATTAATGCGGCGCGGGACAGAAGAGCATTAGAACCTCTCTCTCCAGCGGCACAGCAGCTGCGCGGAGGCAGGTTTGACCTGCTTGGGACTGGCCGGCGGGCGACACAGGAACGGGGCCGGCCGAGTGGTAAATTCCTCTCTCTCTCTCTCTCCTCCCTCAGAGCCTGTGAAAACACATGGCAGCGACAGCCATTGAAATTGAATCCTCCTGTTTTTACCAAAGGTGGCAGGCGTCGGAGAAGCGGGGATTGTGCTGGAGCTCCACTAGCGCGAGTGCGCACGCTAGGACACGCCGCCGGTGGCAGTGCCAGCCGCCATGGCATGGTGATGGGGCGCGGCCGGTAAAAAAAAAAGCCGAGGAAAACGAGCTCGGGGCACGCACGAGACAGTGGCTTCGGATGGTGCTTTCCATGGGGGTGGATGGGGATTTTTCTATTGAAAAGGCGTAGGCGCATGTTCGTGTGGTTGGCCGATAGCTCGCTCCGTGGTGTCAGGAATGTTATTAAGGCGTGGATCGTGACAACAAGTGCAGAATAATCCGCTACTAGTGCTGGCACACGAGCACTACGCTCAAGATGGGGGTTTCATCGCTCTCGAAATACGAGCGGCAGTAGCATAAACTGTGAGCCGGTCCCATCTGCAGGACACAGTGCAAATGCACCGTTTTGTTGCCGGAAACAGCTACTACCACAATGTGGTCCAGTGCATTCGGGGGAGGGGGGAGAAAGAAAAGCCCAATAGAAAGCCACAAAAAATAAAATAAAATATGCAGTGTTCCGGACCCGAAACTGAAGAGATACAATACCACGGTGAAATGAAACTTCCTCACACGGACTTTACCGCTTGTGTCTATGCTATTTGGGTTTCTTTAATCCGCGCAGCATGGTCCATATGGGTTATAGAAAAAAGGCCATTAGCAAAGCAAAGCAAAGCCGCAGAGCTGAGAGCCTGAGCGAGAGCGGGGGGGCTAGCCGCCTCGGCGGCCGCGCTCGCTCGCGCTTTGGAAGCGTGCCACCGACAAGAGAAGGCGCTCCACTAGCGCAGAATAGATAGAATCGCCGCAGAACTCCGGGCAACCACGACGACTGAAACCCGTTCTCCTTTTTTAAGTGACAAAACGAAGAGTGCCCTAATCGCGTCCAAATCGTCAGTGGGCACGGCTGGCTGGCTGGCTGGCAGTGGTCCAGCAGGCAGGACCCGTAGTTCCTCCTAGCGGCGGCAGGCGGCAGGAGTAGACGCCTACTACTACGAGCATGCGTACAGAACGTGCCGTCGCAGGCGGCAGCGGCAGCGGCAGCGGCAGGCTTGCAAATTGCAATGCAGCGGCATCCGCGGTCGAGCAGTCCTGAGACGAACGGACGTCGCACGCCCGCCGAGGCCGTGGGACGGGGGCTCCGAGGGACAAAGCGGCATCCGCGTTCGGGCAGGGCAGCATGGAGCGAGTGCGAGCGGGGGGGCCCTCCTGACCAGCTGAGCCAGCCAGCTAACCAAGCGAAGCGAGGATAAATGCCGTGCCCTGTGTGCAATGCATTATCCGCTGTTGCTGCCTGCGGCAAGGCGTGCTGCTGCCTGCAGCTGCTGGTAGGTTGAATTGGCTAGGCATGCACCCTGCTAGGTGGTGCTCTGCTCTCGCCTTGCCTGCTGGAAAGGCGCCATCATGGGCTGGGTCCGCGGCTTTCTTCCCTCCGCGGAACAGGACGCGCGCAGCGCTGCACAGGCCACCGGCTGGCCTGCCGGCGGACGTGCCTGCCCGGTGAGCCAGTATCTCCAGATTCGTGTGGATCATTAGGGGTCCGGCCGAACTCAGTCAGAGTACTTACCACCACACCAGTTTACCTGCCCGTACGGCACTCGCTAGTTGTAGTCGGCAGGCACGTCTAGGGCTGGATATCGAGCCGGCTCGGCTCGTTCGAGCTCGAGCTGGCTCGTTAAGCTAACGAGCTGGCTCGGCTCGGCTCGTTAAGGTAGCGAGCCACAGAGTCAGCTCGGCTCGGCTCGTTTACGAGCTCGAGCTGGCTCGTTTAGCTCGCGAGTCAGAGCAGAAAAAAATAATATGTGTATAATAATCAATTTCTAGTTAATTTCAAACTAATTTAACAACGGAAAATAGTAATTATACTCATAGTTTCATAGACCACATCAATATAACACTAAATTAACACAACTCATCACTCATCAATTCACTATTCATACACATGTTCAGCAGTTTAACCCACACTTATATTCGCATAGACCAATTTCATACATAGACATAATTCATCAATCATTAGTTTAACTTATAGGTTATAGACACCACACATACATATAACATATTCATCAATTGTTACATATATGATATGTTTATAGATTTATTTTGCTGAAATGTGATAGCTCGTTTAGCTCGCGAGCTGGCTCATTAACAAACCGAGCTGGCTCATTAACGAACCGAGCTAGGATGCCAGCTCAGCTCGTGAAAAAATTCAAACGAGCCGATCCGAGCCGAGCCGAGCTGGCCACGAACCGAGCGAGCCGACGAGCCGCGAGTATTTTGTCCAGCCCTAGGCACGTCGTGGATTAGGGGGGGCACCGCTACCGAGGTCGCTGTTACTAGTAATTGACTCTCCAACGTCACTGTTGCTTGTACAGACCGGTGACCATTGAACAGACGCCATCTAGCTTGAACCTACTCCGTCCTCGTATTTATACCGGTCATTTTTTTTAAAAAAAAATAATAAGCAGGTTTATATAAAACTATTATCGACATTTATATCTTTAAATAAATTTATTGCTAAAATTAATTTAGTAATGCTAATTATATAATATAGATATTAATACTATATATATATTTGAAAAAAAAACGACTTTTGAATAAATAAGAATGATTACTGCTTGCGAAAAGAACAAGTACATCGGGAAAAAATGAGGAGAAACAACTGTTTTAGGGCAGCGTTGGCTACCAGCACTACTAGCAGTAACTTTGTCCTCCTCCCCGGGGCAGTACGAGCGTGTGCGGCGTGCAATTTTTTCTTTCCCCCTGTGCCCTAGGCCACCAGCACACGAAAGGTGTGGGCGCTCACGGCTCACCGCTGAGGCCTTGTTCGGTTCTACTCAGTCCATATGAATTGAGAGGAATTGAGGAGATTTCAATATCTAGTAAATCAAAATTTTATCTAATCTGTATGAATCCCTAAATTCATATGTATTAAAAATAAGCGAACAAGCCCCAAGGGGAGTACCCCGAACGCAACGTACCCAGCCACAGGGAACAGCTTGTGTTGGTCAATACAAGCCTGGCGTGACACGCTCGGGCACGGCAGCCGCGGGACCACGACGGATGGACGGCTAGGATTTGTCTACCGACGGTCATGGTAAATTGCGCACGCCGTCGCCGTGAACGTGGGATAAGGAGGGACGCAGCTGACCATAGACAAGGCCATTATTATGAACGGTGAAGTGCGTCCATCTGGGTATCTGCAGACGGCTGAGTGCAATGATTACCCCGTTGAAACAGGGAAAGGGCCGTGCGGCCCATCATGGTGGGTGAGAGCTCGTGCGTGCTTGGGTGGGTACACCACCGTACGGCATGCATGCGCTCGGATCCTTGCAGGTGTGAGGATGAAGATCCGGGGCGACGACGTGTGCAAGCACAAGGACCTGGCGGTCCTTACGGAATTTATGAATGCATGCATGCACGGGAAGTCCACGTTAGGTTGCATTGTAGATTAATAAATATAGACTGAATAATTTTTTTTGTTAGATTATAATTAGTTTGCATCCGAAATATACAAAATAAAAGTTAGGATGCATTGTAGATTATAATTTTTTTTGTTAGATTATAATTAGTTTGCACTTTTTTATCGCGGGCCAGCGCGACGTACTACAGCGTGCAGGCCGCACCAAAAGAGCGGAGCACGCCGATGGCCGAAAAGGCAAACGGGGGGGACGGCGGCAACGCACACGCAGACCACGCGTGGCCGCGCATGCGTGCGTGCACGCGCGATCTGCCTCAGCGGAGTCGGCAACCCCACCACGTCCGTAGCTGCTACGAACTGCATGGTCCCCGGCTCGGCTGGCGGAGGAGCGGTGGTCGATACGATAGGGAGGTATGGTCCGGCGATCTGCTTTTGGTGGAGCACTCCCGCGTGCGGTGCCCTTTTGGCCAGGCTTTCGTGGTGATGTTTTACGACAGTGATGAGCTACTTACTACTCGGTTCGGTTGCCTAAAATTCTGTCGACAAATTTCTTGGCAGCCACAGGGTCCGTCTGGGCCAGCGTCGCACGCATCTCCGAGCATCCGCGGTGGGCCACGATGCGCCATGCCGCGGCCGTACAGGCAGAGGCAGAGGCAGGGTCGCAGCGCAGGGCGGCCACGACGATCGGGGTCGGTCGGCTCAGCTGGCGATCTGTAACGGCCGTCGCGGCGTGCAGAATCCACCCGTCACGTCGGCGCAGCCGGGCCGGAGGGAAGGGAGCGCGGCTCATCAGGCTGGCACGCTGGAGGCGTCGCGTCGGTCACTCCCAACTGCGTCGTCACCGGGAGATTATAACACCGCCCGCGTGATGCGACGGGCGAGGCCTCTTGAGAACCGAGAGGCCTAGGGTGTCCTCTTGAGGCTCGGTTGATCGACGGACGGATGGATGGATGGGATGCGTGCGTGAGCGGTGGCAGGCACCATTATACCAGTGATGAGTGGCACGGTAGGACAGGGTCAGGTTGTCAGTCACTGTGCCGGACCTGGAACAACATTTTACCCCCCTCTCTCTCTATCTCCTGCTTCGAGGCCACGCGCAGTCGGAAAAGAAGAGAGAGAGAGAGAAAAGAAACGGCCTGCTCGCGAAAAAAGAAGAAGCTTTTTTTTTTCTACCGGACCTAGGCAATGGTTTTGTTTTTAAACGCTGCTGCGATGGCCAGCCAAAAGCAGCCTGCTTTTGAATGCGCTTTCCTCTCTCTCTTTTTTTTCTCAGAATTCTCCTTTGTTTGTTGTTTCCTTTTACCCACAGAGATGCTGGGAATCTCGCGTGATCTATGCACGATCTTTGCTCTTGCATTGCTAGCTACAGACACCTAGTAGTAGTAGTAGTTCTAGTGCACGGTCGGGACTCGGGAGGGGCGAGAGGCGACGGCGGGAAGGGCAAGCGCCCGGCAGACAGAGCAAGACGACGAGCGGGAAGGGAACAAGGCGGGCAATGATGAGTTCGGCGAGGTTTTAAGACGGCGTTGGCACGCATCGATGGCGCCCGGCGTGCAGAGGAGGCGTGCGTGACTAGGATCTCCACAGTGCAATGCACTGCAGGCAGAGGGAAAGAGAGAGAGAGTCAGAGAGACGAGTTCACTTGCTTGACGCCAGCTTCATAGGGCGAAAGAAAAGCCGGTTTCTCTGCGCGTCTGCAGTGGCCTCGCCGCTTGCTGGCTCAGTTGGCGTCTCAAAAGCGCCGACCCGAGGCACACACAGGGACGACGAACAGCTAGCAGGAGAGAGGCACCTCGCAATAGACGAGAGAGAGAGAGAGGGAAGAAAAGATCGACGAGCATCCATGCGAGCTTGCGAGGCCAGCAAGATGACTGCCGCGTGCTATAGTGCTGTCCTCGCCATCAAATGCAGGAGCAGCTGAACGTTACCTCTAACTCTGTGGTACTTACTCTACATTAGCAATTTTTGTACAAGGCATATTATTTTCTTCGACACTTATACTCAAACTTTATAATGAGGCGCGCGCGCACACGCACACGCACACAAGAACAAAAATCTAAAGCTACCACGTGCGGAGATCGATCCAGCATGCATGTAGTATGAGCTGATGGGCAGGAGCATACCTGAAGCTTGGCTAGAGTGATGAAAATCGGTGTACACGCCTCAGGCGGCCGCAGGTGTTACCAAGCAACTACTAGCTCCACGGGTGCTTTTTCTTCCGTTGGGCAACGCGAGTAACATGCGTGGTAGCCCAGGATCCCACCGTAACAAGAGTAACCAGCCCTTATATAAAGCCGGGAAAAGGCGAATGCAAAGCGACCCGGGCCGACCGGAGTCGGCCACGCACAGAATAGTGTCTTTACATACTTCAAAAATGTACTAGGTAAATAGACGTTAAAAAAATAGTACAACAATAACATATGTACGTATGATCTTGTGTTGTTTCGTTAATCAAAGTTAAGGTGCCCCTAAATCTTAATGTTGGGGGTCTTTTATGCCAAATATCACTTGTTTACGAAGAAATGGTCATTTGTCTAACATGTTGCTTCAGCATGAATAAATGTATTATTGCAGGAACATTTCTGGCAGACGAAGCTAACCTTCGACTAAAACCGTATATAGATGTTTCGTCTATGCACAAGTAGCAAAGATGGTTGCTGAAGGCAACATCTTCCGGCACGAGATAGAGGGAAGGTTACCGAACAACGAAGGTTGAGGCCCGCAAAGCTGAAGACGGAGAAAATATGTCATTCTCCTGATGTCATTTGTAAACTGCTTATGTAAAACCTTGGTAGACATTATTATAAATCTATACAGAGTTGGTTCATCTCTCATATAAATAAATGAACAGTGCCCTACATAAAGTACCTTTTTCAAGGGCCATAGCTTCATGTCGATTAGCCTTCGAAGAACCTTCGTGCCCCCCTCTGTTTAGGAGCCAAAGGTATGCTTGTAAATTTATCTATTGTAACTAGATGAGTGCCCGTGCGTTGCAACGGAAACATATAATACCAGATAACTTATGTACAAATGAGTGTAATACTATTATAGGTGAGTGTCGTGCGTTGCAACGGAAACATATAATACCACGATAAATTATCTATAAATATGTATTTATATTATTATGAGAAAAGATTTTGTAATCCATTTGTGATCCTAGCCATACATAAAGTTTGCTTGATCACTTCCTCGACCTTGCTAACTGAAGTTTCATGTTCATACGATTAAAACTTGTTAAAAGATTTAATTAGAAAAATACAATGCTCACCACTTCTTTCTGGACATGTGGTCCCTGAGGATCCTCTTATTATCATAGTTCCATATGATGGTAAGCAGTGCCTGGAATATGCAGCGCTGTTGGGGACTTGTTCTCAAATGCTATAAATCAAGAACAAGGCAACACAGAATGTCATATGTTAACGCCCTTCGTCCTACAAAACATTGTTACCCTTATGACACAATAATCTTTGAACAGAGGTTATGAAGGACATACCTTCATCATTGCAGTTTATATAAGAAGAAGCATATGAAACATAAAAACCGACATGAATAATTATTGTTGGGGGCCTTCGGCTTCCGAAGGTCCTCAAGAACATGATTTAACTATGTCTCTTGAGCATAATGTGTAAACAGGTACCTTCGGACACAAATTAAAACCACAGCATGAAGATGCACAAAGAGTATGAAGGATGGCGCAGAGCCGAAGCTATGCGCAGGGGAGCTTCGGCGTGATAGCAGAAAAAGAAACCGACTTAAAAGGGAAAAGGCTATTTGGACCCCGATGAATTGCTATAGAGTTATTAGCAAATGTAAAGGGCATGAGTGTAATTTTACATGGGCTGCGTCTCGTGCCTATAAATAGATGAACAGTACTCCCGTACTGTTCACGCTGACTTGGCATTTACTTTCGCGTCATGATTGTACCCCTGCTTTCCCTCGAGCCGAAGGTACATTTATAAATTGTTATTGTCGACATAGTCATGCAAATAAAAATAAGTTGGTAATAACATTTAAAGTATTTATATTATTTTTTCATATCTCATGTATGAATCTTTCTTCATCATCTATTATGTTTAAGAAGATTTGTTCTTCATAACCTTCGTCCGAAATTCATTATTTCCGAAGGGAAATAATGTTTCGAAGGACGAAGGACTTTAACATTTAACACTTTTTATGTTGCCTTGTTCTTGACTCTTAGTATTTGAGAACAAGTCCCCAACATTGGCGCCCACCTCCGGTGAACTCACTTTCACTTTTTGAGTTTCGAAAACCTTCGGCAAGCATAGACCTTCGTCATGCCGCCAAAGAAAGCTTCAGCAACAGGGGCTGCCGCTCTGCAGCCGCTGGACCCCAACGAGACCCTCTCTCTTAGGGAGGCCCGAAGCCAGAAGAGGAAGGCCACCAGTCCAACGCCTCTGGAGGACGACTTGGACCAAGAGATCAGAAATATAGAGATGCTCCATCAGCAGGTGCAAAGGAAGAAGGAAAAGATGGCTAGGCTGGCTGATCTGCAAAGGCAGATAGACGAAGCCTCTGAAGAAGTTCGTCATCTTACTTAAGATGAGCAGAACTGAAGGCCTCAACACAGAGAGCTTCATCAAGAGGGCTTCTTCAACGAGGATGACTGGTATGAGAATTTCCATCATGGGAATTTTGCTTTTGATGATGCTTCTCCTCTGTCAGCAGAACTGTAGGCTACACCTTGGCCTCCGTCTTACAAGCCACCTCAACTCCCCATGTATGACGGACACTCAGATCCGAAGCAGTTTTTGATGAGCTGCGAAGCAACGATATCTTCCTATGGTGGCAATACTGCAGCCATGGTGAAGTCTTTCGTCATGGCCGTCAAGAATGTTGCACAAACCTGATACTCCTCCCTTCGGCCAGGAACAATCACATCATGGCAGAAGCTGAAGGATATGCTAATCACCAGTTTACAAGGGTTTCAAACGAAGCCGGTCACCGCTCAAGCCTTATTCCAATGCACCCAAGACCACGACGAAGAATATCTCCAGGCGTATGTGCGAAGGTTCTTACGCCTGAGGGCACAAGCACCAACAGTGCCCAATGAAATTGTCATTGAGGCCATGATTAAGGGGCTTCGGCCGGGACCTTTAGCTCAATACTTTGCCAGGAAGCCCCCTCAGGCTTTGGAGAAACTGCTTCAGAAGATGGATGAATACATTCGCGCTGACAATGACTTTCGACAAAGAAGCGAGGAAGCTTACAAGTTCTCCTAAATAGCCAGGGGCTTCGGAGGGAGAATTCATCCTAGACATGTCAGATCGATTCATTCCGCTCAGAATGATAACAGGGGAAGCCAGCAGCAGAGGCCACAATATTCCTCCCAGGCTTCGGGGCAGCAGCAGACCTATCCTCGGCCTCCAGCTCCAAGGGGCAGAGGTGCTAGGGGCTTCGGAGGAAGATTTGGGGATCAACCCAGGAAAATTTATTGCCTATTCTGTGGTGAGGACAAGGGCCACACCACCAGGATGTGTCATGTCACTATCCAGAAATAAAAGGAAATAGCAGAAGCTGCAGCCCAACAGACCCAGCCGAAGCAAGTTATGCATACTGCTTCGTACCACTCACCTTATATCCCAGAGTATGTGGGCAACCACCCTGCGGTTTCTGTTGCTTCGGCAGGTCAATCTCAGGCGTCTTGGCAATAGCCTCCGCCTCCACCACCAATGCAACGAGGCCAGCAGCCAGAAGGGAGTCAGCATACTCAACACCAACGAGACTTCAGAGAAGAGTCTGAAGCTCGCACAGTCAATAATATTCGATTTTAATATAGATGTTAAACAGACATATTCGAATTTGTTTTTTCTCTATCCGATTTAAGATTCGTATTCGACAACATTCGACAAAGCCATGAAATATCCGATACTATTCGTATTCGAAAGAAAAAAGTATTCAATAAAATCAATTTAAACTTACTTTTACTACTAATTACTCATTACAAGTGATTTTAAACATTAAATAATATACTAAAAGCTAAAGTACACCATTTAAAATGTTAAAAATATTTATATCATAAATAAAATGACGGTGTTAATCTTACATTACTAGTGATATGCAATGATAAATTTTAATTAATAATTTTGAATACATTAGATTATTGGAGTTTTAGAGTCCAAAATATAAATATAATTAATAAACAAAAAGGTTATAATTAGAGTCCAAAAATATAAATATACCAAGTATAAATAATTTATTTAAAAATATAATATTCAACTAAGTTTCAACTAAATAATATTTATAATTTGCTTGTAATATGATTTTTATCAACTATAAATCCATCGATAAAACAAATTATTATTTGTTATGATGCTATGTTCCAAATCAAGTAAATATCCGAATGTAACTCCGAATTTGAACTATTCGTTTTGTATTCGTATTCGATAGTATTCGTATTCGTATCCGTATTCGAATTAAAATATAGTAAATAGTGACATTCGAATCCGTTTCTATGCGTATCCGGTCCGAATCCATCCCTAACTCGCGGACTGGTCGTGTTGGTTGTCACAATCTCGATATCTCTCGCCGCCTTTTCTTTCCCGGAAACTGTAGAGAAATAGGAACGGTACGCACGCTATCGATCCACGCTAGGAGCACGCAGGGCAAAGCAACGATCTGCGCACAGCACACTGGAGACCTGGAGAGGAGCAGCTGAAACGTACGAGGCACCCGGGTTGCTATACACAAAAATGGTAACAGGATCGGTCGATCAGTACACAGGATGCAATCGTAGGAGACTTCTTGTCCGTTAGATCGGTTGACTGGGATCCTTTTCGTCACCGCCACTGCTCAGATGTGGCGATGCCGGCGGCCAAGGAACCCGCCCAGGACCGCTCTCTTCCGCCTCGGCGCCTCTTCCCCACCATTGCCTCCTCGGGCCGTCATCGTCGCCGGCGTGACCTTCCACCACGTCCCAGGTGAATCCTCCCCCCCTCACCCGAATCCTCCAGTGCAGCGCAAGCCCCGCCGCATCGCTGTTGTCATCTGACTGAACACAGCTGCCGCTCTACTATATTCAGATTCATTTCTCCGTTTCTTTTATGCTGGGTGAAAGTGATACACATCTGCGAAAAGATGAGGTTGCTGCACATCTGCGAAAAGATGAGTGTGCCACTAGGTGATGCTTTACTGCCTGATGCTGCATCTCACATCTTTGATGGGTTTGGCCTGATTCATAATCCAGCACCTAGCCATATATACTGTCACATACAAATTTCGAGCTGGGTTGCTAAATTTCTTTGATGCAACTGTGTCCATAGCCTCCCAAAGAGCATCTCTAGATCAGGAACTGTGCATGTCAAAATTTGTTCTGTCAGCTGTTGAGCTCAGGGGAAATAGTGCTTCAAAACACAGATGCATCCATTTCAGAGTATACAACACATACCATTTGCTACTGTTTTGCAGTGTAAGCTTATCTTCTCTTGCAATGTTACTTTTGATGACTGATTGTTGCTTTTGACTGACATGTGAGATCATTGTTTTGACGACTGAATGTTGCAATGTCAGCATGAAGCACGAATGCTTAGCGAATCAGAGTTATTAAAAGCTACGGGATTTTGACGCCCTCTCCGCACTCCACGGAACATCTACCTTTTGCGTGTTGACACGTGGCTAGAACCTCATAGAAAAAGGTGTGACGCTGAAACTCTTCGGCTCCCTCTTCTCTTCTCTCCCTATGCACCTTCACCGGCCCCCAGTCCCCACCACTATCCCCGCCGCCAGCACCACCCCAGTCCCCGCCCAGCAGCTGGCTCCGGCGGGTCGTCTTCCTTCTCGTCCTCATCCTCTTCCGTCGCGACCTCCCCGTCCCAGCCCGATGATATCTCCTTTACCCTCAACTCCTTCCTCCGCCCCGAGGACGGCGTCATCGCCGAACCCTAGAGAGGGCCGAGGGACGGACACCGTAGATAGCCATGGTTGTTGCTGTTGAGGGCAACGACTTCGTCCACGACGACGAGGAGGAGACCCCCCATCAGCTCCCTCCTTCGGCGCCCAGGCTAGGCGCGCCCCGCAGCCCCGCCTGCCTCGCAGGCCACTGCTCCGCCAAGAGGAGGATTTCGAGGCAGACTTCGAGGAGTTCGGGGTGAAGGCCGGCGACTCGGAGCTCGACTCTACAGATGAGGCAATGACCTTCGCCGCCCCAGGAGCGCACTCGCCAAAGGATACAACTGGCTCTTCCCAATCTCTAGCCGTCGCCCTAGATCCAGAGTTATCCTTGTATGTCACCCCATTCTTGGTTGCAATAGCCGTTCCTCTTGAAGAAAAAACTTCAACGGTGGATTTTGTTTGGGCAATCCCCCTCTCCCTCCTATTCTCATGTAAACAACTTGCTATGTTATATTTTTATTCAAGTTTCTAGCTCTGTTTCTTGTTGGATCTGTAATGGAGGGCCACTTTAGCTTCAGTTTAATACTGATCTACATAGCTGATATATTTTGCTAAAAACGTAGAAGGTTATGGTTAAGTCTGTATTTGACTTTGGTGGCTAATTAGCCAACCACACACCACTTTGTCGTGCTCCCACGAGCGCTTGTTGCAGTGTTCGTCAAGATTGACTAAGATTTTCAGGTAGTAAGTCCCTATTATTATTCACCTTTATTTATTTGGCAATACTGATGTCTGATGGCATGTTTCATAGAATTACTTAGTCCTTAAACAGGCATATATGCTTAGGGGGACACATGTTTTCTTTCTTTTTTTTTCTTAAATCCAATGTAGTGCAC